>CM061547.1:281152312-281760682 GCA_030864215.1 Capsicum pubescens | reverse complement strand
GCTCTGCTTCTTCTGGCCCACAGTCTAGTCTAGGCACCTTTCGAAGGCAGGGAGTGGAGTGTGACAACGTACACGTTTCTCATCAGTTGTAGGGTTTGTTGATCCGAAATTGACTTGGCTTAGCCAAAAGGCTTCAACTCTAAAAGCCCGGCTCGCGAGGTGTCCTTGTAGTTGAATTCCAAACCTCGCCTCGCTCATGTGACATGCTATGTTTCCCCCTCTCTATTCCCAAGTAAAGGTTGAGTCCCACACTTTAGTTTGTGGATTGCAGTATTGTTAGAGTTTTTACCCTGATTTTTTTACTATATTTAAGTTTTATTTTTTATTAGAAGGAAAATAAAAGTTATCATAATTACTTTTACTTTTCTTGAAAGAAAAATATAATTCTTTTTCATATTTGGCTAACCTTTTTCTTGGAGGAAAGGTTTTGGAACTCTATAAATAGAACACCCCTTTCTCATACCATAACATAGTAGCATCCACAATGTAGTCGTTTAAAGAGTCTTTTCTCCCAATAGTTTTTAATATTTTTTATATTAGTTTTCAATATGTAGGTCACTTGACCAAATTACATCAATAATATGTTATGTTTTTCTTTGTTGTTTGAATTATCACTACGATAGTTTGCAACTAATAGCTTCCGCATGACGCCCTCTCGATTTCGAACCCAACAAGTATTGCATACACCTCGACTATTCCACCATGTACTTGCTACCAGCGCAAGTATCAAGTAACTCTGTCCACCAATGGTTAGGCAGATCGGGGGAAAAAATTCACCTAACCATTTTTTGTCGCTGCTAGGATTTTAACCCCGATCTCCTATGGTTTTCGCCAACTTTATTCACCGCAAGGCCGCACACCTCGGCTGATCAAACTCTTTATATCATCATTCAATCATCCTAAAATGTAGTAGTAGTATAGTTTCATTACTATAGATAGCTTTATTTACAAAACTATGTTACATAATTTGCAGAACATAACCACAATTGCATTCTGTATTTATTTGAATCTTTTTACTCACACTTGTAGTGTCCAAATGGACATACACTATGCACAAACTGCAAAATTGGAGCACAAAATTGCTGTCCTACTTGCCAAGTTGAACTTGGAAATATAAGGTGCTTAGCCTTAGAGAAAGTAGCTGAGTCACTGGAATTGCCCTGCAGACATCAAAATCTTGGCTGTCACAAAATATTAGCTTACTATCGAAAGCTCAAACACGAAAGGCATTGCAAATTTAGGCCTTATAATTGTCCTTACGCTGGATCAGATTGCTCGATAAAAGGAGACATTTCAACACTCATATTACATCTCAAGGAGGATCACCAAGTTGATATGCACACGGGATGCACATTCAATCATCGGTATGTTAAATCGAATGCCCAGGAAGTTGAGAATGCAATATGGATGCTCACAGTAAGTGTTTTCTACTTTTAAACATAATGATCTTTTTGCCAAACAGAGTATTTTCTTTTTATTGGAACTGTTTCGAGCCATAAACAAGCCCGGACACTCAAGAAATCTGTTGGACAGGCGGATTCACATCGCTTATGTTATGGCTTCCAGATTGCACAACTGACATAATTCACTCAATGCAGGTTTTCGACTGTTTTGGGAGACAGTTCGTCTTGCACTTTGAGGCGTTTTTACTAGGTATGACACCTGTTTACATGGCATTTCTACGATTCATGGGAGAGGACAACGAGGCCGAAGTGTTCAACTATAGTCTAGAAGTTGGTGGTTTTGGCCGTAAGTTAACATGGCAAGGCGTTCCTAGGAGTATCCGAGATAGCCATAGAAAAGTTCGCGACTGTCAAGATGGACTTATTATTCCGAGAAGCTTAGCAATTTTCTTCTCTGGTGGAAACGGGGAAGAGCTTACGTTGAAGGTCATAGGTCGTATATGGAAGGAGCATTCGACTAGTTAACAGTGCCTAGGCAATTGTATAGTGTTCGACTTTTCAGTATCTCTCAAGTATATCATAGTTTTCCTTTTTGAATATATGTTGTATATCATCAGTCTCAGGATTGATTATGAAGATAATGGGTGTGTTTGGTACGAGGGAAAATGTTTTCCTACGTACCAAACACAACCAACATGTAAGTTGGAAGTCATACTCCAACTCTGATGTAAAAGATACTAGTACTAATTTGAATGAAATAAAATTGATTTATTTTCTTGATCCAGCTTGGGAGATTTTATCAAGTCATCTAAGTGATTTGTTTGTTGAAAAATATTACCTTCTAACCTTTTATTTCTGTCTCATAAAAGTTGAATTGCTCAGCAAAGTTTTTGTTTTGAGGAATTTAGCCAGCAATGCATGTAGAATGAGTGATCATTCACAGGAACTTGTAATATCAAGCAATAGTTCTCTTTATTATAAAAGAAGGGGAAAATATTCCCATCAACTTTGTGATTAGAGCGGATATACTCCTCGTTAAAAAAATGTACTTATGTACCCTCACGGCCTCACCTTTTAACAAATGGTGCATATATCCTCGACCAGGGGCAGAGCAACCTTATGGTTAGGGGTTTCACCTGAACCCCCTTCGGCAGAAAATTATAATATTTATATAATGGTTAAAATCATTTTTTATGTATATATAATTGATGTTGAATCTCCTTCTGCTAGTTCATGTGCCTACTTCTTTTGAATTTAAACCTCCTTAATGAAAATTCTGGCTCTGTCACTGTTCTCGACGCCTAACAAATGGTGCGTATATAGGTCTCTTAAACAAAATAGTAAATATGCATTATTTATTAGATGAATTGGGTATATTTGCATTACTTTTTTTAATGAAGGATCTATCCGTTCCAAATTTCAAAAGGATCAATTTCATCTCTCCACCCCCCACCCACCCCAAAAAAAAAAAAACAAAAAAAAACTAGGTTGTAACTAGTTCAATCTCTCCATAACAACAATATTTTCTAATAACATTTTATTATAACGATCAAAGTTTTTCTCTAAATCGATTTTCTATGATAACATTTTGCCATAGCAATAAAAAAATATTAGGACAAACGACATCATTGTACTGATCTCCAGACTCCACCTATGAAATTATACTGAATGTCTTATTGTTGTGGTGTATTTGAATATTAAAAAATTAAAGGTAAAAGAGAAAGTGCATGATAATTGAAACGTGCAAAGAGAAGGCAGTCACGTATACTAATAATTAGTAGGTACAAAATTATTTGGTTTTAGTGGTTTAAAGAGTCCATGCGACTTTCCCGTTTAAAACATTAAAAATTCATTGAAACAAAAGAAAAAGAAACGAAGAGAAAATTAGCAAAAACAAGAAAGAGAAATACAACAATGAAACATCCTTCTTAATTCTCCTTCTACATTTTTTTCTCTAAGATTTTTGGTATGTAACATCTCTTACACTTAGCAATATATGTTAATATTGTGTTTCATTGAGGTGTAATCATGTGCAAGGGGGTTCAATTTTTTGTATATAATGGACAAAAATGATTTTTCCTTGCATATATATAAGTAGCTGAATTCCCTTGTTTGAATTTCTGCCTACGTCGCTGATCATATCGCGATCGATTGGTGAATGGTTATCTAATATAATGCCCTCATTTTCATTCATGGTTGTCAAATATGTGTGTATTGGTTCAAGAACCAAAGGACCTTTGAGGAGTCTTGGTTTTTTATTCATAAATTATTATTCTTTTTTGTTTTTGGAAAGTGTTGGAATTAATTTCTTCTTAATTTTTCCTAGGAAATTCTGTTGTTTCATATAGTTGGTATTTATGTGGATTGATATAAAAAGGCTTCTATAGTTGAACAACAACAATGTCTTGCTGTGGAGGTGGAGAAGAAGACGTTTACAGTGGCGGTCCGCCTTCTAACCAGAATGCACCTCCTCCTAAAGCTGGCAATCCTTATGGTGGCGGTATGCTCCTACTCCGAAAAAATATTTTACATGTGCTCGGTGTTTGCTTCAAATCAATAAGTCCAAAGACGTGCGTCTTGTATATGTGCTTTTAATATGTGTCTTGTATATGACCAATATACACTACTTATACATATATTATACATTTATCAACTATTTAAGTTAATTTCCCTTGTTTTATGCAAGTTTGTTCCTTATCTACATGAACTAGTAGGATATCATGCATTTCATATATGAGTCTTAGGTCGAAAGTTGGAACTAAGGCCTTCTAGATTCTAATAATATTTGGCTAAGACATGAAAGATGCAAAACTACTACAACGACAATATATCCAGTGTAATTCAACAAGTGGGGTCGGGGAGGGTGGTGTGTACGCAGCCTTATCCCTTACCTTGTGTAGGTAGAGCGGTTGTAGCTAAAACGAGTATTTTGTATGTTAAAACTAGCTTTTTGGGGTATTGTAGTCAGTGATAGAGCAGAGCCAAGGGGTGGTACAAGAAGTGGAGATCCTCAGAAAGGTCTGGGAGGGTGGTGTGTACACAGCCTTATCCCTTACCTCGTGTAGGTAGAGCGGTTGTAGCTAAACATGAAAGATGAAAAAGTAGTATTTTGTATGTTAAAACTAGCTTTTTTGGTGTTGTAGTTAGTGATAGAGCAGAGCCAAGGGGTGGTACAAGAAGTGGAGATCCTCAGAAAGTTTTACCAATCGAGACACCGGTTATGACATTGGACGAGCTAAATAAACTGACTAGTAACTTTGGTCAGAAAGCTTTGATCGGAGAGGGATCATATGGACGCGTATTTTTTGCTAAATTAAGCAATGGACAGCAAGCAGCGATCAAAAAGTTGGATACTAGTTCTTCACCAGAACCAGATTCGGACTTTACAGCACAGGTGAATTTCCTAATAATGACGTAACTTTTGACCTATATAGACAGTATAGTTTTCCGAGGAAGGGTGTTCAGGTGAATTTCCTAATAATGCCGTAACTTTTGACCTATATAGACAGTATAGTTTTCTGAGGAAGGGTGTTCAGTCTACATGAAATTTGATTTCTCTTTGCCTATGCAGTTATCAGTGGTTTCAAGGCTTAAGCATGATCATTTTGTGACTCTTACGGGGTATTGTCTAGAAGCAAACAATAGAATCTTGATATATGAATATGCAGCTATGGGATCTCTACATGATGTATTACATGGTATGTCAAATCATTTCATTAAAGTTACTTTTCATGAATGCCGAGCTTCACTAATAGCACGCTACAAAAACGCTTTCAAGCCTTCAAATGTATGCAAGATTTGTTGCAGAATGTTAGCAGTTGATTGTTGCATGTTTATGTTGTAGGTAGAAAAGGTGTCCAAGGCGCAGAGCCTGGTCCAGTTCTTACGTGGAATCAGAGAGTTAAGATTGCTCATGGTGCAGCAAAAGGACTCGAATACTTGCATGAAAAAGTTCAGCCGCCTATTGTTCATCGCGATGTCAGGTCCAGCAATGTACTCCTCTTTGACGAATTTACAGCAAAGATTGCTGATTTCAACTTGTCAAACCAGACATCCGACACAGCAGCTCGTCTGCATTCCACTAGAGTTTTGGGAACATTTGGCTACCATGCTCCAGAGTAAGACCTACATCATAAGTTTGTTCTAACATGCACACGGTAACACAAAAGCAAATTAGTATTGACAAGAACCATGATAACGATATAAAAAGCTTGCTACACGTACTAGATGAGTAATGTAGACCATATTATTGTGCAGGTATGCAATGACAGGACAGATAACACAGAAAAGCGATGTCTATAGTTTTGGAGTCGTTCTTTTGGAACTCCTAACGGGAAGAAAGCCAGTAGATCATACAATGCCTAAAGGACAACAGAGTCTTGTTACATGGGTAAGTTCTTTTCTTACCTCTCACTAATTCTGCTCGTACCATCAGTCCAATGACTCATACTCAAATTTTCTGCAGGCAACTCCAAGATTGAGTGAAGACAAAGTGAAGCAGTGTGTCGATCCAAAGCTAAATAACGATTATCCAGCAAAAGCAATTGCTAAGGTTAGTGATAATTCTTCTACACTAACTCATCATAGCTAGTCAAAAGAGGTTCCGGATACCATTTAATAGTATACTTTCCTCTCAGATGGCAGCAGTTGCAGCACTTTGTGTTCAATACGAGGCAGATTTTCGACCAAATATGACGATAGTTGTCAAGGCACTGCAACCACTTCTCAATGCAAAACCAGCAGGACCCGAGTCTTAATACATAAAACAATACTAATATTTTGGAGTCTCAACCAGGCCACTCGAATTGTGTTAAAAAGGGTACTTCTAGTATGGTTCTAATAGTAGCAGAAGCACAAAGGTTATGCACTCCGAATCCAGTCTGCCTCAACAGATCGAAGACTTCTATTAAGTTTTGAGATTTTTGGGTATAGCTTAAGTTCCCAATACTAGGTTCTTGGTGATATATCGCTATAGAAAACAATGATTTTACCTTGGGAGTTTTGAACATTGAAAGCACTATATATGTATATGAATCGAATCAAGCATAATTGTATGTCAAACAATG
The DNA here is from genome assembly GCA_030864215.1 of Capsicum pubescens. Lineage (NCBI taxonomy): Eukaryota > Viridiplantae > Streptophyta > Magnoliopsida > Solanales > Solanaceae > Capsicum > Capsicum pubescens. The sequence goes on along the minus strand of CM061547.1, from coordinate 281,754,213 downwards.
AAGTTACGTTCTTTAAACTATGAAATAGTAACAGGAAACATAACTGCTTATCAAATTGTCTAAGCCTCAAATGGCTTGTTACTAAATCAGATCATCAAATCACTCACACACGTCTGGTTAATATTCACATCATCAAATCGCACAGGTTAGTTCAATAACTGAGCTAAAAACTCATAAATCAGTGCACAGAATCGAGTAGTAATAGATAATTCTGCACTTCCATTTAGAGCAACAAATTTCAATGAAGGCGGCTTCTAATGATACTGTAAACAAAATTTATAAATGGAAAGCAATTGTCCGAGGTGACACCAAAAAATCTAATCATGTCCTTTCAATTTCATAAACGCTAGTAAGCGATAACAAGCTCATAAGCTGAGTAAAATCAATAGCCTCCCTTCAAATCATTGACCACATCATATGGTATGGGGGTAACTGTCTCCAATGTAGCGCCTTCAACCATGAATCCTGGTTTGGGTCCTGAGGGTTGCCTTTTCGTGCTGATGACCACTCCTCTAGCCTTGGCTTCGGCCTTTAGCTTGTCATTCCTCTTGATCCTATCTTTGACTTCTTCAGTGCATCGAGAAGCTTGAACATGTTCAATCTTAACGTGAATCCTCTTCCTTATGATACGTTCACGAACCTGAGATCATGAACAAACAAGAAAAAGGTTAGTAAGGCATGCCATACATTAGTCTAAGAGAACCAAATAATAAGGTCGTAAGGATAACAAATATCCAAAACCAACTCACGATCCATCAAACTTCCACATAGAGATATACTCTAAGCTACATGACGGAAAAAAGAAACAGGCAATGTCTAACTAAAAAGGTAAATGAAACGAAGAAACATTAGCACGTCTTCTAATTATTAGGTAGAACTACGACGCTTCCATGTTTCAAGGGCGGAGCTAGATTTTGCTTGCTCAAAATGTTTATGCTAACAATTTTTACTCAATTAGTTCAAAACTTCTCCTTTACTATTCCATTTCGGCAAAAAAAAAAAATCACGCTAGGACAATATTTCAAAAATGAAACAAGATTTCTCCACTTTTAATGAAAACAAAAACCTTACTTCCACTATTAAAAATGCAACTCAGCATTTGTTATCGATGTATCATTCTAAGTTAGCGCACAATTACAAAGCACTATTTAAAGATTTTGTCTGGAAAATGAATTGATCTTCACACTTCAAGACCCCGAAAACTCTTAATGCTATATTTAACTCCTTTGAATCGAAAAGCATAATGGACACGATACGTATTCACCCCCTTAAACTTGCCAAGATATTTCATTTAGAAGCTCAAACTTAGTCATGTTCCAATCTAAGTTGCTCGGACTCTCCAAAAATGTGGCCACACCCAAGTCGGATCCTCCAAAAGTAGAGTATTTTTGGAGGATCCGACATGCACCCGACGACATTTTTGAAGAGTCCGAGCAACATAGGTTCCAATTGAACACCTCAACTCCTAATATAATGTTCCAACTTAAGACACTTCCAATTAAAATTTTGCTCAACTCCTAATAAAATGTTCCACTAAGACACTTTCAATTCAAATTTTGGAAAAACTTTAATCGTGTCCTCATTCGTCTACTAAGTACACCACATACAATATGGCAATCTCCTTTAGTTATACACATCAACCTCAAATACAAAACGTCTTAGGTTGCCGACTTATTGATGGGATTGTGCGTTTTACGTGGTTAACTTAAATACCTAATAGATGAATACGAAAACACAAGTATCTAATTGTAACATTTTTATTAAGAGTTGAGGTGTTTAATTGGAACATGACTTGGTTCACGTGTCTAAATAGAATATCAAACTACGTATTAAGGCTCGATGAACTATTTATTTCATACATACAAACAAATGCATACTTTAAGCTACAAATCAACAAACAATTGAATATCAAATTTATCTAATTCAATTTAGCTCCAAAATTACTCAACTTGACTCTCCTAAAGCAAAAAAAAATAAAAATTAATCAAATTCAATTTAGCTCCAAATATTATTCAAATTGACTTTCATGAAGCAAAAACACAAATCTAATTCAATTGAGCTCCAAAAAATTAAATCAAATTAACTCTCGTAAAACGAAATGTAACAGGTAAAAGCGAACAGAGAGAAGTTACCATTATCAGGTAAATTATACGTACCTGTTTGTTAACTTCGACACCGACGGCGCGTTTAGTGACATTCCAAACGCGACCAGTACGTCCATGGTAGAACTTGTGTGGCATTCCTTTGTGGACAGCGCCGTTCACCTTGATATCAACATAATCACCGATTTTGAAGATTCTTAAGTACGTAGAAAGAGGGATTGTACCTTTCTTTCTAAATGCACGTGAGAATGAATCTCGTGTACGTGATCGTAATCCATGGCCGGCCGGCATTTTTGTGTGACTGTGTGAGAGTGTGTGGGCGGCGGCGGGAAGTGAATGAAACCCTAATGAGGAAATTGAAGAGGTGTTATAGGGGATTTTGATGGGTTGGGCCGGATTATTGGTGGACCTTACTAGTTTGGATGGATGCTGATTCAACTAAATGGGCCGCATAGCCCTCAGAGATTAGGAAAAACAACATAAATCCCGACAGTTTGAAATTTGATTACTGAAAATCCTGATATTTTGTATAATTACTAAAAGTCATTTTGGATCTATCGAGATACATAATTAGGTCCCGATACATCCAAAGAAGATACATTTTTCCTTTGTGAAATACATAATTATCTCTCGATATATTTTTTTCGATTTTTGGTCTGTCGAGATACATAGTACATCCAACGAAGATACATTTTTTTTTATTTGATCTATATACTCCTACGTTGTTTATCATGAGTCGGAGTTCTATCGGGAACGAACTTTCTACCTCGTCTCTGAGGTTGTGATATGAACTGTGTACATTTTACTCTTTCTAGACACCAATTTGTGGCAGTGTACTGAATATATTGTTGTTGCTTTTTCTGAGTCATGTTTAGAAATGACCTTAAAATGGGTTGGTTTGGATATTTTGTTGTCATAAGAAAAGTCTTATAAAACTGACCTTTTTTTAAGAGTTAGTCTTGATTTTTTGGCCCTGCTTTACAAATTTTGGTTATAAGGGAGATGTTTAGGATATTTGAAGGAAAAAAATAAGACTAGATATATTGCCAATCAACCATAAGTTAAAATTTTAACTTTTACTCATAAGACAGATGTTCGTGACACTTGATGATAGTTAACCTGCTCAGTTGACCAAAAGTTTTACCTAATAGATAAATGTTAGAACTTATTAAATCATAACTAAAATTTGAGACCTAATAGTTGAAGGATAAAAATTTAGTATAAATAACATAAATACCAACTCTTTAGGAAGTAATTACATTCTCTTCCACTTTTTAAATTATTTTACTCTCTCTCTATTAATATACATAATATAGCCGACATATACATAGCATTCTGCGTATATGTTGGAATTTTTATAATATGTTTAGGGAGTTGAAATTTTTTGTAATATTGAAAACATAAGTTGTGTATTTGTGTAAATTTTAGAAAAAATTAAGACCAAATACTTGACGGATACTAGGCAGAATTTTATCCCTTTTTCCACTAAATGGGCTTCATTTGATTGGGCCTGTGTGAATGGGTTGCCCTCAGAACTTTCAGATGTGTAAGTTACCCTTTTTGAAAAGGTTAAATTACACAAATCCCAAATTTAAGAAATTATATTACCCAATATTTTTTACTTTTTAAAAATTTACATTAAATCTCGATTTTCAACTTTACTCTTGATACATATCAACAAAATCCCACCTCCTATTTTTACTCTACCATTAACTCATGCAAGATATTTTTTTTTTCAAGGATTACCTTCCCTAAAATCTCTACCAAATTAGACACATTTTTTTTTAATTTTTTAAAAAATAAGTATTTATATTAAATCAAGGATCTTCCTTCCCGATTTGCTATCCTCCATTAAAGCATGCAACTATTCCTTTTTCACAATTTTCTCCCCTAAAATCTTTCCTATTTTTTTTTTTTTAAATCTATTGATACATATATAAATTTGTATAGTTATTCATACATGTTTAAGTTAATATTAGTATGAAATTCATCGGTGATACATATAGGTGATACATATTTTTTGTCAATCCGATTGATACATACATAAAACTATTAATTTTTTGAATACATTTTCATAGTGTAACAGTGGTTCACATTTTCTGATACATATTAGGGTCCCGGTGGCGTACATCAGAGCTATTAAGGACATGTACAATGGAGGGAAGACTCGGGTGAGAACGGCGGGAGAGGACTCAGAGCATTTTTCGGTCGAGATAGGGTTGCACCAGGGTTCGACTCTTAGTCCGTTCCTGTTTGCGTTAGTGATAGACGTGTTGACACGGAGTATTCAAGGGTAGATGCTGTGGTGTATGTTGTTTGCTGACGATGTAGTGTTGATTGATGAGATGCGGGTGGGTGTGAATGAAAAATTAGAGGTTTGGAGGCAAACCCTTGAATCTAAGGGGTTCAGGTTGAGTAGGTCCAAGACGGAGTATATGGAATGCAAGTTTAGTGAAGTGAGGCAGGAGGACGATGTGGTGGTGAGGTTGGATTCCCAGGATGTCCGAAAGAGGGATAGTTTTAAGTATCTTGGGTCTATGATTCAGGGAAATGGCGAGATTGATGAGGATGTCTCTAACCGTATTGTAGCAGGTTGGATGAAATGGAGGCTCGCCTCGGGAATGTTGTGTGACAAGAAGGTGACACTAAAGCTTAAAGGTAATTTCTACAGAGTGGCAGTCTGTCCTGTTATGCTATTGGAGCAGAGTGTTGGTCAGTCAAGAACTCCCACATTCAAAAAATGAAGGTAGCGGAAATGAGAATATTGCGTTGGATGTGTGGACTTACCAGAGGGGATAGAGTCGGAAATGATACTGTTCGGGAGAAGGTGAGAGTGGCTTCGTTGGAGGATAAGATGCGCGAAGGAAGGTTAAGATGGTTTGGGCATGTGATGAGGAGGGGCACGGATGTCCCAGTTTGTAGGTGTGAGAGGTTAGAGTTAGATGGCTTCAGGAGAAGGAGAGGTAGGCCGAAGAAGTACTGGAGGGAAGTGATTAGACATGATATGGAGCAACTTCTGCTTATCGAGGACATGACCCTAGATAGGAAGGTGTGGAGGTCGCGGATAAGGGTAGAAGGCTAGGTTGTGTGCGTGGATTTAGTAAGTAGTTAGAAGAGCTCAGGTTGAGTCGGGCTAGTAACCCTAGGATTGGGTCTAGAGATAGGAGCCCGATCAGGCGGGCTTGGGTCTCTTTTTCCTATTGCGCTTATTTATTTTATTTCTTATTTCTCTGAGTTCTATTTTTATTGTGTCTTATTCCTTTTCATGTTATGCCATCCATCTTGCTTCTTATTTAATTACGCTTTGGTCTACTTTTCTCTATCTTGAGCCAGGGGTCTATCGAAAATAGGCTCTCTACTTCTCTGGAGGTAGCGGTATGAACTGCGTACATTCTACCCTCCCTAGACCCTACTTGGTGGGAATACACTGGGTTTGTTGTTGTTGTTGTTGTTGAACGATGGTTCATATGAATGATACTTTTGTTAGCAGTATATGAGTGATGTCACACCCCTTTTTCACCCGACGGGATAGAGTCGAGGTCGAAGGGTTTTTCCAATTAAAGTGATGATATTGAATAGGGATTATTTTAATTACAGAGTCGACACTTGAAATTGAGTTTTGGTGTTCCAAGTCACCTTTTTGGATCCCTAATTGAAAGGAGATGACTCTTTATTATGGTCTGCGAAAACAGAAGACCGGGAAAGGAATTCTGTTGACCGAGGGGAAGGTATTAGGCACCCCTCGAATCTCTTGGTTCTAGCACGGTCGCTTTTATTGACTTATCTTGACTTAAACTATTTTGATAAATTGTATTAAGGCCTAAATTTACTCATTTTTATATCTAAAATTTGTCTAAAACTCTCATATTAACTTAATTTTTTTTTTTTAAATATTTGTCAAAGTGTATCCTTGAATATTAAAACGTCTCAAAAGATGCGTACGTCACATTCTTAATTAAGATGAATATTTAAATAAATAAATAAATTTTAAACGTTCTTAATCTTGCCAATTGTTAAAGATACGATTAGTCTATTAAAAATTAATAACAATTTTATCTACTCAAAATAATGAAATTAAGTAATATTCATTTTTAATGATTAAATAATCTAATAAATAATTATTAATAATAAATAATAATAAAAATTAATAAATAAATAAATATAAAGCTCATCAGTACATTAGATTGAAAATTAAGAAAAAAAAAAGTCAAAGAAAAACACGATAAGAACGTAGTATTTTCTCTACATCAACGACAACTGCGGAGCAATTCCGATAAGAAGGTTGACGGAATAATGGCGCCAGCTGATGGTTGTATGCCGTCGACCATGGCTTCGCCGTTAATGGCGTCGCCGATGACAGATTTTTTTGAATGGGCGGACATTGATGGTTTTTCAGAGAGTTTTTTGGTGAATCTCGTCGGAAACTGGCTGGAAAAGGGTAGTTTTGGCCGATCCGGTGATGATCGGATCTTGTAGGGGAAGAGAATGGCGCGGGAAAGGGAAAGGGGAAGGAGGCGCTGGGTTCGCCGGAAATGGCAGTTCCGGCCAGATCTATTGCTAGAGAGGGGAAGGCGCCGACGCGGGAGGGGGGTAATGTTGCGGGGAAGGGGGAGAAGGGACGGTGACGGCGCTGGTAACACCGGCCAGTTCCGGCGAAAGTTCGAATTTTGGGTGCCATTTTTTTATTTTTCGTTCTTTCTCGCTGATTTCTTTTTACTGATTTTCCATCAAGACCATGTACAGTAATGTCCGTGTATATCAGTGTATGCATATGTTTTACTGTGTATATATATCATACTGTGATCATGTAAGACAATGGAGAAGATGACTATACTATCAATCTCTGTATTCTTATTTTTTAATCAATTTTCTATTCCATTTTTTATTATTATCTGATTTTTTCTTATTTGTTTTCATTTGTAAAGTTGCGTGTTAATGATATATAAATACAGGACTTCAACATAAACGTTCAACAAGTTCATATAATTGATCAATCATATACTGATAAATAACGCATAGAAATTACTTAAGCATTTTTCATTCATGTTTTTCATAATAACATCTATAAAATGCATAATACATGATTAAATAAGAACCTATTATGAACTAAAGCAGAAACTCGAACCGAAATCCTTAGACGAAATTCTCAATTTTTGAATCCTCACTCTCTTTTCTTTACTTTTACTTCTTTGTTTTCTCTGTTTTTTTAATAGTATCTGATCTCTAATGTCAAAGTCCGTTCTCTCTTTCTTTGTTCTAGGGTAGGAGTCCTTTTTATAGTGGAGTTCTTTGGGGGGAACAGTTTTTTTTTTTTTCAAATTTAAGGGGGAGTAGTTTTTAGTCAGATAAAGGGGAGGGAGGTGTATTTTTATTTTTATTTTTAAATTCAGATTTTATCATTATTATTATATATATATATTTATATTTATTTTTATTATATAAAATAATAATATAATAATAATTAATTAATTTTATGTTTAAGAAAAATACAATAAAATTTACAAATAGTCAAAATAAATACAATAATACAAAAATAGTTAATTTTATTAAAATTTAGAAAACAAAATATATATTTTATTTTATTATTATTTTTAATATCTCAAAATTAATATTACTTAATTATTTATTTTTAACTAAAAATTTATATATATATATATATATATAAAATTAATAATCAAAAAAATAATATATGATTGAATATTTAAAATCGATGGAGGATAAAAAATCACGTATCTATATTTTTTGCCCCTCTTTGTGTGAAATCTCAAAGAGTTTTCGTACAAAGAAGTAGACAAGATATGATTTTTGAACCTCCAATTATTTGAAAGGTAAAAATAAAAATAAAAATAAAAAGAAAAAAGAAAAAATGTGATTGAGTTCTGTTTTTGAAACCTCCTACCTATCCTGGGTTATAAGGGAATCAGGTCACGAGTAGTTCAAAGGTAATATGGTGAGAAAAAGAGTAAAAAATCGAATGAAATTCCGTCGAGTTTTCGGTTGACAACTTCTGCTTTTACATTCAACTGACTAACAAAAAATCAAAAATGAAATAAAAATTGTAATTTCTAAAATCTTTATTCAAATCTTCATGACTTGAACTTAAAAAGTCACCCTATTCTTCAGGTGGGCTCCCGACTTGTTATTTTTTTCATCCTGTTCTTCAGGTGGGCTCCTGGACTTCCTTTTTCTTCACCCTGTTCTTCAGGCGGGTTCCTGAATTTGCTTTTTCTTCACCCTGTTCTTCAAGCGGGCTCCTGGACTCAAAGCAAATAGTGAAATAGAAAAATAACATCCCATTCTTCAGGAGGGGCCTGGATATAAAATAAATTTCCATTCTTCAGGAGGGTCCTGAGCATAAAAATAAATTTCCATTCTTCAGGAGGGTCCTGAACATAAAAATAAATTCTCATTCTTCAGGAGGGTCCTGTCCCATTTTTCAGGAGGGTCCTGAACATAAAATAAATTTCCATTTTTCAGGAGGGTCCTGAGCATAAAAATAAATTCCAATTCTTTAGGAGAGTTCTGTCCCATTCTTCAGGAGGGTCCTGAACATAAAATAAATTCTCATTCTTCAAGAGGGTCCTGAGCATAAAATAAATTTCATACAACACACATAAAATTTTGCCCCAGTTTGTACTGGAAAAATTTATGTGTCACTGGATCTTAATATACCTCGCAAAGAATAAAGTTTATCATGATCGAGATCCAGTATCGGATGTTGTAACCATGCTTCTTGCATTGAGAGAAGTGTGAAATTGCATCCTTTATCTGAAAATAATTATTTCATCTCTGTTTTAAACAAAGAAAAATTGTGAGTTTTAAAACATGTGGTGGTTGGTTTGTGGCATTTGGCTTTTGAAGTGGCCGCTCTCGCACTTGTCATGCTCAACTCTTTTCCAATCCATGATAATATTCATTGAATTGTTATATCTCTAACTCAGAATTCTGACTACTGAGATCCTCAACTCAAATCATATTTCTGTTGTATGATGCTTCTGAGTTTAGCTTCCAATACATCCTTTAGATTTTCACGAGTTTAAAATGGTCAAATCACAATCATCTTGAGTACCTTACTTTTACTTTGAAATGTTGTCTCTGTACATCGACCCTTTGTCTTGCTTTGTACCCTTAAAGGAGTTGGTAGCGAGTTTGGAGTCTTTTCTCACTCGACTTGACGTGAATTTGACTCAAAAGACAACAAATTTTTTTCGTTTGATGACAAGGACACAAAAAATAAAAAATTAAAATAAAACAAAAAGAAAAAGACAATAGGCATCTTTTTTTTTTTTAAAACAAAGAGAAAACTTATCTGAATGTGGAACCGATTCTGGTGATTATGACATGCATTTTGAATCAAACAACCAGATCTACCCACACCAATCATTACAACTTTTATCCACTTATTGAGCTTGAAATTAAGTCGATCTTGAACTTGTTCCTTTTTGATAACAAACTTTCTTCGGCTAGCGGCACCTCAATGGGTTTTTTCCAACGAGCTTATCTCCTTTTCATTTCTATTTCAGCTTACAGTCATCTTATAGTGCCCGAAAGGGTTTTCACCAATAAGACTCTCTCATTTTTTTTAATTATTTTTTATTTTTTAGATAAACACACAAAATATGAAATATCATGTACTCATAACATGTTTAGCCTTGACATTCTCAAAGATTGATTCGAAGGTCTTTCTTTGGTTGTAACTTGGCTTTTGGATAGGGTTAAAAAGAAAGGTCGGCATGACGCTCAAAAATTTATATAACATTGGGTGAAACATACAACTTTTGGAATCGATTCTTTTAAGAAAATAACTTTTGCCCCAGTTTCATTTCATTCTGGGTAATTTGAATTTTCTTCTGGTTAGACCGAACCCCGGAGTAGGGCTGCCTACGTATCTTGTCATAGCAAGAATCAGGTCAAACGTAGTTCAGGAAATATCATTCTTTTGTTTGATTTTGAATTTTTGATTGATTTTTTTTTTCAACTTTTTTTTTTTTACTTTAATTTGATTCCAAAAGAGGGGTATGAAGAAAAATAAAAGCTCAAAGGGGTAAGCAAAGGTTGATATATTATTCAGATAGTAGAACAAAATGCCTTCATCATTTCAAATCTCTAAAAATGTAAGTACAAAACATACATAACATAATTGTACATGAATATCATACATAATATCTTTTAACTGCATTAGCATTGACCGACATTCCTTCCATTTTCCCTTCTACATCAGTTAGATATAACACGCCATTAGGTAACACTTTCTTCACCATGAATGACCCATGCCAATTAGGAGAAAATTTGTATTTGGCTTCAATCTGATGAGGTAGAATGCGTCTTAGTACCAACTGACCAACTTCAAAATGTATGTGACACACCTTTTTATTATATGCTCGTTCCATTCTCTTCTGGTATAGTTGTCCATGACATACTGACGTCAATCTTTTTTCATCAATCAAGTTTAATTGCTCCAAACGAGTCTTGACCCATTGATCTTCATCAATTTCAGCTTTCACTACTATTCGAAGAGATGGAATCTCAATCTCTGCAGGTATAACTGCTTCAGTTCCATACACCAACAGGCAAGGAGTTGCACCAATTGAAGTCCGAATTATAGTACGATAACCCAACAAAGCAAAAGGTAACTTTTCATGTCATTGTCAGAAACCCTGCACCATCTTACGGAGTATTTTCTTTAAGCTCTTATTGGAAACTTCTACAACTCCATTCGCCTTTGGACGATAAAGAGTTGAATTTCGATGCATAATCTTAAATTGGTGGCACACTTCTTACATCAGATGGCTATTGATATTTGCAACATTATCTGTGACAATTATCTTTGGAATGTCAAAACGACAAATGATGTTGGAGTGAATAAAATTGACCACTACTTTCTTGGTCACTGACTTGAAAGTCGCAACTTCCACCTACTTTGTGAAATAATCAATAGCTACCAAGATGAACCTATGTCCATTCAAAGCTTTTGGTTCAATTGGTCCAATTACGTCTATTCCCCAAGCCACAAAAGGCCATGGAACAGTCATTGTATGCAACTCAGATGGAGAGGAATGTATCAAGTCTCCATGTACCTGGCATTCATGACATTTACGAACGAAATTGATAGAATCTCGCTCCATGGTGAGCCAATAATAACCTGCTCGGAGTATTTTCTTTGCCAAAACATACCCACTCATGTGCGGTCCACAAATCCCAGAATGTATTTCAGTCATGATTTTTGAAGCTTCTTTAGCATCTACACACCTCAGAAGTCCCAAATCAGGAGTCCTCTTATACAAGATTCCTCTATTTAAGAAAAATCCACTAGACAAGCGTCGAATGGTTCTCTTTTGATTACCATCAGCATGTACAGGATATTTTCCAGTCAGAATATATTCTTTGATATCGTAGAACCACGGCTTCCCATCAAATTCTTCTTCAACCACATTGCAATGTGCATGATGATCATGAATCTGTATATGCAAAAGGTCAATATAAGTTTTATCAGGGCGTTGAAGCATCGAAGATAAGGTCGCCAAAGCATCAGCAATCTCATTATGAGCTCTGGGAATGTGTTTGAACTTCACTAATACAAATCGTTGACAAAGATCTTGCAAACAACTTCTATATGGTAGGAGTTTTGAATCACGAGTCTCTCAATCTCCTTGGATTTGGTGGACTAATAAATCTAGATCTCCTAATACTAACAATTCTTAGACCCCCATGTCAATGGCTAATCTTAATCCCAGGATGCAAGCTTTATATTCTGCCATATTATTGGTACAGTAGAATCGAAGTTGGGCTGTTATAGGATAATATTGTCCTGATTCAGAAATAAGAGTCGCTCCTATCTCCACTCTTTTTATATTAGCAGCTCCATCAAAGAACAACTTCCATCCCGAATGGCAATTATCAGAAACAAACTCATCAACATATAATACCTCTTCATCTGGAAAATAAATCTTCAATGGCTCATTCTCCTCATCAATAGGATTTCAGCCAAATGATCCGCCAAGGCTTGAACTTTCATTGCAGTTCGTGTCACATAAACAATATCAAACTCTGTGAGCAACATCTGCCATTTCACGAGTCTGCCTGTTGGCATAGGCTTCTGAAAAATATACTTTAAAGGATCCATACGAGAGATGAGGTAAGTAGTATAAGATGACAAGTAATGTTTCATCTTTTAGTCTACCCAAGTTAAGGCGCAACACGTCTTCTCAAGAAGAGTGTACTTAGCCTCATAAGTGGTAAACTTTTTTCTGAGGTAGTAGATGGCTTGTTCTTTTCTACCCGTGACATCATGTTGACCCAATATACAGCCAAAAGAATTGTCTAACACAGACATGTACAATATCAAAGGTCTTCCTGGTTCTGGAGGAACCAAAATAGGCGGATTCGACAAGTACTTCTTAATTCTGTCAAATGCCTCTTGACAGTCTTCAGTCCATTTAACTTTAGCATTCTTCTTCAACAACTTGAATATTGGCTCGCAGGTTGTTGTAAGATGAGCAGTGAATCTACTGATATAATTCAACCTTCCAAGTAAGCTCATCACCTCCGTTTTATTTTTTGGTGGGGGCAAATCTTGAATAACTTTTATTTTTGAAGGATCTAACTCAATACCACGTCGACTGACTATAAAACCCAAGAGTTTTCCTTATGGAACTCCAAATACACATTTTGCTGGGTTAAGTTTGAGATCATACCTCTGAAGCCTTTCAAAGAATTTTCTCAAATATTTGACATGATCAGATTGCTCTCTCGACTTAATGATCACGTCATCTACATAAACTTCAATTTCTTTGTGCATCATGTCATGAAACATTGTGGTCATTGCCCTCATGTAAGTTGCCCCAGCATTCTTTAATCCAAAAGGCATAACTCTATAACAATATGTCCCCCATGGAGTAATAAATAATGTCTTTTCCGCATCTTCTGGATCCATAATGATCTGGTGATACTCCGCATAACAATCCACAAAAGAAGCAAGATCAAGTTTGGCACAATTGTCCAACAAAATATGAATATTGGGAAGTGGAAAATTATCTTTCGAACTTGCTTTATTTAGATCACGATAATCAACACACATCCAAACTTTGCCGTCCTTCTTTGGAATTGAGACAATATTTGCTAACCAAGTAGGATATTGGGCCACTCGAATGACTTTAGCCTCGAGTTGCTTCGTGATTTCCTCTTTGATCTTTACACTTATATCAGTTTTGAACTTTCTTAGCTTTTGCTTGACAGGAGGAAAGCAGGATCAATTGGCAACTTGTGAACTACCAAATCGGAAATCAAACTTGGCATATCATCATAAGACCACGCAAAGATGTCTTTATACTCACGCAAATCTCCAATTATAGTTTTCTTTTGTTGCAGTTGAGCATGTACACTTATCTTAGTCTCCCTAATATTTTCATGATCTCCTAAATTCATCGCTTCAGTTTCCTCCAAATTGGGATTTGATTTATTCTCAAACTGTTTGAAATCTTTGCTTATATCCTCAAATATTTCCTCTTCATCGTATTCAACTTCCTTATTCATTATTTCAAAATTAGATTGGGTTTTTAAATCTGGTTGATAATTCTTTATGCATGTCATTTCATTAGAATCGGCATAGAAAAAACTGTATGATAGAAAATAAATAAATAAAAATCAGACTCAAAATAAAAATGAAGGGAAACTACGCTTTATTAGAAACATAGATGGAAAGTGTTTTAACCTAAAATACCAAATTTAAAGTTCTGAATTACATTTCTAGAATGATTTAAAGTGCAGGAGTAAAACAAACAAACTAATAAGACTGTAAGAAAAACAAACAAACTAGTAAGACTGTAAGAATAACAAACAAACTACCAAGACTCCTTTATAATAGTGAGAAGAGTGGCCTCCCAATTGTTAAGCTGGACATCATGGCCGAAAAACTGCACATCTGCATTGCTGGTACCTTCCCCAATTTTAACCATATTAGCTTCAATAAACAAATTCTGAAAAAGGCCAATCAACTCTGTATCATCATCATTCATTGATTTTGCAGCAGGTAACCTGGAGGATCCAATAACACTGAATTTGCTGAAAGACTCGTGAAGTGGCGGTATTGGCTTGGTAAGTGACCATGACTCTTTTTATGCTTTTTAGCCTTTTTTATATCTTCAGCAGTAGGCTCGTATCCCAAATCAAAAGTACCAAAGTTCTCATAGAGGTTTACCGGATGAACTATGCCTTGCAAAAACATCCCTAGACCTTTTCCTGGTTCGAAACCATATTTCAACATTTCATTCACTACCATAACAGATGTAGAGGACAATTGTGGTCTTGCGTGAGATTCCCCTCGAGGATATGCTCAACAACCACTGCCTCAGAAGTTTGATGAATTAACATATTTGCAATATCTGCTTCGATGGAAGAAATAGAGTAGTCTTTATACATTGATAAGTCTCCTTCACCATGAACAACTATCTCTTACCTGTCACATTTGAATTTGACCATTTGATGCAACGTTGATGCGACTGCTTTAGCCCTATGAATCCATGGCCTTCCCAATAACATATTAGACGAAACATCAATGTTCAGCACTTGAAAATCCATAGCAAAATCCACAGGCCCGATTGTCAATATGAGTTCTATTTCACCAATGGCATCAGTTTTTGATCCGTCAAAACCTTTGACGCACACATTGTTAGGTCGGATTCTTTCCACATTAACATTCAACTTTTGCAATGTTGACATAGGACAAATATAAGTGCCTGATCCTCCATCAATTAACACTCGAGTGACGATGGAATGTTCACATTTCACAGATATGTACAGTCCCTTGTTATGCTCCGTACCTTCCATAGGAAATTCATCGTCAGAAAAAGTAATTTTATTTGCTTCAAGGATCCTTCCAACAACTTTTTCCAGCTGATTTACTCTAATCTCACTAGGAACACATGCTTCATTAAGAATCTTCATTACAGCCTTGCGGTGTTCCTCTGAATGTATCAATAAAGACAATAAAGAAATTTGTGCTGGTGTCTTCTTCAACTATTCTATAACAGAATATTCTGGCAATTTCATTTTCTTTAAGAATTCTTCAGCTTCTTCATTAGTGACAGGCTTCTTGACTGTCATTCGTTCTTCACCGCCTTGTTTATTCTTTCTTAACTCTACTAGAGCATAACATCTTCCAGATGGAGTTAATCCCCCTACTCCATCTACATCTTTAGTCATTTATTTCCCCTTGTGCATCACCACAACGCGATTATAATTCCAAGGGACTGCCTTGGTATCAACCATAGGCAGCTGTGACACTGGTTTAATAACAATAGGAGATACGGGAGCTCCTTTTATGATTAAAAGAAGCTTATTGGATCTTTCGGGAATAATGAGTTTCGGCTTTATTTGAATTGACCCAATATTTTCTGAAATCTCTTTCCCCATCACCAAGGGATCATTCGATGATTTGGGTTTTACTATCACCACCTCCGATTCTGCAGGCTTTTCTTTCGCCAAATCCACAACATTTGCTGATTTTTCCAAATCAATTTTAATTTTAATGATCGGCTTAAAGGAAATCATAGAATCTTCACCACTGAGTATCACTTCGAGCATGTTTGTTTCATTATGATCTGGCAGCGGATTTTGATTGACATTTGGGGCGCCTGGACTTTCTACCATAATCTATTGGGTATTAATCAACTCTTGAATGGCTGTTTTTAGATACCAACATTTCTCTGTGTCGTGCCTTGGGGCATCAAAACAGTATTCACATCTTTTAGAATAGTCCAAATTCTTCGAAGGAGGATTCGGGATCCTTCTCTCAATTGGGTTTAGAACATTCATTTTTCTCAGCCTATGAAATAAACTGGTGTAAGATATTCCAATAGGAGTGAAATTATCTTTTACCATGTTATCCCTTTTGAATTCTGCTCTAGGCTGAAAATTAGACCTCGGAGGGCCTCTTTGAACTTGCGGGGCCATTAGATGATTTTGGATTGTTGGTGCACACCACTGCGGGTAAGAAGGAGCCCGAGTATATGGTTGTGTATTGTAAATAGGATATTGGGGGGATGGAACGAAATATAATGGATTTTGTGTGTATGGTTGCGCCCACCTCTCCAATTTTGCCATGGACCTGCCACGACAGTTGCTACATCCTCTTTTCTTTTCTTTCCCCCAAAACTTCCTGCACCACTTTGAATTGCCCGTGTTGTTGCTTTCAAAGTGGCCTGGCTGATGATCTTTTCTAATTTGATTCCATTTTCTACCATCTCTCCAACTTTGATAACTTCGGCAAATGTGCTTCCGATAGTAGTGAGAAAATGATGGAAATAATTAGGTTCTTGTGCTTGTAGAAAATTATCAATCATTTTAGATTCTTTTATCTATGGTATGACTCTTGAAGCCTTCTCTCTCCATCTGATGGCATATTCTCGAAAACTTTCAATCATTTTTTTTCTCATATTGGCAAACGTAGTGCGATCTGGCACTATCAATGTTATACTGAAATTGTTGAACAAAATCTCGAGCCATGTTGTCCCATATGTGCCAACGGGAAATGTCTTGATCAATGAACTATTCAGAAGCTATCCCTGTAAGGCTTTCTCCAAAGTAAGCCATCAATAATTCTTCTTTTCCTCCTGCTCCCTTTAATTGATTAAAAACTTTTTCAAATGAGCTACAGGATCGCCGTGCCCTTCATATTTGTCAAATTTTGGAATTTTGAACCCTATCGGCAAATGTACATTAGGAAACATACATAAATCCTTGTATGAAACACTTTTTGGTCCACCTACTCCTTGCATATTTCTCATACTCTGTTCCAGGCTTCTAACTTTTCTAGCCATCTCCTCTTGTTCCTCATTCTTAGCAATCTTCGCAATCACGATAGGTGTATCGTGTTGATGAACATGATAAGGTGGATTTTGGGATTTGAAAGTCATTTCAGGAGGATATAATATATCATGATTTGGTTTTCCCATATTCTTCGGTACTGTCGGTTGAGTACCCGCAGTAGCTGGCGCTACAGAAGTAAAAAGTGGGTTATTTGCGACAGATGGATTTGGTGGGCACATGGTAGAAGTACCAGCAACTCCAGACATATTAACAAATGGGCCAAATCCTGGTGGGTAAAATGGATCACTAGTTTGAGCTGGGTCAGAATTTGGATCATTTGAAGTTGAAAGTCCGGAGATTGAAGAAGATGGGGCTTGTCAATTCAACCAAGCTTGGTACATCTTCGCCATCTGTTGTTTTAATAACTTTATTTGTTCCATTGATGCTACTTCCTGCGAAATCAACTGATTCTGCTTTTCTTCACTATCAGTCCCTATACCTTCTCTGTGGGTCATTCTTCTTTTACCCTTGTATCTGGTGTTATACGGATGTGATGCCAGTTTAAACCACAAACCAACCATCAATTACTTTATCTTTCTGTGACCAAGAAGCAAATGGGTGAGTGTTATATATTTAACACATTATAATGCCACGTTATATGTCATGTTTCTATATGCATTTCCCAACCTATCATGGAAGCTTTGTGTCTCATCCCGACTTTTCTAGGAATATTTTCAAAAGTTATGATCGAACCCTTTGGAGGGTTGCCTACGTATCATGCCAGGACATGAATCAGATCTTGCGTAGTTCGGGAGGAATTTAACAAAATTGTTTTGTCTTTTTTTTTTTGTTTTTTTTAAGAAAATAAATAAAGTAAGTGAGGTAAAACATATGTAATATATATAGAAATAAACAGTCAACTTCATTACATTCTATAATATAAATACGACAAAATAACTGACCCAACTCCTAAAATAAAACCTACTAACTGACATCTGAAAACTAAAAGACATAATATCTAAACAAGAACTTTTAAAACTGAAAATGAAAAACTATGACATAGAAAACAACGATCCATTCAAGGAGACTTCGGTTTAATTTGTCCTCCCAAACTCAAATATATGTCCTCCAATGAAGTAGTGAGTCATTGTGCGAAAGCTGGTACTTGTGCCAAAAAGTCCTCGCAATCCAACTGCTGATAATCCAAACCCATTCTGGCAGTATCCCATTCCTGGGCCTGTCGATCTCGGAAATCAGCCATCTCTCTTGCACGCTGTTCATGAGCAGAAGCAACCTCCAACTATTCTCGCAATATTCCTCTTTCACGAATCCACTGAGATATCTCTTGATCAAATTCTTCTTGCATATTCTTTTCAACTTCTTGAAGTCAGTCGTTGTCGGCGAGATGCGGCAAGTTCTACAATGTGTGACCCCCTAGTGGTAGCAAGCTTGATTTGTCCCCGAAGTGCAACCTCAATAACTGCGGACTTAGCTTTCTCTTCAACAAATTCCCTTTGTTGTTCGTCTATTTTTGCCCTAGCATGCTCTAATTCCGCTCTCAAAGCTTGGTTGGCCTCATGATGTTCTCGCATGGCTCTCTCAATTCCTATCCTAATTGCAGCTTCCTGATCTATAGGTTCCCTAACCGATCTTTCTGGTCTAACTGGCGGACTCGACTGTTCTTCAAACCATTCACGGTAATCTGGGTGCATTTCTCCTTTCTCACGCTCTATGACCATCGTTTCAATCCCCATAATACGACAACCCTCCCAAATCTGCTGGGCCAAATCTTCTGAAAGTGGAATCTCTGGTCTGACCTCAAATACAAACTCAATCATGTTTTTCGTTATGGGAATTATTTGACGTCTTCCTAGTTGACGTAGAACCCTCAATGTAACATACGGTTGAACACCTCTAATACCCATTAATAACAAGAACGGATGAATGACAGAACTATGTATGACTTGTCTCCAAGGGAACCAATGGAGATTCCAAGTGATTTTATCTGTTGTCAAAGAACGAAAAAGCTTAACCCAATCTCCAATTTCTTTTGGACATTTATATTTCTCCATCCTTTCCTCGTAATCGTTGATGTGATTAAATCACTCAGGATCGAACCTTGTCAATATAGGACGTTGATAAAGATGCTCCACAATCCACATCTGTAACAAGATATTACATCCCTCGAAAAAACTCTTTTCCTTCTGACAAACAGTCAGAGCACGGTAAATATCAGCTAGGATCATTGGTACCATAGCGTAATCTTTCTTAATCAGTATCTGTACCACTCTCGCTAAACGAATATTAATTTTTTCTTCTCTTCTCGGAAAGACCATAGTGCCTAAAAAGGCTACCATGAATGCAAATCGTCTGTGAATTTTCCAAACCTCAAAACTCCCCTTATTACAAAGTTGTTTACCGTACTTTTCAAACCCCTCTTGCCTTCCGTATCTGTTATACAAAAATTGCAAGGAAACCCAACCCTTTTTCATTGATTCTTCTTTCGTATTCCGTATGTTCATGATCTTGCAAAATCTGTTTATTGAAATAAGTCTTGGGGCTATAAGTTTCTTCCGATGCATATCCCCATATCCAACATAGCCTGCTATCTCTTCTAAAGTAGGTGTCAACTCAAAATCTGAAAAGCAGAATACATTATTCTTCGGGTCCTAGAAATTCAGTAATGCAATAATCACTTCCCTATTAGGGTTGATTCTCATGATACTCGTCAAAAAACCCAAATACTTATGTATCTCTCCATAATCGAATGTATCCATTGCATTCCACCATAACCAAAGCTGCAGAGGGATTTCATCAACAACCTGAAGTGGTACACTCTCATCCCTCTTTCTTTTTTGACGCTTTCCACAAACTGGAGGAGACATTTTATACCTATTGATAAGGACGTGAGATTAATAAATGTCTAGACTTAGGCAGAACTTGATTTATTAATTTTGAAAGAATTTAATCTTGACTCGTGAGACCTAATGCAACCATTATTGGGACTTAGTTGTTAGGAATAATTTTATCAAAGTGAGAGAAATATGACTGATAATATTTTTAGAAAAATCATTTATTTAAATTGACTCTTTTAAAATTTTGCAATAACAGACCTCTAGACAGATTTATAGTATATGTTTGAAGACAATACTCCTAAATATACTTAAAAGAATAAAAATAAAATAAAATGACTTAGAAATAAAGAAAAAGAAGAATGATTGTTTTATGAAGTTGTATAAAAATTTTAGCCTCACGACTCCTAAAGGTTCAGGACTGTTAAAATATATGTTTACATAGTTTATTACTTTGCAAAAATTCAGCTCACGACCCCTAAAGGTTCAGGACTGTTAAAATATATGTTTACATAGTTTATTACTTTGCAAAAATTCAGCTCACGACCCCTAAAGGTTCAGGCTATTATGATTTTTATGTTAAAATTAATTTTGAAAATAAGAATAAAAAGTAAAATAAAGATAATAATATTCATGAAAACAATCATTTTTCTTCTTCTTCTTATTATTTTTATTATTTTTTATAAAAATATCCTTCGATAAATCTGTGAATAAATATATTATTATTATTTTTCAAATAAATGATCGTATCTTGGGTAGAACTTCCTACGTATCTCACAAAAGTGAGAATCAAACCCTCGTAGTTCATGAAGATTGTAAAAACTATGCTGCTGTATATTTAAAAATTTTCTTTATTTTAAAAATTTTTCTTTCAAAAATGATTAACTAAATTTGAGAATAAATTAATCTCTCGTATTTTAAAATTGCCTAAAGCTGGTCAACAAATAAATAGTCTTCCAAGCAAATGTCAAAGAGCACGTAGGATGCACATGTTGGTCTTTATAAATTAGGTCACCTGTCCTAGACAGACCCAACCCCTGTGCCGAGTCCCGCTAAGTCAAATGCGTATGATGCAAATAAAGCGGTACCTAATAGGGATAACCAGATTATGATTTTTCAGTTTTTCTAAGTTTAAACCTAATAGGGATAAGTGTCTAGACTGGCTTACCCGAGCGAACACTCGAGCCGGGGTGGGACAACTTGATCGGTAGCAGGGCAACACCGCCTTCGTTGTCGATCCGAATCCCGCCTAACATGTGTGACTATATCCTTCACCAGGTGCCTTGACACTCCGGCTATCTCAAAAAGAAGGTGGGATGCATATGCTGCATTCCCTCTATCCTATTTCAGAGACTCAGAGGGGGTATGCGAGAGAAGACAATATATAATACAATTCAAATAATATCAAAGTAGTAAATGAGCGAAAAGTAGCGCATAAGGCCAATAAACACATTATAAAATAATTAAAGCAAGTAAAGTCAATATCAAAGCTCGAATTCTTATTTATTCCCTAGTGGAGTCGCCAGAGATGTCACACCCCTTTTTCGCCCGACGGGATCGAGTCGAGGTCGAAAGATTTTTCCAATTAAAGTGACGATTTTGAATAGAGATTATTTTAATTACAGAGTCGCCACTTGGAATTGAGTTTTGGTGTTCCAAGTCACCTTTTTGGATCCCTAATTGAAAGAAAATGACTCTTTATTAGGGTCTGCGAAAACAGAAGACCGGGTAAGGAATTCTGTTGACCGAGGGGAAGGTATTAGGCACCCCTCGAATCCTGTGGTTCTAGCACGGTCGCTTTTATTGACTTATCTTGACTTAAACTATTTTGATAAATTGTATTAAGGCCTAAATTTACTCATTTTTAATATCTAAAATTTGTCTAAAACTCTCATATTAACTTAATTTTTTTTATTTTTTTTAAATATTTGTCAAAGTGTATCCTTGAATATTAAAACGTCTCAAAAGATGCGTACGCCGCATTCTTAATTAAGATGAATATTTAAATAAATAAATAAATTTTAAACGTTCTTAATCTTGCCAATTGTTAAAGATACGATTAGTCTATTAAAAATTAATAACAATTTTATCTACTCAAAATAATGAAATTAAGTAATATTCATTTTTAATGATTAAATAATCTAATAAATAATTATTAATAATAAATAATAATAAAAATTAATAAATAAATAAATATAAAGCTCATCAGTACATTAGATTGAAAATTAAAAAAAAAAGTCAAAGAAAAACACGATAAGAACGTAGTATTTTCTCTACATCAACGGCAACTGTGGAGAAATTCCGATAAGAAGGTTGACGGAATAATGGCGCCAGCTGATGGTTGTATGCCGCCGACCATGGCTTCACCGTTAATGGCGTCGCCGGCGGCAGATTTTTTTGAAGATTGGCGGACATTGATGGTTTTTCAGAGAGTTTTTTGGTGAATCTCGCCGGAAACTGGCTGGAAAAGGGTAGTTTTGGCTGATCCGGTGATGGTCGGATCTTGTTGGGGAAGAGAATGGTGCGGGAAAGGGAAAGGGGAAGGAGGCGCTGGGTTTGCCGGAAATGACAGTTCCGGCCAGATCTATTGCTAGAGAGGGGAAGGCGCGGGAAGGGGGTAATGTTGCGGGGAAGGGGGAGAAGGGACGGTAACGACGCTGGTAACACCGGCCAGTTCCGGCGAAAGTTCGAATTTTGGGTGCCATTTTTTTATTTTTCATTCTTTTTCGCTGATTTCTTTTTACTGATTTTCCATCAAGATCATGTACAGTGATGTGCGTGTATATCAGTGTATGCATATGTTTTACTGTCTATATATATCATACTGTGATCATGTAAGACAATGGAGAAGATGACTATACTATCAATCTTTGTATTCTTATTTTTTAATCAATTTTCTATTTCATTTTTTATTATTATTTGATTTTTCCTTATTTGTTTTCATTTGTACAGTTGCGTGTTAATGATATATAAATACAGGACTTCAACATAAACGTTCAACAAGTTCATATAATTGATCAATCATATACTGATAAATAACGCATAGAAATTACTTAAGCATTTTTCATTCATGTTTTTCATAATAACATCTATAAAATGCATAATACATGATTAAATAAGAACCTATTATGAACTAAAGCAGAAACTCGAACCGAAATCCTTAGACGAAATTCTCAATTTTTGAATCCTCACTCTCTTTTCTTTACTTTTACTTCTTTGTTTTCTCTGTTTTTTTAATAGTATCGGATCTCTAATGACAAAGTCCATTCTCTCTTTCTTTGTTCTAGGGTAGGAGTCCTTTTTATAGTGGGGTTCTTTGGAGGGAACGTTTTTTTTTTTAAATTTAAGGGGGAGTAGTTTTTAGTCAGATAAAAGGGAGGGAGGTGTTTTTTTTTTTTTTTTTAAATTCAGATTTTATCATTATTATTATATATATATTTATATATATTTTTATTATATAAAATAATAATATAATAATAATTAATTAATTTTATGTTTAAGAAAAATACAATAAAATTTACAAATAGTCAAAATAAATACAATAATACAAAAATAGTTAATTTTATTAAAATTTAGAAAACAAAATATATATTTTATTTTATTATTATTTTTAATATCTCAAAATTAATATTACTTAATTATTTATTTTTAACTAAAAATTTATATATATATATATAAAAAAATTAATAATCAAAAAAATAATATATGATTGAATATTTAAAATCGATGGAGGATAAAAAATCACGTGTCTATATTTTTGCCCCTCTTTGTGTGAAATCTAGAAGAGTTTTCATACAAAGAAGTAGACAAGATATGATTTTTGAACCTCCAATTATTTGAAAGGTAAAAATAAAAATAAAAAAAAAAGAAAAAAAGAAAAATGTGACCGAGTTCTATTTTTGAAACCTCCTACCTATCCTGGGTTATAAGGGAATCAGGTCACGAGTAGTTCAAAGGTAATATGGTGAGAAAAAGAGTCAAAAATCGAATGAAATTTCGTCGAGTTTTCGGTTGACAACTTCTGCTTTTACATTCAACTGACTAACAAAAAATCAAAAATGAAATAAAAATTGCAATTTCTAAAATCTTGATTCAAATCTTCATGACTTGAACTTAAAAGTCACCCTATTCTTCAGGTGGGCTCCCGACTTGTTATTTTGTTCACCCTGTTCTTCAGGCGGGCTCCTGGACTTCCTTTTCCTTCAGCCTGTTCTTCAGGCAGGTTCCTGAATTTGCTTTTTCTTCACCCTGTTCTTCAAGCGGGCTCCTAGACTCAAAGCAAATAGTGAAACAGAAAAATAACATCCCATTCTTTAGGAGGGTCCTGGATATAAAATAAATTTCCATTCTTTAGGAAGGTCCTGAGCATAAAAATAAATTCCCATTCTTCAGGAGGGTTCTGTCCCATTCTTCAGGATGGTCCTGAACATAAAAATAAATTTCCATTCTTCAGGAAGGTCCTGTCCCATTCTTCAGGAGGGTCCTGGATATAAAATAAATTTTCATTCTTTAGGAGGGTCCTGAGCATAAAAATAAATTCTCATTCTTCAGGAGGGTCCTGTCCCATTCTTCAGGATGGTCCTGAACATAAAAATAAATTCCCATTCTTCAGGAAGGTCCTGTCCCATTCTTCAGGAGGGTCCTGTCCCATTCTTCAGGATGGTCCTGAACATAAAAATAAATTCCCATTCTTCAGGAAGGTCCTGTCCCATTCTTCAGGAGGGTCCTGAACATAAAATAAATTTCCATTTTTCAGGAGGGTCCTAAGCATAAAAATAAATTCCAATTCTTTAGGAGGGTTCTGTCCCATTCTTCAGGAGGGTCCTGAACATAAAATAAATTCCCATTCTTCAGGAGGGTCCTGAGCATAAAATAAATTTCATACAACACACATAAAATTTTGCCCCAGTTTGTACTGGAAAAATTTATGTGTCACTGGATCTTAATATACCTCGGAAAGAATAAAGTTTATCATGACCGAGATCCAGTATCGGATGTTGTAACCATGCATCTTGCATTGAGAGAAGTGTGAAACTGCATCCCTAATTTGAAAACAATTATTTCATCTCTGTTCCAAACAAAGAAAAATTGTGAGTTTTAAAACATGTGGTGGTTGGTTTGTGGCATTTGGCTTTTGAAGTGGCCGCTCTCGCACTTGTCATGCTCAACTCTTTTCCAATCCATGATAATATTCATTGAATTGTTATACCTCTAACTCAGAATTATGACTACTGAGATCCTCAACTCAAATCATAAGAAATTCTTCTTATACAAAATTCCTCCACATAAGAAAAATCCACTTGACAAACGTCGAATGGTTCTCTTTTGATTACCATCAGCATGTACAGGATATTTTCCAGTCAGAATATATTCTTTGATATCATAGAACCATGGTTTCCCATCAAATTCTTCTTCAACCACATTGCAATATGCATGTTGATCATGAATCTGTATATGCAAAGGGTAAATATAAGTTTTATAGGGGTGTTGAAGCATCGAAGATAAGGTCGCCAAAGCATCAGCAATCCCATTATGAGCTCTTGGAATGTGTTTGAACTTCACTAATACAAATCGTTGACAAAGATCTTGCAAACAACTTCTATATGGTAGGAGTTTTGAATCACGAGTCTCCCAATTTCCTCGGATTTGGTGGACTAATAAATTTGAATCTCCTAATACTAACAATTCTTGGACCCCCATGTTAATGGTTAATCTTAATCCCAGAATGCAAGCTTCATATTCTGCCATATTATTGGTACAGTAGAATCGAAGTTGGGCTATTATAGGATAATATTGTCCTGATTCAGAAATAAGAACCACTCCTATCTCTACTTCTTTTATATTAGCAGCTCCATCAAAGAACAACTTCCATCCCGAATGGCAATCGTCAGAAACAAACTCATCAACATATAATACCTTTTCGTCTGGAAAATAAGTCTTCAATGGCTCATACTCCTCATCACTAGGATTTTCATCCAAATGATCCGCCAAGGCTTGAACTTTCATTGCAGTTCGTGTCACATAAACAATATCAAACTCTGTGAGCAACATCTGCCATTTTGAGAGTCTGCCTATAGGCATAGGCTTCTGAAAAATATACTTTAAAGGATCCATACAAGAGATGAGGTAAGTAGTATAAGATGATAAGTAATGTTTCAGCTTTTGGGCTACCCAAGTTAAGGCGCAACACGTCTTCTCAAGAAGAGTGTACTTAGCCTCATAAGTGGTAAACTTTTTGCTGAAGTAATAGATGGCTTGTTCTTTTCTACCTATGACATCATGTTGACCCAATATATAGCCAAAAGAATTATCTAACACAGACATGTATAATATCAAAGGTCTGCCTGGCTCTGGAGGAACCAAAATAGGCGGATTTGACAAGTACTTCTTAATTATGTCAAATGCCTCTTGACAGTCTTCAGTCCATTCAACTTTAACATTCTTCTTCAACAACTTGAATATTGGCTCGCAGG
Source organism: Capsicum pubescens (assembly GCA_030864215.1). Lineage (NCBI taxonomy): Eukaryota > Viridiplantae > Streptophyta > Magnoliopsida > Solanales > Solanaceae > Capsicum > Capsicum pubescens. The sequence goes on along the minus strand of CM061547.1, from coordinate 281,727,981 downwards.
TTGTTGTAAGTTGAGCAATGAATCTACTGATATAATTCAACCTTCCAAGTAAGCTCATCACCTCCGTTTTATTTTTTGGTGGAGGAAAATCTTGAATAACTTTTATTTTTGAAGGATCTAGCTCAATACCACGTCGACTGACTATAAAACCCAAGAGTTTTCCTGATGGAACTCCAAATACACATTTTGCTGGATTAAGTTTGAGATCATACCTCTGAAGCCTTTCAAAGAATTTTCTCAAATATTTGACATGATCAGATTGCTCTCTCGACTTAATGATCACGTCATCCACATAAACTTCAATTTCTTTGTGCTTTATGCCATGAAACATTGTGGTCATTGCCCTCATGTAAGTTGCCCCAGCATTCTTTAATCCAAAAGGCATAACTCTATAACAATATATCCCCCATGGAGTAATAAATGATGTCTTTTCCGCATCTTCTGGATCCATAATGATCTGGTGATACCCCGCATAACAATCCACAAAAGAAGCAAGATCATGTTTGGCACAATTGTCCAACAAAATATGAATATTGGGAAGTGGAAAATTTATTTTTGAACTTGCTTTATGTAGATCACGATAATCAACACACATCTGAACTTTGTCGTCCTTCTTTGGAACAGGGACAATATTTGCTAACCAAGTAGGATATTTGATCACTCGAATGACTTTAGCCTCGAGTTGCTTCGTGATTTCCTCTTTGATCTTTACACTCATGTCAGTTTTGAACTTTCTTAGCTTTTGCTTGACAGGAGGAAAAACAGGATCAATTGGCAACTTGTGAACTACCAAATCGGTGCTCAAACCTGGCATATCATCATAAGACCACGCAAAGATGTCTTTATACCCACACAAAGCTCCAATTATAGATTTCTTTTGTTGCGGTTGAGCATGTACACTTATCTTAGTCTCCCTAATATTTTCATGATCTCCTAAATTGATCGCTTCAGTTTCCTCCAAATTAGGATTTGATTTATTCTCAAACTGTTTGAAATCTTTGCTTATATCCTCAAATGTTTCCTCTTCATCGTATTCAACTTCCTTATTCATTATTTCAAAATTAGATTGGGTTTTTAAATCTGGTTGATAATTCTTTATGCATGTCATTTCATTAGAATCAACATAGAAAGAACTGTATGATAGAAAATAAATAAATAAAAATCAGACTCAAAATAAAAATGAAGGGAAACTATGCTTTATTAGAAACATAGATGGAAAGAGTTTTAACCTAAAATACCAAATTTAAAGTTCTGAATTACAATTCTAGAATGATTTAAAGTGCAGGAGTAAAACAAACAAACTACTAAGACTGTAAGAAAAACAAACAAACTACTAAGACTGTAAGAAAAACAAACAAACTACTAAGACTCTTTTATAATAGGGAGAGGAGTGACCTCTCAATTGTTAATCTAGACATCAGGGCCGACAAACTGCACATCTGCATTGCTGGTACCTTCCCCAATTTTAACCATATCAGTTTTAATGAACAAATTCTGAAAAAGGCCAATCAACTTTTTATCATCATCATTCATTGATTTTGCAGCAGGTAACCTAGAGGATCCAACAACGCTGAATTTGATGAAAGACTCGTGAAGTGGCAGTATCGGCTTGGTAAGTGACCATTACTCTTTCCTATGCTTTTTAGCCTTTTTTTATCTTCAACAATAGGCTCGTATCCCAAACCAAAAGTACCAAAGTTCTCATAGAGGTTTACCGGATGAACTATGCCTTACAAAAACATCCCTAGACCTTTTCCTGGTTCGAAACCATACTTTAACATTTCATTCACTACCATAACAGATGTAGAGGACAATTATGGTCTTGCGTGAGATTCCCCTCGTGGATATGCTCAACAGCCACTACCTTAGAAGCTTGATGAATTAACATATTGGCAGTATCTGCTTCGATGGAAGAAATAGAGTAGTCTTTATACATTGATAAGTCTCCTTCACCATGAACAACTATCTCTTGCCTGTCATATTCGAATTTGACCATTTGATGCAATGTTGATGCGACTGCTTTAGCCCTATGAATCCATGGCCTTCCCAATAACATATTATACAAAGCATCAATGTTCAGCACTTGAAAATCCATAGCAAAATCCACAGGACCGATTGTCAATATGAGTTCTATTTCACCAATGGCATCAGTTTTTGATCCGTCAAAACCTTTGACGCACACATTGTTAGGTCGGATTCTTTCCACATTAACATTCAACTTTTACAAAGTTGACATAGGAAAAATGTTAGCGCCTGATCCTCCATCAATTAACACTCGAGTGACGATGGAATGTTCACGTTTCACAGATATATACAGTCTTTTGTTATGCTCCGTACCTTCCATAGGAAATTCATCATCTGAAAAAGTAATTTTATTTGCTTCAAGGATCCTTCCAACAACTTTTTCCAGCTGATTTACTCTAATCTCACTAGGAACACATGCTTCATTAAGAATCTTCATTACAGCCTTGCGGTGTTCCTCTGAATGTATCAATAAACACAACAAAGAAATCTGTGCTGCTGTCGTCTTCAACTGTTCTATAACAGAATATTTTGGCAATTTCATTTTCTTTAAGAATTCTTCAGCTTCTTCATTAGTGACAGGCTTCTTGACTGTCATTCGTTCTTCACCGCCTTGTTTATTCTTTCTTAACTCTACCGGATCATAACATCTTCTAGATCGAGTTAATCCCCCTACTTCATCTACATCTTCAGTCATTTATTTCCTCTTGTGCATCACCACAATGCGATCATAATTCTAAGGGACTGCCTTGGTATCAACAATAGGCAGCTGTGACACTGGTTTAATAACAATAGGAGCTACGGGAGCTCCTTTTATGATTAAAAGAGGCTTATTGGATCTTTCGAGAATAATGAGTTTCGGCTTTATTTGACTTGACCCAATATTTTCTGAAATCTCTTTCCCCATCACCAAGGGATCATTCGATAATTCGGGTTTTACTATCACCACCTCCGATTCTGCAGGCTTTTCTTTCGTTAAATCCACAACATTTGCTGATTTTTCCAAATCAGTTTTAATTTTAAATATCGGCTTAAAGGAAATCATAGAATCTTCACCACTGAGTATCACTTTGAGCATGTTTGTTTCATTATGATCTAGCAACGGATTTTGATTGAGATTTGGGGCGCCTGGACTTTCTACCATAATCTGTTGGGTATTAATCAACTCTTGAATGGCTCTTTTCAGATACCAACATTTCTCTGTGTCGTGCCCTAGGGCATCAGAACAGTATTTACATCTTCTATAATAGTCCAAATTCTTCAAAGGAGGATTCAGGATCCTTCTCTCAATTGGGTTTAGAACATTCATTTTCTCAGCCTATGAAATAAACTGGTGTAAGATATTCCGATAGGAGTGAAATTATCTTTTACCATGTTATCCCTTTTGAATTCTGCTCTAGGCTAAAAATTAGACCTCGGAGGGCCTTTTTGAACTTGCGGGGCCATTAGATGATTTTGGATTATTGGTGCACGCCACTGCGGGTAAGAAGGATCCCGAGCATATGGTTGTGTATTATAAATAGGATATTGGGGGGATGGAATGAAATATAATGGATTCTGTGCGTATGGTTGACGCCCACCTCTCCAATTTTGCAATACATCCTCTTTTCTTTTCTTTCCCCCAAAACTTCCTGCACCACTTTGAATTGCCTGTGTTGTTGCTTTCAAAGCTGCCTAGCTGATGATCTTTCCTGATTTGATTTCATTTTCTACCATCTCTCCAACTTTGATAACTTCGGCAAATGTGCTTCCGATAGTAGAGAGCAAATGATGGAAATAATCAGGTTCTTGTGCTTGCAGAAAAATATCAATCATTTCAGATTCTTTTATCGATGGTATGACTCTTGAAGCCTGCTCTCTCCATCTGACGGCATATTCTCGAAAACTTTCGATCATCTTTTTTCTCATATTGGCATGCGTAGTGCGATTTGGCACTATCTCAATGTTATACTGAAATTGTTGAACGAAATCTCGAGTCATGTCGTCCCACATTTGCCAACGGGAAATGTCTTGGTCAATGAACCATTCAGAAGCTATCCCTGTAAGGCTTTCTCCAAAGTAAGCCATCAATAATTCTTCTTTTCCTTCTGCTCCCCTTAATTAATTGCAAAACTTTTTCAAATGAGCTACAAGATCGCCGTGTCCTTCATATCTGTCAAATTTTGGCATTTTGAACCCTATCGGCAAATGTACGTCAGGAAACATACATAAATCCTTGTATGAAACACTTTTTGGTCCACCTACTCCTTGCATATTTCTCATACTCTATTCCAGGCTTCTAACTTTTCTAGCCATCTCCTCCTGTTCCTCATTCTTAGCAATCTTCGCAATCACGATAGGTGTATTGTGTTGATGAACATGATAAGGTGGATTTTGGGATTTGAAAGTCATTTCAGGAGGATATAACATATCATGATTTGGTTTTCCCATATTCTTCGGTACGGTCGGTTGAGTACCCGCAGTAGCTGGCGCTACAGAAGTAAAAAGTGGGTTATTTGCGACAGATGGATTTGGTGGGTGCATGGTAGAAGTACCAGCAACTCCAGACATATTAGAAAATGGGCCAAATCCTGGTGGGTAAAATGGATCACTAGTTTGAGCTGGGTCAGAATTTTGCAATAACAGACCTCTAGACAGATTTAAACTATATGTTTGAAGACAATACTCCTAAATATACTTAAAAGAATAAAAATAAAATAAAATGACTTAAAAATAAAGAAAAAGAAGAATGATTGTTTTATGAAGTTGTATAAAATTTTTAACTTCACGACCCCTAAAGGTTTAGGACTGTTAAAATATATGTTTACATAGTTTATTACTTTGCAAAAATTCAGCTCACGACCCCTAAAGGTTCAGGCTATTATGATTTTTATGTTAAAATTAATTTTGAAAATAAGAGTAAAAAGTAAAATAAAGATACTAATATTCATGAAAACAATCATTTTTCTTCTTCTTATTATTATTTTTATTATTTTTTCTAAAAATATCCTTCGATAAATCTGTGAATAAATATATTATTATTATTTTTCAAATAAATGGTCGTATCTTGGGTAGGACTTCCTACGTATCTCACAAAAGTGAGAATCAGACCCTCGTAGTTCATGAAGATTGTAAAAACTATGTTGTTGTATATTTAATTTTTTTTTTTATTTTAAAATTTTTTCTTTCAAAAATGATTAACTAAATTTGAGAATAAATTAATCTCTCGTATTTTAAAATTGCCTAAAGCCGGTCAACCAATAAATAGTCTTCCAAGCAAATGTCAAAGAGCACGTAAGATGCACATGTTGGTCTTTATAAATTAGGTCACCTGTCCTAGACAGACCCAGCCCCTATGCCGAGTCCCTCTGAGTTTCGTATGTTCATGAGCTTGCAGAATCTGTTTATCGAAATGAGTCTTGGGGCTATAAGTTTCTTTCGATGCATATCCCCATATCCAACATATGCCCTATCTCCTCTACAGTAGGAGTCAACTCAAAATCTGAAAAACGAAACACATTGTTCTTCGGGTTCCAAAAGATTAGTAACGCATCAATTACCTCCCTATTAGGCTTGATTGTCATAATACTCGTCAAAAAACTCAAATACTTATTATCTCATCATAATCGAATGTATCCATTTTGTTCCACCACAACCAAAGCTGCAAAGGGGTACAATCCATAACCTGAAGCGGTACACTCCCATCTCTCTTTCTCTTGGACGCTTTCCACGAACAGGGAGAGACATTTTATACCTATTGACAAGGACATGAAATTAATAAATGTCTAGATTTAGGTTGAACTTAATTTTGAAAAGAATTTTTATCTTGACTTGTGAGAACTAGTGCGATTCTTAAATTGAGACTTAGATGTAAAGAACAATTTTATCAAAAATCAAAGTGAGAAAAACAATACTGATAATATTTTTTAGGAAAAACACTTATTTAAACTGACTCTATCAAAAACTGTGCAATAATAGACTTCTAGACAATTTTAACTATATATTTGGAGACAATACTCCCTAAGTACATTTAAAAAAAAATAAAAATAAATAAAATGATTTAGAAATAAAGAAAAGAAGAAAAATTATTTTATGAAGTTGTATAAAAATTTCAGCCTCACGACCCCTAAAGGTTCAGGACTGTTAAAATATATGTTTACATATTTTATTATTTTATAAAAATTCAGCTCATGACCTCTAAAGGTTCAGGCTATTAAGATTTTTATGTTAAAATTAATTTTGAAAAAAAAAAAGTAAAATAAAGATAATAATATTCATGAAAATAATCATTTTTTCTTCTTCTTATTATTTTTTCAAAAATATCCTTCAATAAATTTGTGAATAAATATATTATTATTATTTTTTCAAAATCAGGGTTGTATCTCGGATAGGACATCCTACATATCCCACTAAAAAGTGAGAATCAGACCATCATAGTTCAAGAAAACTCTAAAAATATATTATTCTATATTTAAAATTTTCCTTTTTAAAAATAAAATAAAATTTTCCTCTGAAAAATAATTCAATGAATATAATTTTTTTGCATTCTAAAGTTGTCTAAAAGCCGGTCAACAATAAAATAAGTATTCCAAATAAATGTCAAAGAGCACGTAGGATGCACATGTTGGTCTTTATAAAGTAGGTCACCTGTCCTAGACAGACCCGGCCCCTGTGCCGAGTCCCGCTAAGTCAAATGCATATGATGCAAATAAAGCGGCACCTAATAGGGATAACCAGATTCTGAGTTTTCAGTTCTTCTAAGTTTAAGCCTAATAAGGATATGTGTCTAGACTGGCTTACCCGAGCGGACACTCAAGCCGGGGAGGGAAAACTTGATCGGTAGCAGGGCAATACCGCCTTCGTTGTCGATCCGAACCCCGCCTAACATGTGTGACTATATCCTTCACCAGGTGCCTTGACACTCCGGCTATCTCAAAAATAAAGTAGGATGCATGCGTTGCATTTCTTCTATCCTATTTCAGAGACTCAGAGGGAGTACGCAAGAAAAGACAGTATATAATACAGTTCAATCAATATCAAAGCGGTAAATGAGCGACAAGTAACACATAAGGCCAACAAACACAATATCAATAATAATTAAAGCAAGTATAGGTCAATATCAAAAGCTCGAATTCTAGTTAGATCCCCAGCGGAGTCGCCAGAGATGTCACACCCCTTTTTTGCCCAAAGAGGATCGAAATCGAAGGATTTTTCCCATTAAAGTGACGGTTTTGAATAGGAATTATTTTTATCATTTTTAGAGTCGCCACTTGGAATTGAGTTATGGTGTTCAAGTCACCTTATTAAATCCCTAATCAAAAGGAAATGACTCTTATTATGGTCTGCGAAAACAGAAGACCGGGTAAGGAATTCTGTTGACCGAGGGGAAGGTGTAAGGCACCCCTCGAGTCCCGTGGTTCTAGCACGGTCGCTTTATTGACTTATCTTGACTTAAATTATTTTAATAAATTATGTTAAGGCCTAAAATCGCTCATTTTTAATGTATTAAAAACTGGTTTATTATCTTAATAAATAAATCAATGAAAAGTTAATTCTTAGAAAAATATTTACCAAGGTGCATTATTGCATCCTTAAATTTTTTAAAATGTCTCAAAGATGCGTACGCCGCGTTCTTAATTGAGATGAATATTTTAAATATATTTAAAATTTACCTAGCATATAAAAGTTTTGATATTTATCTATTCAAAGTGCTATTGCTATTTAATCTTATATATAAAAACTTAACAATATTTATTAAAGCGATTTTACAATAAAATTAATTATTTTTATACTTTTTAGTATTTAAAAGTCTTGCCTATTCTAATCATTACCTAAATAATATATTTAAGTAAAATTCATTTAAGAATATTATTTAATTTAACAAAAACTAACTGAATTTTAATAACAAAAATAAATATTAAATAAAGAATGAAAATCATATAATAAATAATACAAATTACATATTACATATTTCCAAGTGAACCAAAATTTACAGAAATTAACTTAATGATTATGATTTTCAAATAACGCACGAGAGTCAATTTTAGTCAAAAACAAACTACTAAGAGACCATAATTAAAAAATAACTTTTTTTAAAAAAATAATATAGTATACATGCATGTATTCCAACTTGTTTTGGAGTCCATCTGCTTCACTCCATGTTCATTCTCTGAAACTCAACCACTTTTTTTTTTAAAACGATTTTATTCTCGGCTTTTCTTCTATATTTTGTTTACTTTTTTTTTATGTTTCTGGTGTATGTACAGTGAAGATAAAAAAAATGAATAGTGTGTGCAGTGATATATGAATACAGTACTTCAACAAAATATTCAAATTCTGACATATTCACTGAACAGATATATAAGCATATGATAAATTAATAATATAATATGTTTTGATAAAAGATTCACATAATAAATATTCATGCTAAATAATATATTGAAATCATTAATATAGATTCGAACATGATTTTATTTATTATAAAAATTCATACAGTAAATAATTCGGAGTAGAATAAAACCTGAATTTTAATTGACTAGAAAAATCAGAATGTTATCATCGGAAACTTCGAATTTAAACTCCGAAATTCAACTCACAATCTTTTCTTTCTCTCTTTTATTTGATGTTTTTCTTCTGATCCCTTTGAAAATCTCACTCCTTTTCTCTTTGACTAGTTTTTGATATTTTTGTACTCTGTGTCTAGTGGAGAAAAAGTACATAGAATCCTTTTAAATAAGGGATTTAGGGTGTGAAAACAATTATTTTTTAGGAGGGAACTATCCATCAACAGATAAGGCAGAGGATTTTTTAAAATTCAAATTTTTATATATATATATTTTTATTTTATATATATATAGAGAAAATATTAGTAATAATAATAATAAATAAATAAATAAAATAAATAAAAATAATAATAAAATTTAAGAAAAATACAATAAAATTTACAAATAAAAAATAAAAATAATAATAAAATAATGTTAAAATTGCTAATTTATTTATTAAAAATTTTAAAAAGTTTTTTTTAAATTTTTGTATTATTTATAAAAATATAATAATAATAAAAAAATGATAATAAAAATAAAATATCTTAAAATTAACTTATTTAATTACTGATTTTTTAAATTAAAATTTAATTAAAATTGAAATAAAATAAGAAATTAAATAATATTATACCAAATATAGATATTTAATATCAAAAATAAATTAAAATTCGAGGAGGATCAAAAATCACATGTCTACATCTTTTCAAAATTGATGTATTATTTCAATTAAATTCTCTAGAATCCATGTCCGAAACCTCGAATCGAACCTCAAACCACCAACTTGATATGCCCTCTTATTCCATTTTTGTCAACCCGAAACGAATAGCAGTGACCAACTTGAAATCTCGACGAGAATTAATGAATCCCGTCAACTCGATATCGGGATATAGCAAACTCGGACAGATTTAAAACTTGAAGAAGGAAGAAATAGCACTCAAACTGAGACTGAAATCACAAAAAATAGAGAAATCAGTACTCGAAACCACGAAATCTCGCCGGAGTCAGCTCAAATGTCACCGAAATCTGCCAAAAGGGCTGATCTCGACTAGTTTTAGCTACTGGTTTGGTATTTTGGCAGCGAGGAAGGAGGATCTCGAGTCTGCGATGCTTACTCTGATGTGTAGCACGGATTTCGGTGAGATAATCGCCGAAAAACTCGATGTCGGCCGGAGCTTTGCTCACCCTTTTTCGATTCCTCTTCGTTTTTGTTCCTCACTCTCTAGATTTCACTCTCTCTCATTCGATTCTATGTGCATGTCGGTATGTGTATGTGGGTTCTGTGTGTTCTTCGTGTGTTGGGTGTAGTCAATGATAAGATAAAAAAGAAGAAAGTAGCGTCATCCCTCTTTTTCTTTCCAGTGTGTCCCCTGTTTTTTTGCCTTTTTGGAGAAGAAATGTGAGGGTGGTCACATGGGTAGGAGGGTGGGGTAGGGTAGTGAGGTGTGAGTTGGTTGAGATAAAATTTGTTATCAAGAGAATAATTGGGGATTGGGTTTGTTAAGGGTTGTTAATTTTTGTATTTTTGTGGGGTATAATCACATGGGTGAGGGTATGTAGTAAAGTGAGCTAAAAATGAAAAAAAATCAATTTTAAGAGGGACAAAATTAGGTGTCTACGTCATGCCTCCTTTGAATGTAAACACGAAGTTTTTTCAGACAAAGAAGTAGACAACGAGACAGAATTTTGTCCCGACCATTATTCAAAGAGAATGAAACAGAAGGAAGGAGTGAAATCGAGTCTACATCAGGACATCCTAACTACCTAAGTTATAAAGAAATTGAGTCCCAGGTATCCCAAAAAGTTGGAAGAATAGGAACTATACCGAGTTGGAGAGTCGAGTGAGGTTCCATCGAGGTTCCGATCGCGGCTCTGTCATTACATCAAAAAATAAAAAATTACAAGAGTTAAAAAGATGAAGAAAATTACAAAAGTCCTATCTATGTAGCTTCTTTTGAACTCTTGACTTGAGTTTCATCACCCTATTCTTCAGGCGGGCTCCTGACTTGCAATTTTTCAATTTGTTGCTTGGCTTTCAATTGTTTCACCTTGTTGCTTGACTTTCTATTTATTCGCCTTGGGTTTCGGGCAGGCTCCAATGTTGCTTGAGTTACCAAACAAGGAAGTGTGTCTCCTTACAAATGTCGCTTGAATTACCCAAATAAGGAAGTGTGTCTCCTTACAGATGTTGCTTGAATTACCCAAACAAGGAAGTGCGTCTCCTTACAGATGTTGCTTGAATTACCAAAATAAGAAAGTGCATCTTCTTACAAATGCCGGTTGAATTACCCAAACAAGGAAGTGCGTCTCCTTACAAATGTTGCTTGAATTACCCAAACAAAGAAATATGTCTCCTTACAAATGTTGCTAGAAATACCCAAATAGAAAAGTGTGTCTCCTTACCAATGCCTCTTGAATTACCAAAACAAGGAAGTGTGTCTCCTTACCAATGCCGCTTAAATAACCAAAACAAGGAAGTGTGTCTCCTTACCAATGCCGCTTAAATTACTAAAACAAGGAAGTGTGTCTCCTTACCAATGCTGCTTGAATTACCCAAACAAGGAAGTGTGTCTCCTTACAAATGTTGCTAGAAATACCCAAATAGGAAAGTGTGTCTTCTTACCAATGCCTCTTGAATTACCAAAATAAGAAAGTACGTCTCCTTATCAATGTCGCTTAAATTACCAAAGCAAGGAACTGTGTCTCCTTACCAATGCTGCTTGAATTACCCAAACAAGAAAGTGCGTCTCCTTACAAATGTTGCTTGAATTGCCCAAACAAGAAAGTGCGTCTCCTTACAAATACCGCTTGAATTTCCCAAATAAGGAAGTGTGTCTCCTTACAAATACCGCTTGAATTACCAAACAAGGAAGTGCATCTCCTTACAAATATTGTTTGAATTACCAAACAAGGAAGTGTGTTTCCTTACAAATGTTGCATGAATTACCAAACAAGGAAGTGCATCTCCTTACAAATATTGCTAGAAATACCCAAACAGGAAAGTGTGTCTCCTTACCAATGCCTCTTGAATTACCAAAACAAGAAAGTGCATCTCCTTACCAATGTCGCTTAAATTATCAAAGCAAGGAAGTGTGTCTCCTTACCAATGCTGCTTGAATTACCCAAACAAAGAAGTGTGTCTCCTTACAAATATTGCTTGAATTGCCCAAACAAGGAAGTGCGTCTCCTTACAAATACCGCTTGAATTACTAAACAAGGAAATGCGTCTCCTTACAAATACCACTTGAATTACCAAACAAGGAAGTGTGTTTCCTTACAAATGTTGCTTGGATTACCAAACAAGAAAGTGCGTCTCCTTACAAATATTGCTTGAATTTCCCAAACAAGGAAGTGGGTCTCCTTACAAATATTGCTTGAATTGCCCAAACAAGAAAGTGTGTCTCCTTACAAATATTGCTTGAATTGCACAAACAAGGAAGTGCGTCTCCTTACAAATACCGCTTGAATTACCAAACAAGGAAGTGTGTCTCCTTACAAATGTTGCTTGAATTACCAAAACAAGGAAAATATTTCTCCTTACAAATGTTGCTTGAATTACCAAACAAGGAAGTGCATCTCCTTACAAATACCGCTTGAATTACCCAAATATGGAAGTGCGTCTCCTTACAAATATCGCTTGAATTACCCAAACAAGGAAGTGTGTCTTCTTACAAATGTCACTTGAATTACCCAAACTAGGAAGTGCATCTCCTTACAAATGTCTCTTGAATTATCCAAATAAGGAAATGTGTCTCCTAGAGATATTGGATAATGAGTTTTACCATAGTTTTGATTACCAAACCTGTGAAACAATATTGTCTCTTGTATTTGTGGAAGTGAGGCATTGCAACTTTTCATGTTTAGGCTTTGAAATCCTTGATTCGAAGGTAACATGTATTCATGTTTCGTACAAAGAAAACTTGTTAGTTTAAAAACATGGTGGATGGTTTGTGGCTTTGGCTTTCATGGCAATCGCTCTTGCCCCTGTCACATTAATCTTGCTTTCAACCATTTTCATGTGTCATTGACTCGCTGCATCATTGATCCAAGCTCAGATTATTAAGAGTGACTCTGAAACAAATACAGTATTTCTGCTTTGCCATGCTTCTCAGATAAACCCTTTGAACCTTGATATTTTCATAAGTTCCCAGACTTGTCTGTTGACAAAACTTTCAGCATGCCTTATTTCGGTTCACAATCATGTCTCTTTCATGTGTTGGCCTTTTGTCTTGCTTTGTGCAATTGAAGAAGCTGGTAGCCAGTTTTGAAATCTTTTCTCACTTGTTTTGATATGGACTTGACTCAAAGACAAGAGAAAAATGACAATGACTTTTATTTGGACAACTGACTCAAGAAAACAAAATAAAAATAAGGAGAAGAAAGAAAAGACAATGAATGTCCCTATTTGAAACAAAGAAATGAAAAATTTATCTAGAAATGACAGTCAACTCTAATGATTATGTCATGCATTTTGGATTAAGCTGCTTGATCTTTCCATTCAAACTTTCTACCAGTTGTTCTTGAGTTAATGACTCTGAAACTGAGTTACTTGCTTGGACCCATTGCATTCGAAGAGCTCCTTCGGCTAGTGGCATCTTGCAGGGTTTTCCCCAACAATCCTCTCTCATTTTCTTTCTCTCAGCTCACAATTTCCCTATGGTGTTTGTGAGGGTTATTCACCATTGAGACTCTCTTATTTTTATTTCTCTCAACTCACCATCGCCTTATGGTGCCCGTGAGGATTTTCACGAATAAGGCTCTCTTATTTTATTTCTCTCAACTTACCATCGCCTTATGGTGCCTGTGAGGGTTTTCACCAGTAAAACTCTCTCATTTTTATTTCTCTCCTAATTCCCTATGCTGAGGAAGACAAGTAGTTCCCAAAATGCATTATCATATCCATTGCATGCTTAACCTTAAAATTCTCAAAAATTGATCTGAAGGTCTTTCTTTGGCTGTAACTTGGCTTTTGGATAGGATTAGAAAGAACGAATAGCATGAGGCCCAAACGACACTTGAAGTGGGATAGGACTAACAACTTTTGAAATCGACTCAAACAATGAGGATTAACTCATGCCCCAGTTTATTTTGACTGACAATTCTAAATTATTTGTTTGGTTGGACCGAGCCCAGAGTAGGGCAGCCTACATATCTCACCCCCGATAGAGGAGAATCAAGTCACGCGTAGTTCTGGCAGCTTGTTTTGCTTGATTCTGACTTGTTTTTCTTTTGACTCTTTTTTCTTTGTCATTTTCTGACTCTAAATTCTTGACACTCTTTTATTCCATCTTGGACACATTTTTCTCTTCTTCTTTTTTTTTTTTGAAATTTTTTGACTTTATTCTCTTGCTCGATACTTTTCTTTTCAGCTTTGCTGGTTTTATCTTGATTCCAAAAGAGGGGTATGAAAGAAAATAACACTAAGGCTCAAATGGGATAAACAAAGGATGACACAATGTTTGGATGACAGAATAAAATGCCTTCGTCATATCAATCCTTGAAAATACTAGTACATAGCATGCAATATGAAAGTGAACGATCAACCTCACTTATGACATGTTTTACAACACAAACTTGAACTGAACTTGTGTGTCACTTCTTCTTCTAAACTTGTCCAGCATACAACACCACTTTCGTTGTACATTCCTCACATTGAATGACTCATAATTTCATAAAGCTGAATTTATTTTTGTTCACGCAGACACTATTTGACCTAATTGAGACATGTCTTTCAATTGATGACGAAGGGATTCTTGTGATTCTCAAAACAATTGCCTTAATTTTTGAAGAAGGCTTCAACTTGTCACCAAATGTCTCAGTACTCTACATATTTTCTCGGATTCTTTTTCTAACTTTAGCCCTCTGATTCAAAGTTCATGCTCAAATTGGATTTTAAGATTTGGCTGAAAATTCCGCTAGCATGTCATTTCACTAGAATCAACATAAAATGTGCTATGTAAAGAAAACAAACAAACAACACAAATTTAAAATACAAAGGCAAAAGGGACACTCCATTTAATTAAAATAAAAGATAGGGTTTGAACATAACGACAAAGGGAAAAAACAAGATAGATCCTGAACTATAACCCTGAAATAATTCGGACAACGGAAAATAAAACAAAACACACTACCAAACCTCTTTCTAGTAGGGAGAGGGGTGACTTCTCAATTGGTCAGCCTGACATCTTAGCTACTGGTTTGCATATCAGCATGACTAGAGCTTTCCTCACTGTCAATGGTCTGCACCATAATTGATTTATCTTGAATCATCTTTTCTATTTCTCTTTTCAAAGAACGACAATCTTGAATACTGTGACCCTGAACATGAGAATGACATGCACATCGTACTTTAGCATCAAAACTTCTTGAATGCGGGTTAGGAGTATACCCAAAAAGAGGAGTAATCATGCCCCACTGTACCAATCTCTGGAATAAACTGGCGTACGACTCTCCAATTGGTATGAAGCTATCTTTTGACTTCTGCCTTATTTCATTGTTTGGCTTGGATCGAAAATTGTACCTAGAAGGGCTTTAGTATGTTTATGGAGTTTGAGGATGACTCTGAAGAGTTGGTGCACGCCATTGTGGGTAACAAGGGAATTGACCCTTGGGTTGTGCATTGCATATTGGATATATAGGTGGGGGAATACAGTAGAATGGATTTTGGGAAAGATTCTGTGGAGCTTGGGCATAAGCTTGGGTTTGATCCTGTGGGGAACGATAGTGCGGTCCTCTTGCCCGTGCCTGTTGTCCAACTATAATGGAAGATGCATCTTCCTCATACTTCTTGCCTCCGACACTTCTCGAATCTTTTTGAATTGCTTCAGTAGTCATTTTCAATGTTGCAAAACTCACAATGCGGACGGTCTTAATTCCATCCTCTATCATCTCCCCCATTTTGAGGACCTCAATAAATGGCTTGCCTAATACAGGTAACAAGTGTTGATAATATGTTTCATCCTGCGCTTGAATAAAAACCTCCACTATCTTACTTTCTTTTATTGGCGGCTTCACCCTAGCAGTTTGTTCACGCCATCTAATAGCATACTCTCTGAAAGTTTAGTACTCTTTTTCTTCATATTAGTCAGGGATTTCTCGTCAGGAATCAACTCCATATTGTATTGAAATTGTTGTACGAATTCATTAGCCAGGTCATCCCAGTTGTTCCATTTGTCGATGTCTTGGTCAACAAACCATTCTGAAGCTATACCTGAAAGACTCTCACCGAAATATGCCATGAGTAATTCTTCCTTCCCTCCAGCGCCCCTTAGATGGTTGCAATAGTGTCTCAAATGTGCTACAAGATCACCATGTCCATCATACTTCTCAAACTTTGGTATTTTAAAATCAATAGGAAGATGTACACCTGGAAACATGCACAGATCTTTATATGAGACACTTTTATACCCACCACGTCCTTGCAAGTTTTTCATAGTCAGTTCCAAACTTCTCAATTTTCTAGCCATTTTCTCTTATTCTTCTGTCACAACAGGCTTCTCAGTGTTAGGAGGAAATTCAAGCGGTTGAGTGCAGTCGTAAGGACCAGTCGACTTAAATGTGGGTTCGGGAGCATAATGCTGATCACTAAAAATATTCAATACAGGGTCGCTTGTAGAGTGAGGAATCACAACCGTTGGATTGACATTAAAAATAGGAGCTTCAGACGAAAGTGGGGCTGCAAAAGCATGAATAGCAGGCAGAGCCGAGCATGTGGTAATTTTGTATTGAGGAGTGAGGAAATGAATATTGGAAGTGTTTGGATACTGTTTCCCCGGAGTAGGTCCTGGTGCATGTTGTGACGTGTCATCCAAAATAGGGAATTGTGCATGTGACACTAAAGGCAAACTAGAAAGAAATTCCAGATTATCAGCGAAAAATGGAGGAAGCGGCAACCCATTAGCCCAAGCTCGATGCATTTCTATCATTTGCTGCCTTAATTTCCGAATCTCTTCATTAGTTCCTACATTCTCATTCCCCGAACTCCCTATCTGATTAGTGACAACTAACTCGGTATCCTTGTTGGCCATAACTTTCTCTGTGACTTCGAGCAATATGGAGGACCAGCCAAAATGCCACAAACCAACCACCTTAAACTAACTGGACAAGAGATAAGAGAAACCTCTTTTTTTCTTGAAAAGATCACCGAACCCTAAAAGGGCGCCTACGTATCTCACCCCCGAAAGGGGAGAATCAGGTGTGCGTAGTTCGTGAAGTCTTGCCAAAATGGTCAATTAAACTCTTTTTCCATTCTTTTTCTTTTTGTTGAAACTTTAAAAAGAAAAGAAAATAAATTGTCAAAAGAATTGACGAAAATCTTTTTGCATTTTTCAGGTTAAACATCCCTATACAAAGTGAAACCTATGATTACCAAAGAAAATCTTTTGGGGTTTTCAATTTGAATTTCCTACGAAGATGAAATTTGAACCTATTAAAGAGAAATCTTTTTGTAGTTTTCTTTTAAAACATGTATGTGACACCTACTCTAAATGAAGAGTGAAGAAAATCTTTTTAAATTATTTTTTTTTAGTTTCCTATATAAAATGAAATCTATGATTACCAAAGAAAAATCTTTTTTTGGGTTTTCAATTTTGAATTTCATACGAAAATAAAACTTGAAACTATTAAAGGAAAATCTTTTTGTCGTTTTCTTTTAGAGATGTATATGACACCTACTCTAAATGAAGAGTGAAGAAAATCTTTTTAGATTTTTTTAAATAAGATCCCTGAACCTATAATAGGCTGCCTACGTATCTTACTCCCGAAAGAGGAGAATCAGGGGTGCGTAGTTTGTCCAGATTGGATAATTAATGATTAAATAACAGATTGCACCCTGACTTGAGACACGACCAAAGACACACGATGAACAACATAAAAAAATCTTTTTTTGAGTTCTCAATTTGACACTTTACATAAAAAATGACACCAACAACTATGAAACAAAATCTTTTTGGTATTTTCGTTATATGAAATGTACAAAACTTCTACCACCCTTTTTTTTAATTTTTCTTTTATAAAAAGCTCCTAAAAAAAACCGTTTTGGAGTTTTTGAATTTTGAATGCTTGCTAAATGAAACAAAAGGAAAATCTTTTTGATGTCTTTTTTTTATTTTTAAAAAATGAGTGCAAAAAGTAAAAAAAAAACTTTTTTTGTTTTTTTGAAATTTTGAATCGTGGAAAACAAAAGCTATAAAGAACCTAAAAACTACAAAACTCTTTTTTTTTTTCAAGCCTACACACCTTACTTCCAACACATGCTTTTCGCAAAATCAGTTCGTCAAATGACCACGTTACCCTCAAAGATGAAACATTTAGCACGTAGGGATGCTTCAGAGGTGAGTCTCCTACAAAGGACCAAGTGGATCCCGCTAGGTCTCAATATGATGGAGATAAACATGACCTAAAGGCTGACCTATATTGTGGTTCACTAACAAGGCCGTTCGGGGGAGCATATAGTCGATAGTGGCTACTTTGCTTTTCACCTACTCCATACATCCAACGGCTCCCCTTCCTAAAATAAGGGTGACTCAACTAGAGTTCGTGCGCACGACGTGCACTCCGGGACTTTTTGCAGAAAGAATTGACTCGAGTTATGCACATGATTCCAGATATAAAGCGGTAACACACAAGAGAAAAACTGTAAACACGTAGAGCTCAACAATGATAAAATAAATAACAAACGATAACACAAACAATGTTTATACACCCAGAATGTCAAACTAAGCCGATACAACTCCAAAAATAAGCTCGAATTCTGAAAAATCCCCAGCAGAGTCGCCAGAGCTGTCACACCTCCTTTTTACTCCAAAAAGATTCATTTTAAGGGTCGAAAGGGTTTTTATTATTAAAGTGACAAAATGAAGATAATTTTTTTCAAAAAAAAATTATTTATATTCAAAACTCAGAGTCTCCACTTGGCATAAATCGGGTGTGCCAAGTCACCTTTGGATATTCTTTTTCAAAATGGTTTTGACTCTATAAAACTGATCCACGAACAGATATTCCGACTAAGGAATTTTGTTGATCAAGGGGAAGGTGTTAGGCACCCCCTGATCCCGTGGTTCGACTACGGTCTCTTGGTGGATCATATCGGCTAATTTGACACTACGACTGTATAAACCACACAAAGCACGCACAACAATCAATCAAGCAAAACCAAATAAAATAATCTAAAATTTAGTGTTCAGTCCAATTATACAGTCCCGAAAAAAATAAAAAATACGGAAATATAAACCTACTCTATTCTAGGCTAATCCAAACTACACTCCATTGCTTTCTCCACCCGACGTTTCGGGCCTTGATCGTGCACCGTCTTCAAGTACATGATACTTCGGGGCATTCCCCGGCCAAATGAATACACTTGAATTAAATATGATAAACTAGGAAACATTCAACACACATTTAAACATTCAACGCATTCAACAAACACATCACTCTTAAATTTTGCCTACCCGAACCTAAACACTTTTGCCTACCCAATTCGACCTATCATGATACTATCAAATTCACAGACTTAATATTGATTCCGAATTAAGCAAAACAACCACAAACCAACATTAATCTAAATTCACCCTTTTTATCAATTTCTCAATTCCATTCCAAATCCATCATCAACATAATTAAACCAATTCAATACGCAATCCACCAATCAAGTTTTCACATCCAAATTCAAACATCAACCAACACGCGACGAAGATTCAAACATGTCAAACAACACGAATCATTCATAATAATGTAAAAATTAAAAGGAGAAAAGATGGAATTAGACCTCAATGCCGCTTTTCAAAATTGATGTATTATTCCGATTAAATTCTTCAGAATACGTGTCTGAAACCTCGAATCGAACCTCAAACCACCAACTTGATATGCCCTCTTATTCCATTTTTGTCAACCAGAAACGAATAGCAATGAACAACTCGAGTTCTCGACGAGAATTAATGAACCCCGTCAACTCGATATCAGGATATAACAAACTCGAACAGATTTAAAACTCGAAGAAAGAAGAAATAGCACTCAAACCGAGACTGAAATCGCAAAAAATAAAGAAATCAGTACTCGAAACCACGAAGTCTCGCTGGAGTCAGCTCAAATGTCACTGGAATCTGCCAAAAGGGCCGATCTCGACTAGTTTTAGCTACTGGTTTGGTATTTTGGCAGCGAGGAAGGAGGATCTCGAGTCTGTGATGCTTACTCCGATGTGTAGCACGGATTCCGGTGAGATAATCGCCGAAAAATTCAACGTCGGCCGGAGCTTTGCTCACCCTTTTTCGATTCCTCTCCGTTTCTGTTCCTCACTCTCTAGATTTCACTCTCTCTCCTTCGATTCTATGTGCAGGTCGGTATGTATGTGTGGGATCTGTGTGTTCTTCGTGTATTGGGTGTAGTCAATGATAAGATAAAGAAGAAGACAGTGGCGTCGTCCCCCTTTTTCTTTCAAGTGTGTCCCCTTTTTTTTTGCTTTTTTGGAGAAAAAATGTGAGGGGCGTCACGTGGGTAGGAGGGTGGGGTAGTGTCACCCCCCTTTTTTACGCGTACTCCAAAACATTGGAATACATTTTTAAAGTTCGAAAGGGTTTTATTATTTAAGTGACAAGAAATGAAAATTTGTTTCGGAAAAGGATTATTTGTATTTTTTATTCAGAGTCGCCACTTGGCATAATCCGGTGTGCCAAGTCACCTTTGGAAAATCCCTTTTTCGAAACCAATTGACTCTTAAACCGGTTTGCGCACAGAGATTACGGCTAAGAAATTCTGTTGATCGAGGGGAAGGTATTAGGCACCCCTTGATCCCGTGGTTCGACCACGGTCGCTTGGTGGAGTGTATCGACTATTTTGGCATTATGAAGTGTATAAACTACAGAAAAAGCACGCCAAAACAATTAAACAAAACAAAACAAAACAAAACAAACCGAAATGTAAATCCATTCCAATTATTACAACCCAAAATAGAAAGGGACTGAAAATAAACCTACGCTAATCCTAAACTAATACTTTACCCGATGCCTCGGGCCTTCATCACGGACGTCCTCCGGGTACAAGGTACTTCGGGGCATTCCCCGGATAAATCAATACAAATCCTTCAGGGCATTCCCCGGCCAAATGAGTACAATTTAAACTTTTCGTGCAATAAAGTAGAAAGTATCATTCAAGCACATATTCAAAACACTCCAACAAATTGTTATTCCTAAATTTGCCTACCCGGCCTACGTTTTACCTATTCCGATCGATGTATCATGTTACTACCAAAATCAAATTAACGTTCCTTTCAAGTTATACGAACAATGAAATCAAACTAACCAAAATCGCCAATTATGTCAAGTTTTCAATTCTCACCCACAAACCCATTTTTTAACCACAATAATTACAACATGCTTCGATCACGTCTCAAAATCCGCAACCAACGTCAAACACAACACAAATAACGAAGATTCAAACCAACAAATAAATCATCCACGCCCACAACATCACGAAAAATAAATTAAAGATTCGGTTAGAAGAAATGGACCTCGATGAAATTGATCTTTGTCAATAATAAAGAAATCCGAAGATCAAAATATGCGACCGGAGAACCTCACAACGAGCGAACCAAACCCGATATTGAATTCACCCGTACAGATCGGAAAACCACGACAAAACCCTCACGACGAATAATCCACAAATCTAAATAAACGAGACTGAATTTGTAAAATATCGAGAAGACCCGTACACGAAATTAGTGACGGAGTGACGGGAAATGGGTCGGATGTTGACGCCTGTCGTCGGCGTCACTGTTTCCGGTGACTGCCGACGGAGAAGAAGATCGGAGCAGTGGCGACCGGTGGATGTTTCGCCATCGGAACCGGCTGTTGTTGACGGTGAACGGCGACGACGGTGTTATTGTTGCCGTCGTCGGTCGAATAGTGGTGTCGGACGGTGAGACGAGCTGTGGTGAGTTCCTGGCAGATCTACGGCGGCTGGTTGTCGGTGTGGGGGCGTTGGTCGGAGCGGGAGAAGACGGTGAGGCGGCGAACGTCGGCGTTCTCTTTTCAGTTTTGGAGAGAGAGATAGATCAAGATCGGAGAGAGCGGCGCCGGCGCCGGCGAGGGAAAATGATGAAAGGGGCGGCGATTGTGGTTTTCTGTTTTGATGGGGGCTGGTTCATCGGTGACGGAGTAGCGAGGGGAGAAAGACAGAGACGACGGCGCTGCTACCCGCCGCCGTTGGTCGGACGGAGCGGCGGCCGGTCGCCGGTGAAATTTATTGAAGAGAGAGAGAGTGAGAGACTAGAGAAAGAGAGAGTCCCTTTTCTTTTTTGTCTATCTGAGATCTTTTCTTTGGTTCCTCTTGATTTTTTTCTTTTTCTTTTTTTTTGTGTATGGGTAGGTATATATATTTTTCAGGCTTTCTTTCTTGACAAGAAAAAGAGAGTGGGGGGTGGAGTAACGTGGGGTAGGGGGTAGGGTGTGAGGTGTTTCTTTTTTGTTGGATGGGATAAGGATTAGGTGTCCATTTTTAATTGGGAAGGTTGTTAATTTGTTATCAATTGGGATTATGTGGGAATTTTGGGATAAGATTTGTTTAGAGTTGGTTTTGATTTTTGTCATTTGTGGAAGGATAATTACATGATTGAGGGTACACGGTAGGATAAGGTAAAAAATGGGTAAAAATGATATTGCGGAGGGACGAAATTAGGTGTCTACCTCATGCCCCCTTTGAATGTAAACACGAAGTGTTTTCAGACAAAGAAGTAGACAACAAGACTGAATTTTGTCCCGACCATTATTCAAAGAAAGAAATAGAAGGAAGAAGGACAACCGGGTCTTGACTTAAGACATCCTACCTACCCAAGTTACGAGAGAATCATGTCACGGGTATTTCAAAGGATTGGAAGAGGTGGACTATACCGAGTTGGAGAGTCGAGTGAGGTTCCGTCGAGGTTCCGGTCCGCGGCTCTGTCATTACATCAAAAATGAAAATTACATGTTAAAACATAAATGAAATTGCAAAAATCCTATCTATACAGCTTTTGTTGGTTCTTGACTCGACTTTCATCACCCTATTCTTCAGGCGGGCTCCTGACTTGCAATTTCTTTCAACTTGTTGCTTGGCTTTCAATTGCTTCACTTTATTGCTTGACTCTTTTGTTTCTTCATCCTATTCTCTAGGCGGGCTCCTGACTTGCTATTTCATCACCCTGTTCTTCAGGCGGGCTCCTGATTTGCTATTTCATCGCCCTGTTCTTCAGGCGGGCTCCTGACTTGCTATTTCATCACCCTGTTCTTCAGGCGGGCTCCTGACTTGCTATTTCATAACTTTGTTGCTATGCTTTTAACTTCTTCACCCTGTTCTGCAGGCGGGCTCCTGAAATCACATCAAAACTAAAAAAAAAAAGAAAATTATCCCCAAACGAATATTATTATAAAGAGAAATTTCATTTTTTTTTTTAGTTTATCCTCCCAAGACTTTTTGGAAAAGTCACATCATACCTACTTGCATGTTGCAATGATGAATCAAGACTCTGACTAAGAAATGCATCTCTTAAGAGTAAAATTAAATAGCCAAGACTAGGAAGTGCATCTCCTAAGGATTAAAGTGAGGGATTCTAACTAGAAAGTGCGTATTCTAGAGATACAAGTTTAAGTTAAAAGTGTGTCACCTAAAAATGAAAACTAGCAAGGAAATGCGTCTCCTAAGGATTAAGTGCAATAACTCGACTAGAAAGTGCATCTTCTAGGAATCAAGATTTCAGTTAGAAAGTGCATCACCTAAAAAGCAAAATTCGAATTACCCAATCAAGGAAGTGCATCTCCTTGCCAATGTTGCTTTAATTATCAAAACAAAGAAGTGTGTTTCCTTAGCAATGTCGCTTGAATTACCAAAACGAGGAAGTGCGTTTCCTTACCAATGCTGCTTGAATTACCAAAACAAGGAAGTGCGTCTCCTTACCCATGCCGCTTGAATTACTCAAATAAGGAAGTGCATCTCCTCACAAATGTCTCTTGAATTACTCGAACAAGGAAGTGCGTCACCTCCCAAATGTCTCTTGAATTGCTCAAACAAGGAAGTGTGTCTCCTTACAAATGTTTCTTGATTTGCCCAAACAAGGAAGTGTATCTCCTTACCAATGTTGCTGGAATTACCCGAACAAGGAAGTGCGTCTCCTTACAAATGTTGTTGGGATTACCCGAACAAGGAAGTGCGTCTCCTTACAAATGTTGCTGGAATTACCCGAACAAGGAAGTGCGTCTCCTTACAAATGTTGCTGGGATTACCCGAACAAGGAAGTGCGTCTCCTTACAAATGTTGCTGGGATTACCCGAATAAGGAAGTGCGTCTCCTTACAAATATTACTGGGATTACCCGAATAAGGAAGTGCATCTCCTTACAAATGTTGTTGGGATTACCCGAACAAGGAAGTGTGTCTCCTTACAAATGTTGCTGGGATTACCCAAACAAAGAAGTGTGTCTCCTTACAAATGTCGCTGGGATGACCCGAATAGAAAGTAAAATCTCATTTTTCAGGAGGGTCCTGATCAGAAAGTAAAATCCCATTTTCCAGGAGGGTCCTGAACAGAAAGTAAAATCCCATTTTCCAGGAGGATCCTGAACAGAAAGTAAAATCCCATTTTCCAGGAGGGTCCTGAACAGAAAGTAAAATCCCATTTTTCAGGAGGGTCCTGACCAGAAAGTAAAATCCCATTTTCCAGGAGAGTCCTGAACAAAAAGTAAAATCCCATTTTTCAGGAGGGTCCTGAACAGAAAGTAAGAATCCCATTTTTCAGGAGGGTCCTGAGCAGAAAGTAAAATCCCATTTTCCAGGAGGGTCCTGAACAGAAAGTAAAATCCCATGGATGTGCATTTCCAATGGTAGCTGAATTAAGTGAAGCGAATTTGCCCCTGTTTCAACAAAGAAAATTTGTCAGTTAAAAACTTAGTGGTAGTTTGCAGCATTTGGCTTTCCAGGCATTTGCTCTAGTGTTCATTCCCTTCATTTTGTTTCAGATTGCTGACATTTGCCCCTGTTTTATCGTGTCATTGACCCATACTCAGATCATTAAGAGTGACTCCAAAATAACCACAGTATCTCTGCTTTGTCATACTTCTCATATAAATCCTTCAAACCTTGGTGTTTCATAAGTTCACAATTATGTCACTTTCATATGTTGACTTTGTCTTGCATTGTGCAATTGAAGAAATTGGTGGCCAGTTTTGAATTCTTTTCTCACTTGTTTTGATATGGACTTGACTCAAAAACAAGAGAAAAAAAAATGAAAATGACTTTTATTTGGACTACTGAATCAAGAAAAAAAAATAAAAAAAATAAAGAGAAGAAAGAAAAGACAATGAGTGTCCCCATTTGAAACAAAGAAATGGCAAATTTTCTAAAAATGTCAATCAACTCTAATGATTATGCCATGCCTTTTAGATTAAGCTACCTGATCTTTCCATCCAACCTCTCTACCAATTATTGCTGAGTTAATGGCCTTGAAACTGAGTTGTTTCCTTAGACCAATTGCATTCAGGCCTCATCGGCTAGTGACGTTTTGAAGGGTCTTTCCCTCAGCTCACCCTTGTCTTATGGTGTCTGTGAGGTTTTTTACTAATGAGACTCTATTATTCTCATTTCTCCCAACTTACAATCGTCTCACGGTGCCCGTGAGGGTTTTCACCAGTAAGACACTCTTTTTTATCTCTCTCAACTTACTATCGCCTTATGGTGCCCGTGAGGGTTTTCACCAATAAGACTCTCTCATTTTTATTTCTCTCTTGACTCCTTGGTCTGAGGAAGACAGGTAGTTCCCAAATACATCAGCATATCCCTTGCATGCTTTGCCTTAACATCCCCAAAAATTGATCTGAAGGTCTTTTCTTTGGTTGTAACTTGACTTTTGGATAGGGTTAGAAAGAAAGGATGGCGTGAGGCCCAAACGACACTTGAAGTGGGTTAAGACTTACAACTTTTGGAATCGAATCAAACAATGAGGACTAACTCATGCCCCAATTTCTTTTGACTGGGTGATTCTAAATTATTTATTTGGTTGGACCGAGCCCTTAGTAGGGCAGCCTACGTATCTCACCCCCGAGAGAGGAGAATCAGGTCATGCGTAGTTCTGGCCGCTTGTCCTTTTGCTTTGATATTTTTATATATATATATATATATTCGCTCTTTTCACTTTGCGATTCTTTTTTCTACCTCTATTTTTCTTGACACTCTTTTTTGGAAACATTTGTCTCTTTTTTTTTTGTAACTTTTGACTTTATCTTCTTACTCGACACTATTCTTTGAACTTTGATTACTCTATCTTGATTCCAAAAGAGGGGGATGAAAGAAAATAATACTAAGGCTCAAATGGGGTAAACAAAGGATGACACAATGTTTGGATAGCAGAATGAAATGCCTTCATCATATCAATCCTTGAGAATGCAAGTATATAGCATGCAATGTGAAAGTACATGACCAATATCACTTATGACATGCTTTACAACACTAACTTGCCTCGAACAGGTGTTTCACCTCTTTTATCTACTTGTCAAAGATACAACTCTACCTTTGTTATGCATCCCTCACATCGAGTGATTCATGCTTCTGTGGAGCTGATTATCTTCATGTTAACCTTGATATAGGGATCACACGTCCACAATTTGACCTAATTGGGACCTGTCTTTCGATCGATAGCCAAATTATTCTTGTGATCCTCAAAATAATGGCTTTAACCTATTACCAAATATCTCAGCACTCTATCTATTTTCTCATATGCTTTTTTTTTTAACTTTACCCCTCTGATTCAAAGTTCATGCTTAAACTGGATTTTAAGATCTGGCTGAAAATTTCACTGCATGTCATATCACTAGAGTTAACACAAAATGTACTATGTAAAGAAAACAAACAAACAACACGTATTAAAAACACAAAGAAAAATGGGACACTTCATTTAGTTGAAACAAAAGATAGAAGGGTTTGAACATAAACAACAAAAGGACAAAACAAGATTGATCCCGAACTACAACCTTGAGATAGTTCGAATAGTAGAAAATAAAACAAAACAAGCTACCAGACCTCTTCCTAGTAGGGAGAAGGGTGACTTCTCAATTGCTCAGCCTGACATCTTAGCCACTGGTTTGCATATCAGCATGACTAGAGTTTTCCTCACTGTTAATGTTCTGCACCATGATTGATTTATCTTGAATCATCTTTTCAATTTTTCTTTTCAAAGCACGACAATCTTCAATACTGTGACCCTGAACATCAAAATGATATACACATCGTACATTAGGATCAAAACTTCTTGAATGTGGGTCAGGAGTATACCCAAGGAGAGGGGTAATCATATCCTGTTGTACCAATCTCTGGAATAAACTTGCATACGACTCTCCAATGGGGGTGAAGTATCCCTTGACTTTTGTCTTATTTCATTATTTGGCTTAAATTGAAAACCAGGCCTAGAAGGGCTTCGGTATGTATGTGGAGTTGGAGGATGACTCGGTAGAGTTGGAGCACGCCAGTGTGGGTAAGATGGAGGTTGAACATAAGGTTGCGCATTATACACTTGATATGGAGATGGGGGAATGGGATATAATGGATTTTGGTAAAGATTCTGTGGAGCTTGGGCATAAACTTGGGTTTGAGCCCGTGGGTAACGATGGTGTGGTCCTCTTGCCCATGCCTATTGTCCAACTACAATGGCAGATGCATCTTCCACATTCTTCTTTCCTCCCATACTTCCCAAATCTTTATGAATTTCTTGAGTAGTCGCTTTTAATGTTACAAAACTCACAGTGCGACCAGTCTTAATTCCATCCTCTATCATCTCCCCCATTTTGAGGACCTCAATAAATGGCTTGCCTAATGCAGGTAACAAGTGTTGATAATATGTTTCATCCTGCACTTGAATAAATGCCTCTACTATCTTACTTTCTTTCATTGGCGGTTTCACCCTAGCAGCTTGTTCACGCCATCTAATCGCATACTCTCTGAAAGTTTTAGTACTCTTTTTATTCATATTAGTTAAGGATTTCTCGT
The DNA here is from genome assembly GCA_030864215.1 of Capsicum pubescens. Taxonomy (NCBI): domain Eukaryota; kingdom Viridiplantae; phylum Streptophyta; class Magnoliopsida; order Solanales; family Solanaceae; genus Capsicum; species Capsicum pubescens. Next base: position 281,700,444 of record CM061547.1, on the reverse strand, counting down.
CAGGAATCAACTCCATATTGTATTGAAATTGTTGCACGAATTCATTAGCCAGGTCATCCCAGCTATTCCACTTGTCGATGTCTTGGTCAACAAACCATTCTGAAGCTAGACCTGAAAGACTCTCACCAAAATATGCCATGAGCAACTCTTCCATCCCTCCAGCGCCCCTTAGCTGGTTGCAATAGCATCTCAAATGTGCTATAGGATTGCCATGTCCATCATACTTCTCAAACTTTGGCATTTTAAAACCAAGAGGAAGATGTACACCTGGGAACATGCACAGATCTTTATATGAGACACTTTTGTACCCCCCAAGTCCTTGCAAATTTTTCACAGTCAGTTCCAAACTTCTCAATTTTCTGGTTATTTCCTCTTGTTCTTCTGTCATAACAAGTTTCTCAGTGTTAGGAGGAAATTCAGGCGGTTGAGGAAAATCGTAAGGACCAGTCGAATTAAATGTGGGCTCGAAAGCGTAATGCTGATCACTAAAAATATTCAATATAGGGTCGCTTGTAGAGTGAGGAATCACAACCGTTGGATTGACATTAAAAGCAGGAGCTTCAGACGGAAGTGGGGCTGCAAAAGCATGAACAGCAGGCGGCTGAGTGTACCCATATGGTTCATTCAATTGCAAAGTAGGCTCCGTAGCATAATGCTGACCATCTGAAACCTTCAGTACTGGCTCATTGGAAGACCGAGGAAGCCTCATTGTGGGACGCACAACATATATGGGAGTTTCATGTGGTGGCGGGGCCACGAATACCGGTATGATCGGCGGCGCTGGCTGAGCAGCTGGTCTTGATTGGGGAGCTTCCAAGGGCACACCAGAATTGCCAGGATAATAATTTCGCGGAGTGAATCCTGGCGCGTGTTCAGGTGACTCAGTAGGAGCAGAGAATTGTGCCTGAGAGAGTGGTGGACAATTAGAGATATTCCCAAGACCTTCAGGGAGCGGAGGAGGAGGCATTCCGCTGGCCCATGCCCGGTGTAAATCTATCAATTGTTGCCTGAGCCTTACTACCTCATCATTGTGTTCAGAACTTTCTTCCCTGTGATCCTGATCCGGGTCAATGAGCAAATTTTTAATCTCATTGTTAGCCATGGTGAGCTTTGCTTTGGATCTAGTGAAATGTGGGTGACTAGCCAGAATGCTGCAAACCTACCACTGTTATCTGAAAGAACATGCTCATCAAAGACGACATCCGTTAGGATTAGGGCACACAACAAGCATGAGAGTCACATTGGTAAAATTGTCCTAAATTCATGTTCATTTCTACCAGCTTTTGAGGGTAGCGAGGTCATTTCAACATCATCCCAATTTTTATCTACACTTATTATTATCTACACCTATTACTATTTTTTATTCTTTTTTTTTCGCATCAATATCTGTTCTTTTTCTCATGTTATCTACCTTTATTTTATTATTCTTTATGGCTTTTTTTTTCTTTTTCTTTAAAAGAGGAAAAATAATGAAAAACAACGAAACAAAATGATTAGATCGAACCCAAAAGTAGGTTGCCTACGTATCATGTTGTACATGAATCAGATCTTGCGTAGTTCGGACAGTTTTGCCAAAATGACCAATTAAACTCTTTTTCTTTCTTGAAACAAAGTGTCCAAAGAATTGATGAAAATCTTTTTTTTTTTTTAGGTTTAAATCTCTATACAAAAATGAAATCTGTGATTACCAAAGAAAAAAAACTTTTTGGGTTTTCAATTTTTGAATTTCATGTGAAAATGAAACTTGAATCTATTAAAGAAAAAGCTTTTTGTAGTTTTCTTTTAAAGACGCATATGAAACGCCTACTCGAAATGGAGAGTGAAGAAATATTTTTGGATTTTTCAAATAAGATCCCCGAACCAACAATAGGCTGCCTACGTATCTCACTCCCGAGAGAGGAGAATCAGGGGTGCGTAGTTCGTCCAGATTGGACAACTAACGATTAACTAATAAATTGAACCTAACTTAAGAGACAAAACCAAAAATAAACGAATAAAAACTTTTTAGATTTTTCAATTAGACACTTTAACTAAGACTGACACCATCCATTATGGAAAAAAAATCTTTTTGGTATTTTTGCTTTTGACAAATACGTAGAAAAACTTTTTTTTTCTTTTTGAATTTACGATACTTTGAGAAGACAAATGTCTTTTTGAGTTTTTGGATTGTGAAGAACAAAAGCCATAAAGAATTCTAAAATAAACTACAACATTCCTTTGGATTCATTCTTTTCGACTCGTTTTTTTTTTTTTTTAAAACCAGTCCGTCAAATAACCACGTTACCCTCAAATATGCAACAGTTAGCACGTAGGGGTTCTTTAAAGGTGAGTCTCCTACAAAGGACCGTGTAGGCCCCGCTAGGTCTCAATATGATGCACATAAGAATGACCTAAAGGCTGACCTACGTTGTGGTTTACTAACAAGGCCGTTCGGGGGAGCATATGGTCGATAGTGGCTGCTTTGCTTTCCACCTACTCCATACATCCAACGGCTCCCCCCCTAAAATAAAGGTGACTCAACTAGAGTTCGTGCGCACGACGTGCGCTCCGAGACTTGTTGCAGAAAGAAGGCCGAGGGGTGGACTCATGATGACAGATATAAAGCGGTAACACATAAGATAAATACTATAAACAAAGAGCACGAAAATACACAAAAGTGAAAACAATAACAAAACAATAATCACAAACAATGCTTATACACTCGTAATGCCAAACAAAGCCAATACAACTCAAAAATAAGCTCGAATTCTGAAATGTCCCCAGTAGAGTCGCCAGAACTGTCACACCCCTTTTTTACGCGTACTCCAAAACATTGGAATACATTTTTAAAGTTCGAAAGGGTTTTATTATTTAAGTGACAAGAAATGAAAATTTGTTTCGGAAAAGGATTATTTGCATTTTTTATTCAGAGTCGCCGCTTGGCATAATCCGGTGTGCCAAGTCACCTTTGGAAAATCCCTTTTTCGAAACCAATTGACTCTTAAACCGGTTTGCGCACAGAGATTCCGGCTAAGGAATTCTGTTGATCGAGGGGAAGGTGTTAGGCACCCCTCGATCCCGTGGTTCGACCACGGTCGCTTGGTGGAGTGTATCGACTATTTTGGCATTATGAAGTGTATAAACTACAGAAAAAGAACGCCAAAACAATTAAACAAAACAAAACAAACCGAAAAGTAAATCCAGTCCAATTATTACAACCCGAAATAGAAAGGGACTGAAAATAAACCTACGCTAATCCTAAACTAATACTTTACCCGATGCCTCGGGCCTTCATCACAGACGTCCTCCGGGTACAAGGTACTTAGGGGCATTCCCCGGATAAATCAATACAAATCCTTCAGGGCATTCTCCGGCCAAATGAGTACAATTTAAACTTTTCATGCAATAAAGTAGAAAGTATCATTCAAGCACATATTCAAAACACTCCAACAAATTGTTATTCCTAAATTTGCCTACCCGGCCTACGTTTTACCTATTCCAATCGATGTATCATGTTACTACCAAAATCAAATTAACGTTCCTTTCAAGTTATACGAACAATGAAATCAAACTAACCAAAATCGCCAATTATGTCAAGTTTTCAATTCTCACCCACAAACCCATTTTTTAACCACAATAATTACAACATGCTTCGATCACGTCTCAAAATCTGCAACCAACATCAAACACAACACAAATAACGAAGATTCAAACCAACAAATAAATCATCCACGCCCACAACATCACGAAAAATAAATTAAAGATTCGGTTAGAAGAAATGGACCTCGATGAAATTGATCCTTGTCGATAATAAAGAAATCCGAAGACCAAAATACGCGACCGGAGAACCTCACAACGAGCGAACCAAACCCGATATTGAATTCACCCGTACAGATCGGAAAACCACGACAAAACCCTCACGACGAATAATCCACAAATCTGAATAAACGAGACTGAATTTGTAAAAAATCGAGAAGACCCGTACACGAAATTAGTGACGGAGTGACGGGAAATGGGTCGGATGTTGACGTCTGTCGTCGGCGTCACTGTTTCCGGTGACTGCCGACGGAGTAGAAGATCGGAGCAGCGGCGACCGGTGGATGTTTCGCCATCGGAACCGGCTGTTGTTGACGGTGAACGGCGACGACGGCGTTATTGTTGCCGTCGTCGGTCGAATAGTGGTGTCGGACGGTGAGACGAGCTGTGGTGAGTTCCTGGCAGATCTACGACGGCTGGTCGTCGGCGTGGGGGCGTTGGTCGGAGCGGGAGAAGACGGTGAGGCGGCGAACATCGGCGTTCTCTTTTCAGTTTTGGAGAGAGAGATAGATCGAGATCGGAGAGAGTGGCGCCGGCGCCGGCGAGGGAAAACGATGAAAGGGGCGGCGATTGTGGTTTTCTGTTTTGATGGGGGCTGGTTCATCGGTGACGGAGTAGCGAGGGGAGAGAGACAGAGACGACGGCGCTGCTGCCGCCGTCGTTGGTCGAACGGAGCGGCGGCCGGTCGCCGGCGAAATTTATTGAAAAGAGAGAGAGTGAGAGACTAGAGAGAGAGAGAGCCCCTTTTCTTTTTTGTCTATCTGAGATCTTTTCTTTGGTTCCTCTTGATTTTTTTTATTTTTTTTTTTTTTGTGTATGGGTAGGTATATATATTTTTCAGGCTTTCTTTCTTGACAAGAAAAAGAGAGTGGGGGGTGGAGTAACGTGGGGTAGGGGGTAGGGTGTGAGGTGTTTCTTTTTTGTTGGATGGGATAAGGATTAGGTGTCCATTTTTAATTGGGAAGGTTGTTAATTTGTTATCAATTGGGATTATGTGGGAATTTTGGGATAAGATTTGTTTATAGTTGGTTTTGATTTTTGTCATTTGTGGAAGGATAATTACATGATTGAGGGTACACGGTAGGATAAGGTAAAAAAATGGGTAAAAATGATATTGCGGAGGGACGAAATTAGGTGTCTACAGGTAGGGTAGTAAGGTGTGAGTTGGTTGAGATAAAATTTGTTACCAAGAGAATAATTGGGGATTGGGTTTATTAAGGGTTGTTAATTTTTGTATTTTTGTGGGGTATAATCACATGGGTGAGGGTGTAGTAAGGTGAGCTAAAAATGGAAAAAAAAAAATCAATTTTGAGAGGGACAAAATTAGGTGTCTACAATGGATATTGCGGATTATTGAGGTATGACATTTATGTCAATTATTGTTTTTTAAGGGGTGTGTAAAATTCAAAGCTGACAAGTAAAGTGAACGAAGGGAGTATAACTTTTTTTAAAAAAAAAATTAAGAAATTATTAAAAAGAATCTTCAACGTTTAAACTGTCACCATACATTTTCTTCTTCTTCTTTGGTGGGCAGTGGTCCTAAATCCAAATTTCAAATTACTTGTTCATTTTGTCCCCCTTTTATCATCTTTTTACATATATCTATGTCCTTATATGTATTTCAATGTCCTAACATGTTGCATTTACTAGTGGACCCATTGGATTGTTGGGGTTGTTATGGTATTAGACTAAACTTAATGCCATAATATACCAAAAAATTATTGTCTAATGGTTTAACATAAAATACTTTTACATTGTATCTTAGTTCAAAACTTCAAATGAAAGAGAAAGATTGGAAATTGACAAAAATGTAATCCAACTCTAAAGAGGTGGTCCAAACTCCAAAGCATAGGATGGCGACTTAGGGAAAAGTGTCATTAATTATTTCATGTACATGCATTGATTGCATTGAGCAATATGTAGGTAAAACCGACGGGGCGTGGTGAGATGATTGAAATTCTTTTATGCTTAATCAGCTATTTTGGGTTTGAACCACTGGAAATGAAAAAAATTATGTTGGAAGCGTCACCCCCCTGAAATCTGTCCCGACAATAATGCAACTCCAAATTTAGTCAAATTTCAATGCAGATACCAGACATTGAGCGAGAAACACAGAAAAACCCATATGTAGGTAAAACCAACAGGGACGTGATGAGATGATTGAAATTCTTCTATTTTTAATTAGCACTTTCGGGTTTGAACCACGGGAAATGAGAAAAATTCCGTTGGAAGCACCACCCCTGAAATTGGCACGACAATAACACGACTCCTAATTAGAGGAATTTCAATGTAGATGCCGAATATTGAGTGAGAAATACAAAAAAAAACATATGTAGGTAAAACCGACGGGGACGTGATGAGATGATTGAAATTCTTCTATTTTTAATCAGCAATTTCGGATTTGAAATCCCGTTGGAAGCACCACCCCTGAAATCCGCAAAATAGCACGACTCTAAATTTAATTAAATTTCAACACAGATATCAACATGTACGAGAAACAAAGAAAAAACAATATGTAGGTACAATGTCTTCATAAGTTCAAATAAGATTCACTTCTTCCTTATTGTTGCCCTTTTTATACCTCATATCAATCATAGGCCTAAACTGGTGTTCCATTTCTTTCCCAAATATAGAGAAGCTAGGAATTTCTTAGACTAGCTAGCCTACATGAGTTTAAAGACACAATGATTATATACTCTAAAGCTCTATAGAAAGAGAAAGTTATCTCCTTACATATGGAGTACTTTCTCCGCTTTAATTCATGTGATATTGTTTGACTGATACATATATATATTGATGTTGAGGTGAGAAATCATGACAAGCAAACATTATATTAGATACTCTAGTAGTTCATATCGTAAATGATAAGTGTTTGCCTTTGATCTAAGCGCGAGTCATAGATTTAATCGCAACTTCAAATAATATGGAAATTCAATTAAATCAAATACAAATAGAAAAGGACATTGATCTGAAATTCTGAATAATAGAACTATAATGAAATATATGGTCAATCAATATTTATCGATTTAAAAAAAAAAGGTTTTGAATTTATGATTAAATAAATTTTAAATATTTGTGTGACTATAATTACCCCATCAAAGATAAGATGAGAAATTTAAAATTGACTATTTTAAAATACAGAGATGATATTCTTTTTAAAATAAATTAATTAAAAATGAAAAATGTATTACATAAATCATAACATGGCAAACGGAGTAGTTCATCTTACTATTTAAACTCTATACGTTCATCATCTAAGATTATAATCGTTAAACTCATTACATTTTTGAAGTTATAAATTCATATGTATATATTGTTAATTTTTACACATAAATCTATACTCTACGATGAGCGAATGTCTGCATTTCAGATATATAAACCCTAATACTATAACATTGGATTCTTCAAAATCATGTATGTCTATATATAGTGTCCTATGTTTTAGATGTGATGTGAGTTGCAGCAAGTTAACATGCATTATTTCTGTACCTCTATTTATAGCATTTTGAGAAGCTTCTAATTAACTTGTCCACAAATATAATATAATATAATGTACATGTACGTCCTGAAGCAGAATCACATGTTTTTCTATTACCAGTACCATCTATGTAAGTTGTGTTTTGTTAGAACATGCAACCCTAACTTGGTTCCGTGCAACAGTTCACAAATCACACGTGAGATATAAATTGCACTAGGCAGGTCTGATGTGACGAGCTCGACTATGAAAACGTTGATAAAGAAAGTTGATATATCACTAACTTCCCTCGTAAAATACCACATGTTGTATCAACTCCACCACCCTAAACAAAAAAGTTTGGCCTTCTTTTTTTATTCACCTTTAATAGACTACATATATAATTATTAAATACATCTGGGTTATTCTGTAATTAGTTATTCTTCAGTTCTCTATATATACAGTTGTAACCCCTTCAATATTAATGAGATCAATTATTATTAAATCAGTATCATGGTATCAAAGCTAGGGTTTCTTCTTCCGCCCAAACCCTAATCTCTCCTCTTTTCCGACGTGTGTGCGCCGCCGCCACCGTCTACACCACGCCGCACGGCCTCCCTCCTCCGCCGTAGGTCGGCGCCATGGACAAGGTTATTGATCCTCTGTCAAAATTACCGTCTGGAGTAAAATTACTGCTCAGGAATCTCCACAATCTCATCCCCGAAAAATTATCTGACAACAACTACCCGGCCTGGGCACTTAACGTCCGCACCGCCCTCGCAGCCAACTTGCTGCTCGGATGGATTGACGGTGCGGAGAAGCCGCAGCCCGAGACAGCCGAGAAGGACGGCGTCAAGCTCCCAAATCCCGACTACCTTCCGTGGATGATCGTAGACACTCAGATCCGAGCCTGTCTTCTCGCAGTTATTAGCCCCTCTGTGCACAAACACGCCCGGGGTTTTCTCACATCGGCTTCACTTTGGGACGCACTAGCCACAAGGTACAACTCTGTGTCCACGGCTCATATTTTTCAGTTGCGTGACAAATTGCATACTCTTCGGAAGGGAACGAAGACGATGACTCAATACCTTGATGATGTGGCCTCTATTCTGTCTGACCTAGATGCTGTGAACGAGATTATTCCTGAACGAGACGTGGTGAATGCCGTGATACGTGGTCTTCCGGCTGGCTATTCCTCTCTCAAACAGCATATTCGCCTCTCGCCTGTCGAAATCACTCTGAATCAACTGTCTGGATGGCTTAATGCAGAAGAATTGAATCTAGACATGGAACACAAATTACTGCTCGGAGAAGCCAGTTCCACCCCTGGCGTCACGGCTCTTTACTCGGCTGGCAGCGGAGGCTCGGCCAGGGGTCGCGGTGACGATCGCCGTAACCAAGGGCGAGGCAGCGGCGGCGGTGACCGTCGAAACACCGGGCAGCAAGGCAGAGGCGGGCCTCCACCGAGGGACGGCTTCCAGTCAGGCCGCGGACAGGGACGAGGAAACCAGCGGATGCCCACACGAGATCTTCCGACGTGCCAAATTTGTGCTAAACGGGGCCATTCTGCGGCTAATTGCTGGTATCGTTATGATGACTCGCAGAATGTAAATAGCCAGTCCGGAGGATCAAGGGCGATGCATGCGTCCACAAACGCTCAATCTGGCGATTGGTATCTAGACACAGGTGCTAACACCCATGTGACGTCGGATTATTCACAACTTCAAGCTCCTCATCCGTATCATGGCTCAGAAACTATTACAGTAGGCAATGGTCAATCCCTTCCCATCACAAACACCGGCTCTGGGTATGTCTATACCCCAAATGGTAAATTTCATCTCTCAACCCTTCACCACGTCCCTTCCCTCACATCCAATCTTTTATCTGTTTATCGTTTTACTAAAGAAAATAACTGCACCCTCATTTTTAATGACACCAATTTCCAGATAGTGGACAATACCACGAACCGGGTGCGGTACACGGGCCGCTGTGAGCATGGGCTATACACTCTTCCATCCAGGTCTCCGTCTGTTGTGAGTCAAGCCATTCTCTCGTCAACCTGGCATCGCCGGCTTGGGCACCCATCATCCGCCATCACCAAATCCATTTTATCTTCGTTAGGTTTTAATTTTTCAGAAAAATTACATTGCGAGTCCTGTTCAGTGTCTAAATCTTGTCGTTTACCTTTTTCACTGTCTGAACACAAGGCCACTGCGCCATTTCAATTAATTCATTCTGATGTTTGGGGTCCAACCTCAGTTCCTTCTGTTCAAGGTTTTCGTTATTATATCTGTTTTGTTGATGATTACAGTAAATTCACTTGGCTTTATCCTCTGAAATTTAAATCCGAAGCTTATACTATTTTTGTAAACTTTGACCGAATGGTTCAAAATCAATTTAATGCCAAAATCAAAATTTTTCGAAGTGACAATGGCAAAGAATTTGTCAACAATGCATTTGGTGTTTTTCTTCAAAATCTAGGGGCTCTTCATCACACTTCATGTCCATATACCCCTGAACAAAATGGCGTTGCTGAGCGCAAACACCGTCACCTAATAGAAACAGTTGTTGCGCTCCTCCATGATTCCACCTTACCTGTTTCCTTTTGGGTTGATGCCCTTGCTACTGCCAACTACCTCATAAATCGCATGCCCACTCACACTCTCTCCAACTCCACTCCATATGCCCGTCTCTACAATCATCCACCCGACTATATCCATCTCCGCCCGTTTGGGTGTCTAGTTTATCCCTGGTTGCGTCCGCACACTCAACATAAACTTCAACCTCGGTCCACCCCTTGTGTCTTTCTAGGCTATCATCCCACTATCAAAGGTTACAAATGTTTCGATCCTGTATCTCAGAAAATATATGTTTCCCGTCATGTTCGTTTTGTGGAGGAACAATTTCCTTACACAAGTCTTTCCTCTACTCCATACTCCCCCAATCCACTTGGCGTTGTGCCATTATTTCCGTCCTTTTCTCACGCTCATGCTCCGGCTCACTCGGCACCTAACCCGGTACCCCACTACACCACTACCCACCCGAAACCCCAAACCTCCCACCCGAACACCCAGCCGACTGCCACACAACCCACCACTTCCCTACATCATACTCCTAACACACATACAGCCACCCCATCCACCGCTGCACATCCCAGCTCCCACGGCAGCCCCACCCAACCCCCGCCCACACATCATACAACTCCACCACCCCTTCCTAATCACCCTCCACTCAACACTCATCCTATGACAACCCGAGCCAAGGCCGGTACCTTCAAACCCAAAGCCTACCACACTCAAATACCCTTTGATGCACATCCCACAACTGAGCCTACTACCTACAACCAAGCCTCCAAAAATAGTTTCTGGTGCCAAGCTATGGATGAGGAATTTCAGGCTCTGAATGAACAACGTACATGGGATTTGGTACCTCTGCCTAGTAACCGAAAGTCTATTGGGTGCAAATGGGTGTTTCGCATCAAACGAAATTCAGATGGATCTCTTTCTCGCTATAAAGCACGTCTGGTTGCAAAAGGGTATCATCAGGAGTATGGTGTGGATTATAAGGAGACCTTCAGCCCTGTTGTTAAGCAACAGACTATTCGTCTGGTCTTGTCTCTTGCTCTTCACTATGATTGGCCGCTTCATCAGCTAGACGTCAGCAATGCCTTTCTTCATGGTCATCTTGAGGAAGAAATCTATATGGTTCAGCCACCGGGATATGTTAATCCCAACCGTCCTCACTATGTTTGCAAGCTTCGCAAATCACTGTATGGCCTGAAACAGGCCCCTCGTGCCTGGTACACACGTCTCTCTACTTTTCTGCAGGGTCTTGGTTTTCGCACCTACCATCATGACAACAGCCTCTTCACCCTTCACTGTTCTCGAGGGACAGTCATCATTCTTATCTATGTGGATGATATTGTTATTACAGGCAGCTCGTCATCACTCATCACTGAAATTACTGAAGCTATGCATCGTGACTTCAAACTTAAGGACCTCGGTCCTCTGGAGTTCTTTCTTGGCCTCGAACTCATCCGCAAATCGGGAACCATATTGATGCATCAGACAAAATATACCCTTGAACTTCTAAATCGGGCTGGAATGACAGACTGCAAACCCGCGGTCACTCCCATGGCAGTCCGCCAATCCCCAGGGCCGAATACTCCCTTTGCCGATCCTACACTATATCGGAGCCTCGTCGGTGGACTTCATTATCTTGCTGTTACTCGTCCGGACATCCAATATGCAGTCAATCGAGTCTCCCAATCAATGCAATCTCCCACAGAACAACACTTTCAGGCCTTGAAACGCATTCTGCGCTATCTTCAAGGTACTCTTCACTGTGGAATTTTATTTAAAAAGGGCTCGTTTGATATATCTGTTTTTTCTGATTCGGATTGGGCTAACGACAAAGATGATCGAAAGTCCACTACTGGATATATTGTTATGATGGGACCGAATCTGATTTCCTGGTGCACCAAGAAGCAAACGCGAGTGTCCCGTTCCTCCACAGAAGCAGAATATCGTGCCATGGCTGCGGGTGTTGCTGAAGCCATGTGGTTACGATACCTTACGGATGCACTTGGCATTCCCCCGACGAAACCACAGATTTATTGTGACAATCAATCCACTATTTGTGTTACCAAAAATCCAGTCCTTCATGATCGTATGAAGCATGTTGGGTCTGACTGTCACTTTGTTCGCGATGAGGTACTTGCAGGAGCGATGGCCACGCACTATGTCCCATCTACTGACCAGCTTGCTGATATTCTCACCAAGCCTCTTCCGTTACAGCCTTTTCAGTCTCTCTGCTCCAAGCTGCCCCTCGTTACCGCTGATCAGCTTGCGGGGGGATAATAGACTACATATATAATTATTAAATACATCTGGGTTATTCTGTAATTAGTTATTCTTCAGTTCTCTATATATACAGTTGTAACCCCTTCAATATTAATGAGATCAATTATTATTAAATCAGTATCAACCTTTAATATCCTCCCCTTGATTTTGTGTGTGTGTGTGTATATATATATATATATATATATATATATATATGTTGCATTCCTTGTTCTTTTTAATTTTATTATCAAATAAATTTAAATGTACTTAGGCTCAGGAAAAAAGAGAATAGGTGACATGTGAGGGTGTTAATTTACGATACAGTTAAATTAAAAATTTTCAGATTAGTCTTATGCTTTTAAACTTTAGTCAAAACTTGGGCCAAACACAATACAAAAAAAAAAAAAACACGTGTGCTTGAATATGCTTAATCATAATAATGGCCAGATATTTTTAAAAAACTAGCACAATATCTCAAAAGAAGCAGATGCATATATGGGTTATAAATTATTCCCTCGATCCCGATTTCAATTTGCTTGTCTTAGTTACTATATATGATCGAGTCTGTTTATATATATATTGATTTTTAAATATGTAATTTTATTTTCAAAAATTTTAAAATTTTATCTTTGAACTCACACCAAACATTAGTAATAATTAGTTTAACCTTCATCATACTCAGAATCAAGCCAAATAAATTGATGAAACAATGGGAGTTGTATGTATGAAGTGGGGTTAAATTTCTTGAGAACTAACTCAGAAAAGATTGTATATAGTCACTTTCAAATAATTATACATTTTTTTTTATATTGGCATACAGAAATAGAGAAAAGGATAAGTCAGAATGAGTGCATAGACTTTCATTACTGGTCTTTTTCTTAATTTGCTTTCTAAAATTTCTGGAAAAAGACTTACCAAAGAAGAGTTAGTGGTGGTCCTGATTGGTTGTTTAAATTTTAAATTTCCTCTTTTGTTTGAAAGTCTACCCAGCATATTATATGAACTAGAGAATATAGAAAATTTATATTTATTTGTACCCGTCTTCAGTGCCGAAGTTAGAAATTTTTCTAAGACAGCTCAAAACTTTAGTATATATATCTAAAAAATTAATTTTAATCGGTATATACAATATTATACAATATAATTTTTTGACAAAAATGTTTGAGTGACCACATTTTGCATGTGAGAGACACATTTTGCTCTCAAGATTATGAAAGAAGGAAGGAAAGTAAACTATGTAAGTTCACTATACATTCCTATGAGCTCCTAGAAAAGAGAGCCTACTCTTAAAGAAATATGTCGGTGTAGTGATGGAGTCAAAATTTTCACTAAGGAGTATCAAAATATAAAGAAATAAATTCACGATGAAGTCAAGAGATGTCAATATTAATATATAACATAAGAAATAACTATTTTTACCTAACTATATATAGGGTAATTTTTCGATGAAGGAATATCGGTCGACACCATTCAACTTGTCTATAAATATTTTAAAAAAAATTAATTGTATTAATTGTGTATAAACTTAATCTCAGAAAGAACTATTGAAAAACTTAAAATGTTGGAATTACTAGTTAAAAATGTGTTGATCGAAGACAACAAATTATTGTAATGTACAAACTCATACATCGATCGACACCTCTATAAAAACAATTATTCCTCCCTCCGTTTTAATTTGTTAATTATTTGTCTTAGTATGACCTGACATGGAATTTGAGAAAGTAATGGACTTAAACTAAACATATGTATAACATGTCGAAATATCCTCTAATCTTGTTATCTTAAACATGTCAGGTGAGATGTTGAAATCGAAGAGTTGTCAAATTAGAGAAAAGATCATGACATTCTTAAAGTAAAACAAACAAATTGAAACTGAGCCAGAGTACTACTATATAGCTAGGATGATTGTCTTTACAAGTGTAGATCTAAACTCACATGATCTTGATGAACTCCTTCCTTCAATTCATAACCAAATCTGCTAACAGATATTGAGCTATTTGTGTTCTTCTTCCAATCTCCATTAACATACCCTGGTCTTACAAAATTAGAATAAGAATTACTAGTACTATGATGAACATGATGAGTTGCAGGTACTCTCCATAACCCCAATGAACGACTTTCATTTATATCGCGAGTTTGATGTGAAAAATAATGGCTACTACGGCCATTATTATTCACATGGCTCGCGTAAAATCCATTACTAGTAATACTACTAGCAATGTCTAATGGCGAGTGAAAATACGCGTTGTACTGATACTTTGCATACTGAGCTCTTTTAGCATGTTGACGCTCTCTTTTGTGCGCGTTTTGATGTCCACCTAGGGCTTGTGAAGTTGGGAAGTTCCTGCAACAATACTGGCATTCGAATTTTCTGTTATTATCTGTTGTTTCTTCATGACGAGGAGTTGTAGTAGTAGTAGTACCTGATAATTCTTTGCCAAAAAGCCTAATGGCTGTTTTTTCTTTTGTTGGTCTAATAAAGGGAAGTTGAGAGAAGGACTCTACATTCATCAAATCTTGAGTTTCTCTATCACTAGTTCTCTCCATGAAATTTTTGTGTTGTTTTCAATGTAGATAAGAGATAAAAAGGAGGATAAATAAAAGGGTTTAGAGAAGAGAGTATATATTATATGTGTTGTGTATATTTTTGGGGGTGGGACTTGATATATATTGAAAGAAGTGGTCAGATATATGGAATTAATTTGGAACTGACTTTTCAATGTATTAATTTATGTTCATGGTAACCAGACAATATACCAATCAAGAATCTTGGAGAAATCTAGTTCAACAAATTGATATTAATTGATGTTAGGGTTTCTGAACAAAAGGCTAGTGACAAGTGGATTTATGTATTGGACTCATGTTTAGACTCATCCCAACTCATTGTGTACGTTGAGTAACACCATTATCCTACCTATAAATAGGCCCACGAGGGGTTGGCGTGACCCGAATTGGATTCACGATCAAACGTGACGCTTGCTTGATGGACTTAGTTAAGAAATAAAGTTGTGTCTTTTCTATCAGATATAGTTTCTGACATGATGGTGAATGCTCGATCCTAACACATTATTTGCTCGATATTGGATACTTATCTTTTATATATACCGTCCATATATGCTCTAGATGTCCAATCTTGACCGCGGGAGGACCAGGGTTGAATCCCGACCTATGTGACTCTTTATATATATATATATAGTCGGTTCAATTTTCATCTCGTAAGCTAACTTTTAAAGGGTTGAGTTACTTTTATAATTAGGTCATATATAATTATGTGTAATAATATTAATTACTCTTAACAAATAATGTAAGTTTTGTATGTGTCAATTTAGTTGAAACAAAATTCATTTCAAATGATTCAAATTTCTTGGGACCAAACTTCGGTTGAATTAATTATCCAACCTGCATATTTCTCTTGGGTGGGTCTATTATAGCAGGACCAGTTGGTGATGCTTCTTTATTACTACTATTGTCTACTTTCTTGTGTTGTTTTCACCATCATGCACTAAAATGCATGGTCCCATAAATATATATATATATATATATATATATATATATATATATATATATATATATATATATAAAGAAAAAATATTAGGACTATACTACATGATAATATCCCTCTCAAGAAATTAAAGTACATTAAAATATTATCTGTTAACATTCGAAATAGAAGATAAAGATCGAGCAAATCAACAACAAACAATGGAAATCAGTAGAAGTTTCTAGAGAGAGAAAGTAGAGAGAAGCAGAAGCATTTTGTTATTACTGAAAAGAGAAAAAAATGAATCGTCCTATCAAAAATATCTCTGACCTGTGCATATATACATTGTAGTATGGACCGGGTCATATTATGAACCATAAGCTTAAAGGGCCAAGCCCAATACATCAACATAAGAGAACAATGTTGTATAATGATCTAATGAGTAATGAATAAAATGAATAAAATCAGTCTCCAACACTCCCCCCCCCCCCGGAAGTTGGAGGGGGAACGAACTCCCAACTTGAGTAAATGAGCATGATGTTGGACTCCAGTTAAGCTCTTGGTGGATACATCAGCAAGCTGGGAGGAGCTGGAAGTATGAGAAAGAAATATCAAACCGTCAGCCAACTTGGTGCGGAAGAAATGGCAGTCAAGCTCAATATGTTTTGTCCGCTCATGGAATACAGGGTTTTTGGCTATGTGAATGGCAGCCTGATTGTCACAAAACAAGGGAACATGAGTGAGAGAAGACACACCAAAATCTAAAAGAAGACGAATAATCCAAGTAATCTCTGCAACAACTTTACTCATTGCCCGGTACTCAGCTTCAGCAGAAGAAAGGGATACCACAGCTTGCTTCTTAGACGTCCAACCAATGAGACTATTACCTAGGAGAACACAATAGCCAGAGACAGACCTGCGTCTATCAGCACAAGCACCCCAATTGCTATCACAATACACAGTAAGTGAAAGATCAGGGGCAGACGGGAGAAAAATGCCAAAATCTGATGTCCCCCTTAATTAGATACCGAAGAAGATGCAATGCTGCAGACATATGAGGTACGCAAGGGGTCTGCATAAATTAACTAAGATGTTGTGCCACAAAAGATATGTTAGGGCGTGTATGTGTGAGGAAGTTAAACTTCCCAATTAAGCACCTGTATTCTTCAGGATTAGGAAGAGGAGGCCCAACCCCAGCTTGGAGCTTAGTTTTAAGCTCAAGAGGACACACCACACCACAGGGGAACAAACCAGGCTGTTATAAGTAGCCAATAAGTCATGAACGAACTTCCATTGATAAAGAAAAACACCAGATTCAGTGTATAAAATCTTAAGCCTTAAAAAATAATTGAGGGTTCCCAAGTCCTTGATTCGAAAGGATGAGTGAAGAAATGCCTTAAGAGCATCAATTTCAGTGAGGTCACAACCAATGAGGATGATATCATCCACATAAATTGCAATAATAACAAGAGAGGCACCAGAACCCTTCTTAAACAATGAATAATCATTGAGAGTGTGGGTATAACCTTTAGAATAAAGATCTTGAGATAACTTGGCATATCACTGCCGTGAAGCTTGGCGTAAGCCATAAAGAAACTTCTGCAATTTGCAAACTAAAAGAGTATTTCCAGAACTATAATCAACAGATAATCCAGGTGGAAGCTTCATGTAAACCTCTTCATCAAGGTCTCCATGCAAAAAGACATTGTTAACATCTAATTGAAACATAGGCCATTTTTGTTTTACAGCAACAGCCACCAAGGTTTTCACAGTGTACATCTTCACAACAGGGGAAAATGTCTCATGGAAATCAATACCGTCAACCTGAGTATCACCCCTAACCACCAGTCTAGCTTCATATCTCTCTATAGTGCCATCAGCTTTATACTTAATTTTGTACACCCACTTACAACCAATGGGATTTTTACCAAAGGGAAAAGGGACAATGGACCAAGTACCATTAGCATCTAAAGCCTCAAATTCTTGTTTCATAGCATCCTGCCAAGCAGGGATGCTAGCAGACTAAGAATAACAGTGAGGCTCAACCAGAGCATGTCTCCCAGAAGCAAAAATTGGAAAAGTAGAAGAACTAGAGGCTTGACCAGCAGTATGCTTAAGGAAAGAGGGAATAAAGTAGTCATGAAGGTATTTAAGAATGGAATGTGATATAGTAGATTATCTCAAAGGAGGTAAGGAAGATGGAGAGGAAACAGGGGGAACAATAGGGCCAGAAGAAGTGGGAACAAAAGGAGGATGAGCAACCCCAGCAGGTTCAGGCAAGGATGAACCAGCAGGAGGTACAAGGGGAAAGGGTGGACGAAATGTGGTATGAATAGGGTCATCAAATGAGAAAGGATGAAGAGGACTGGGTGATGAAAAAGAAGGTGAAGAAGCGGCAAATGGGAATATATGTTCATGGAAAATGGCATCCCTGGATACAAAACAAGACTTAGATGCAAGGCTATATAATATGTAGCCCTTTTTGCCAAAAGGATAACCCAAAAAGACACAAGAAACAACTCTAGGGGTAAACTTATCTTTGCGAGGTGTAGTGACAGTGGAGAAGCACAACACCCAAAAGCTTTGAGGTGAGAGTAAGAAGGAGGTTGAGAGTAGAGGACCTCATAGAGACTCTTATTGTCCAGGAGAGGAGAAAGAAACCTATTAATCAGATACGTGGCAGTCAACACACAATCTCCCCAAAATTTGATAGGAACAGATGATTGAAACAATAAGGCTCTAGCAGTTTCAAGTAAATGCTTATGTTTTTTTTCTACCACCCCATTTTGTTGTGGAGTATGTGGGCATGATGTTTGATGAAGGATACCTTTGGATGAAAAGAAAGCAGAACCAACATTACTGGATCCTAATTCAAAAGCATTGTCACTCCTGATGCAAAGGACTTTAGAACTAAACTGAGTTTCTATCATGGTGATAAATTCTTTTAAGAGATCAAAAGCATTGTTTTTTGCTCTCATTAAATGGGTCCATGTAGCCCTAGAAAAATCATCAACAATAGTGAGAAAGTATCTAGCCCCATCATATGTGGAAGAGTGATATAGACCCCAAGTATCAATATGAAGTAATTGGAAAGCTGAAGTTGACTTAATGGAGCTATCAGGAAAGGAAAGTCTTGTTTGTCTAGCTAATGGACAGATTAGACAAGGGAAAGACTGCTTTTGACTTACAAAAGGGTGCACATCTGGAATGTGTTTCATTTTAGAGAAAGGAATATGACCAAGTCTGTAATGCCAAAGAACATCTATCTTATTCATGGAATTAATCATAACAGATACAGGATTTACAACATTAGCAGAAAAAGGACTAAAGGAATTAGAAGGTGCAGATACATCAGAAGTATAACAACTAGGAACATTAGCAACACTGGAGGACAAGAGAAGTTTGTATAGACCATTGTCTACCTTACCAAGAACCAGCGGTATCTTCTGAAAAAGGCCCTGTAAAACAAACAAAGTTCTGGTGAAATAGACAACCCCATTTAACTGGTCTAACAATTTATGCAGTGAGATTAAGTTGTATTGGAAAATAGGGACATAAAGCACATTTTGTAGTGTGACATGGGGAAACAAAGTCAAGGACCCTTTATTTATGACCTTAACTTTGTAACCATTTGAAAGTGAAACAAGAACAGGAAAAGGCAAGGTCTAAATATCAAAAAGTAATTCTTTATGGGATGTCATATGGTCAGAAAACCCAGAATCTACAATCCATAAGAAAATATCTACTTGGGAAATCATGAATGATTTAAACCTATCACTATCACTTCCAAGCTTACCAGTCATCCCAGCAGAAGACATGAGAGATAAGGAAGAAGGAGCAGGTGGGCAGATCTGAGCCTGTTGGAGAAGAGATAGCAACTGAGAGTGTTGCTCAGCATTCAAACCAGGAAATTCAGAATTGGATGAGTTAACAGGGTCCGGAGAAGTAGAAGGTGTCAGTTCACTATATGCATCAACCTTCTTAGGACCCAAGGTTTTGGTGAACTTGAAACCAGGTGGAAACCCATGCAATTTATAATATTTGTCAATGCTATGGCCTGGCTTCTTACAATATTTGCAAACCAGGTTGGTGGGCTTAGTGGGATTAAACTTAAAGTTAACCTTTGAAGGAAAAGGGGAGTTGTGTCTGACAACTCCAGCATGAAAGGAAGAAGATCCAGCAGGGAATGATACTGATGAGGAAGTGGATACTTGTTTTTGCCTCTCATCACTCAACAGAAGACCATAAGTTGTGCCAACAGTGGGTAGAGGCTTCATGAGGAGAATATGACTCCTCACCTGGGCATATGTGTCATTCATCCCTAACAAAAATTGATACAGTTTTTGTTCATCCTCATCCTCTTGATAGAAGGCTTTAGCTCCATATGTGCAAGACTTGGCACGGTTGGTGGAGATTGATGATATTTCATCCCAAAGTTGTTTAATACGATTAAAATAAGAAGCAATGTCCATATCACCCTGAGAAATATAGGCAAGTTCCTTTCTCAGCTCAAATAACCTTGTACCATCCACTTTGCCATACCTATCCTCAAGTTCACTCCAAACCTCACTTGTAAGTTCGGAATACTCTACACTTCTGCTAATTTCTTTACTTAAAGAGTTAAGGAACCAGGAAAGCACCAAGTCATTACATCTTTGCTATTGTCTAGCCAAAGGTGAATCAGAAAAGGAACGGGCAGAGCTACGATCAATAAAATCCAGTTTGTTACGCATAGAGAGAGTTACCAAAATGGTGCGTCTCCAGCTAGGATATCCAGTTCCATCGAAGGGAACATCACGAGTGACCCTCCCAACACATCAGAGGGATGTACATATAAAGGTAACAAGGATGAGTGAAATCATCCTTGTGGAATTTGGTTCTAGGAAATACAGTAGTGGTACTGCTAGAGGAAGAAGAATTAGGTATTTCCTCCATTCTACAACCTGATACTCAGAACAAAATCAATAGCGGAGCAAAGCAGCAAAAAAAAATCATTAAACTACAATAGGATAGCAATATCTACCAGGAAATTCTCCGCAAGCAGAATATTAATGCAACACAAAGTCCGAGAGTAGCGAAGAATACCAGGTAATTTTGGAATCCGAAAAAAAAATTGAAAATTAGAAGAGTGAACACTGAATCGGCAATTTATCTCTCCATGCAGATAAAAATGAAATAATCCAGGCGACACAAAATGCAAAACCACCAAACAAACCCTAGAATTCTAATAGCACTTGAATCACACGAAACCATACACGAGCTGAAATCCAAACAGATCTACTGATCTCTGGCTCTGATACCATGTTAACATTTGAAGTAGAAGATAAAGATCGAGCAAATCAACAACAAACAATGGAAATCAGTAGAAGTTTCTAGAGAGAGAAAGTAGAGAGAAGCAGGAGCATTTTGTTATTACTGAAAAGAGAAAAAATGAATCGTCCTATCAAAAATATCTCTGACCTGTGCACATATATATTGTAGTATGGATCGGATCATATTAGGGACCATAAGCTTAACGGGCCAAGCCCAATACATCAACATAAGAGAACAATGTTGTATAATGATCCAATGAGTAATGAATAAAATAAATAAAATCAGTCTCCAACATTATCCCATCTTTGATATAACGGATAATAATTTAATTTGATGAATATAGCTAGGCCAACAACGAGAAACTGATCTTTTATGACTACCTACAAATTGTATAGAAGAAAACGGACATAAACTAAAACAAGTTTATAAAAGGCTACAAAATCAAATTTCCCTCGTACCGACAACTACCAAACTTTTTTTTTTTAATTTGTTGCAATATCTTTCAAAATTTCCGAAGTATCAAATTTACAGATTACTCAATTCGTGTACTTGAACTTTCCTTTTCTGTATTTATTTTATATACATATCATATAGTATAGTGGAATAAAATGCAAGCATATATAAACATTTATATCTCGAACTGGAAAATCAGTTATCCTTTATTTTCCAAATTAAAGACAGAATTTCTATTTGTTACTATGAAATATTCTCTTGAAGCCAATTAAAGGGAAACTTTTCTTTTTCCATCATATCTTGGTATATGGAATATAATGTAGTAGCCTCAACTAATTTATATTCGCGTCGCATAGAACATATTTATAGGGGAAGCGCTGCAAGGAATATTCTGACTCCAAAGGATTGAACCTGAAACCCTTAGTTAAAGGTAATGGGCTCGGGGGTGATTGAGTTAGGAACGCCCAACATGGTTTGGATCGTCACTTTTTTTTTATGTATATGTAGTTGATATTGAATGTCATTACAACCTTCTGCATGAATATACCTTTTTTATAGTTGCTTAGGTTGGCTGGTGTTTGTCGTTGTACTAATCATATTATTATAGTTCCTGTTTTTTATATTAATTATCATCGACTGTTGTTTATTGTTTTTTCAAGTATCGCACTACCTTGTTGTTGTTCTTGTTCCTTTCTTGTAGGCATTGCATTGCTTTCCTTGTTAATTAGTCGACAATTGTCTTCATTGTTTCCTTCTTCTTTGTACTTATTGGATCTGTTGCACATGAGCTGAGGGTCTTTCAGAAACAGTCTCTCTATCTCCACGTGATAGTGATACGGTCTGTATACACTCTACCCTCCCCAGACACCACTTGTAGAATTTCACTCGATATATTATTGTTGTTGTTAGTGAAAAATCTTGACTCTGCTACGAGGAGGGCTATCAATATATGTATCTAGATATAAGTACTTAGCAATGTTCATATCAATTTGACAATAATGAAATTAAACATTTGGTATATATATAGTATACTTATGGTGGTTGCAAATGACGGAGGATCACATGAATTATATGTTTCCTCATTTAATTTAATTTACTTCATGTCACTGCTAAAGTGGTCCTAGATTTCTACTTTGATTTTAATTAGATGTTGACTTAAGAGACAATATATACAAATATGGTAGATGAATTTAATTTACTTCCTCTGTCCCCCACACTCTGCATATAATTTGTACAATTCTAGCTAAAAAACTTGACTTGTATAATCAATTAACAACATCAAAATGTAATCTTTAATCTAGAGATGAATTCAAAATTATATATATATATATATATATATATATATACTAGTTTAGATATATGTGTCTCGCGCGTGTACCTCATTTTAGTGAGTTCAATTTTATAAAATCATTTAAAATATAAAAGGTATGACGGTCATTCAAAATATTTATGAATTCTTACTTAGATTAAATAATCAAACCAAAAAAGATTATAACTAAAATTAATTGTGAACTAAACTTTTATCCAAAAGGATACATACGTGAGTTAAGAAAAAAATGCCAAAATAGTAACACCAATTAATTAGAGTTTTTAAAGATTTATTTAAGATACAATTTTAATTGATTTAAATTTTCTAAATTTTAGGTATATAATTCAAATAAGGAACGGTTTAAGAATTAAGTTTTAATGAATTTTAAATTTTTAAAAAATAGTAAAAAGATAATTTTGTCTATTGTAGAATCATTCAATGAAGGACAAAAAATTCAATTCACTTTTCTAAGGGTCTTCACACTTTTAATATATTATAGATATATGGGGTTTAGATCATAATTCTTTTTTACATATTACATTTTAGATAGATTATTTATTGAGCTAACTTGCTATCACATATTGAATTATATTACTAATAATTTTCTTTTACTTTCAATCAAAATGTAGAGAAGGCTGGGAGCTTGGAGTAACTAGTAAAGTTGTTGTATAAGACCAGGAGGTCAGGGTTCAAGTCATGGAAACACGGTTATAGCTTGTGTTCGGCACTTCCTCAAACACAGTGCATAACGAAAGTTTTAATGCACCAGAATGACTATTTTCAATCAAAATGTATACTTCATAATATAACTTGTTGAATCCATCTATCATTATTGATTTTTGTGTATCTTGTTTTACTTCACTTTCCTCCACATATTGAACTCTTGACTTGTTCTTCACAATAAGGTGGAGGGTCCCTTGATGTTCATGGCTAATAAAAACGAGTTGGAGGTTCTTAAAGATGGTGACAAAAGTACAATATGATTGAAGCTAAAACTATAAATAAGACAACTAAGTTTGGTAACAAAAAGTACAATCTTTTAATTTTTAGTCTTCACTTGTCCACCATCGTCTCAAAATACTTATCATTTTTCGAGAGTCAAAATTTTATGATGTATTATTATTTACATATTAATATGTATAAGAAGAAATGCAAACTGACTCTGAAGATTAGTCAAATTAACTTTCAAGAAGCGAAACGTGACAACTATTTTGGAACAGAGAGAATACTACACTTTGTTTTAATGCATGAGAATTCTTTTCGTTGCTAATTACATACAGTATTTTTTTTGCAAATGTTCATTAATGGTGGTTAAGGTGTCTTTATCCTTGTTCAGAAATCATAGTAGGCTAATGGGTCCTTGATTTCTAGCTTCATTCTTACTTTTAAAGAAGATTTATTGTATAACTTAGGGGTGTGCATCGGTCGGTTCGGTTCGATTTTATATATTATCGGTTCGGTTTATCAATTTTTAAATATGCTAAACCAATAACCAAACCAATAAGATATTTTTTATCGGTTTTCGGTTTATCAGTTTCTAGACCTTAACGGTTCGATTTTCGGTTTAACCGATAAAAAAATACTCATAAAATAGAAATAGTAGTAACTAACATGAAAAAAATCGAATCTTAGTTGCAACCAAAAATCTTACATAATGTGTTTTAATTTACAAAAATCGTCAAATTTTGACTAAATGTTGTTAGGAAAAATTAAGAGTTTGTATTATTGAAATAATAAGTTTGTTAATTTGTAGAAATTAAAGAGAAATATATATATTCTTATTGGGTTATCTGTTTAACCAATATCTCAATAAGAAAAAATCGAACTGAACCAATAACCCAATAATTTTTTTAATAAAATCATTAAAAACCCGTTAACTCAATAACCCAATAACAATAAACCAATAACATTTCTATCGGTTCGGTTTATCGATCGGTTAGATTTTTGCACACTTCTAGTATAACTATTTAAAGATTCTTGTTATATCTTGAAAATTAAAACTATAAATGTATAACTATTCACACCTTTCAATTGCAAACATTAACATATCCGATGTAATCTCACAAGTCAAGTTAGGGAGGGGTGGTGTGCACCTAGAATTTACTCCTATCTTCTGAAGATAGAGAGGTTGCTCTTGGTCGTGAAATTAATATATATTACTTCATCCGTCTCATTTTATGTGTCGTCATTTTCTTTTTTGTTCGTCCAAAAAGAATGTCATCTTTCCTTATTTAGTAACTATTTAAAGACACAATTCCACATTTACCCTTATTGGTCCCACTTATAAGATCCCACTAAATTAAAAATACTAGTAATATATTTTTTAATAAAGAACAATTTGATAAAAATTATCAAGTCTTTTCTTATTTCTTAAACTTCATACCCAGTCAAACTATAACACATAAAATAGGACGAACAAAGTATTACTTATATAATTTGTTAATCATGTTCCAAGGAGATACACCCTTGTGGTGGGGCCCTTCCCCGGACGCCGTTCATAGCGATAGCTTTAGTGCACTGGGCTGCCTTTTTTTTATGTTCCAAGGAGACTAATCACTGATCTTGTTGCAATGTCTCCTAGCCACACAAAAAATGGGGGAAAATTACATAAACATACATCTTAACTTACCATATTTATACAAATTTTCATCCTTATAAAATAATTACAAAAATCCTAACTAATGTATCTTCGCTAGATGTATCAGGAGCTAATTATGTATGGCGACAGATCTAAGATCGAAAAAAATATATTGAAAGCTAATTATATATCTCTACAAAGGAAAAAATATATCTTCGTTGGATGTATCGGGAGCTAATTATGTATCTCGATAATTTTCAGTAATTATACAAAATAGGACGAACAAAGTATTACTTATATAATTTGTTAATCATGTTCCAAGGAGATACACCCTTGTGGTGGGGCCCTTCCCCGGACGCCGTTCATAGCGATAACTTTAGTGCACCGGGCTGCCTTTTTTTTATGTTCCAAGGAGACTAATCACTGATCTTGTTGCAATGTCTCCTAGCCACACAAAAAATGGGGGAAAATAACATAAACATACATCTTAACTTACCATATTTATACAAATTTTCATCCTTATAAAATAATTACAAAAATCCTAACTAATGTATCTTCGCTAGATGTATCAGGAGCTAATTATGTATGGCGACAGATCTAAGATCGAAAAAAATATATTGAAAGCTAATTATATATCTCTACAAAGGAAAAAATATATCTTCGTTGGATGTATCGGGAGCTAATTATGTATCTCGATAATTTTCAGTAATTATACAAAATAGGACGAACAAAGTATTACTTATATAATTTGTTAATCATGTTCCAAGGAGATACACCCTTGTGGTGGGGCCCTTCCCCGGACGCCGTTCATAGCGATAGCTTTAGTGCACCGGGCTGCCTTTTTTTTATGTTCCAAGGAGACTAATCACTGATCTTGTTGCAATGTCTCCTAGCCACACAAAAAATGGGGGAAAATAACATAAACATACATCTTAACTTACCATATTTATACAAATTTTCATCCTTATAAAATAATTACAAAAATCCTAACTAATGTATCTTCGCTAGATGTATCAGGAGCTAATTATGTATGGCGACAGATCTAAGATCGAAAAAAATATATTGAAAGCTAATTATATATCTCTACAAAGGAAAAAATATATCTTCGTTGGATGTATCGGGAGCTAATTATGTATCTCGATAATTTTCAGTAATTATACAAAATGTTGAAATTTTCTGTAATTAAGCTCCACAGTCGGAATTTATGTCGTTTAAACAAAAAGAAAAAAGAAAAAAAGAGAACATTAATTTATAGTAAAAAGAAGATGCGTCTGCCGGGAGTCGAACCCGGGTCTATTGCTTGGAAGGCAATTATCCTAACCGTTGGACTACAAACGCTTGTTGATGTCTCATTCTAAAATACTGTATATAACTCATTTATTGTTTGACCTATTTTGACTAGACATAAAATTTAAGATCGTAAAAAAACTTTTGAATCGTGTGATATTAAATTAAGGTATATTAAATATACCAAAATATCTTTTAATCTTGTAGTTTTTAATACGCCATATAGAAAGTTGAATTAAAAAGGTTAATGTATCACTCAACCTATTATGTTTTACCAGAGTGGTCTCTCTCTTTACTTGCATAGAGAGTCTATTGAAAACCGCCTCTCTATCTTTACTTGAGTTGAGGGTCTATCCAAAATACTTCTGGATAATAAGTGAAAATTATCATAGGACTTAATTCATATGTCCAAACCATTTATCGATTTGAGTACCTTTCATTTTTGGAGTACTAGGTGATTTTTTCGCATATGTCTAAGCCTTGTTGGACACATTTAGTAACTGTGTTGGTGGGAGGTATTAGGTATCGATTCATGGAATTAGTCGAGGTATGTATAAGCTGGTCCAGATACCACGGTCATAAAAGAAAATGTTACCTTAGTAAATAATAAAGTGAAACTTGTCAAGCTTTCCCTGAAGGGTCCAATTTAGTGAATTGAGTCTATTTATGTTATAGAGTGGGCATTGCAAATTGGCAAGGTAAATGACCTTTTTGATGGCCTTCTGAGATTTAGTCTAACTGACCTTTTTTCTTTCTTTGACCTAAGTTATCAGCTAACAAACAGTATGTTAGCTCATGAATGTATCACAAAATTATGATATTCGAACTCTTAAAAATCCGGTGATCGAGTGTCTGATCCTCTAAAAGTGATGCATTTTTAGCGGATTCAATAAAAGTAAGACATCATTTTTGGAGAGTCCGAGTAACATAGTCATAACATTCACGAGTACGACATCATTTTTGGAGAGTATGAGAAACATAGTCATGACATACAAGGCTATAAAGCTGTATAAGTCATGCCCAAGACACATTACTCTCTTGAACATGCTGCATTGTTTGGTAGCAAAATGTTCTTTAGTCCCATTGATATTATTTTCTTTGTGGCTACCAGATTCCTGCTTTAGCATGTCTTATCCTACACACAAAATGAGAATGTTAGTATCGACTTAGTAGTACTTGGGATTTAGCAGAGAGATGATTTGGACTTATCAATCAATGTAGAGAACTCAAAGCGTTCCCAACGCAGGAGGTCTATGTATATTACAACCAAATTTAGTCAAGATTCGCGGAAGATCTGAGGGTTTAAGTACCTTATGCACAGTACTTTTGTTCTTTGAACGGATAGTAAGACCGTGTTTTTAACATATGTATTTGGAAAGCTAAAGTATCAGAAAAAGTATATGTAGTTCCTCATTCAGCAGAAAACTGGTTATCAAATGATAATCAAATTGGTTGAACATCAGATGAAGTTTTCTGAGCTTGCAAATTTGCTATTACGTATGTTATTACAACAGTGATAATTGGCATAACTTTCCTATCATCTAAATCGATAGCTATGAAGAGAAAAAAGGAAGAAACAAAACCAACAACTCTAATCTTCTGGTACTATACTATGAAGATGAACTGGATAACCCTCTTCCTTTCATAACATGCTTCCTTAGCCCCGGTATGTGGACGTTGGAGATGTAATATTTCCAATCTATGCTCTCTACATCGAAACCAAACTGTCGTATTTCTTCTTTAGACATGCATTCCATCAACCTCTGAGTATTGCTGTTGTCAAATCTGGCAAATTGTGTTCGCTATTTTAAGTCTCAGAAATCAAGCATCGGATTATGAAGTAGATAGCAATGATAGTAAACAAAAAAAAACTCTTACCTTCCTCCATAAAAGGTGTATGGTTCATAAATATGTGCCAAGTACTTCCCTTGTTCCACTGATTTTCTGCATATATTCTCGAGTTTCCTTGATAACTTCCCGTTAGGATCAGCTGTATCTGTTAGCCCGCTTTTGTTAATTGCATCTCGCCAGAGGTGGAAAGAAAGTTCTTCCCTAGAGCTGAACAACTTCATTCTTGGCACATGAATCGGCCTTCCCTTGGAGTCAATATATGGTGACGAATTGAAGTGATCGAAAAGCAATGTGGCTAGGTCCTTGAAGACTAATGGATTTACAACAGATGAAGCAACCTGATAAACGTTACTCCCTGGCTTTCCTGCTGCCCCGTGCTTTGCTATTGCTGCCAAGGTCGCGTTGACAACCATGTCAGCAGGAACCTAAGCAGAAAGAAGTTTACGTTGATCATTCAGTACCCCATACAAAGGTAAGATCACTGCAACAACATTAGAGAAAAAACTTACCACATCTAGAACTCCATTGGGATCTACAAGAAAACCGGTGAGCTGCCCTTTGCCATAGTGGAGAATAATCGGATCCATCATCCTGGAAAGGAAGACTAAAATGTTATCCCGAGATTACATCAATATGAGGTAATGGAAATCTTTTACATGTTGAGAGTATTACCTGTTCCCTTCCATCCATCCACTGAATGGTTCTCTATAGGTGCTCTCTATAACACTTGGTCGAATTATTACTACAGGTACATCACTTCTCATTTTATCAATCATCATCTCGCCCATAGCCTTGGTGAATACATAAGTGTCTTGCCACCCAAATTTGTTCGCTCTGATCAAGTCACGGCTCTTCTTTAAGTAAACATGTAATATAAATAGTTCGTTAAGAAGAATGATGAACGAAGCATACAATGCAGTACCTCTCCAAACCAAGTTCTTTCATTTTCTGCGACACTATGTTATCTTCTATAGCTTGTTTAGATTCCAAAATCAACTTTATCTCATCCTCAACGTTCAAACTTGAGAAGGAATTCTTGTGAACTCCAGCGGATAGAGTCTCTTTCGTTATACTGTCCCCAGAACAGAATGGCTTTTCCATGATTCTTCCTTGTCGTTGTCCATTAACATAAGCTGTTGGCAGTAGAATAAAACATACAGTAATTTCGCGGTAATGTTTCATGTAACTTTTCTTGGTAACTGATCTATTTACTTGCCTGTGGATATTTGGAGGAAAAGCTTTAGCTTATGGCATTGCTTTGCAAAATTCATTAGCTGGGTAGGTCCACCGGTGTTTATATCAAGTGCAACATCATACCTACAAGTTCATGAACTCTTCAGTACATATATACTTTCTGCAGGCACTAGAAAAGATAAAGAATGATACAACAGTATGTGAAGTTCCTAATTACCTTTCATCAAAAGTAGTATTAGCAGCAGAGTTTACAATTACGTCGACCTCTTTAGCAATCACATTGGTTAAATCTTTGTCTAATCCGAGATGAGTTTCACTAACATTTCCAACCACAGGCACCAACTTACTCAACATGAAAGTATAGTAAGATTTTCCATGGACTTGTTTCAGGTTCTTGAATATGTCAGCATTGAGAACCTACGATGCAAAAATGCGAAAAACTATGTCAACAACAGGTCGAGTCTAGGAAGGGTAGAATCTACGCAGACCTTACCCCTACCTCGTAGAGGTAGAGAGGTTGTTTCTGAAAGACACACGGCTCAAGAAGTGCATATCAGAGCAAAACAAGCATTAGTGCATACTTCATTTTTCAATCTATGCATAGCAACTTCTATATTATCCGCCTTGATCAAGACGAATATTTTGTTCACATCAGGTACTGTCCTTAAAATCTTCTCAATCAGAACTGCATTTTGTATACAACACAAGAAAGGGTGTTGAAAAATCAATTGCAAATGAAAAATGACATGATCAAAAAACCAAGAAACTTATATGCATTGAGGAGAAATAAACCTTTTCCCAAGAAACCAGTTGCACCAGTAATGAGAAATGTTTTGCCTCGAAGGAACTTGATAATGCCAATACCATTACCATTTGGACTAAAACGAAGATCATTGCTACTATTATCTGTGCTTATCGTCGATGTTCTCTCAGTTACAACAGCAGAAAGCTTACTAGCTTTCACTGCATTATTTCCACTACTACTTTGGCAATATATCACATTGTTGATCTTCTTTAACGGACACCTTCCACGATTACTAGACAATTTTAGTATGTTATTTGATACATAGGAAGAACTTAGACTACACAAAGCCTCCATGGTTACAAAGAGAAGTTGGAAGTGAAAAGAAAAAAGTATAAAGGAAAATGATAGGAAGATTATAGCTATGAAGCTAGGTACAAAGTTGGCTAGCTTACATACACTCTACTAGTTAGCTAATCACTACTTTTTTTTGTTGTTGAGAAAAGAAAGTTCAAAACAAGTCAACTAACTAATTTTTTCTATAATATATGTGAGCTTGGTTTATGTGTATTTAAAGGGAGATGAAAGTTAGGAGAATGAACCAAAAAAGCTCTCTTTTTGCCACCAAAAAATTCCTCACACACATTTTACCAATGGCTAAGATAGTGGGTAATAGTTTTATTTCTTGTTATCAGTAGGAGTTTGGACATGCAATATGAAGTGAGTAATTTGAAGATATGAGGTGAAATCAGTGTTTGAATATATGATTTCATCTCATTACTTTATATCATGATATGAAATCTCAAATTCATCAAAATATCATGATTTGAGATTTATTTTAAAATATAAAACTATTTATCTCTCATATAACTATACTCTCACCAACATAAAATTTATTATTACTTAAAATCGATTCCCATTTAACTATATGGGAGGATTATATTAAAGAACTATATTAAAGATTAGTACACGACAATCATTTACAATTTTACTTTTTTTTATTAAACTAAAATTTAATCAATGTTGTAATTTTTTTATAATAGCTTTGTGATAGTGCATTAAACTTTGTTATAAACTTTTGTTTATTTCGTAAGAAGATTGTATAAAGAAATGGAGCAATTTTGATAGTTTGCACAACTTATGATGTTTTTATGTTCATGAGAAAATATACAACATAAAAAAGTCCAAATTGTATGTACAAACAAAATTTCAACTTCATCTCATAATTTATAATCATGATTTCATCTTGCATGGTTAAACTGGCCCTTAGTATAACTCCTTCTCGTTTAATTTATTTGTCTGATTTTGACTTGAAATGAAGTTTGAGAAAGAAAAAAGACTTTTGAATCTTGTTATCCTAAACTAAAGATATATAGAATGTAGCAAGATAACATTTAATCTTGTGATCTTATTATATTATGCGTGAAAATTTGAAATTAAAGAGATTCAAAAGAAAAACGAAGGAGACATTCTTCTTGAAATAGACTAAAAAGGAAACAAGACAAATAGATTAAAACTTTACAGATTATTAAATTATCCACTTGTAGGCTATAACAAAGTCAAGATATAATGTACAAGAAGAAAGAGTGTGACAATGTTGGGCAGAACCAACATGGGTTGTGGTGCAACGGATGGAGTTGTTACACCCTTAACTAGAGGTCGAGGGTTCGACCCTGGACATGAAGAAAACTTTGTTGGGAACGCTACCCCCCGAATGGGATCCTACCCGGCACGAATCCGAATTAATCGGGCTCCAATGTGGATACTGGACATCGGATGGAAAACCAAAAAAAAAAAAATAGACAATGTTAGGCAGAAAGATACGTTAAAAACTACCTAAGTGGTGGGTTAAACTAGAAATTGCACCCTTAACTAAGAAAAATAATTAAACTAGAAAGTTATTCAAACTCTGGATTTTACTCTGTCTCAAAACCTATAATGCTTGGACTCTCCGAAAATATCATCGGACGCGTATCGAATTCTTTTAAAATAATGCATTTTTTAGAGAATTTGATATGAGTGTGACAACATATTTAGAGAGTCAAAGCAACTCACCTTAAAACCATGATTCTTTAAAGTGAGAGTATGATTATTTGTGTTAGAAAAAATAAACCGTTAATATAGGTTATCTATAAATTATGTTGAGTGAAGCGTCAACAAGCGTTTGTAGTCCAACGGTTAGGATAATTGCCTTCCAAGCAATAGACCCGGGTTCGACTCCCGGCAGACGCATCTTCTTTTTACTATAAAGATTTAATGTTCTCTTTTTTTCTTTTTTTTGTTTAAACTACATAAATTCCGACTGTGGAGCTTAATTACATAAATTTTCAGCATTTTGTATAATTACTGAAAATTATCGAGATACATAATTAGCTCCCGATACAACCAACGAAGATATATTTTTTCCTTTGTAGAGATATATAATTAGCTTTCAATATATTTTTTTCGATCTTAGATCCGTCGACATACATAATTAGCTCCTGATACATCCAGCGAAGATACATTAGTTAGGATTTTTGTAATTATTTTATAAGGATGAAAATTTGTATAAATATGGTAAGTTAAGATGTATGTTTATGTTATTTTCCCCCTTTTTTTTTGTGTGTAGGAGACATTGCAACAAGATCAGTGATTAGTCTCCTTGGAACATAAAAAAAAGGGCAACCCGGTGCACTAAAGTTATCACTATGCACGGCGTCCGGGGAAGGGCCCCACCACAAGGGTGTATCTCCTTGGAACATGATTAACAAATTATATAAGTAATACTTTGTTCGTCCTATTTTATGTGTTATAGTTTGACCGGGTACGAAGTTTAAGAAATAAGAAAAGACTAGATAATTTTTATCAAATTGTTCTTTATTAAAAAATATATTACTAGTATTTTTAATTTAGTGGGATCTTATAAGTAGGACCAATAAGGGTAAATGTGGAATTGTGTCTTTAAATAGTTACTAAATTAGGAAAGATGACATTCTTTTTAGACGAACAAAAAAGAAAATGACGACACATAAAATGAGACAGATGGAGTAATATATATTAATTTCACGACAAAGAACAACCTCTCTATCTTCAACTCCCGGCAGATGCGTCTCATTTTCAGTCTAATTTGTCGCTATGCTTATAGTTTCTTGTTCTCGAGGTAAGGAGTGTGTTAACTTGTGTTTTGTTCTAGTAGTCATAGTGCTACGAGGTAGTTTCTTGTTCTCGATATTTGTTTCGAGTGGATCGATTATCGAACTATTTTGTTGTAGTCGTGTTTCTCTTGTTGGTACTACCTATTGTTTCTTGCGCTTGTATTATATCTTTCTCTAGACCATTTTTAATCTTGAACCAAAGGTTTATCAGAATCGAAAACAACCTCTCTACCTCACCTGTACGTATTGTGTACGTTCTACCCTCCTCAAACCCCTCTGTGTGGGAATACACTAGGTATATTATTGTTGTTGTTGATTGTACATTATAACTTGAATCTGTTTGACTTCGTCATGTGTTTTCGTCTTAAAGAATCCATCACTCATGCATGATGATCCTACTATGTTGGAGGGAAGATAACACATGATTGATTATTTCTGCTATGTTGTCACTTGCCACTCTTATCAACGAAGTTTGTGTTGTTTGTGAATGATTGTAGAACAAAGCAATCAATTTCACTACAAATTATTATTATTATTCACAGGTAAGTAGTGATTGAATTATTTCGACCTTAACTCGAATTAGAAAGAATGCTCTTGACCACAGAACTACAACAACAACAACAACATACCCAGTGTATTCCCACCTAGTGAGGTCTGGGGAAGGTAGAGTGTACGCAGACCATACCACTGCCTCAGGAGAAGTAGGGAGGCTGTTTTCGATAAACCCTCGGCTTAGGATCTCGACCACAGAACTATAATGAAATATACGTGTTCGCAACAAATTTTCGTTAACGCTGAAAATTAATTGCAAGCAAAAAATTAAATAAACAAAAAGAATAATTTTATTTAAGGTAATTTTGTGGGTACAATTCCGTTATTCTCTTGATTCTTCTCTCCTAAGTTTTTCGGTGATTCGAGGGCCTTTGCAGCGTGATTCTCAAATGTAGGATGATTTGAGTCTCCTAGAAATATGTTTGGATCTCCAGGAATTGTCTGATAGCACTTCGTCTTGTGGAGTTGATCTCCGGGTAGAACTCCGTTAGTCAATTCGTTGAAGAGTTGTGTAGTCAATGCAGAAGTTTCCTCCAATGTTTGCAGAATGTCCTCCTTTTTTTTTTAGAATGTTATGTTACCCCATATTTATAGTTGTGGGGGTAGGCCTTAGTTGTTTGTGATTGGCTGAAACATGTCACTTTGACACTTGACACCTTTTGACTGGTTGTTGAATTTGAATGAGATTTCCACATCATTTGTACATATGGCGGCGTCTCATTGGTTTTGGATTTGATTGGGATGGCACGTCACTTGATGAGTTTGGGCTTCAAAGTGAGATGGACCTTGATGAAGAATAAAATAGGTTTATTATTATTTTTTAGCCCAAAATAAGTTTAAACCCAATAACATATGGCTCAAATTTTATATGAATTTGATCCAATAAATTTTATGTGTCTACAGATGCCCCCTACTTCAAGGTTGGTCGACATGTAGGCTTGCCGAAACTTGGCAGCGAGACTTGAAGTACTAATGAATGTGTTTTCATTCTCATGATTTCAAAGGTATTTGTTTCTCCCAATGTTGATCATGCCAAATTGAAGCATCGTGCGTTTGGTACCGACACTTATCGTCAGATTGAAGTTTCACGTAGTTGGCATCAATCAGCATAGAACCGAGAAGCTTCATCCGGTCAACACTGTAGATGTGTTACATCTTCATTTTTTTTGTGCAGATTTATGCAAATGAACTTGATGTCAGACCAAAAAGGGCGACATGATTGATGTTGAACCATTTAGTGCACTACTTCCTTACTGCTTGATAAGAAAGTGACTTGGAATGATCTGATTTTATCCTTGACGACGCTGAAAGTTTTCAATTTTAGCTTCAGTGAGCATGTACTTGGTGTCATTCTTGCGACCTTGTGATGATGAAGTTCTGAGTGTCTGCAGTCTATCATTGCAAAGCAAGCATGTGGTGCATCTCATCCGTGGGGCTCGGTGATAAAGAGGCTTCGAGTGAGAGCATCCCATTCTTTTCAATGAGCACGTACGTGGTGCCATCCAGCTTGATAATATTGACACAGGGAGTAGCCTTTTCTGACTTTGGTGAGCAAGTACTAGGCACACGTCCACAAAAATATTTATTCTCCGATGGGAGAACAAAAATATGAGTTGTTTGATTCATAAAAATGGAATTCAATGTCCTATCTTATCAGCTTTGCACAGCGTCATGATAAATTCCATATCTTAACGTGGAAGTATCGGAATCAAGTTCTATTTTTTGCATTGGAAAGTAGATTCGCAGAGCTACGTCTCACGCAGAAACCACAATTAGATTGCATCCTAATCGTCCCAAATATTGCTCCAAATATTGCTCCAAATATCGCCTTCTAATCTTGGTTCGCTGGTTATTTCAGTTTTGCGCAGCGTCACGATACATTCCATATCTTGACGTGAAAGTATCGAAATCAGGTTCCGTTTTTTGCATTGGAAAGTAGACTCGCAGATCTACGTCTCACGTGAAAACCACAATTAGGTTGCATCCGAATAGTCCCGGATATTGCTCCAAAAACAGTCTTTTAATCATGGTTCGCTGGTTATTTCAACTTTGCGCAGTGTCACGATAAATTCCATATCTTGACGTGAAAGTATCGGAATCAGGTTTCGTTTTTTGCATTGGAAAGTAGACTCATAGATCTACGTTAAACATTAAATCCATCAGCATATAACCTCTATATTTTCTTAGATACTTTTCCAAAGTTGTAGCCTAAATCTTGTGATATTTTATTTTTCCTCAAATTTTGGATACTTCACGAATTTCATCATCTACTTCAAGTTTTGGACTGCATCACTTACGCAATATGTTGAAGGTCAGACTAGAGCAATATTCAAAGTACCACAAGTATTTTTCTTATCGAGAAGACTTTATTGCTTGAGAGATAATGAAGAATTCTTTTGCTTTAAGATGGCATCTTCAAAGGACTCCAAATATGCATTCAAGCTTCATACTTTTCCTTTCTCTTATTTTTTTGAGAGCTGTTCACAGTTTAGACTCATGCGGGCTAGGAGTGACATGCAGTTTTAGCTCATGCCTTAAGGAGCGTTTTGACTTACAGTTTAGGCTCGTGCGTCGAGGAGCGTCTTGACTTGCAGTTTAGGCTCGTGCATCGAGGAGCATTTTGGCTTGCAGTTTAGGCTCGTGCATCGAGGAGCATTTTTGACTTGCAGTTTAAGCTCGTGCAGCAATGAGCATTTTTGACTTGCAGTTTAAGCTCGTACATCAAGGAGCATTTTTGACTTGCAGTTTAAGCTCGTGCAGCAAGGAGCATTTTTGACTTGCAGTTTAAGCTCGTGCAGCAAGGAGCATTTTTGACTTGCAGTTTAAGCTCGTGCAGCAAGGAGCATTTTGTGGGGGAAATCTTGTAATGTAACTTTCATTCCAATCTTTTGTAATGGAGTATGATTGCACTTCAGTTTGGTAATTATTGCCCCCATTAGTTGAAACAGATTTGCACTTGATCTTGTGTCGACTTTTAAAAGTTGAAGTTTAGAAGCCTTTTGACATTTTTTTCTTTTGCGAGCGATTAATGTCCAAGTATCACCCTTTTTGCTATTGGAGAAGTCATTTTGCATGGATTTGCTCATTGTTTTCTTCAAAGCTGGAACCCTAATTGGGTCAAAGCTCCCAAATTATAGCATGATGATTTTTTCAACTTTTGGTGATTCCACAGAGCACATGGCTTGCAGAGCTTTTGAAATTGAACCTTTCATATGGTGCAGTTTGGCGCTAACATGATTTGTGTCAACTATATCGCCATCATCAATGATGATCTTTCCCTCTTACATTAATGTCATGATTTTTTCCTTTAGGATGAAGCATTTTGTGGTGTGATGACCAACAATGCGGTGAAATTTGCAGTATTTAGGATCATCGACTTTGTTTGATTCTTCAGGTCGCTTTGACTTAGGAAGTTCAATGACTTCTTTGGATAACAACTCGGCAAGAATTTCAGGAACATCAGAGTCGGGAAAAGGATATACCCTTGCTTGTAACTCTTTCAAGATTGGTTGATTTTTCACCTCTCACATTTATTGCTTTGGAGTTTCCTCTTTTAACTTTGGTCTTGTAGGGGACTTCGTAAAACTCACATTTGTCGTCATAGATTCCCCAATTTGGTCTTCAGATGAGTCTTCGAATTTCGTGACTTCCTTCCTAGGATCAAAAACAGGTGACGTCATTCTATGACTTGCAATACTTAGCTCCACGTCATGAGCGCGCGTAGCTAATTCTTCAAAAGTTCGAGGCTTAATTTCTTGGAAGATATACACAAGGCCCCAATGCTTCCCTTGAATACAAACTTCAACCGCGGAAGTTTCAGAAAGTTGATCATTGCAATCAAAGCTCAATGTTCGCCAACGATTTATGTAATCCAGTACAGGCCCATCTTTACTTTGTCTTGTGTTTGTCAACTCCATCATGATGACCATACGACGGGTACTGTAGAAACGATTTAGGAACTGACTTTCTAGTTGCTCCCAACAATCAATTGATCCAGACTCCAAGTCTGTGTACCAATCAAAAGTGTTGCCTTTCAAGGAGCGAACAAATTATTGACAAGAAGATCGCCATGTGTACCAGCACTGCTACAAATCTCAACGAAATGAGCGATGTATTGCATTGGATTTCTCTTTCCATCAAATTGTTGAAACTTCGGTGGTTGATATCCAATTGGCATCGGTAAGCCCTCGATTCGCTTAGAATACGGCTTTGAGTATCCTACGAAACTTTGTGACGGACCGATATATTGTGCCTTGATAGTGTTTGCAATCATATCTTGCAGTTGTTGAACTGTTAGAGTAGCCACTGAAGCGGATTGATCATCGCAGTAATTGTCACTTGTCATGATGAGAGATTCACCATCAATTTTTTCTCGCGATGTTAGATTATAATTTGACTCTCCAGGATCGTAGAGATCTAACTTGCTCATAAATCGGGCGATTTGATGATCTTTCTCATCAACAGACTTTTTCAAGGCTTCAATGGTTTGCTCCATCATTGCAAACTTCTCGTCCAAGTCAATTGCATCAACCATGAAGGTGTTGACTTTCATTGAAGTTGGAGAATTCATCAAGTTTTCAGATTCTCCAAAGTTGCAGCCAGTTTCAGATGGTTCATCTGATAACATAGATGCGAAGTTGCCCCCAAGGGTTGTAGTTACTGCCGAAATTTGAGATTTTCTCCTTTTTGTCATCTCCAAAATGGTGAAGTATTGGGATCCATCCAAAGAACAAGCATTGAGATTGCGTCGATTGATGGGGCTAACAAGTTTGATCTCAGTAGACACGGAAGTAGTAGACTTCTTGCACGAAACTTCATTGATTTTTCTGAAGTTCATTGTAGTAGTTGAATATGTGATTTTCTTGGACTTGTTGGAGGAAGAGATGAAGAGCAGAACCGGTCCCACTGGGCGTGCCAATTTGTTCGCAATAAATTTTCGTTAACGCTGAAAATTAACTGCAAGCAAAAAATTAAATAAACAAAAAGAATAATTTTATTTAAGGTAATTTTGCGGGTACAATTCCATTATTCTCTCAATTCTTCTCTCCTAAGTTTTTTCGTGATTCGAGGGCCTTTGCAGCGTGATTCTCAAATGTAGAATGATTTGAGCCTTCTAGAAATGTGTTTGGATCTCCAGGAATTGTCTGACAGCACTTCTTCTTGTCGAGTTGATCTCCGGGCAGAACTCCATTAGTCAATTCGTTGAAGAGTTGCGTAGTCAATGCTACGCAATGTAAAAGTTTCCTCCAATGCTTGCAGAATGTCCTCCTTTTTTCTTTTTTCTTTTTTTAGAATGTTATGTTAACCTCTATTTATAGTTGTGGGGGTAGGCCTTAGTTGCTTGTGATTGGCCGAAACATGTCACTTTGACACTTGGCACCTTTTGACTGGTTGTTGAATTTGAATGAGATTTCCACATCATTTGTACATATGGCGGCGTCTCATTGGTTTTGGATTTGATTGGGATGCCACGTCACTTGATGAGTTTGGGCTTCAAAGTGAGATGGACCTTGATGAAGAATAAAATACGCTTATTATTTTTTTTTAGCCCAAAACAAGTTTAAATCCAATAACATATGGCTCAAATTTTATATGAATTTGATCTAATAAATTTTATGTGTCTACAATACGATCAACCAATAGTTATCGAGTTTGAAAAAAGAATCAGAAGAAATTGTTCGAGCCTCTTATTTTGATTTACTGCGCTTGTATATGTCTTGTAACAAATTTATTGTCATGTTTGGAAACTACAAAATACAGTTAACTTTGATAAATATGAATCTAATTTCGTATATATTGGTGATTTTCCACTTTTGTTATGGCTAGATATGTTAGGAATTTGGGTTATGGTACTACTACATAATGGGCTATGATAAAGAGCTGTCACACCCCTTTTTCGACTCCAAAAATTAATATGTATTTTAAGGTTTGAAAGGGTTTTTTATTAAAGTGACAAAATGAAGATTGGTTCCGAAAAAAGATTATTTTTACATTCAAAATCAGAGTCGCCACTTGGCATAATCTGGTGTGCCAAGTCACCATTGAAAAATCTTTTTCGAAACCATTTGACTCTTTAAACCGGTTTACGAACAGAGATTCCGGCTAAGGAATTCTGTTGACCGAGGGGAAGGTGTTAGGCACCCCTCGATCCCGTGGTTCGACCACGGTCGCCTGGTGGAGCGTATCGGCTAATTTGATATTACAAATGTACAAACCACATAAACACGCAAAACAAGCAAACAAATAAATCACACAAAATTCAAAACAAACAAAAATAATGTTCAGTCCAAATTATACAATCCAAAATAAAAAAGGTGCTGAAATATAAAACCTATTCTATTCTAAACTAATCCTAAACTAAACTCCACCCGACGTTCCGGGCCTTGATCACGAGCCTCCTTTGCGTACATGCTACTTCAGGGCATTCCCCGGATAAATCAATACAAATCCTTCGGGGCATTCCCCGGCCAAATGAGTACAATTTAAACTTTTCGTGCAATAAAGTAGAAAGTACCATTCACGCACATATTCAAACACTCCAACAACTCGTTATTCCTAAATTTGCCTACCAAGCCTACGTTTGCCTACCAAGTTCAACGTATCACAATTCTATCATGTTAAAAATTATCAATACATCAAAATTAATCAATATTCATTTTCCTCCATTTTAATCCCCACCTTAATTCATTTTTAACCACGTGATTAACCCATTTCAATACACAATCCACCAATCGAGAATAACGAAAATTCATCAATCATGCTTAGCACATCACACACCCAAATGTCACCAACAATTCACATCAACAAACAAACCACAGTATCGAATCACACGCAATCATAATCACAATCACATAAGAATTAAATAAAAGAGAAGAAAGAATTGGACCTTAAATTTGAAGCTTTCAAACTCAATGTTATTCGAATAAAGAGAGTTCGCACCCGGAAACCTCGAGCTGAACCTTAACACCAACAATCCAACTCGACAAATAAAGATCCGTTCACCGTCACTTTTCACGCCGGGTACTGTTCACCGGTTACTGTTCACCGGTTACTGTTCACTGGTTACTATTCATCGGTTACTGTTCACGGTTACTGTTCACTGGTGCTTCTTTTTTTTTTTTTTGTGAGGAAGATTATTTTGTCATTGTTGTTATTGTGGAGAAGATGATGATCAAAGCATTCTTTTTTTTTTATAATGGGCATGGATTTGTTATCATGTGAGAATTTTGGTGGGTCCCCCATATATTCTTTCTTTGTGAACAAGAAAAAGGAAGGGGGATCATATGGGTAGTTAGGGTAGGTGGATGCTTTTGATTGGGTAGGTTGTTAGGATAAGATAAATTAGTTAGAGGTATTTTTTTTTTGTTTATTTTAGTATTTTTGTATTTTGTGGAGGGATAATTACACGGGGTAGGGTACACGGTAGGATAACATAAAATGGGTAAAGTGAATAAAAATGGAACTTCAAGAGGACGAAATCACGTGTCTACATCATGCCCCCTTTGACTGTAAACACGCAGTGTTTTCAGACAAAGAAGTAGACAACGAGATAGAATTTTGTCCCGACCATTATTCAAAAGAAGAAACAGAAGAAAGAAGGACTATCGGGTTTTGAATTAGGACAGTCTACCCAACCAAGTTACGAGAGGATCGAGTGACAAGCATCTCAACTTTTGGACGACGGTGGACTATACCAAGCTGGAGAGTCAAGTGAGGTTCCATCGAGGTTCCGGTCCGCGGCTCTGTTATTACATCAAAAATAAAGATTAAAAGCTAAAACATAAAGGAAATTACAAAAATCCTATCTAAACAGCTTTTGTTGGTTCTTGACTCGACTTTCATCACCCTGTTCTCCAGGCGGGCTCCTGACTTGCAATTTCTTTCCCCTTGTTGCTTGGCTTTCAATTGCTTCACTTTGTTGCTTGACTCTTTTGTTTCTTCACCCTATTCTCCAGGCGGGCTCCTGACTTGCTATTTCATCACTTTGTTGCTTGACTTTTCATTTTCTTCACTCTGTTCTTCAAGCGGGTTCCTGCCTTGCTATTTCATCACCCTGTTCTTCAGGCGGGCTCCTGAAACTCAAAATTAAAACTAGAACGAAAATTATCCCAAACAAGAATTATAAATAATTAGTATTTCATTTTTTGAAAGCATTGTCCCATTTTCCAGGAGGGTCCTGACCAGAAGGTGAAATCCCATTTTTCAGGAGGGTCCTGAGCAGAAAGTAAAAATATCTAAACAAAAACTAAAGTCCCATTTTTCAGGAGGGTCCTGAACTGAAAGTAAAATCCCATTCTTCAGGAGGGTCCTGAACAGAAAGTAAAGTCCCATTTTTCAGGAGGGTCCTGAACATAAAGTAAAATCCCATTTTTCAGGAGGGTCCTGAACATAAAGTAAAATCCCATTTTTCAGGAGGGTCCTGAACATAAAGTAAAATCCCATTTTTCAGGAGGGGCCTGAACATAAAGTAAAGTCCCATTTTTCAGAAGGGTCCTGAACAGAAAGTAAAATCCCATTTTTTAGGAGGGTCCTGAACAGAAAGTAAAGTCCTATTTTTCAGGAGGGTCCTGAACAGAAAGTAAAATCCCATTTTTCAGGAGGGAGGGTCCTGAACAGAAAGTAAAGTCCCATTTTTCAGGAGGGTCCTGAACAGAAAGTAAAGTCCCATTTTTCAGGAGGGTCCTAAACAGAAAGTAAAGT
Source organism: Capsicum pubescens (assembly GCA_030864215.1). NCBI lineage: Eukaryota > Viridiplantae > Streptophyta > Magnoliopsida > Solanales > Solanaceae > Capsicum > Capsicum pubescens. Next base: position 281,657,760 of record CM061547.1, on the reverse strand, counting down.
CCCATTTTTCAGGAGGGTCCTGAACATAAAGTAAAATCCCATTTTTCAGGAGGGTCCTGAACAGAAAGTAAAATCCCATTTTTCAGGAGGGTCCTGAACAGAAAGTAAAAATCCCTGGATATGCATTTCCAATGTTAACTGAATCAAGTGAAACAAATTTGCCCCTGTTTCAATCAAAGAAAAATTTGTCAGTTAAAAACTTAGTGGTGGCTTGCAGATCTTGGCTTTTCAGGTATCTGCCCAACACTAGTTCCTTTCATCTTTGTTCCAAATTGCTAACACTTGTCGTGTCTTGCCGCATCATTGACCTGGATCCAGATTGAGGGAAATGAGTTCTGACTCAAACAATGGGTTTCCATTTTTACCATGCCCCTGAGGTGCACTCTTTTCCCAAATCTGAAATGCTTCTACGAATCCAATAGCCTGTCGGTTGATAGACTTCCTTTGCTTCGTGTTGAATTACGATCATATTTCTTTTCTGTGTTGTTCCTTGGCTTTTCCTCATATAATTGGAAAGACTGGTAGTAAATTTTGAAATCCTTTCTTGCTTGTTTTGACACAGACTTGACTTAAAATGTAAAGAAATGATTGTGACTTTTATTTTGATAAATGACATAAAAAAAACAAAAAGCATGAATATGTAAATGAAAGAAAGAGGGAAATGTCCCATATTCAAAAAGAAAACTTATCTGAATATGACAACCAACTCCAATGAGTATGACATGCATTTAGGATTGAGCTGTCTGATCTTCCTATCCAAAACTCCCTATTTGTTGTCGAGTTTGTGCCTTTGCCGTTGAGCCGCTTCTTCAAATCTATTGGACTCATACATCACATTCGACTGACGCCATCTAAAAAGACATTCGCCAACAAATCTCTTTCTTTTCACTTTTCACTTTTCTTTTGAACTCTCCCTCGCCTTACGGTGCCCGTGAGGGTTTTCACCAATAAGACTCTCTCATTTTTGTATTTCTCTCAACTCACCATCGCCTTATGGTGCCTGCAAAGGTTTTCACCAATAAGACTCTCTCATTTTCATTTTCTCACAACTCACCATCGCCTTATGGTGCCTGCAAAGGTTTTCACCAATAAGACTCTCTCATTTTTGTATTTCTTTCATGATTTCTTATGCTGAGGGAGATAAGCGGTACTTCGCAATGTATCGTCATATCCATTGCATGCTTAGCCTTAACACTATCAAAAATTGATCTGAAGGACTTTCTTTGGTTGTAACTTGGCTTTTGGATAAGGTTAGAAAAGATGGTAAGAGGCTCAAACGATACTTGAAGTGGGGGTGGGACTTACAACTTTTGGAATCGACTCAAACAATGCATTAACTCATGCCCCAGTTTTGTTGACTGGGTGAATCTTAAATCTTTATTTGGTTGGACCGAGCCCGAAATAGGGCAGCCTACGTATCTCACTCCCAAGAGAGGTGAATCAGGTCGCACGTAGTTCCATCAGCTTGTTCTTTGTTTTGATTTGATTTTTTTTCTTTTATTTTCGAACTCTTTCTTTTATTCTTATTTTCTTGACATTTATCTTTGACTCTATTTTGATTCCAAAAGAGGGATATGAAAGAAAAATAAACGAGGCTCAAACGGGTAAACAAAGGGTGACACAATGTTTGGATAGAAGAATAAAATGCCTTCAACATATCAATCTTAAAAAATGCAAGTACTAAACATGCAATAAACTCAAACAAAGGATCAAATATCATACATAGTATCTTTTGACCGCATCAGCATTGATAGCCATTTCTGTCATTTTGCCTTCAGTATCTGTCAAATATAAGGCTCCATTGGGCAACACTTTCTTCACAACGAAGGGACCTTGCCAGTTAGGGGAGAACTTGCCCTTCGCTTCAACCTGGTGAGGAAGGATACGTCTTAATACCAACTGACCAACTTCAAAATTCCTGGGACGGACCTTTTTGTTATACGCACGAGCCATCCTCCTTTGATACAACTGGCCATGACACACGGACGTTAGCCTTTTTTCCTCGATCAAACTCAAATGTTCCAGTCGGGCTTTTACCCATTCGTCGTCATCGATCTCTGCTTCTACAATGACCCGAAGAGAAGGAATTTCAACTTCTGCAGGGATGACTGCTTCTGTCTTATACACTAATAAATATGGAGTTGCCCCTGTTGAAGTGCGAACAGTGGTGCGATAACCTAACAATGCAAACGGAAACTTTTCATGCCACTGTCTAGAACCTTGTACCATTTTTTGCAGTATCTTTTTTATATTTTTATTGGCGGCTTCTACAGCACCAATGGCCTTTGGGCGATATGGAGTAGAATTTCGATGTGCGAACTTAAACTGTTGACACACTTCTTGCATCAAATGACTATTGAGATTGGCAGCATTGTCTGTAATAATCATCTTAGGAATTCCAAATCTACAAATGATATTGGCATGAACAAAATCTACCACAACCTTCTTTGTCACTGACTTGAAAGTTACTGCTTTCACCCACTTTGTGAAATAGTCAATGGCTACCAAAATGAATCTATGTCCATTTGATGCCTTCGGCTCAATCGGTCCAATCACATCCATTCCCCAAGCTACGAACGGCCATGGAGCGGCCATTGCATGCAACTCAACAGGAGGAGAACGTATCAGATCGTCGTGCACTTGACATTGATGACACTTTCGAACAAACTGAATAGAATCCCTCTCCATAGTAAGCCAGTAATAACCTGCTCGAAGAATCTTCTTTGACAAGACGTGACCGTTCATATGCGACCCGCATACTCCAGAGTGTATTTCAAACAGATTGTCGAGGCTTCTTTTTCATCTACACACCTTAGAAGTCCCTGATCTGGGGTCCTCTTATACAAGATTCCCCCGCTCGAGAAAAATCCACTAGCCAAACGCCTAAGAGTCCTCTTTTGATCGTTGGTGGCATATGTTGGGTATTGTCCTGATTGAATGTACCGCTTGATATCCAAAAACCAAGGTTCTCCATCGAGCTCTTCTTCAACCACATTGCAGTAAGCATGCTGATCACGACTCTGTACATGCACTGGATCGATGTAGGCTTTGTCAGGATGTTGGAGCATTGAAGACAAAGTGGCCAAAGCATCAGCAATTTCATTACGAATCCTTGGAATGTGCCTAAATTTTACTAACACAAATCGTCGGCATAGCTCTTGCATGCATTGTCGATAAGGGATGAGCTTCAAATCTCGCGTCTCCCAATCGCCTTGAATTTGATGGACGAGTAAATCTGAATCTCCCAACACCAATAATTCTTGGACTCCCATATCAACAGCTAACCTCAAACCAAGGATGCAGGCTTCATACTCTGCCATATTGTTAGTACAGTAGAATCGAAGTTGTGCTGTTACCGGGAAATATTGTCCCGATTCAGAGACAAGAACTGCACCTATTCCGACTCCTTTCATATTGACAGCTCCATCGAAGAATAACCTCCAACCTGGATCAACATCTATAACGACTTCATCGACACACGACACTTCTTCGTCAGGAAAATATGTCTTTAATGGCTCGTACTCTTCATCGATGGGATTCTCAGCAAGATGATCTGCCAAGGCTTGGGCTTTCATGGCGGTTCGAGTCACATATACGATGTCGAACTCGGTAAGCAAAATTTGCCACTTTGCCAATCGACCTGTCGGCATAGGCTTCTGAAAGATATACTTCAAAGGATCCATGCGGGAGATGAGATAAGTAGTATAGGATGAGAGATAGTGCTTCAACTTCTGTGCTATCCAAGTTAGGGCACAACACGTCCTTTCAAGAAGAGTATACATGTCTTCATAAGTGGTGAACTTCTTGCTAAGATAGTAAATAGCCTGCTCTTTTTTGCCTGTGACATCATGTTGCCCCAGGCCACACCCGAAAGAATTGTCCATGACTGACAAGTATAAGATCAAAGGCCTACCAGGATCCGGGGGTACTAACACGGGCGGATTTGAAAAATATCTTTTGATTCGATCGAACGCTTCCTGACATTCTTCAGTCCATTTTACCACAGCACTCTTTTTCAGCAACTTGAATATGGGCTCACAAGTGGTTGTGAGTTGAGCAATAAACCTGCTAATGTAGTTCAGTCTACCAAGCAAACTCATTACCTCCGTTTTATTCTTGGGCGGGGGCAAATCCTGAATGGCTTTGATTTTCGAGGGATCTAATTCAATTCCCCGACGGTTGACTACAAACCCCAACAGCTTTCCAGATGGAACTCCAAATACACATTTTGTCGGGTTGAGTTTGAGGTTATACCTGCGAAGTCTTTCAAAGAACTTTCTCAAGTTTTTTACATGGTCGGCCTGACTTTTTGACTTAATAATCACATCATCCACGTAAACCTCAATCTCCTTATGCATCATGTCATGAAACATAGTGGTCATGGCTCTCATGTATGTTGCTCCAGCATTCTTCAAACCGAACGACATCACCCGATAACAATAAGTTCCCCATGGTGTGATAAAAGATGTCTTCTTCGCGTCTTCATCATCCATAATGATCTGGTGATATCCGGCATAGCAACCCACAAAAGAGGCAACCTCGTGTTTAGCACAGTTGTCTAGCAAAATATGGATGTTGGGCAGTGGAAAATCATCTTTTGGACTTGCCCTGTTCAAATCGCGGTAATCAACACACACTCAAATTTTGCCATCTTTCTTTGGTACGGGAACAACATTGGATAACCACATGGGATAACGAGTCACTCGAATTACTTTGGCTTCAAGTTGTTTCATGATTTCCTCTTTGATTTTAATACTTACATCTGTTTTAAACTTCCTCAACTTCTGTTTGACAGGAGGGAATGCGGGATCCGTTGGCAATTTGTGAGACACTAATTCAGTGCTTAAACCAGGCATATCATCATAAGACCATGCAAAAACATCCTTATAATCCATTAACGTTTGAATCATTTCATCTTTTAGCTGGGGCAAAACATGTACACTAATTTTAGTCTCCCTAACATCTTCTTGATCCCCTAGATTTATTGGCTTAGTCTCATTCAAATTAGGATTCGGTTTGTCTTCAAATTGTTCCAACCCTTTGCTTATTTCTTCTAATGCTTCTTTTTCATCATATTCCTCATCCTGCTCCATTACATCTGGATTATTTTGGATTTTAAGACCAGGCTGAAAATTCTGCATGCATGTCATGTCATTAGAATCAGCATAAAGAGAACTGTGTAAAAAGAAAAACAAACTATATTAGACACAAAACAAAAGGGACATTGCATTTCATTAAATAAAAGATAGAAGGGTTTAAACACAGACACCAATATAACATAAACAAACTAAAATCCGAATTACAACCCTGAAATAACTCGGATAAACAGAAAGGAAAACAAAATAAACTACCAAAACTCCCTCCTGACGGGGAGAGGAGTGACTTCCCAATTATTGAGCCGGACAGCTGGACCTATGAATTGCACATCTGCCATACTGGTACCTTCTCCTGCTTCAACCATATCAACTTCAATAAAAAAGTTCTGGAGGTCACCCACCAATTCAACTTCAGATTCCACATGCTTCGCGACATCGCTCTTAACAAATGACTCACTGAGTAGTGGCATTGGGCGAGGGAGTGACCATATTTCCTTCTTCCTTCCCCTGATTTTCTTCAGATCTTCAGTTGTAGGCTCAAATCCCAGACCAAACGTGCCCACGTTCTCACTCGGACATATGGGATGAACTATACCATGCAGAGATGCTCCCAAACCTTTTCCTGGTTCAAATCTGTATTTCCAAAGTTCACTCACCATCATGATAGATGCAGAAGACAATTGCGGTCCCGGTATAGCTTGCCACTCAGGGATACGACTCACTGGCACTGTATCAAAAATTTGATAGACGAATGTCTCCTCTACGTTATTTGTTTCAATAAAGGACAAGGGAGAATCTTCGTAGGCTGATAAATCTCCTTCACCATGAATAACTACTTCTTGCCTGTCATGCTCAAACTTAATCATTTGGTGCAGCGTGGATGCAACCGCCTTGGCCTTGTGGATCCAGGGCCTTCCCAACAACAGATCGTAAGAGGATTCTACGTTCAATACCTGAAACTCTATGGCAAACTCAACAGGCCCTATGGTCAACATTAGTTCTATTTCGCCAATGGAATTTGACTTTGCACCATCGAAAGCCCTAACACATACATTGTTGGGCTTGATCCTATCAGCACCAACATTCAGCTTTTGCAAAGTAGAAATAGGGAAAATATTTGCACCTGAACCTCCATCAATCATAACATGAGTGACGTAGAAATCCTCACACTTCACTGTAATGTAAAGACCCCGATTATGCCCTGTACCTTCAACAGGCAATTCATCATCAGAAAAGCTGATCCGATTGACCTCAAAGATTTTTCCCACCATTTTCTCAACCTGGTTGATTGTAATCTCCCTTGGAACATATGCTTCATTCAATACCTTCAGAAAAACATCACGATGCTCCTCGGAGTGCAACAGCAAAGATAAAAGGGAAATTTGAGCAGGGGTTTTCTTCAGCTGGTCTAACACTGGATACTCTGGCAATTTCATCTTTTTCAAAAAATCTTCGGCTTCCTCCTCAGTGATAGGCTTTTTGATAGACGACGGTTCACTCACCGTTGGCTTAGACTTTCTTAAGCTTTCAGGCACGAAGCATCTTCCTGACCTGGTCAAACCTCCTACCTCATCTACATCTTCCACAACTTCTTTCCCGTGATAGGTCATCACAGTCCGCCCATAATTCCAGGGAATCCTTTTCATATCAACTATCGGAGGTTGGGTCACCGGTTTGAGGACAATAGGCGCTGCCAGTGATCCTTTCACCGTCAAGATAGGCTGACTCAAAGCTCCCACCACTGTCAACTTAGGTTTATCCTGACTCGAATCACCATACCTTCTGGCGCCTTGTACTGTGATCAGGGGCTTCTTTGTGCTTTCTCGGGATTTATCCTCCCTCATTCCTTCCTGGCTCAATGACATTGCTTTCAAAGACTCCGCTACATTCACCGATTTCTCCTCAGTGGTGTGTATCTTGACAATAGGCTTATAACCCCTCGAAGACTCTTTCCCATCATATATCAATTCTAACATATTGGCTTCAGCATGGGTTGGCAACGGATTCTGGTTAATGTTTGGACCCTCCGGGGCTTGGACCAACATCTGATTTGTGTCAATCAAGTCTTGGACAGCTCTCTTTAAATGCCAGCATTTCTCAATATCATGGCCTGGCATATCAGAACAGTAAGCACACCTTAAAGAATAATCGAGATTCCTTGGTGGTGGATTTGAAAGCCTTCCTTGAATTGGGCTTAAAACCTTCAACTTCCTCATCCTATCAAACAAGCTAGCATATGACTCCCCAAGAGGTGTGAATTGATTTTTGACCGTTTTCTCCTGCTTATACTCGGGCCTAGGCTGAAAACTGGGTCTGGGGGGTTTTGGTAATTTGGTGGAGCGAATGGGCAATTTTGTGAAGTTTGCGCGCGCCACTGCGGGTAAGAAGGGGTTTGGGCATATGGTTGCGCACTATATACTGGGTAAGGGGGTGGTGGAATGGAATATAAAGGATTTTGTGGAGGGTAGTAATGGTGGGGAGGAATATATGGAGCTTGGGCATAGACTTGGGCTTGGGATTGGGGATAGGGGCGAGGTGGCCTTTTAGGATAAGTATGGGTTCCGGCTACGACAGTCGCAATATCCTCTTTCTTCTTTTTTCCTCCAAATGCGCCAGATCCACCTTGAATCGCTTGTGTGGTAGCTTTTAGTGCAGCAAAACTCACTATTCGACCGGTCTTAATCCCGTCCTCTATCATCTCCCCCATTTTGAGGACTTCCATAAAAGACTTTCCCATTGCCGGAAGTAAATGTTGAAAATAGGTCTCATCCTGCGCCTGAATGAAAACTTCTACCAACTTACTTTCCTTCATTGGAGGCTTTACCCTAGCGGCCTGTTCACGCCACCTTATAGCATATTCCCTAAAACCTTCAATGCTCTTTTTCTTCATGTTGACCAAAGATTTTTCATCCGGAATCAAATCGATATTGTACTGAAAATATTGAACAAATTCAGAAGCCAAATCATCCCAACTGTTCCATTTATCGATATCCCGATCGATGAACCATTCTGAAGCCAGATCTGAAAGACTCTCGCCAAAGAAGGCCATGAGTAGTTCTTCCTTTCATCCTGCAGCCCTCAACTGGTTGCAATAACGTCTCAAGTGTGCAACAGGATCACTGTGCCCTGCGTACTTCTCGAACTTAGGCATCTTAAAACCGGGGGGCAGGTTGATGTCTGGGAACATGCACAGGTCTTTATAGGAAACACTTCTATAATCTCCGATTCCTTGCAAATTCCTCATAGCTTGCTCTAAACTCTTCAGTTTCAGGCTATGACATCCTGTTCCTCCGTTGCGACAGGTTTCTCCGTATCAAATGGAAATGCAGGCGGCTGAGTGTACCCATACGGTTCATTCAATTGCAGCGTAGGCTCCGTAGCATAATACTGACCATCTGAAACCTTCAGTGCTGGCTCACTGGAAGACCGAGGAAGCCTCATTGTGGGACGCACAACATATATGGGAGTTTCATGTGGTGGCGGGGCCACGAATACCGGTGTGATCGGTGGCGCTGGCTGAGCAGCTGGTCTTGATTGGGGAGCTGCCAAGGGCACTCCAGAATTGCCAGGATAATAATGTCACGGAGTGAATCCTGGCGCGTGCTCAGGTGACTCAGTAGGAGCAGAGAATTGTGCTTGAGAGAGCGGTGGGCAATTAGAGATATTCCCAAGACCTTCAGGGAGCGGAGGAGGAGGTATTCCGCTGGCCCATGCCCGGTGCAAATCTATCAATTGTTGCCTGAGCCTTACTACCTCATCATTGTGTTCTGAACTTTCTTCCCTGTGATCCTGATCCGGGTCAATGAGCGAATTTTCAATCTCCCTGCTAGCCATTGCGAGCTTTGCTTTGGTCCTAGTGAAATATGGGTGACTAGCCAGAGTGCTGCAAACCTACCACTATTATCTGAAAGAACATGCTCATCAAAGACGACATCCGTTAGGATTAGGGTATACCAAAAGCATGGGAATCACATTGGTAAAATTGCCCTAAGTTCATGTTCATATCTACCAGCTTTTGAGGGTAGCGAGGTCATTTCAACATCATCCCGATTTTATTTACACACACTTTTTTTTGTATCAATATCTGTTCTTTTCCTCACGTTATCTACCTTTATTTTATCATTCTTTATGGCTTTTGTTTTCCTTAAAAGAGGAAAAAATAATGAAAAACAACGAAACAAAATGATTAGATCGAACCCAAAAGTAGGCTGCCTACGTATCATGTTGTACATGAATCAGATCTTGCGTAGTTCGGGCAGTTTTACCAAAATGACCAATTAAAATCTTTTTTTTTCTTTTTCTTGAAACTTTAAAAAGAAAAGAAAATAACAAATTATCAAAAGAATTGACGAAAATCTTTTTGCATTTTTTTTAGGTTTAAACTCCCTATACAAAAATGGAATCTATGATTACCAAAGAAGAATCTTTTTGAATTTTCAATTTAGAATTTCATAGGAAAATGAAACTTGATACTATTAAAGAAAAATCTTTTTGTAGTTTTCTTTTAGAGATGTATATGAAACACCTACTCTAAATGAAGAGTGGAATTTTTTTATTTTTTGAATTTTTGAAATAAGATCCCCGAACCTAAAATAGGTTGCCTACGTATCTCACTCCCGAGAGAGGAGAATCAGGGGTGCGTAGTTCGTCCAGATTGGACATTTAACGATTAACTAATAAATTGACCCTAACTTAAGAGACAACCAAAAACAAACGAGTGAAAACATTTTGAATTTTCAACTAGACATTTCAACTAAGACTAACACCACCAATTATATAAAAAAGATCTTTTTGGTATTTTGTTTTTGACAGATAAGTAGACAAAGCAAATAAAACCCTCTTTTTTTTTCATTCAATTTTTTTTTTTGAACTTACGGTACTTTGAGAAGATAAATGCAAAAACGTAAAAAAAATCTTTTTGAGTTTTGGGATCGTGAAAAACAAAAGTCATAAAGAACTCTAAAATAAACTTCGACACTCCTTTTGATTCATTCTTTTCGACTCACTTTTTTTCCTTTTTTTTTTCTTTTTTTTTTCACACTTTACTTCTAACACATGTTTTCCCCAAATCGGTCTGTCAAATGACCACGTTACCCTCAAATATGCAACAGTTAGCACGTAGGGATGCTTTAAAGGCGAGTCTCCTACAAAGGATCGTGTAGGCCCCGCTAGGTCTCAATAAGATGCACATAAGAATGACCTAAAGGCTGACCTACGTTGTGGTTTACTAACAAGGCCGTTCGGGGGAGCATATGGTCGATAGTGGCTGTTTTGCTTTCCACCTACTCCATACATCCAACGGCTCCCCCCCTAAAATAAAGGTGACTCAACTAGATTTCGTGCGCACGACGTGCGCTCCGAGACTTGTTGCAGAAAGAAGGCCGGGGGGATGGACTCATGATGACAGATATAAAGCGGTAACACATAGGATAAATACTATAAACAAAGAGCACGAAAACGCACAAAAGTGAAAACAATAACAAAACAATAATCACAAACAATGCTTATACACTCGTAATGCCAAACAAAGCCGATACGACTCAAAAAATAAGCTCGAATTCTGAAATGTCCCCAGCAGAGTCGTCAGAGCTGTCACACCCCTTTTTGGACTCCAAAAATTCATATGTATTTTAAGGTTTGAAAGGGTTTTTTATTAAAGTGACAAAATGAAGATTGGTTCCGAAAAAAGATTATTTTTACATTCAAAATCAGAGTCGCCACTTGGCATAATCTGGTGTGCCAAGTCACCATTGAAAAATCCTTTTCGAAACCATTTGACTCTTTAAACCGGTTTACGAACAGAGATTTCGGCTAAGGAATTCTGTTGACCGAGGGGAAGGTGTTAGGCACCCCTCGATCCCGTGGTTCGACCACGGTCGCCTGGTGGAGCGTATCGGCTAATTTGATATTACAAATGTACAAACCACATAAACACGCAAAACAAGCAAACAAATAAATCACACAAAATTCAAAACAAACAAAAATAATGTTCAGTCCAAATTATACAATCCAAAATAAAAGAGGTGCTGAAATATAAAACCTATTCTATTCTAAACTAATCCTAAACTAAACTCCACCCGACGTTCTGGGCCTTGATCACGAGCCTCCTTTGCGTACATGCTACTTCAGGGCATTCCCCGGATAAATCAATACAAATCCTTCGGGGCATTCCCCGGCCAAATGAGTACAATTTAAACTTTTCGTGCAATAAAGTAGAAAGTACCATTCACGCACATATTCAAACACTCCAACAACTCGTTATTCCTAAATTTGCCTACCAAGCCTACGTTTGCCTACCAAGTTCAACGTATCACAATTCTATCATGTTAAAAATTATCAATACATCAAAATTAATCAATATTCATTTTCCTCCATTTTAATCCCCACCTTAATTCATTTTTAACCACGTGATTAACCCATTTCAATACACAATCCACCAATCGAGAATAACGAAAATTCATCAATCATGCTTAGCACATCACACACCCAAATGTCACCAACAGTTCACATCAACAAACAAACCACAGTATCGAATCACACGCAATCATAATCACAATCACATAAGAATTAAATAAAAGAGAAGAAAGAATAGGACCTTAAATTTGAAGCTTTCAAACTCAATGTTATTCGAATAAAGAGAGTTCGCACCCGGAAACCTCGAGCCGAACCTTAACACCAACAATCCAACTCGACAAATAAAGATCCGTTCACCGTCACTTTTCACGCCGGGTACTGTTCACCGGTTACTGTTCACCGGTTACTATTCATCGGTTAGTGTTCACGGTTACTGTTCACCGGTGCTTTTTTTTTTTTTGTGAGGAAGATTATTTTGTCATTGTTGTTATTGTGGAGAAGATGATGATCAAAGCATTCTTTTTTTTTTATAATGGGCATGGATTTGTTATCATGTGGGAATTTTGGTGGGTCCCCCATATATTCTTTCTTTGTGGACAAGAAAAAGGAAGGGGGGATCATATGGGTAGTTAGGGTAGGTGAAAGCTTTTGATTGGGTAGGTTGTTAGGATAAGATAAATTAGTTAGAGGTATTTTTTTTTTGTTTATTTTAGTATTTTTGTATTTTGTGGAGGGATAATTACACGGGGTAGGGTACACGGTAGGATAACATAAAATGGGTAAAGTGAATAAAAATGGAACTTCAAGAGGAAGAAATCACGTGTCTACAAGGCCCAAAGAGCAGCCCATGTCATTTTTAGCCCAATAGAATGTGAATATTTGCATAAAATTGTATGTTTAGGCTTTTAAATAGGTTGATCCTTTAACTTTTGTACTTCAATTAAGTTGGTCTTTAATTTTTTGGCCTTTTACCAATCGATTTATGCCTAGTGAGGCTTTAGTTCATTAGAAATTGAAGTCATGTCCGCGCATAACTTGTGAGATATTATAATACAAAAATAAATTTATATCTCAAGAAAAAGTTGTTTCACAAAATAGAAATAGAAGTGCAAATGACCCTTTTGCGCATTGGGCCTTCTTTAACATCTAATTGTAGGTTACATTTGCTTGTGCTCACATACTATACGCGAATTTGACAGAACTCAATAATTTTATTAAAAATTACACAAATACACAACTTATATTTCAAATCTTACAAAAAATTTCAACTCCCTAAATATATTACAAAAATCCCAACATATACACAGAATACTATGTATATGTCGGCTATGTTATGTATATTAATAAGAAGAGAGAATAAAGTAATAATTTTAACAATAAATAATTTAATCAAAACCCGATAAATTGACTTTCTTATTATATATATAACGTGTTACATCACTTGATCATATTGTAAGAAATGATAAGAGTTGTAAAAAGTTGAAAGTTGCTTATTATTATTATTATTTATTTATTTTTGTAGCTTTAGATAACAAAGTAAAAAACATCATAATTGTAAATCTTCTACCACTAAAGATGTGACACAACCATATATGATAGTATATCTATATCCAATCATTTAGTTTTGACTCTTCAAAGAATGGGTCCTATTTTGTTGCCATTTTGCATTTAACAAGCAATTCAACTTTTGGTTGCTTTTATAAGTCACTCTTAAGAGGCTTTTTATTTTTGGAAAACTTGTAGAAGAGCTCTTTGTTCTTTCAATGGTTATAAATGGAGCAATTTTAATCTGTCATTCATCAAAAAGATGTCTCATTTTGGGGGACGGAGCTAGAGTTTTGCTTACGTATTCAATCAACCTAATAATTTTGACTAAAATTCTATATTTACGTATAAGTACATTCAACATGTACTCCGAATAATTTATCAAGAACTAACAAATTCGAAATCCTATTTCCGCCTTTGCTCGCTCCTATCTCTATCTTTATCAAATTAAGCTGCTCGATTTCAACATTAGAAGTCGCATTTTCAGGGCCTATGGATACCATCACGATTCTACGCTTGTCGTCGTCAAAATGACTTGAGTGTGCCCTAAAGCTCCCGTTATGCACAGGATTCGGAGAAGGCCCCATCACAAGGATGTATTGTATGCGGTACTCTTATCTTGCATGTCTGTCAGAGGCTTTTTTAAGACTTGAATTTGAGACCTACTGATCACATGACAACAACTTTACTAGTTAGTATGCAGATTCCTTTTAGTAAGTAAAGATAAACAATTTTTTTTTATAAAATACTTGCACATGTATGCATCCCCACTACTTAAATGTTTTCAGATTTACAACAAAATGTATGTTAAATTGGAAAATGTGTTACATGATCACATTATTGATTATACTTGCTGCATGAAAAACATATCCATTACTATTGGACTCAAATCTATATCAATGACGACTTTATATATATATATATATAGCTTTAATTAGTCTTGAAAATTAGTGCACTTTTTTGGCTGGCCATTAACATTAGGGTGGCAAAAATTAAATTCTTGGAATAATGTTCAAGTAATTTCTTTTAACAGGAAAAAAGAAGAAGAGGAAAATGGAAAATATTTAATTAACTTGATCTTGATTTAGTAACTGGACAAGCAACTTGGAATATATATTTTTAGTAAAGTAATCAACTAATATGGGACGGAGAAACAAGTAATAACCTGAATTATATAATAATTCGAAGGAGTATGCTATTAATCTGACTTATTTTTTTTAATTTTTTTAATTTAAAAATATAATAAAATCTAAGCCGCTCAAAATAGACTTAATCATTTTAAAGAAGAAATTTTATCCATATATACTTGCACTTTAATTAGTCAGTTTAACAAATTAAAGTCTATGGATAAGTACTTTCCCATGTAATCTTTTTCCTTTCCTTTTTCTTTCTTGTCACTGTCATTTTTGCTTTTAAAATTTGTCCATTTCTCAAATTAGTGTAGAATGACCTAATTTGCTTGCCAATTTATCTTAACAAATTTTGTATTCTTTTGGGTGATGTCACAAGTGACATTTTCCACACAACACAATAATAGCAGTAATAACAAGTTAGATGTGAAAAGGGTAGACATACGGAAATCTTATCACTACCTCGTGAAGGTAAAAATGTAATTTTCGAAAGGCCTTCGATTTAAATGCAGCAAATCTAGGTATAAAAAATAAGAAAACACTGAAATAAATTATATAACTAACAAAGAAATAGTGCAAAGTCTACGGAGGAAAAATAAGAACAACATATTGTAATGCGATAATCGAAATACAATCAACAATAGACTATGAAGCCGTAAAGTAATATATATTTCATTATAAATACTCTATAAAGACTTATAAGTTTTTTTTTTTCTTGTGGAGACGGATTAATAGAAATTACAAATTATCAGTCAGCTAGCCAGCTTTTGTTTCCCACAAGAAACGTTAGGAAAAACTCATTTTATTACTGCATTATAATTAACTTCTTGATTTAGTAGTAATATTTTCCAATAAACTACAGAGATAATGCATTAAAATCCTCCTAAACTTGTCTTCCTAACTTAATTTAGCACTTAAACTAATCTTCTATCTATTTACTCTCTTATCATTTTTAAAGTGAATTAATTTCCCCCCTTATGCTGACATGGCATTTTAAAAAAATGCGTGAATTTTTTTTTTTAAATACTAATATTTATATATATATATATATATATATATATATATAAAGAAAAAAAAAATTCCCTCCTCTTCTTCACCCAAACCCGCCAACAGCCCCCCCCTCCCCCCCCCCCCCCCACTTCCTCCTTAGCCAAATCCATCCACCAAAACCCGCCAACACCCTCACCCCACTTCTCCAATTACAAAAGCTGCCAATCCTCACCTTTAATTTATCCTCCTTCGACCCCTTAGATCAATAAAAAAAAAATTGAATTTGAAAATTAAAAAATTTACATGATTTGGATGTTTGGTTGTTGATTTTAGAGAATTTGGTATTGATTTGATCGAATTTTTCATGTGGGTTGAGTTTTTTATCACTATTTTATGATATTTTTCGATGGTAATAATTGAATTTTTCAAGTGGGCTGAGTTTTTCGGTGAAAACTCGCTGAAATTTTCGCCGGAAAACCTGACAGGTGTGGTTGTGTGGGGGCGGATGGGGGTATGTTTAGGTGTGGCAGTATAGGGGTGGATGGGGCGTGTGTGCAGGTGTGGGGGTAGATGGGAGGGGGGAGGGGGAAGAGGGGTGGGTGGTTATGAAGAAGATGGAAAATGAGGGGTGGGGTGTTTTTTTAATTTAAAATATTTTATATATTTTAAAATATGTATATATATATATATATAATATTTAAAAAAATACTTTATTTACGTGGCGGTGATCTGGCGCTCATTTATCAGCGAGTGTGATGCACTCTCCCTCATGAGAATGGTATTATATATTAAGGGGGAAATTAATTCACTTTAAAGATGTTAAGGAGGTTAAATAAATAGAAGATTAATTTAAGTGCTAAAGTAAGTTGGGGAGATAAGTTTAAGAGGTTTTGATGCATTATCTCTAAACTAAAAGTAAAAAAAAATAGTGGAAATGGAATTTTAGGGTCTAGAAGGTTTAGAAATAGTAAAATTGGTACATCATTTTCAAGTATTGCTAGGAACCTTGGACTTTTTCCACTAGTAGTAATTATTTAAATCAAGAAAACGACGTACTTGAAAAAACAAAAATGACTCAAGTTTTTTTAAAAAATGTAATTAATTAAAATGGTAGAAAGCAACATGAACCCTATCAAAGAAGGGCAAAGGCATGCATGAGAATTTAATTTGTAAATTATGGATGTGGGAAATCTTTTTCTTTAATCAATTATGTTCATAATTTAATAATGATTAAACTACACATAAATAGATAACGTCAAAAGCCATTTAATTTTCACAAGATTAAAGAGTGTTATTGACGAATTGAGTTAAATTTAAGCCGATCAAAATATACAATAACTCACTCAAAAGTTATTTAAAATATAAAATAAACTAATAAACAGGTCATAACTCATACCACCAGTTTAATAATTATATCAAAATTTAAATATCATAATAATGTAACACGTAAAGAAGGGGGCATGTGCAAGTGTATCACAAGTCTACTAGTAGTTACTATAATTATATTATATATAGAGGGAAACGTAAGCTTTTTGTATGGTTGCAAAGTGTATATATATAATAATATCCAAAATAGAATAAATGAATAGTATATATATTAGTTGCCTTTTGGACCAAGTGAAATTTGGTATTATCTAAAAGAGCTAATTATACACAATTATATTCTTCTAGAAGCCTTTCTTTAGACAAATACTTCCATATATGAACAAACATTTTAGAAATTAATAAAATTGAATATCAATATTAAATAAATAAAAAAAAAAGTGGCATATATTTGGACTAAGAGAATTGAGTCTTCGTTATAGTTTATTTGACGGAGTTTTTGAGAGGCTAAAACTATTTCTTTTAAAATGATGAGATGTTATTGTCGAAGTAGCAGAAATTGTTAGTTTAAATATATTTTTAGAAACTTGACAAAACATTAATAGTTGTTCAAAAATAATTTTTAAATTTATTTATTTATTTATTTTTAAAACAAAAAGTGAAGTGGTCCTATATTTTGTATTATTCTAGAAGTATTTAATACGCAGAAATATTGCTTCCATATATGAACAAACACTTTAGAATACAAACATTAGAGAAATTAATGAAATTAAATAAATATTTAGATAAAAACAAATTAAATGAGATTCTTTTTTGGACTATGAGAGGTGAGTCTTTTTTTCGAATACTCCAGATTAATTCAATTCAAACCAACATTAATTAATAGGTAGAGTATTAATTAAAATTAATTCATGACCTAACCTTAATACAAAAATATAATCCTTTTCAAACATTGATATTTTGTTGATATTTTGTATTAAAACAAAGATCTCATTCTTTTAGATTTGAACAAAGTCGGTCATTGTAACAAGATTTTTTTTTCCTTTCAAATTTTGAATTAAATTAAGGGTTTATTTATTTTTTATTTGAGGTAAATTTATAATTGTTCGAATTATGTAATCATTAATAACGGACATTGATAAGTGATCCTAAATGATTTTATTATAATTAGATTCGTGATTATCATGAATTAAAAATTATACTTTTTGTTTTTTTAGAGGGTTTAAATATTTTTCAATCGTCGATATAAGTGAAAATGTTCAATCATATGTAATTTATTTTTCAAGACATTTAGGGTACAAATTAAATCTTGATCATTAGTTCCATCTCTTCCAATTTGTAAACAAGCAATCTTCATTACATAAATAAATGTCAACCATAACTTATAAATAATATATCCTTAATTCTTCGTCAAATAACATGATGGAACACTTCTTGTTCTTAAAAAAGAAAAAAAAAACAATTTTATGAAATCACCTAAGTATTTTATTCAAAGTCAATGTTCAAAGTTTACACCCTTTTTTTCTTCTTTCACAATGTCAAAATAAAAAATGGCTTTCGAATTTTACTAATTTAAGGGAAATAAAACACAAGTGGTGAAATAACTCTGAAGTTGATTTCTTAAATAGTCGTTCAATTAATAGTTATTATCTCATAGTCACACTCTTTGTTAAAGAACTGAAATCAAAAAGTAAGACGACTTTTTGAGATATAGTTATTAATTAGTTGAGTGATCATTTGAAAATTCATAATCCTAAACATGCTTTTTTTTCTATTTAGATTTTCGAGTTCACAGATTACATTTGTAATACTGATTATATAATTTTAAATATAGACTTTGTTTTAAAGAAAAAAAAGTTAATTTTTTCTTAAAAACATAAGGCCTCTGTCTGATTTTGATCTTCGACCACTAATATACTTGAGCCGCCCTAATGATATAAGAGGGTTAATTAGCCACCCTTTCAACTCTTTAAGCTAAAGTAGAAACATATATTTATATAATATATTAAATCATTCTTAATTAATACGGTTTGGTAGTTAATTAATTTGTTTAATATATTTACGGTGGATATATAGCTACGTTGGCAATTTTTATTTATACTAAAGAATAAAATAGTTGACTTATTTTGCCATATTTGAAGCAACATTTGCCATATGATCCCATGTTCTTTTTCTGAATATAAGGCAAAGTTCGAGGAACCTTTTAATTTATTATTAACCATTTATTGAACTTTGAGTGTACGTAATTTTTAGTACTTACATATAGCATGAAACTATCGAATCAAATTCACTTTAGTTTGGTACGTCTAACTAATAACTACACTTGACTAAAATAGTACTCTCCATTATATAATTCGTGTGGAGGTGTTTGATTGGATATGGAGTTTAGAAAGAAGCGGAACTTTTGAAATTATAGAAATCTTTGTTTTTTTATAAATATGAGAAATATAGAGTTAAATTGTTAATTCCTTTATCTGAAATGATCTGTCGTGATTCTCTTTTACATGATTAGGTAGAGATTTTAGCGATTTCACCCTTTATTGATTTTCAAACAATCATAACATCATTCATAATTGAGGTGTTTGTAGTTTTGAAAAACTTTTTAAAAATTAATCACAATATAAAGTTTGAGAGGGAAGGGGTGTTGGATATAGAAAGATGAGATTTTTTTAGACTGGTTAAAATAAAAGAGTGCATATAAATTGAGTGTGAGAGAGAGAGAGGGGTATATGTGACGCGTCTTGGTTAACATCAACATCCTGCCTATGTCAAGACCAACGAGGGAATGGAGCAGGTCAGTGTCATAATCGAATAGGGGGCTTTCTTGGTGGGCTAAGTTAAGAAATAAAATTGTATTCTTGCTATAAGTTATAGCTTTTAACATCATGGTAAGTGTTTGATCGTAATGATATTATGTTTTATTATCTTTTTCAAATACAGAACTATAATTCAGAGTTTATGAGTTTTGAATTTCAAAAAAAAAAAAAAACAGTTTAAAATACATTATTTATACAATTAATTAAACTTTTAAACCAAAGTGCAAAATTGCATCAAAACTACTGAATTCTATCGAACTCGTGAAACAGGATTAAAAAGAATATTACCAATTGTATCAAACTTTTTTGTATATGTCCTTGTCCTTCACAAGATATCGTGAAAGTTCAAAAATATGTAACACGATTAAAAGGAATATTACAATTTTCTTCCTTCATGATCCATCTAATTTTGAATTTCATTTTCATTAAATTTAAACAATGCAATTGGTCATAAAGTTTAACAATTCATTGTGTATTTGTCAAATCCAACACACAAAAAGTTATAAATTGATAGTGACTAAACTAATGAACAATATAAGAAGTTGACCTTATTTATATTTAGAAAGAGTCCTAACAATTGTATCGATCTCATTTCATTTTATTTAGTTGGATATATAAATATAGAAATTTATGATTGATCCATATGGGCGGCTCAAATTTAATTTGCTTCACTAAAAAAAATCACACGATAAATACAACACGCTCGATATGTAAAAGTTTTTTATAAATATAAACGCGAAGATCGTGATGTAAGTGGGGAAGGGAAGGCCTAAAAACATATAATGCTAGGGACCTAAGTTTAATCTGGTGCCAGGAGATGGAGTTAGGATTTTTAAAATTTATGAGTTACGTTTCAGATTTTATAATATTATAAATTACGTATAATATTAATTAAATTTTAATCTTAAAATTTAGGTTAAAGTTACTGAATTCTGACATTATAAATTACGTATAATATTAATTAAATCTTAATCTTAAAATTTAGGTTAAAATTACTGAATTCTGACAAATTCATAAATCGTACTCTAGCGTTGCCCATGTTGGTGTCTAAAATGAATTAAATCAATAGGTACATGCATCTTATTGGTGTGACATTCATTTAATTGGAGGTTAAGCATGAAATGATATTTATAAAAAATCAATTCATGCAATATACAGACCATGCAATATTTGAATAGTGATAGATAATATAATATATTGATAGGGCCCCTATAGTTGGCTTTCATAATTATAATAGTCCTTTATAACATGGCTAAAATTGCAAAATAAGAAGAAAAAAAACGAATCGTTCACATATTAATAATATCGATGTGTTATCCATATTTTAATTTGATTTCGACATGTCACTTTTTTGAACCTTCAGTCACGCATCCTAATTAATGTAATTTGACCAAAAAAACCAACAACACGCAAAAACTATAAATTTGTTATATTTTGCAATCTTAATGTAAGTTTTATTTTATGATTTATAGGTGGTAGGGTTTGGGTTATTGATGTTGAGTGGGTCCAGAAAAGAAGTAGCTCTTATAATTACAATCCTCAAATGATTTATATATACATATATATGTATGTGTGTGTCACGTAAACGTGAAATCTAAATAGACGATAAAGTATTTAGAAGACGTGAAAAATAAAAATATCACTTTCAAATTTTACCTAAATAAAATATGCATTATTACAAGATAGAAATTTTTCCTCTTTCTTTTTGTTCCTTATCACATTGAAATGTGATTACCGGGATGGAGCCAACAAGGGTCCAGAGGGGTTCATTCGTATTTCGTTCGACCAAAAATTACATTATTTATAGATAATTATATATATATATATATAGCAGACAGTGGCGGAGTCAGAATTTTCACTGAGGGGGTTCAGAAGTAAATATACGGATTAGTCGAAGGGGGTTCAACATCTACTATATATAAATAAAAATATTTTTATCATGTAAAAATATTTTCGAATGAACCCCCTGAATTGTATGTAGATCCGTCATTTATAGCAGATGTTGAACCCCCTTAACCCTAAAATATTTTTATGTATTTATTTTTTATATTTCGTGCCTTTTTAATAAAAATTCTAGCTCCGTCGCTAAACATGAATCATAGATATTCTAAAGTGTGTTATGGAACCCAACCTTCTTCGTACTTGAAAGGAACTATATTTCTATCTCGATTCTTATCCATAACTATATTTCTATCTCGATTCTTATCCATTCTTCTTTTTTCTCAAAGGGAATAATTAAATCTTTTTTTATTTTGAGGTCCATATATAAAATGAGAAGGACAAAAATACAATCATTATTATATTATCAACATATATAGGAGTGTCTTGTCACATGTCAAAGCCTTAGATGTACAGAGTGGCAATTGACAAAAGATTTTAGACAAATTGATATAAAAGGATAATTAATGAAGAAAATGAAAGATACACAAAATAGTCTAATTGATTGACATTCCTTGTATATGAATCATATATATATTTGTAGTGCACTTAAAGATATATAAATCCAAATATAATTATTGACTAGGTCTCTTGATGATTTAAACATGAGAAGAAGAAAAAATGACCTATCATTTTATCCAAATTCAATGGAAGCAAAATTCCAATTTTATTTGACTAGTAATTTGAAGTATTAAAATTTCAATGACATTAATTATGGATTGGAGTAGTGATGATCAGAAGAAAGAAAATGTATTGCTTTGTTTTACTTTCATTGACTGACTTATAAGACAGTGTGTAATGACCACTTCACACGGTAATTATCGGCAGATGCCGGTGGGGGGCATTTGGGAAAGTTGGGCCCATCGGGTAAGCGACGGTACATAAGAAGAACGAAATGGACATATCTAATGATAGGTTGAAAGTTTGAAGATATACCTTTAAACAAGTCATATCAGAGGCAGCATTAAGTATATTGAGTCTATAATTCAAATAACCAAGAGATTAGCGATAATATCAGTAAAATGCATTGGAGTGTGGTGAGTAAAATGGAAGCTCGGATTCAAGGTTCTTTATAATAAGAATGTGTCACCGTAAAGGCCATCAGTTCTACTCGATGATGGTTAGACTTACATTGTTGCATGGAACAGAGAGTTGACCAGTCAACAACGCACATGTTCAGAAGATGAAGATAACAGAAATGAGAATGTTTAGATGAATGTGTGGACATACTACAAGATATAAGAACGGGACTTAAGTTATACATGATAAGGTATAAAGAAAGTAACGCGGATAGGTTTGAGCATTTGGCTATAGCAACTTTTAGGAGAGGTAGAGTAGGTTGATAAATGATTGGGGGAGATGATATATATAAGACATGACGTATCTTTAGCTTAACGAGGACATAACCATACGTAAAATGTATGAGACTGATAATTTAAGTAGAAAGATAGTAGGTAGCCGCGTGATTTCATACTTGTATATATGTGGGTGAGGTAGGGGTTTTTTGATTACACACTTCTTTTAATAAAGATACGAATATAATTTGCGTACATCCTAATCTTTAGAGACCCCTCGTATAAAATTACATGGAATTTATAATTGTTTTAGACAAATTTTCTTCTTTTTCTAAAAAAGATACAAAAGAAGTATAGTTTTTTTTTTTTTTTTTCATTTATAATTGAGGGTATGAGACAACTAAGAAGATGGAGGCATTTCAGATGAAAATTAAAGAATCAAAGATATTATCAAAATATAAATTGCCATAAATTCAACATATAGCTAAATATGGAAAAACCTCACTTTAAAATATTAGTGAATAATTTTAGACCTCTAGTTACGTAGAGGATATGATTTTTATATATACACGTCTTTTCAAATTTAGATAATTAATTCCACCATCAACCTTTGTCTTTTTACTATTTATTTCTACTTGTATTTACAAATTCATTATTTATTATATGATTGGGATGGTCCATAAAAAAAATTATTATCATCATACACAATATAACATCTTATACAAATCGCACATCGACATAATACAGAAAAATACTGAATATATATATAAGGAAATAAGTTTTAGACTTTAATGACGTATTTTAAAATCATACCCGACTTAGATTTTGAGTGAACGAATATTATTAATAAAGTGGATTGTTATATCAAGACTAGAATTGAATAGAATTTTATCTATGCGAAATGTGAAAATGTCTTTAATAAAACTAACCTAAAAGAAATTTAATTATTCGACTTCCAACCAAAACATATATAACTTATTCTAATTATTATTTCATATTATTAAAATCGCATTTGTTTAACTTTTTATGTTTTACTATTGTCTATTGAGTATGGCCTTATTGCTTCCATTGATAATAATGAATTATAATCTCAAAATTAGAATCTTTGAATTTTATATACTATATATACACAGTCCTTTTCGAGTGATTTTTTTTTTTTTTAATAAATTAGAAATTATTTGTGATTGAAACTTAGAGGTTAATTAATCTTTTATCTATTCACACTTCTTTGAGACGCTCTTTATAAAACTTTTATATACCTTAAGGTCGTTATAGACCGTTAACTTTATCTTTTCTTTTTTTTATATTATTTTAAAATTTCACTAGAGTCCAACTTACTTTGTTAGTGTAATTAATTGACTTTTAAGCACTTATCCACAATGATTGATAAAGGCATTATCTTCTCCACCCTTAATCAGAGGTCGAGGATTCGATCCTGAGTATGGAGAAAACTCTGTTGGGAGCGCTGCCACCTTAATGGACCCTACAATGCGCAATTCGAATTAGTCGGGGCTCAAATGTGGACACCAAACACCGGATGAAAAAATAAAATATAAAAGATAAAGGTATTATCTTGCTTTTACACAATTATATCATTTTGACTTAAGTTAAGTTCATGACATGTAATGTTCGTTTTGATGTAATATAATAGACTCATGGATTTGTCACTTGGATCATACTTTCAACAAGTTCAAAAACACGTGAAGGGTGATCTATGTTACTAATATAATTTGTAAATATCTTCATGTTTTTCTCTTACTTTAATATGTGATTCTCTTAACGTATCATTCACGTACACTCGTTCCATCGGTGGTGTCACAACACTCCTTAGAGACTCAACATCCTCGCTGAGATTTATCCTGCCACCATATTTTGATACCAATTACAGCCTATGACACGTATTTTACGTTTTTTTTTTAATTGACGAATCTTAAAAATGAAAATTTCTCTATTATGATATATTCTATCCTTGTTGAGTGATACATAGTGCACGTTGTGTTGAGTGATACATAGTGCACGTTGAAGTTAATCGAGTCAATAAGTATAAAGAAGCGACAGAATCAAAATTTTCACCAGTTAAAAGAGACAGAATCGTAATTTTCACAAGCTAAGGGATTCAAAATATGAAAAAGTAAACAGACGAAAAAGTCATAAGAAATTTCAACATTTGTTGCATATACATAAAGAGAAAAGTGTAACTATATATAAATTACGTAATTTTTTGTCAAAGTAGATTTCTCCGAACCCCTCAACCCTACCTAGTTCCGCTATCTGCTGATTAAAAAGAATTATTTTAAAAAAATTGAGTGCTTGACTTGGGTACAATGAGCTTTCCAAGTCATATCCCTAATTTAACGACAAAGCAACTCAAGTACTGGCCATTGTTCAGTACTCACTCAGTGAATCACGTTACAACCAAACATGTCCCTACCTCTTACCCCTTCTTCTCCATAATGTGTGGTCCAGACAGTAGCGGAATCAAAATTTTCATTAAAGAGGTTCGAAAATACACATATGAATTAATCGAAGGAGGTTCAACATCTACTATATATATATATAAAATATAATTTTAATCATTATAAATAATATAATTTTTCATTGAAGAAGATTCGGATGAACTCCTTAATATATGCTAGGTCCACCCCCGAGTTCAGAGACGGATCCAACATGTTACGTGTTTACATGAACTCAATATTTTTCGTTCGGACTCTATATATATATGATAATACAATATATTCAATGTAAGTTTAAAGAGAATAAAACATGCAAAAAAATTATTTTTTCCCGAAGATAGATAGATTGTCTCTATTAAATTTTATATATGTATTGATGTAAATTTATTTATTAACTTGAAATTATTAAATAAAATTATAAACTTTAAATTTTGGATCGTTGCGTGAGATAGACCTTTCATAAGTAAACCTTTTCGTTTAAAGAATATTTATTTATATAATAAATTTGTGGTGGTCTTATCTTGTGGAAAAAGCAAACAAGACAGAAATTTTATTTAAAAAAAAGTAGCACATGGGGTTTCATCATTAGGAAATATTAATTCTGCAAATAAAGAGGCTTTGATGAAAAATATCAAGCAATCAAACATTATCTTGAAGGTTGAGACTAAAATTAGGGAAGTATTTGGTACAGAATAAAATATTTTTAAATTTTTTGTATTTAAGAGATCAAAATATTTTAAATAATAATTATGAAACTGAGTTGCTTAAAAATATTAAAAATGATTTTTATCAGAATTTATATACCTTTGAGATAACACTCAAAATAGAAAGTATACTAAAAATATGAGAAAGTCTACTAATTCTTCCAATGGGAGAATGAAATTTTCAAATGTTTATATTAAGGGACCGTTTGGCCATTAAAATTTTTTCTCTTTTTCCGGATTTTTTTTTCACTTTTTTTACTTTCTCGAAAATTGTGGTGTGTTTGTCCATGAAAACTCGAAAAATTATTTCGGAGTTGAATTTCAAAAAGTAAAAATAATTTTTTGTTGTCTTCACAATTTTCCACTTCCATTTCCAACTTTCATTATTATTACATATAACCTCAATTTTAAAATTTTTACTCAAGGCCCTCTTATAACTACAACCACCCACCAAAAAAAAAATATTATTTATTTTTTATGGTACAACATCATTTTTAATTGTTACAAATATTCTAATCTCTTTTTCTTCTTTTAACCAAAATTTACTAACGTGAAGTAAAAAATAATAAATGATAATCTATGACGGAAATATATCAACTTTTATTTTGAATGAACTATATTATAGAAATATAAGGCCTAGTACATTATGTTATTTAAAAATGAGAAATTTAATATTTTTTCTTGCCATTCTAAATTTTTGTATATGTCATATAATGTCTATGATGATTTTAATAAATTTTTAAAAAGTGATCAATAAAGTCGCATATCAAACATAACGTAACGATCCATATTGACGATTACCTTATTTTGGTTTTATGGATTTTGAACAGAGACGAGTGTGGTAATTAGCTTAACAAAAGTGTGTTCTCTTTACCAAAAAAAGAAAAGAAAAATATTCAAGGAAAATCAATATCATCAATAAAGAAAAAACAAAAAGTTATCACTAATCTATTCAGAAATAATTCATCCGGAATTTTTTTAAAAAAGATCAAATTCAATAAAATAATTAATTCAAGTGAAAGCAATTAAGAATTTTCATCAACAAATTTAAGAATATATAAAATATATTTATATCCATCAATCATACTTATCAAAATATATTTTCTCTATTCAATCGATTATGATTAGATAAACTCATTTAGCTCGTGCTTGTGATATTTTTATTCAAATTCTAGAAGAATAACAATCATAATAATTAGTTTGTTGTTAATTATTTTATCAATGGAAGACATATAAATTATTTTCTCAACATTTGGTTGTATGTTAGTAGGTAAATTAGTAGTTGAATGATTTTGATAATTTTTAAAAGTTGAGGTCATAAAATCATATTTTAAAAAGTTTTTTCAGAAGTCTAAATTAAAAAATTTCAAAAAGACATGGTCAAACTCAACTCCAACTCCAACTTCATCTTCAACTTCAACTCCAACTCCGGAAAAAGGTAGTTTTCATGGCCAGGCGGCTACTAAGAAACACTTACTCCACATGGTAAGTGAGGCAAGAATCAAGAGATGACACGCGCCGTCGTCGTCACTTGCTTGGCTTCGGATTTGGAAAATGATCGATGAGATTAAATTTTTAGATAATTTTTTTTTGAAACGTAGGGAAAATTCAAAGGAAAAAAGCAACAGTTTTGCTCCTCCATTAACGTGCATGCTTCTGCATGTAGAACGATGCTGAAAGCTGCTCTTAAAGACACATTGTTTCGGAAAAAGAGGTGATTGTTCAGATGGTTGTGACTGTTCAGAAAAAGATACAATATTTCGACTGGACAAACATGACTGTTCCAAAGGACACATCTTTCCGATGAACCATTGCCACCTTTCGGATGGGGCACTTAATGGCTACATAAACCTGCATTTTTTCCACAGGTTTGGTAATGAATTTTTCTGCACTTGAAAAGCACTTCTTGTCTTCTAAAATACTCCGTGTGATCATCTCCAGTTGAGTGAGTTCGAAGAGAATCCGATCGTTTGGGGTACCACTACTGTCGGATTGTTAAACCATTTTATCCTGGGAGGAAAATTCCGCAACCTCGGGTACTTGAGGGAAATTATTTCCTTAAGGACACTCCGTAAATTCGGAGGACTTGGATTTTTCTGCTTCATCTATTTTTCTTTAAGAAACTGAAAACACACTTCTTTGAAAAATCGTTTTGAATTTGTGTTGAAGGTGTTGGAAAACTTCATAATTGTTCTTGATTTATTCTTAAACTTGTGTTGAAGAAGTAGTTTTGCCAAAATACAAATTTTGTGTACCCAAAACAACATTAAGCAGATTCGACGGAACTCAATAATTCGAGATCAAATTCTACATGTAATACACGAAAAGTAATGTTGAAACTAATACTACTAGACCATATTGCAAATAGACTTTTTGGTATGTCAAATTATAATGTTTCTGCAAGAAATTGACTTCACAATGATTTTAATGTACAAGTTGCACTTTTTCTCATAGCAAGTTGTGTAGTTTGTCCAAATCTATAGTTTCAAACAAATTATAATGTTTCTTCTTATGTTCTCATAGCAACTTGGTTAGTGTCTGTCCAAAAGCCTAGAACAAGTAAATATTTTCGTATAATATCACAAGTGAAGTCTGAAGAATATATAGTGTATTTATATAAATCGTTCAAATCTTTCTATATGTTCAATCAATCTAACACAACTATATTCAATATCGATCTCTTCGTACACAATATATCATCATCCTTCTAACCTTTCTTAATTGGGATATAGAGAAATACATTTTCGACTCAAGAAAAAATATTTTATAGCAGGTCGAAAGTCTAAACAAAGAAAAAGTGGTACCAACATCGATTGTGGTATAGTGGTGGGACTATCTATTCTACCTTAATCAGGGGTCTTAAGTTCGAGCCCTTGGTAAGGACAAAATCTTTTTGGGAGCGTAACTCCAGAATGAATCCTGTTATATGTGATTTAAATTAATCGAGTTTCAATTTGAATACCGAGCACCGAGTGAAAAAAAAAAGAAAAAGTGGTGCTTTTTGCCGGACAATGGGCCAAGAAGCCTTAATAGAAAAGTAAAGCAAAAAATATAATTTTATGATGTATAGTAGTAAGTTTGTAAATAAGTGGGTTCCTCCTAACATCACATCAAAATAATTAAAGATAATCTAAATATAGGTAAGACATACCACTTTATTTTATTTTATTTTAAAAAAAATATAGGATATATAGTTGACTAAGTCATTGTTATATCCCAAAAAAAAATCATGGTAATGTTTCCAGAAGCTTTTTATTAAATAAATCTAATAATTATTTTTTTGGTAAATTGGTACATTTAGTAACAATAGTTAATCTCCCTAGATGGAACTGTTAGAAATTGCTTAAATGAAATATGAATCGACATTCAAAAATATTCATTTAGACCAAATTTTACAATTAAAATAATTTTTTATCTATGTAGTAGATATTGAATCTCTCATCATTTATGTCTTAAATTTTCTTACGATTTTTTTTTTTTTTGATAGTGAATTATATTTCTCCATCCGATCCTAAATAACTAGTTCTTTTATTTGATTGTGTGAAATTCTCTTATTGAAAGAACATCGTTAATCTTTTTTTTATTATCTACAATAGAAACAAAACAAAAATGCTAAAACATTATCTATTTAACAACCAAGTGAGTATAAATCAAATGACAAATACCGAACATGTGACAGAAACCAAAAAGGAGAGAACCCATAGATTTAACTAGTACAGTGGGCCACAATATATAACAAATTGACAACATGAAAACAGAAGAACCATTCACTGATTGATTTCAAATTGTCTTGATAAGTTCATTGTTTTTGTGAATAGATAAAACATTAAACATAAACATGGAATTGGAACCCCTATACCTTTTTTTTAATGATTTATCAAATTGTCAAGTCACCTTCAAAAAATCTACCAACACACTATATCACATACTACCATTTTTTGCTAATTTTAAAGGATTTTTTTTTTTTTTTTTTTAAAGTATTTTGTATTCGGAATTTACTAAATCGATTAATCCAGATTTTTACTAGAGAGTTCAAAATAAGTGAATCATTAAATTTTTTTTAAAATTTGCCCTTATGATTTGACAATCAATTAACTTTTTAAAAGGTATTACAAGGTCAATTTTTTTTTTTTGGGAGGGGGGGGGAATAAAAAGTTGTGTTAAATTTATGTCTCTAATATTGTTTTCTTAATATGTGTGTCAAAATTCAACAATTCATTTATTATGAAATGGAAGGAGTATAATTTTATCACTTTTCGATTTGCAAATAATAAAATAATTGATATTTAAAAATTCATAAAAGATTAATCATCTTTTAATACGAAAACATCATGATATCGATATGGATTTTAAACTTATATAAGCGAAAATTCAAAATACAATCATAAATTTTTGAATTTTAAACTTAAAATTAAAAAAGGTGACCCTCTACAATAGTAAGTCAAGTCACCTTCAAAAAAATCTAGTAACAGACTGTATTTAGTCACACCATTTGCTAATTTTAAGCTGGCTACTTTGTGCTTTTTTAGAATACTTAATATTCAAAATTTACTAGATCGATTAATTCATATTAGTATTATATATATTTTTAGTTATTGTATTATTTTATTTTATGGCGATTACTGCTTTTAAGTGAGCGATTAATCAATATATTCTCTTCACTATTTTGCTCCTCTTTGTATCTAAATTTGCTATTTTTGAGCCGAGAATTTCGTAAACAATTTAATAATCTATAAAATACAAAAGAAGAAATAAAGTACGAAAACGAAGAAAGCGATATAATCGAAAATGCAAGATTTAAAGGATAGATACAAAAGAATATAAGAAATGTATCAAATTCAATAACCTCCATTTCAAATACAATCAAACACCTTTCTGTTACATAAACCACAAGGAAATTAACTCCTAAGCAACTCACGTTTTGAAACGAATTCAACAAAACAAAGCAAGTAGGCCGCTTTGGGCCACGTGCCCACGCAGGTGATCATGACCTGTAGGCACAGATGGAGCACCTATTGACGAAGGTGGGTGATCTGTGGGCGCAGGTCAGGCCGCAGGTCACTCCAGAATGCCTTCGAACTCTTTTTTTTTTTACCCCCAACGACCTCTCCAATAGCCCTTAATCCTTCTTGTATGTATGTATTGAGTCATCCAAAACAGTCCAATCCTTGATGGTGTCAAGATGGTTTGAAACACAACTAACTTCATCAATAATTACTGGAGTATTTGTAGTTTCCGGACTTGCTTCCTTGTTAAAGTCTTAAGATGAATTTAGCCTTCGGCTTCAAGCTATCCTCCACATATCGTGTTGAGCTCTCGGGAGCTTGAAGGGTCCTCCAAATATATCATTGCATCCTTGATATAATTATGGCTTGGATTCCT
Organism: Capsicum pubescens; assembly: GCA_030864215.1. Taxonomy (NCBI): domain Eukaryota; kingdom Viridiplantae; phylum Streptophyta; class Magnoliopsida; order Solanales; family Solanaceae; genus Capsicum; species Capsicum pubescens. The sequence continues at coordinate 281,626,734 of CM061547.1, read as the reverse complement.
CCCCGTCGTCCTTGAATGTCGATTTAGCTTGTATCAAAGTCTCTCGACCTCTTCAAAATAGTGATAAAATTTACATATATTTTTACTTTTTTATGACTTTACTCGCGAAATCTTACTGAATATATTGTTATTGCTTATCAAGATTTTTCTCTCAAAATTTTTTCAACCTCAAGATTTAAGACTTTTAATTAACAATAATACAATAGTAATCCTATCCAAAAAAACAAAAAAAAAACCCTTCTTTCCTTTCTTTCTTTTTAATGTTTTTTCTTAATTTTTTTTCAATTCCGACAAGGTGGGACCATGTTGGTGATAGATTCTTCTGGGGATAACAGAAGTGCTGACTGGGAAGTATGAATTTGAATTATTACTCACATTATAAAGTTTATCTGCCACGTGGTAGGTACTTTTTGAAAAAAAAAATAAAGACGAAATTGAATTGAGCGAAAGAATTACAAGATGAAAATCGAATCATCATCATTTTTTAAATTTTTTTTGAAGGAACAATGAATCCAAAGCAGAATGCTTCAAACCCGATCAAGAGTGAACTTCCCGATAATCTCTTCTTGCGTAGAAATAGAACTCTAATTATATTAATAAAGTGAAAATTTAAATATATAATTAATTGAACTAGTAGAATTTCAGATTCATCTCCCATCAACATAGTTTCTCAATTTTTATTTTATTTTATTTATTTTACATAAATAGTGGTGGCCTACTTTTTTGCTAAGAACTACCCCACTTCTTGTCCTTTTTCTCCAAATGGCCATTCAATTTCTTACTTTTTTTTTAGTTTCAATCCGGTGTTCATATTGAAGCTTTGATTAATTCGAATTGCGCGTTGCAGGACCCATTAAGGTGATAGTGCTCCCAATAGAGTTTTCTTCATACCCAGGGTCGAATCCTCAACCTCAAACTCTTGACCTCTAATTAAAAATGAAGCAGACTCATCCACTGCACCACAACTTATATTCAATTTCTTACTTTTGCTAGTGTCGTTTCTATTTTTTTCTTTCTTTCTCTTAATATATTTGGCAAAATGTCTTTTCTCTATTATATTCTTCTAGACACATTTAGATTATCTTAATATACACTCAACCTCACCATACTATCCATATATTCACAATTAGTAAGAAAAGTTTAATTTTAATTCTGTATTGTTTAATGAGATTTTAATCAATATCTCAAAAAAGCTTTTAGCCATTTCAATAAGAGCAATATAAGAAATATCCATTTTCACACCTCAGAAATCTGGAGAAGATCATTTTCTATTATCCAACTTATAAATGATCATAATAGAACTATTTTTGAAATTAATTAATTTCTAATTTAAGGTGCCACTTTTCGAATTTGTTCGAGTTATGTCATTAGTGTTTGGAGTTGTAAACGTAAATCAATTTTAACTTTTTGATCAAACACAACTTCAATATTGATTAATAAAAAATGACAAGTAAAATGAAAAATTAAATTAGAAAATTTAGGATGAAGAAGGTATCAAACTACTCTGAAAATTTCAGCTACGTTAAAATAAAGTCAAGTAAACATCTTAAAACTCATAACTTAGAAAGTATAAATAAACCCAAAAATTTAAAAAAATTGTTAACATATCTCTTAAAAATGAATAATTCATTTATTTTACACATTAAAAAATAATTAAAAAATTCATTTATTTTTAAGTAATGGACAAGTTTAAGTATGTCAATGCACTGGTGTTGCTAATATCTATGAGCATCTATGGGATTTTTTACTATGAGCACTCCCATATGTTTACATTTCCGTCGGTATCAAGCTGCCTAATAGATGATCGACACGTGTAATAATCTTAATGCATCAAATGTAAAGATAACATGACAGTCATTTTCGAGCACTCTTAAATTTCATTACTATAAATATCAACGTAAAATCCCCAATCTTCTTCGTCACTTCCAACTTCTTCCTCATTCAAAAACCTTGTGGAAAATAAATAAATCAAAAATATGAATCAAGCCGAGTTGATCGAACTGCTTCCGGGTCTACCCGAGGACATAGCCCTCGAGTGTTTGACCCGGCTGCACTATTCAACTCATCATATTGCATCTCGTGTTTGTCGGAGATGGAACCGAATATTACAGAGTAAGTCGTTTTATTACCATCGTAAACAAACGGGGTTTACACATAAAGCTGCTTGTTTAGTACAAGCACTTCCCGCCCCGTCTGAGCGTAAGCAGATGGGGCAACCGAGATATGCTATCTCGGTTTTTGATTCGGTAACCCACACTTGGGATCGGGTTGACCCGATCCCAAAGTATCCAGATGGGTTACCGATGTTTTGTCAGATAGGAAGTACTGAGGGAAAACTTATTGTTATGGGTGGATGGAATCCAACAAAATGGGATCCAATTAAGGACGTGTTTGTCTACGATTTCATGACATGTTTATGGAAAAAATGCAAGGATATGCCTGAACCTCGATCGTTTTTCGCGATGGGGGCGTGTGGAGGACGCGTATTCATCGCGGGCGGACACGATGAGAGCAAAAATGCGATGCGTACGGCGTGGGTTTTCGATATCGAGTTAAATGAGTGGACGGAATTGCCTGGTATGAGTGAGGAGAGAGATGAATGTGAAGGCGTAATAATCGGGTCGGATTTCTGTGTCGTAAGTGGATACGACACTGAAACCCAAGGCCGATTTAAGAGAAGTGCTGAGCTATACGAGCTCAGCACGGGACAGTGGAGACGAGTTGAGGATGCATGGGGTTCGAGTCAATGTCCTAGGGCATGTGTAGGGGTGGGTAAAAATGGAAATTTGAAATGTTGGGGAGAGTCCGACCCGAATGTTAAAGTCGGAGCATGCGGCGTGGATCTTGGTGATGGGACCTTGGTTACCGGGTCGGTTTATCAAGGGGCCCCACATGGGTTCTTCTTAGTAAATAACAACAAAAAGGATGGGCAAAATAGTAAATTGACAAAGATTGATGTTCCCGATGAATTTTCTGGATTTGTGCAATCTGGATGCTGTGTGGAGATCTGAAATTTTGGATTATATTATTGTAAGTATTTATGTAAAATTAGAAAAAAGAAAAAAATAGGGCCCCACTTGAGCCTTTAGAGCGGAACGATTGGGATCCCTCTATCTTTATCTCGAGTTTGAGTATCCGAAATGAAAGGATTTTGTTGAAAGCTTTACCTCCAGAATTGGGCTCTACAATGCAAGTATAGTCGGGCATCAATGTGGATATCAGACATCGGGTGAGAAAAGAAAGTAGTGAGCTTTTAAACATAGTAATTTTATTTTTTTTATAACTAAAACTATGTTTGGAGTATCTAGTATGGTATTGTAAGTAAATATAGAAGCAATATTACTGTATATTAGTAACTACTAGTAGTACAAATTTTCTCTTTGTATGTTACTTTATGTACTCTTTTTCCTCTTTAAAAAATTGTCAATTTGAGTAATGGTAATTTTCTTTTGTTTAAGTGTATTATTAGCCATAATCTTTAAAATTAAATTAGAGAGAAAATTTGCGTATCTTCTGTCCACTTTAGATTTGATTGGTTGTAAACTTGTAATTAAAGTACCCTTGTTTTTTGTGTTGTTTCATAATACTATTGTCACAAAAGTGTAGTGGAATATCTTTTTTTGTACTTTTTTTTTATATGGCAAGTAGCTTTTGTTAGTACCCTTTGTTGATTTATTTGTTACTACTTCCTCCGTTTCAAAATAAGTGAATTATTGGAGTATTTATTAATGTTTCAAAATAAGTGAATTATTGATTATTTTTTTTTTCAAATCTGCCCTTATGATTTGACAATCAATTAATTTTTGAAAAGATATTATTACAAGGTCTTTTTTTTTTTTTGAGCAAAAATAAAAAATTGTGTTAAATTTATGTCTTTAATATTTTTTTCTTAATATATGTGTTAAAATTTAACAATTCATTTATTATGAAACGGAGGGAGATCATTATTTTGGACAAACAAATTAGTCCCTTGTCATTTTAGTTGTTCTTTTTCTTCGTGTTGACAATGACAATTAATCAATTAGAGTGCCAATAGTTACATTCAAAATTGAAACAATTGGACTTTATTAAATTGTCTGTTAATTCTTTTAAAACAAATTTGGAAGTTTAAATTGTATCGAATATTTTTTAGAATAAATGTTTACTTTTATAAAGGATGCCGAACAATTTCATACGTATAATTTTTTAATTATTATTAGTATCGTTATTTTATCCTTCGATTTTGTTATCGCTCTTATTTCTTTGACTTTTACTATCTTTTCTAGATTACTACTAATATTATTAACATTTGATGATTTTATTGCATTTTTTACTCTAAAAAAAATATTTTTTAAGTCGATGATTTATCAAAAATAAACTTTCGTAACTCAAAAAAGTGGAAGTAAATCTTACCTAGTTCTCCAACTTCTCCAAACTCTACTTATAAAATTATAGTATTTGGACATATTATTATTATTGTAAATTATAAAGCATAATATTTTTACCATACTGTAAAATTTTAATAAAGCCAAACACATTGAATTCTCTGAAGTCTATCCAGACCAAATAATAGTAAATTTTTTGTCATGTACACAGGATATAAATGCTAAAGCCCCGTACTTATAAATATGGCTATATCCGCGGAGCTAGCTTAGACTTAGGGGTTTATTTATTTATTTATTTTTTAATGAAATATTATATTATTTATATATATATTTAAATTCTTTATATATACATAATAAATATTAAATCTTCTTCGATAAATTTTTAAAATTTTAAATTTTTATTATAAAAATTTTGATTCTGCCACTCAACCCTTTGTAATTTTTTGGCTAAATACATATAGAGACTCCTTAACTATTCAACTTTTTCCGCATAGACACCTCAACTAAGTCATGTACCTATTGAATCCTTTACTCCTTCACAAAATATGTCAATTGAGCCCAATCGCTAACGTGACGTTGATATGACGTGGTATGTGTAATGCACTCTTTCAAGAGAGAGTTAGAAACCATAATTAATTTAAAATAATTAAACATACAAATTTCAACCAATAAAAAAAAATACATTAAAAGAATATTTTTTTAAAAAAAGAAAAAATAACCAGTATCTTCTTCTTCATATCTTCTCTCCATCAATGACTTCTTTAAAAACCATTCACTTATAAATTGAGTGAGAAACCACAATTAATCAACATAAAAAATCATCAACCAATAAAAAAAACACATTATAAAGAAATTAAAAAAAAAATAAAATAGCCATCATCTTCTTCTCCATATCTTATTCTTCATTAATGGTTTCTTTAAAAATCAATCATATATAAATTGAGTGAGAAATCATAATTAATGACTTCTCCGTATCTTCTTCTCCATTAATGACTTTTTTAAAAAATACATTGAAGAAATTAAAAAAAAATATATAAGATACAATTTATTTTTTTTCTACTTTCTGTGTTCAATCCGCAAAGAAGACTGGGGGGAGGGGGGGTTGTTCAATCGATGAAGGGAGTGGTGGTGTTTGGAAGAGAAAGGCTGCTGGGGTGGGGAAGGGGGCTGGGGGAGGTTCGTGTTTGGAAGAGAAGGGATACGGGGGTGGAGAAGGGGGTTGGGGGGGGGGGGGGGGTTGGAAGAGAAGGACGGGGGGGGGGGAATTTATTAGTTTACTTATTTTTAATTTAAATTTAATTTTATTAAAAAATTATTTTTATAATTATTTTAAATTAAAATGTCACGTGTCGTTATTTAATTCGTTACTTCGCCACATCATCAGCGTGTGTATTACATGTATTTTACATTTTTTGCCACGTCAGCAAATTGTGCTCAATTGAAACCATTTGTGAAGGAGTAAAAAGTTCAGTAGATACCTGGCTTAATTGAGGTGCCTATACGAAAAAAGTAAAATAATTCAGGGGCTTTATATGTATTCCGTCTAATTTTTTTTTATGATTTTTTTATGATAGACATATGAGATGTATATCTATAAAAATGTCCCCTCAAAGAATCAAGATTTGAATCAAGATTTTTTTTTAAAAAAAAATAATAATTTGGGAAGATAAAATGTCGGCCATTGAAGGACTTTCTTTACAAGTTGCATGTACATTGATAATTGGATTACTTGTAAATTGAGAAATTCTTCTAAAACAATCATTCCTATGTTCCCTCCAAACAAAGCATATGTATTTAGATTTTCGATAATTAAAATTTATTATTTGATTAATTTAAATTTATAGTAATTGAATTTTGAAAAAATAATTTCATTCCTACTAAAGAATCTTTATATCATTGACTTGGTTGATATGATATGAGGGAATTTTAATCGTTTCACCATATGTTTTGATAGTTAAATTGTATGTAGCGATTACTAGTAACATGTGTATGTACACTAACACGAGCCAAGACTGATGAAGGTAGACGAATGACGATACTAGGCTCGAGATTGACTGTTGATTTATTTGTGGATCATTTTGAGGGGTGTTATTACAGAGCGATCTTAGTTTCATCGAGGTAATACTGGTCCAAATATCGTGGAGGGTGACTCCCATTATTTAGTTTGGTCTGTCCTCTTATCAAGTGCGGGTTTTACCTAGGTCTATAATATTCGTTATGAATTTACGTGACTCTAGTAAGTTTTTATTCGATTTTGTATATATATATAGAGAGAGAGAACTAAATATTGTAAATACGTAACTCTAAATTCGGTTGTTATACATATTATTAAATAGAGGTCACTATAAAAATTATAGTAGATTGTTCTTTTGTGGCCAACATTTTTTTAGTTTTAATTAAACAAATCAATAAATTAGAAAAAGTTATTTTTTCCTAAGGTTAAAAGTATATGTTAATTTGAATTTTCAGATGATAAGCGAATAATGTTCACTAGAAAACCCAGGAAATAAAGTATCCGTTTGGCCATAAATATTCTTATAATATTTTGAAATTTATTTTTATTTTATTTTAAAATACTTGTTTGGCTATAAAATCAAAAGCATATTTATTTTAATGTTTGATATTGCAAATCTTTAAATGTGGTGACTCATTTACAACATACAATATGGTTGTTTTGTACTTTCCTCTTCCAAAAAAAAAATAAAAAAAAAATAAAAACAAAAAAAACAATAAATAAATAAATAAATAATATATATATATATATATATATATATATATATATATATATATATATATATATATTGATGAATTCGTACTTATATAAAGTAGCTTGCCAATATTTTTTATAGTAGTAGTACTTTTAGATCATATCAAATTATTTGAAGAGATTCATAGCATTATGGCAGTGCATATACTGTATTTTTAAAATTTTATCTGAAATTTAATTTTTTAAATGTTAAATTCAATCCTTAAATTTATAGTTTGTAAGAAAAAAAAAATCATCATTCCTAAATTTTGGAGGAAAAAAAAACTTATTCTCGACACGAGTAGACTGTATTTATTATATGATTTTTTTTTACAGTACTATTAAAGATTAACTAGCTACTATATATCATTTTCGATTTTCTCGATCAGTGGGTCTTTTATAAAATTATGATGTATTTAAAAGTTTGTAATGATATGTAATCATAATTATTTATTTATTAAAGGAATATGAATATTTTCGATCTCTTGTTTATAAATAACGATTTGTTTATTTGATTAGATTGTATAAAAAGTTGAGAAAATTTTGATACTTTCTACAAACTATGGGCTTTCCATGTTGAAGAGAAAACATACTACAACTTATGAAATTCAAATAAAATTTAAACTTCAAATCAATCTAACTTCAAAGCTAATGCCTAAACAAACTATAAAATATTCTTACATTTTATTATAATGTGTATTTTATTCGCACACTCAATATAAATAAGTAAAAATAACTAAGCTGAATCTGATAAATCAAATGAATTGTGATATAATTTTAAAACTTATAAACTTTAAATTTTGAATTGATCTCGATAAATCAAGACGAAGGAATGTTATATTAGTGTGATTTTCAATTAGATAAGATATTATATGCTCACGAATACATATACTATTTTGTTACGTTTTGAATTAAAATACTAGTATTACATTGTGAAATATGACAGAATCTCACTTTTTAAAAAAAAAAAAATTAAATTCGAGGTCCGTAATATTATGTAGTTGTCCTTATTCAATCACGTTTAATCGAAGTTCCCTTGATTTTGAAAATTTACTCATTATGAAGGTAACTTAAATATATATATATATACATAATCCATATTTTCGATATTTAAGGTTTTCAACGTTTTTAAATAATGTGACAAAAAAAGGAATTAATTATGAACATTTACCCTATAGAAGCATAATAAATTATGAATCTTTGCATTTGGAAACAAAGAAACTAATTAAGGGTGGAAAATAAAATGAAGAAGTTAATTTTTCCTTTGATTTACATGGAGAAGAGGAAATTGTGGAAAATAAATAATTATGATTACATATCATATCAAAGAAACGGTATTAGTGATTCTAAATTCTGAATCTGCGGCTGGATCGCTTCGCTTCGCTGGTGGCTTGACCAGCTACCAATTTTGTCCAACAAGGGAAGTCCAAGCACAATAAGCACAAACAAGTTTTTGAGAAATGTATACATAAACAGCAAATGCTAAGCTCATTAAGGTCAAATCCTTCCAATCACCTTTTTTTTTGGGACTCAAATTATCCTTTAACCCCTTTCCAAAATTTTCCACACCATATATAAGTTGTGGAAATACACCCTTGTTGATTTGCTTCTCCGTTTTCGCGCTTTTGGGATCACTTGGTTCGCGGTTTTGACAAGAAATTATTAAGGTGGAAAATGACTGAGGTCCGAAGCGCCTTGTGTGACGACATTCTTGAATAACAGAGGTAGTTTTTCTGTTGTTGAATGAGTAGTAACTCCATGAGATTGAAGCAGCCATTGTAGAAAGTTTTGAAATGAAGAAGCTTTTTGTGTCTTTGGATATTTTAGATGAATGTTGGTTTTGAGAGGATGAATTATTAAATTTGGATCTGATGACTTAGGGAGAAAAGTGACTAAAGTGGTTGGTTAGCCTCACAATTTTGGGAAAAAGGGATAAAGATCCAACCTCAAAACAATAGAGTGGAAGAAAATATCTCTCAATAAAGAAGACATTTTGGAAATAGAAATGTATGGATAATGTTTTAGGTATTGGTAGAAAAGTCAAGGTTGGAAGTGTGATATTGCAAAGCACCATTGTGAGTTTGGTGTGGTGGTTCAGCACCTCATCCCTTAAGCAAGAGGTTGGAGGTTCGATTTCCACCTCTGGCGAATGAAGCAAATAAGAGGTTGGGGGTTCGATTCCCACCTCTGGCGAATGGAGTAAACTCTATGGCCAGTTTCATACCGCTTAGTGCGCTGACTGAAGGAACGGAGGATTAGTCTCACGACTGCCGGCTGTGGGAACACCTTGAAAAATGAAAAAAAAAAAAAAAAAAAAAACTCAATAAAGCTTAGAATTAATAACTCTATTAATATTAAAAAGTAGTTTAATAACAATAGTAACAACAATAAGCTATACTATCTAGTATTGTTCCATAAAGTGAGTGAGTTCTAACGATGGTAAAATGTATGTAGATTTTATCCCGATCGAGATTGTTTCCAGTAGACCTTAGGATTGAAGAACAAAAAACTATAGAAACATATGGTATGACTACTAGTATGGACATATAGCGAGACAATGCACTACTACTATCTACTTAACTTCTACCCTACTTCATATCCTCCACAACCTCACTAAGGTCATACCCTCGATAAGCCAAAACTACGTCATGTCTTGATTTGTATAATTTTACAAAAGAAGCAGTCCGGTGGACTAAAGCTCTCGCTATGCGCAGGGTTCGGGGAATGACCCCACCATTAGGGTGTATCGTACGCAACCTTATCTTACATTTCTGTCGAAGACTATTTTCAAGGTTTGAACTCGTAATATCCTAATTGCAGGACAACAACTTTATCAGTTACCCCAAGGCTGTATAATTTAATATAGATAAATAATTTATTTAAAATCAAGAAGTACAAAATAAGTTATAGTCCACGACCATAAACTAAAAATCATAGCTTTACTTCTGAACAGACATATATATATATATGTCGTGGCTTGAAAACTATATGGTATATGATTATAGCATTGAGAAATATTTTACTAATGTTTTTTTTTTTTTTTTTTTTTGGTTTCCCAAGGTATCTCCACAGCCGGCAGCTGTGAGACTAATTCTCTGTTCCTCGGTCAGCGCATTTTGCGGTAGGGAACTGGCCACAGAGTTTGCTCCATTCTTCAGAGGCGGGGATCGAATCGCCGACCTCTTGCTTAAGGGACATAGCGCTGAACCACTATGCTAACTCTGGTGGTTTCACAAATGTTTCATTCCTCATTGATTCTTTAGAATTTCTTACGAAGACCAGATTAAAAAAATAAAATTGAAAACCATATCTAACACTACTTTAATTAGGATATAATTAAATACACTAAAAATCTAAGTGATTAATAAATTAAAAGGTTCCTCTAACTAATTTGCCTCTTATTCTGGAGAAAATGAACATGGGATCATATGCAAATGTTCCTTCTAATTTGGCAAATAATATGATCAACTAATTATTTTATTATAGTTTTATTAGGAAGAAATAATGTTGATGTGACCTTGTAAGTTCTTTTTTAAATTATTGAATATAACTCTCTTTATTTACTTAATGCACTTCTATTTCACCAAAAAAAGAATATAACCCCAACATGTTTGGGGAATATTTGACCCCCCTAAAAATAGTAGTTTATTATTTTTAAAAAATGTCAACTAACTATCCACCTGAAATATGTTGAACAAAGTACTAAATGGTAATTAAGGATGATTTAATAGGAGATTAACTAATATACACTGATAGTGTCAGGTGTTTTAATATCTATAACAGGTAACTTTTCAAATATAATCACTTTTAAAATATTCAAAATTTAAATATGTTTTTTTTTTAATTTGAAATTGAAGTATAATTTTTTTTGAAACACTACAAATGCAACAACATCAATAAAAACTTGCAAATCGATAGATCTGTAGTAGTGTCTAATTGAACTATATAGAACATGATGTCCAGTGTAATAGAGTGTACGCCAACTTTATTTTTTACGTTGTGTTTTTTAATTGAACTATATATTATTCAAAAAAAAAAATTGAATAATCTAGATAATAGGCGATCAATGTTATTTTTGTTTTATTTTATTTTTGCACTAGTTATAATATTTTGCATAGGAAAATTCAAAAGTTGCTTTTCATTTTGACGTTATGAAAAAAGAAAAATATTAAGTACAAATGCATCCATTTTTCTTCTTAGAAGAAATATTTGGACTTTTGACTTTTGAACAAAATTGGGGATTGAATTATCAAAGCTAAAACTATATTAGAATAATAATTTTGACGTCAAGAATAATTAGAAGTGATCATGTTATTTGAAGAAGATTAAGAATATATAACTTGTTATGGTTGACCTTTATTTATTTTAAAAATAAAATTATAGTCCTAACTTGGAATTCAATCAAGATTTTGAAAATCTTAAAGGTTTATATAGACTTTAGTTCGATAAGACCCTGAGTAAACTCAGATTGACCTGCCAGAATGAATGCAGATAGTAAATGTAGGTTTTATTCTAAAGCGTAATTGAGCCTTTTCATACTTTTTTTTTTTATATATATTCAATTTTAAACGTTTTATACTTCTAAAATGTTTGTAAATATATATGGAGCATTTTTGCCTAAATAAAAGGCTTCTAGAAGAATACATAAATATATATAATAATAATAGGACTATAGGAGTACCAAATTTCACTTTATTCCCAAAAGCAACTATTCATTTATTCCATTGGATATTTTTTTTGAACCTCGAAAATCCACTGTTGCTATTCTTCGGGTATGTAAAGGGTAAATCTTTTTCTGTACAATAACTTGTAAATCACATGTAAGGTATATAACGTTAGACAAGTCTAGTGCAACGAGTTTGACTGAAGGACGTTGATGCGGAAATCAATCTCTAACCTCCCTTATGGGATACCACTTGCGGCACCAACTCAACCATCCTTATAAGTTCCATTTGGATATCATACAAGTCTGGTGCGCCAAACTCGACCAAGAAGATGTTGGCAAGGGAAATTAATCCTTGACCCTCCTTATGAATACCAGTCGTTACACTAACTCAGTCCTTCTTACCGGTCCATTTCGGATATTATATAGGTTTGATGCGATAAACTCGACTAAGAAGATGTTGGCAAGGGAAATTGACCCTTGACCTCCATCATGAATACCACTCGTTACACCAACTCAGTCATCCTTACCGATTCATTTGTGATATTATACACTTGCAACCTTCAAAAAAGTTTCCCTAATGATTAAAGGTAACTAGAGTTGTTTCTTAATTGTGAATTTAATTAATTGTGTTTCCTCTTTAGTCTTGCTTTGCAACTTATAGCTTTTGTTGTTATCTAATTATATGCTATATATTCCATTAAAATGTAATTACTAGTCAACAAAGTAAATAATAATTTTCACTCTATAATACATCTAAAAGTCACCCTAATAATGAACCTAATCGAATAAGTATAGATTAATCTACTCGTTACAAATATTAGAGCATAAAATCAAAATCATTTTAAATGAAACTCGTTACAAATATTATTTTCTTGTATCACAAGAGGATAATCTGTTTGTGGACAAAGAAAATTCATTTATATCATGAGGATTCCTGTGATTGCTACCGATCCGTTGTTTTTACCTCAACAGACTAATTTACGCTCAGTCAACATTCTGAACTTGTCTCGATACTGACAGTTCAGTGGATGGAATAGCAGACAGAGAAAGTAAAAGAAATAATTTCGAAAGAATAGCGCGCTCCTGATCACTATTTTGGCAACTTGATAATAATAAAAAATGTGAAATCAAATCAACACGTGCATAGTAGTCGTGATTATATTTAAATTTGTTCTAATTAAACAAAAACATAAAAACAAGAATAGGCCCTTAATGTTAGACTAAGTTAATTTTATTAGTATACATAATGTATCAGGTAAGCTTATGTTTTTGAATGTTTAGAATATTTGTGATTCCACTATTGCGACGGCTATCATTTAAAATCAATTAATCACTTCTTCTTTTTTTTAAATCTAATATGTGTATTTGGTATAAAGGGAAATTTTTAATTTTCTCATCTTAAAAACGAGGAAAATGACTTTGCTGACGAAAATTGGAAAACAAGTTGCATAAGCGATATTTCAAGTTCATTGTCTCTCCGACATGCACCCAACGACCCCAACTCTCGGCCCTCGACTATCTCTACCATATCCTAACGTATAATATTCTGCTAGATTACATAAAAATATTTTTTTGCTTTAGTAATGAAACATAAGCCATATGTTAACACATATACATTACTATATAGTTCTTTTGACTAGTATTATATTACTGCTATTATTGTTGTCGTGGCGGGCTGTGTTGTTAGTCACTTACTTTGTGAATAATAATAATTGAATTTTTGTGATTGTGTTGTGTAGAAAATGTCACTCAAAAGAATTTTAAAATGAAAGAATCTTAAGACTAATTGATAAACCAAATAAGTCATTATCCATTTCCTTAGAAAGTAGAAATCAAAAAGCATGACACACACTAATTGACAATTGGATAAATTTTAAAGAAAAAAAATGATAGGGACAAGATTCTTTTTTTTAAAAAAAAAAAAAAAAGGAAAAGGATTATATAGGAAAATATTTACCCATTGACTTGGTTAATTAAAGACTAATGAAAATGCAATTATGGATTAAATTTCTACCTGAAAATGACAAGTCTATTTTGAACGGCTCATATTTTTTTTAAAAAAAATAGCATACTCCTTTGAATTTTTATGCTTGGAAGATCTGATTTTATAGTCTATTACTAACGTTAATTTAGCTATATTATATCTGCCTATAAGATTACACCAGATATGTTTTGTTATTTTTGATAATTTTCAATATAAGAAGGCACGTAATACAAAATAATATGTATATAAAACGTATAAGATCTTCTATTATATATTTTCTCATCTATTTAAATCATCAATTCGTAGAAGAGATCATTTACATACTATATTCTTACAGATAAGGAATCGGTGATATGGAGGATTTGTGAACCAATCCCTTAAAGCGAAATAGGCGCAAGGAAAAAGCAACAAACCGGACCAACGTACAAAAGTGAAAGCAACCCTATGTAACGGGTCATCGTAATATCAAATAAATCATTTTCGTCTATCTCTAGATTATAGTCATAGTGATCCTCCTATGCATCCACTCGAATGAAGTATTTAAGGCCATCAAAATATAGTACCCAACTGCTAACCACCAAATTTGAATTAGTCATCAGCTGTCAGCTTTTAAAATTTAATGTCTTACTATGTCCTTTGTATAATGTAATGGTCATTTATTCATTTTTGGTTACGTGAAAAGCCTGGCACTTAATTTCATTACACACTCATGCAACTCGTTATTTCAGTTAATAACACGCTAACAGAAGGGGTATGGTCTGCATACACTGTACCCTCCCCAGACCCCACTAGGTGGAAATACACTGGGTATGTTGTTGTTGCACCTCGATTAGTTTATCAAATAAATACCGAATAACTTTGTCCACCAAGGCTGCTGCGACAAATAAAAAGATATATTTACAACAATTAACTTAAGCTAATGCAGCCACAATTTACAGAAAGAGTTTCTCAGCAAGGCGTTGTACATAAACTCGAAAACTTTCCATACAAAACTGTGTATAGACGAAGACCATGGAAGAGGTACCCTGCAAATTTATTTCTGAATGGCATCACCCCTCCACCTCACTTCCCACCCCAAACCCAACGAAGACACCGAAACATCGCAGAATAGCCTTGCATGTAGACAATGTTCAATCCAGCTCCAAACATCTTCTGGCAGTCACAGATCACCGTGCTTCTGAAAATATGAACAGATACGCATTGGCACTGACGATAGTCTGGAGCAAGGACACTTGATTTGGCAGTCAATCAAGGACCAAGTTAAAAGCTCTCTAAGGACAAAGACGGACTTGATATTCAGTTCAGGGCATAATGAACACGTTCTAGCAGACGCACAACCTGATTAACAGTAATTGGTGCAGGAGATTGCTTTGAATTGAACGTGATTGTGTTTTGTGCGGCAAGAGGCAATGCTAATACAGCTTCTTGTTGCATGCTAGTAAGCTCCAAGAACTGAGCAAGCATATCACCATCCAGAGCTTTAGGTGCCTTAGCCTGTAATTTGCAAGTCAGGATCGGCTATATGAATCCTAATGGACCATATTATTCCAAAAAAATATTAATATAAAATAGAAGTCATTAACATAAAAACCACTGGAAGTTCTCAGATCTTCAACAAAAGTTACATCTCTTACCATACTCCCACGACAGCGATATTCAGTATGGTCGTTTCCCAATATTGGAGCAGTCAGTGGATGGATGACAAGCCTAGCCTGTACTGCTTCTAAGAGATCATATTCCTCCCTATGATAAAGTAAATCTTTTCAAAGTTACTTCAACAATAATCTTTTGCAGAGAAAATAGATAAAGCCAACTGAAAATACTATATTTTGGCAAAGGAGCAGCCCGGTGCACTAAAGCTCCTGCTGCTATGCGTGGAGTCCAGGGAAGGGCCATACTACAAGCGTTTATTGTACGCAGCCTTGCCCCACATTTTTGCAAGAGACTCTTTCCACGGCTTGAATTTGGCATCCACTTAAAAATCCTTCAACACTAGATCCATGTTACACTCCAGAAACTAAACTACTTATGACCACTTCCCTTCCTATTATCTAAACCCTGATTCCTCACCCATCTCTGCTGGACAGCAAGTAGTGGGGTAAGAAGAAAAGAGACAGCAGATACTGTACATAGAGAAACTATTAACTCCTAAACTACTGCAAAGCAGGAATCCAACTCGGGATGCCCTATACTCGTCATTCAAAAGAATAGTTGAATTCAATCAGTTCGAATTTCACAAACAAGAGCCATGACAAGTCCCAAAACTGGCATTCTAATACTACAGTAGAGCCAACATGCTAGGACATCTAAAAATGCATATATTTAGCTATTTAACATCTCAATGAAGAGAATTTGCTGATTTGAACTAAAGCAACCACCAAAGTGTTATTATCCGATAATTCATATTTTTAGTTAGCTGCTCACATAAAAGACTAAAAGAAAAAAAATGTATGAGAAATTGTAGGTTAAAGAATGACCGAAGCACAACTGATGAAGATGGACACTAAATTTTTCAGGTGACATGAACAATAAATTTGACAGGATGTTGTAAGATACCTAGCAAGAGGGATGAAAATAATTATGCTCCCTAAAAGCGTACTAGCCATGATGCTATTTTGTGATATGTCACCGACATTGCTCGCAACTTGACAGGCCCTAAGTGCATCATCTGCTGGAAGTTTATAGGAAAATGACCCCTGCAACAGATAATATTGCTCAAATCGAATCAATTGAAGCTGTCACCAAAATTAAGTCAAGGAAATGAAAATATGACACTGCAGTATTTTTTCTCAAATCATCAAAGTTCATATCCCATTCTATCAAACTGCTAACAATCTGTGGGAATAAGCAAAACCTAAAGCAGGTTTCAGACCGACTACATTAAGTCATTTACAATTTGTTAAGTCGATGTCACTAAATATTCTCTTTTTTAAAGCGAATGTGTTCGAGTGTTGATTTAATTTTAACTTAACAATACATATGTAAACAATTAAATCCAAATTAAATTAATTGAATAAGAAGAGGTATAAGAATAATCTGAATTAAAGTTGAATACTGTTATGTTAAATATATAATACAAATTACAAAATACACATTTTAAGTTAAGAAGTAAATAAATAGTGACATCAGACAATTTGCTATAGATGGACAGAGTAGAAAAGATTTTTTCCTCTCCATCTCCCTCGAGCATCAAGTTCAGAACCTAGGAAATTGTTCATGTTTGTCTAAGCACAACCTAATCCGCGTCACCACTGAGCACCATATTTGTTCTTTCATAGCTTGGGGCATCATCTCAGAGAATAAAGAAAGGTTTAAATACAGGATTCTATAACTGGTTCAGTGATTCATGACCTTGCAATGCAGCAAAAGGTGATTTTTGTCTTTTCAGATCCCTTGACATATGAAATATAACATCGAATTTTCTAGTCTATCACAAATTTTGTGTGTTCAAGACTGTTGGATAGGTCATCTTCTACATATTCTCGATATCCATTCTATCTACTTTCTGGACCATAAATTTAGTAAATGTCTATCTTGGCATCCAACCATTATCTCCTACAGCAAAGTACTACTGCTTTCCGATGACAAGTATTATATATGATTTGCTTAAATCATTTATACGACTTCATAAGGGCAAACAAGAAGAAGACTCATCAGAAGGTGCATTATAGGGCTTAAATATTATCATCTTTGACAAGTATAGTCTAAACCCATCAATCAAAACCGAAAAGCTCCAACCAAATGCTTACATTTCGAATTCTTATAGCTATCTCGCCCATGTAGAATGAACAAGTTAGAGCTAGATTGCGTTCTGGACTGGAATTGTCTGCAAAACAAAACCATATTTTTGTTTAAAGAAACAGGGAGAAAAAGAAGAAATATGAACAAGCAAAGCATTTAAATAAAAACTAGTTAGTAGATGAAGAAAAGTACGAGAAACAAGACGATGAGGATGTGCATACGAATCTCAGCTAATAAAAACAACATCAGAAGTAGCATAAACCATACAGAGATCCTGATCTTTCTTTTCCTACGCAGTTGCATTCTAGAAATGGGATTTTATATAGTTAGTGTAAGTTGAATTTACCTTCAGAGTGATTCGAACATGATAAAATGGCTAAACTCCCTTTTCGATCTGAAACAGCAGCTGTGTCTCCATCCATAAGAGTGCAATCAGCAACTAACCTCTGGACAGGGTCACAGTAAACTTGATCTAGTTTTCTTGCATCCTGGTCACAAGACAGAAGAAAATAGCTTGTAAGGCAACAAGTTTCTAATCTACCAATGCAAAATAATAATATCTAAGAAAAGTATTTTCACATTCCCTGCAAATGACAACCTAGAAAGGGAATTAATTCCAAATTTTCATCCACCTAACAAACAACCCAAGAAAATGGAGGTTTTTAAAGTAAATCAACTCTAACTACTCACCTCTTGATACGAGTAGAAGAGGACACCATCACGACAATCACCAACAGCAATTCTAGTGAAGTGAGCAGTAAGAGTCATGATCATGAACCGTGTTCTCCCTACTGCTAGGCGTCTGACTCTTTGGGAATTATCATTTGGAAAACCACAAACATAAAACTGCAGGGATTATGAAAAAGGAAGCAACATATTTTTAGTAAGAGGTAACACTAGATTTGCAAGAAAGTCCACAGGTGAGATTTATTTCAACTTACACAATTAGCCGCAGAGGCCAAGAAATAACGATCAAGATATGGGCAGACTGCAAGCACCATTCCAGGCCAAGTGGTTGAACAACCTAATCTTAAGTGCCATGCTTCACTTTCCTCAAGTTTAACCCCGTCACAGCTGTTATCGTCAGGACTACTACAGAGACTACTGCCAGACAGCTGTTCAGCGGCATATCCACCAATCTCACGGAAAGGTGAAGTCCGTTGAGAAGATGATCCTGCCCTCGAAGAAAATGCAATTGATCCACTATCTGAGTTTTGCATTTGCTCGAGGCAAAGAACTATTAGACGGCCCTTTGTACTGTCAAAAGTTATTTTTATTAAAACAAAAAATAAACATGCAATTTATGTAGACACTTAAGACAAACAAAGATTTACCAAGAAAAGAGATAGTATTGGCCACTGGGGAAGAAAACAAAATCAATTACAATAAACAGTTTGCAGATTTATGGAGGTAAAATGCAATAATCTTTTAGCGGACGGCACTAACCTTTCAGCTTCACCACTAGGCATTATAGCTGGACCAGAAGAGAGACCAGTTCCAACAACAAGAACTTGTTCGTTTCCGGCTTTTACCAACTCCATGCATTTTCCTATCTCCCCAGGCTCAAACTTAAAGGATGATAAAACCGACCCACTGAGAGGATCTATGCAGCAGACATCAGATGAACATAAATCATCGCTGAGATCAGTCCTTAATACAAGCAACAACCTGCTTTCACTATGATATAGAACCTTTCGAGGAGTGCCGCCAAAATGAAATTTCTGGACATTAAGCCGTTTACTAGGCACCATTTCCACCTGAAAAAACAAAAAGATGGCCATTTTGTCTGACTATTAAAGGTGTACAAAGGCCAGATAAATATATACGACTAAATACACTCAACCTCCTTTTCTTAGTTTTCTTTCTCTAATTATATACTTTTTTTTTCCTTTTTGAGGGGGGAGGATACAGAAGTCATGCAAACATGAATAAAGTGTGATATTGAACATCTGACATGAGGGCAACAGGAAGAAATCCACCCATCATATGGCTTGTATTTGCCTATCCAACATATAATATGTAAATTACAAGTGCAACTAGGGAGGTCAGATATCAATGTTGAGGCCTTGAGCTTTGTTATCAATAGAAATGTGGACTTCTCTTCTTACCAAATGAAGACTGTTTTCAGCAACAAAGATAATTCCCTTGGGACATTCAGATGAACAGACTGGAGTAACATGCGTGGAAGGTGGAAAAGATATTGAAGTATATGAGAGGCTATGCCTTGCACTTTGCAGTAGCCAGGGCCTATCGCTTAGAGCGATCACATCCGCATCAAGAGAATCATTTAGTGGAATCAAAAAAACAGGAGTGATGCCAATCCGACGAACTGCAACTAACTGCAGATAAACAGGAAAATCCTTCGTTTTGTCCAATAAACTGGACACTTGCATAGGTTGAGTTCTAAAATTATGAGATGCAAAGATTGAGGAACTAGTGCAATTGGCCATACAAGAATTGTCAAAAGTTTGAAGGCCAGGCGAGACCAGTGAGGAAACTGTCGAGATAGAAGGCCACTCAAATCTGAGTAGCATACCATTCCTCAATCCTGAAAGAACATAAAGACGATCGACGAGTACAAGTCTTACGTCTTGAGGGATGCATCCACTTACAGTTGTTCCAAGAGTGTTTGTTAAGGTTATAGACCCAACAGCAAGAACACTCATACCCTTATCAGAAGTAAATGATAGAACTTCTACAGAAGGCTTATGTGTACCAATAACGAAGGTGTTACGAATGTCCAATCCGGCCGGAAGAGAATCCAGAGGAACTCCATTTGTATTATTAGTTCTAAAGATAAAAGATGTTTGCTCAAGGTGTCTTTGGGGGATAGAGATGCAGGAGAGTTCATCTTGCAACTTCACATGTTGCATCTGGTATATTTCATAATGATGGGCTGATATGGTCCTGATGCCAAGAATGAATAAGAAACATGGACTGGAAGTTGCAACAACTATCAAATTAGGCCCTACAGCTCCCAGGCTTATTGTCATATTATCAGGAGACCACGAGGTGAAAGTTGGTGACGACGAATCAATACCATCTGGATGTGCAGCAGTAATAGGTGCACAGAGTCTCACAGCAGTCTGGTGGATTTGCACCACCAGACCATCGCCCACGAGACCACATGCCAACGTGCAAACATCAGGTTGGAAACCCATGAAGTCGGTTACATCAGAAAAGCTCACACCAACAGATAGCACCCTGGTCTCTTCAACAAAAGACAGTACTAGGAAAGAATGATAAGAATCAGCAAGTTTCATTTTAATTGTCCAAGTTCCAGTAATACCCTGATAAATCGGAGCAGTTTTCAACAATTTCTCTACGCTGATGCCACTACGTATAACTCGTAGAGATCCTTCAGGTGCCATCCCACAGCATGCAAACATTTGATCATGTTTCTCATCATGGTAATCCACAACCGACATATCCAATATTGGTGCGATATTTTGGATTGGACTTCTATAAACAAGTCTTCCCTCTTCAATTTTTAACACCATCCCATCACCCATCTCAACAATAACTGCCAAAAGTCCACCTCTCACCCACAAAAGAGCCTTGGCTGGTAGAGTCTTGTAAAGACAGTCAGACAGAGATACTTTCAGGCCATTGGAATCAAATAAAAATTCAATCAAGAAAAGCTCTCCAGAGTCTGCACAAAATATCATTCTAGGATTGTTCTCATTTCCAGGATTCCAACTCCATGAGCACACGAAATTCGAACCAGGCTTTACATTGCTATCGTCATCAATGTTCATCGGGTCATTTTTATTCGAATCGCTGAGCTCAAGCAATGATGCAGCAACACTATAATCTTCGTCTACAATATCGGGAATTCTAATAGTCTCTTCTACAAAATTCTGCTCCTCAACTGAAGGAGGTGTAAAATTTAAACTTATTCGATAAAGAAAACAAGGGTTATGAGGATCTCTAAAGTCCATCACAATAGCATCCCCAGCACGAAATACTAGCAAAATTCCATAAGAATGAGGAACTTCTACGATATGATGTGCTAGTGGTCCAGGTTCAGAATACTGATATATTACATGGAGCGAATGCTCCTTTGTATTCCACTCTATCAACATGAGCTCGCTCCTATATGATCTCCTCCTGCAGGGCCAATTTGAAACATCATATCGATACTAGAAAACCAGAAGTTATAAGATGACGATTTGTTATATGCAACCATAAAAGAAGAAAACCCACTTTGCATCACAAAGCCATTTTAACCATTGTGAATCTGACAATTACTTATGCTGGCAAACTTCATCCATCATTCATACCTATTGAGAAGAATGGCCAAAACAGGATTGTAATCCTTATTTGGTTGACAAACAATGTTTGAGATAAAGCACATGCTCCAAATGGTACCACAGATACCGGTGAAACCACTGGCAGTCTCGATCTTCCCTTGCTTGTCAGCAGGACAAAAGATTCTCTAGTATCAGTATTTAAAGAGCATCAGCAGAATAAAACATAGCTATTCAAGCGATTAAGTTGCATAATATCTAGAAGGAATCGTATGCACAATATAAACCTTATCAATTATGTCACTGCCAGCTGAAGCAGAGCGAGAGAAAAGCGCCAAACTGTCTTCATATGCACTAGCAGCAATGAAACAACCACTGCAAAGAGCAGAGAGAGAAATTACCAACATGGACATATATAATCTCTGCAGCAAAGGTGACTGATTTCAATTGTTGCCGACCACCTAATTGGTTTCATTGGTCGATCAACAATACAACTTACTTGGAATCAACGGCTAACATCCGTCCAATTTGATCCATAGGATTTCCAGAAGATGAAAGTTGAATATGTGTTACAGCAAAAAACCTATGTGAACAGTGCACAAAGGTAAGCCGTGAATGAAAAAGATGTGTGTCTTGGTTGAATTAAGAATAAGAAAAATAACTGCTCCTTTTATCTGTGACAAAAATAATAGAAAAAAGATACAGTTGAAAAATAATTTAACCTGTGCATTTCATTGCAAAATCTGAGAACCGACAGCTTCCCTGAATCCGAAATAACAACCAAGAGATCCTTGCCCAGAAGCTAGTTAAAAGAAAAGGTGAAAGGAAAATACTATTAAGTATAAAATCTTAGAAATAAAGAATTAGCCAAAATAAACAATCTAAGACACCTGTGGGCTTCCAACACGAAACTTCTCATTCCAGGGCAGGACAGCTATATCTTTTATTATGCCAAATACAGGCTGCTCACAAATAGATTGCACAACTCCATCTTCATCTATAATCACCAACTCTATAGATGTTTCCTGCATCAAAATACGTTTTCATATCACTACACTGAAGCTCGTTGATTAAAACTGTAACCAAGTAACTAACATTCAACCGCATGTTCAAGCCCACATGCTAGGAATCCAATCAGATAAACAATTAAGCATGCTATTAGCATTGGATACTATAATTCATCCATCTAGAAATCAAGAGAGCATAGGTTGCTACTATAAAAACATATCTTAATAAAATAAAAACAGTGAATAATAGATAAAGCTTAGTTGTGCCTTTTAGGCTGAAAATAGACACCTAAGAAGAGAGTAATAATAGAAAAGGTGCCTCCTGCAGTTAGGCAGAAAAAAACAGCTGCATGTAGGATTGACTTGTCGTGAATAAAGCAAGCCATTCCCAGTATCTGCGACAAGTTATTGGTACTATTTTTCTTTATTCAGTAATTATCAGCATTAAAATTTGATTAGTCCACCCAACCCTTTAATATAAGAAGTTTAGCCTTCAAGTAAAAGAATATAGAAATTGGTACATCTGTAATGAAGTTGATCTGGAGATATTGGGTTTTCTGGACTAGTAACAAACAGTTCTTGCAAGAAGAACTCATAGCATATGCATTTGTACAGCATCTTGAGTAAAAAAAGTGCTATAGCTAGCACAGGCATACGTTAAACAACTTATGGAGTATGTTTAGAGCCGAAGCTTTAGAACATCTTTCTAGAGAAGGTTTAACACCGCAGCTTTAGAACATCATTCTAGAGAATGTGGTATAGTAGAAGCAATTGCAGCACTCAATATCTGGGTACATCCCACCTCCCCATAGAACACGTGGGATTACAATGGGTATGTTGTTGTTGTTGTAATAATCAGAGATACTTTGATAAGATTAGTATGACAACATTTTAACTGCTAAATTTATTTGAAGAGATGAAGAAGCTGATCTCCACCACAAGCTGAGAACATGAATAAATTTAGAAATATGGCCTAGGATTCGTGTTGTAAGTGACATTGCTCTCTTGTAATCTCTGGATGAAACTTCCATTTCAAACATACGGACTATGTTTATGTCCGGGTGTGGGTAGTTAGTACAACCTCAAGAAAGGCATGAAAAAAAGAAGGTAGAAGCACTCAATCGGGGATTCGATGTAGTCACAGATAGTAACTAGAACATAGGCAGCAATACAAGAGTACTACAAAAAAATTATATAACAATCAAAGTACAACAAACAGCATATAGTAACTAAAACAACATACAGTAATAAATCAGTACTACAACAAAATAATACTATAAGCAAAGTACAAGAAACAACATATACTAGTCAAAGAATCATCACTAATAGATTGCCTGAAAAAGAAACATGAGTCGAACATTATGTTCTTTTACACCAGTTTCGCTCTGTCTTTCAATCTATTCTAACCTTGGTAAGATGTTGCTAGTGCCTAGTGGGAGGTGGCACATATCCCTTGGAATTAGTTTAAGTGCCCGAAAGCTGGCCCAGACACCACAGTCATCAAATAAGATAGTACTAGAGTAAGTGGGATCATAGCAAGTCAAAGAATCCACATCATTATTAGCTTGAACTAAAAAAAAAACGAGTTGAACATATGTTTCTTTTACATTAAAATTGCTCTATCCTCCTATCTATTCTAGCCTTGGCCTACAAAGCAACCTAATAGCTAGTACCAATGGAAGATGGCAGGTATTTCGTAGAATTAGTCGAGGTGCACAAAAACGTACTTGGACACTAGTCTTTTCTTTTCACAAAAAAAAAAAAAAAGGAACACTCTATCCAGGCCAATTTCAATCCAATAATTTCAAATCACAATAGTCCAACATATGTTCTTTTACATCAATTTTGCTCTATCCTCTTATCTGCTCTAGCCTTGGTGGACAAAATTACCTCGTAGCTATTGCTAGTAGGATGTGTCAGGAATCCCATGGAATTAATCTAGGTGCACGAAAGTAGGCAAGAACACCACAGTTATCAAATAAGATAATACATGAGTAAGTAGGATCATAGCTAGTCAAAGAATCATCATCATTATTAGCTTGCTTGAAAAAAAAGAAACTTGAGTCAAAACATATGTTCTTTTACGTTCAAAATTTTGCTCTCTCCTTCCATCTATTCTTGCCATGGTAGACAGAATTACCTAGTAGCTGCTACTACTGTGATGTCCCATGGAATTAGTCTAGGTGCACGAATACCGGCCCCAACACCACATTCATTTAAGAAAATAACTCTATCCAGGCCAATTTCATTCCAATAGTTTCAAATCACAATAGTCCAACATATATTCTTTCACATCAATTTTGCTTTGTCCTATCTATTCTAGCCTTGGTGGCCAAAGTTACCTAGTATCTACCTATTAGTTGTTGTTGGTGTTGTTGGGTTCGAAATCGAGAGGGCGTCATGCGGAAGCTATTAGTTGCAAACTATGAGACGATAAATAAGATGACAACGAAAAACAATACTAAAAAGGCATAAAATTATTATATGTTTTGGCCAATCGGCCTACATATTATAAAACTTAATATCAAAAACATTAAACCTATTGGGAGAAATCTCCCCCTAAACAAAGACTCTTTAAGGACTACATTGTGGATACTATTATGTTATGGTATGAGAAAGGGGTCTTCTATTTATAGATGTCCAAAACCTTTCCTCCAAGAAAGAGGTTAGCCAAATGTGAAAAAGTTTTATATTTTCCTTTCAGGAAAAGTAAAAGTATTTATGGTTACTTTTATTTCCTTACAAGAAAAAGTAAAACTTAAAATTTGGTAAGAAAATCGGGGCAAAAATCCTAACAAATCTCCTCTTTTTGGCTTGATTTTCTTCACTTAATCCGCCTTCTTCAGATCTTTGGTCCTTGTGCTTCATATAGTCTTCATCACTACTGTTTGACATGTTTAAAAATGGAGCTTTTGGGTTAAAAGTATATGAGCCCTTTTCGGGTTAAAAATATTGGAGCTCTTTGTAGGGTTCAAAGTGAGCTTTATTTTTAAATATGTAACAACAGAATTATTGAAAATATGATTGACAATCGTCTCCACATGTAGCTTTTGGACATATATCTTCATTATCATCAAATTTGTTACAACTTTATTCAACAATTAGACCATTGAAATCATTGAACCGTGGGCTCTGATACCACTTGTTGGGTTCGAAATCGAGAGGGCGTCATGCGGAAGCTATTAGTTGCAAACTATGAGACGATAAATAAGATGACAACGAAAAACAATACTAAAAAGGCATAAAATTATTATATGTTTTGGTCAATCGGCCTACATATTATAAAACTTAATATCAAAAACATTAAACCTATTGGGAGAAATCTCCCTCTAAACAAAGACTCTTTAAAGACTACATTGTGGATGCTATTATGTTATGGTATGAGAAGGGGTCTTCTATTTATAGATGTCCAAAACCTTTCCTCCAGGAAAAAGGTTAGCCAAATGTGGAAAAGTTTTATATTTTCCTTTCAGGAAAAGTAAAAGTATTTATGGTTACTTTTATTTCCTTTCAAGAAAAAGTAAAACTTAAAATTTGGTAAGAAAATCGGGGCAAAAATCCTAACAGGTGTGAGGTGGTAAGTATCTCGTGGAATTAGTGTAGGTGCACGAATACTGGCCCCAACACCACATTCATTTAAGAAAATAACTCTATCCAGGCCAATTTCATTCCAATAGTTTCAAATCATAATAGTCAAAAATATGTTCTTTTACATCAATTTTGGTCTGCCCTATCTATTCTAGCCTTGGTGAACATAGTTACCTAATAGTTGCTACTAGCGTGAGGTAGCACGTATCCCGTGTAATTAGTATGCACAAAAACTGACCCAGATACCAGAGTCATTACTCTATCCGAGCCACTTTCAAATCATACCAGTCCAACATATGTTCTTTTACATCAATTTTTCTCTATCCTCGTATCTATTATAGCCTTGATGAACAGAGTTATCTGATAACTAGCTGTTCCTAGTGCTAGTGCTACCAATTTCAATCCAAAAACATAATAATCGAAATAAAAAATACACACACACATTGAAATTCAGAACTAATCTGCAAATGAAGTTAATAGCAAACGTTTATTTACCTTGCCAAAAACGACGTCGTATGAAGTACTGGAGCGAATACGTCCATAAACAACTTGTAGAACAGCGCTACCTCTAAGAACAGTTTTAGCCAAATAACAACCCCCATTACAACCACCTGATCCGGACTTACTACTACCGGCACCCGATGATGACGATGATTCTTCCTCCGAAACCGCCATTAATAACCACTATATTATTCAATTCCCTCAAAACTGACGGATTAATCAGCTAATTTTGAGTGAAAATTACTAGGGTTTATTATTGCATTGAGTTTGAAGATTTTAGGGGAAAAAAAGAAAAAGAAGAGAAGGAAGGTTTTGCGTTGCTATTTTGGTGAACTGCTAGTAGCATTACGTTTAACAGTTAATTCATTCTACATTCCATGTGGCATTTTGACGGAGGGACCAAGTGTGGAGAGACATTTTTACACTTCTGTTAATAATTCTCCGTAAATCTTTGTGGTTCGGTTCTTTATTACCGCGTATTACGAGAGCTTGAGTATATCAGACTACTCTCTTTTATTAGTTTTCGATATTATTTTGAAGTCTCATTAATTTGAATTTGCGACGCGTGGAGCTTATTTGAGGGAAGTACTCTGATTAATCCAAATTCACACGAGTAGGGCCCAGTCGAGGAAAAGCGGTCCTATTAATTCAAATTTGTGGCACATTGAACGAGTCGGGATCTATCGAAAACAACCTCTCTATTTCACATTTGAGATAGTGGTATGGACTGCGTACATTTATCCTCCCCAGCCCCCATTTGGTGGGAATATACTGGGTATGTTGTATGTAGTTGTTGTTGTAGTATGCTTTGAAGTCTGACTAATTTTGAATTTGCATCGTGTAGGATCAATTTCTGAAGAAGCGTTGTAACTAAATCTAAATTCATGGGATGTAGGGTCCATTTAAGGAGAAGCGCTTCGACTAATTTGAATTTGCATTGCGTAGGGCATATTTCTGGATAAGTGTTTCGACTACCAAATTTACAGCGTATAAGACACATTCAGAGATAGTGCTCCCACTAATCCAAATTCACGTCGCATAAAATACATTCAGAGGAAGGTTTTTTTGTTAAGAATTTTGTCTCTATCAAGATTCAAAATCTTGACCTTTTATTAGGGCATAAGCAATCTCATCTGCACTATATTCTTTGAACGTTGTTAATAGAATAACTTATATAAATCTCATAAGTTTAGGATAATTTATTTGGTTGTTCATTTGTTCCTTGTTTTCTTCATTAACTAATGATTCTATTGCTAAAAATATTACAATATTTTTATGTAATTTTAAAGATTTTTAGTTGTTCTTATTATGACTAGTTAATGAAAAGGTTAGAGATTTCAAATTTTTATTCACTTTAACATCCTTATTATATAAATTAGAAATGAAAACAACCTTTTCTTTTGATAATAATAATAACATATTCAATGAAATTACATAACTGAATTTTGAGGAGGATAAAGATAAGTAGACTTTAACACCCTATCTTGTGCAGATAGAGAGGTTGTTCTCAAAGGACCGTCGGCTCTAGAGAATCAAATAAAAGTAATTATGTAAAGAAAAAATTGCAGCAAAAAAAAACATGACCGCTAACAAAGAATACAGTGAAAAGCATTCAGAAAAAGGAACAATAACAATAATAAATTAGTTCAATACAATTAAAGAACTGGTAAAGTTGTTGTCATGTGACTAGGAGGTCACGGACAGAAATTTAAGGTAAGATTGCGTACAATATACCCTTGAGATGGAACCATTCTTCGGATCCTGTACATAGCGGAAATTTTAATGCACCGGGGTGTCTTTTTTAAAAAAAAAAAAAAACTTATCCGAGTAACCTATTTATTACCCTTTGGTTCATGGAAGCCTTAATTGTTATCGTCATTCTTACTAAAAAGTATATCACTAATGATTTTCGTTTTTTAGAAAACATTCTATTTTTTTGAACCTTTACATACAATTGTTCGAGGGCATAATTGAGCATTTCCAATTGTTCAGGAGTATACTTCAAATTACATCAAAATACATTTAATAATTACTCCCTCCGTTCGCTTTAACTTGTCACTAATTTTTTAATTAAATTTCTACTTTTACTTGTCATTTTTGACATATCAAGAGAAGACAACTTCTTTTTTTCTATTTTACCCTTAACATTAATTTTCTTTCTTTTCTAAATTAGTTTCAATACACAATGTAAACATCATTTTAATAGGGATACGATGGTAAAATAATTATGTCATTAATTATTTTTCTTAATATATTGGTATGTCAACTCAAAATGTGACAAGTAAAATCGAACGGAGGAGTAATTTGATAGTAAAAATTTGTCGCACTAAATATCTACACCAAATTAATAAATGGGACACATACATATTATATCTTAGTCAATACATATTTAATGTCAATGTTGAAATTTCCTTTTTGGAAGTTTGATGAGTCGCAGCGTCTTATCAAGAAATAATAATAGTCCCATTGTATAGACTATAAGTATAAAGTTCTTAATCATTTTGAGGCATCCAACATAATTGAACCTAATTGAACCATCGAACATGTATTTATTAAAAAGAAGTATGCTTCATTTAATAGATTCATACATACTTTATATACTACCTTTAATTTTAAGGTTTAGTTAAATGCTTCGATTGGATCTATAAAAAGATTTACTATATATATACTCGATAACAAACAACAATAATATATGTATTTCGAGTAACTCCACACGTTGTCACACCCCTTTTTCGACTCCAAAAATAATATATGTATTTTAAGTTCGAAAGGGTTTTATTATTAAGGTGACAAAAATGAAAATTTTGTTTCGAAAAAAAAAAAGGATTATTTACATTATTTTTTTCTTATTCAGAGTCGCCACTTGACATAATCCGGTGTGCCAAGTCACCTTTGGAAAATCCTTTTCGAAACGATTTGACTCTAAAAACTGATCCGCGAACAGAGATTCCGGCTAAGGAATTCTGTTGACCGAGGGGAAGGTGTTAGGCACCCCTCAATCCCGTGGTTCGACCACGGTCGCTTGGTGGAGCGTATCGGCTAATTTGACATTACAAATGTACAAACCACATAAACACACAAAACAATCAAACAAACAAATCACACAAAATTCAAAACAAACCAAAATAATGTTCAGTCCAAATTATACAATCCAAAATAAAAGAGGTGCTGAAATATAAAACTTATTCTATTCTAAACTAATCCTAAACTAAACTCCACCCGACGTTCCGGGCCTTGATCACGAGCCTCCTTTGCGTACATGCTACTTCGGGGCATTCCCCGGATAAATCAATACAAATCCTTCGGGGCATTCCCCGGCTAAATGAGTACAATTTAAACTTTTCGTGCAATAAAGTAGAAAGTACCATTCACGCACATATTCAAACACTCTAACAACTCGTTATTCCTAAATTTGCCTACCCGGCCTATGTTTGCCTACCAAGTTTAACGCATCACAATTCTATCATGTTTAACATTATCAATACATCAAAATTAATCAATATTCATTTTTCTCCATTTTTAATCCCCACCTTAATTATTCTCAACCACGTGATTAACCCATTTCAATACACAATCCACCAATCGAGAATAACGAAAATTCACCAATCATGCTTAGCACATCACACACCCAAATGTCACCAACAGTTCACATCAACAAACAAACCACGGTATCGAATCACACGCAATCACAATCACATAAGAATTAAATGAAAGAGAAGAAAGAATTGGACCTTAAATTTGAAGCTTTCAAATTTTGACCCGACCATTATTCAAAGAAAGAAACAGAAGGAAGAAGGACAACCGGGTCTTGACTTAAGACATCCCACCTACTCACATTATGAGAGGATCGAGTGACAAGTATCTCAACTTTTGGAGGGAGATGGACTATACCGAGTTGGAGAGTCGAGTGAGGTTCCATCGAGGTTCCGGTCCGCGGCTCCGTCATTACATAAAAAAAATGAAAATTACAAGTTAAAACATAAATTAAATTATAAAAATCCTATCTATATAGCTTCTATCGGTTCTTGACTCGACTTTCATCACCCTATTCTTCAGGCGGGCTCCTGAGTTGCTATTTCTTTAACTTGTTGCTTGCCTTTCAATTTCTTCACCCTGTTCTCCAGGCGGGTTCCTGACTTGCTATTTCATCAACTTGTTGCCATGCTTTCAACTTCTGCACCCTGTTCTGCAGGCGGGCTCCTGACTTGCTATTTTTATCAACTTGTTGCTATGCTTTTAATTTCTTCACCCTGTTCTGCAGGCGGGCTCCTGACTTGCTATTTCATCAACTGTTTAACTTTCAATATCTTCACCTTGTTGCTTGGTTTTCCATTTATTCGCCATGTGCTTCGGGCATGCTCCTGAAATCACATCAAAACTGAAAAGAAAATTATCCCAAATAAAGAAATGCAATTTCTATGAGTTAATTAGAATGACTCGACTAAAAGGTACGTCTTATAGGAATCCAGGGGGATGACTCGACTAAAAGGTACGTCTTCTAGGAATCAAGGGAAATGACTCGACTAAAAGGTACGTCTTCTAGGAATCAAGGGAAATGACTCGACTAAAAGGTACGTCTTATAGGAATCAAAGGGGATGACTCGACTAAAAGGTACGTCTTATAGAAATCAAAGGGGATGACTCGACTAAAAGGTACGTCTTATAGGAATCATAGGGGATGACTCGACTAAAAGGTACGTCTTATAGGGGTCAAAGGGGATGACTCGACTAAAAGGTACGTCTTATAGGAATCAAGGGAAATGACTCGACTAAAAGGTACGTCTTCTAGGAATAAAAGGGGATGACTCGACTAAAAGGTACGTCTTCTAGGGGTCAAAGGGGATGACTCGACTAAAAGGTACGTCTTATAGGAATCAAAGAGGATGACTCAACTAAAAGGTACGTCTCATAGGAATCAAGGGATGACTCGACTAAAAGGTACGTCTTATAGGAATCAAAGGAAATGACTCGACTAAAAGGTAATGATACGAGAAAGACAAGGGAAGCACGAAACAAACACCAAATCAGTCCACTAATCTTAAGGATTCGAGGACCAAGATGGAGACCACACTTGGATTCGCTGCCAACAACAAGAATACAAGATACAAGAGTATATTTTAACACCAAAACAGCGATAAAACGTGATGAACAAGATGAACAACAATAATACAAGTTTTGGATTCAACGAAGACCCCAAAACAGTCCACTACACAACACATACACGATTTGCAAGAAAATAAAGATAGATAGTGAGACCAAGATTATTACAAGATTAAGAACCAAGTGTATTTCAACACTAACCCCTAATGAATGTAACAATCAAAACCACACTCTTACGGTGACCACCAAGGGAATGAACTCACCTCAAGATCTACCGTTTCCAAGCAAAGATCAATATTGGCTTTTCCAAGCCCTATGCTAAGGATGACTTTTCCAAGCCCTACAACTAAGGGTGTTACACTCTCAAAAGAGAGAAAATATGTCTTTCAATTCTTCATCATTCCAAATCTGCCAAGAAATGAGCTAAAATGACCTATTTAAAGTGTATTACAAAAGAAGACAAAAAGACCACTTTGCCCTTAATGATAGGTGCGGCCATGGTGTGTAAACACACCATGTGTAATGTCCAAAATGCCCTTAATTAAGGTCCAAAACCGTGAGTCTTCAATCTTAAATGCTCCAAGCAATCTTCCACACGCGAGATTGCTTTAAGTTATGCTCAAAACGGGTCCTCCATGCATGTTTTTGTATTCTCGAGGTGACCAAGTCTTGAGCCTCTATATGTTGGCCTCCAAAGATGTCATCAAAATATAAGATGGCCATTTGTCCCGTATCAGTACGTCTTCTAGGAATCAAGGGAAATGACTCGACTAAAAGGTACGTCTTATAAGACTCAAAGGGGATGACTCGACTAAAAGGTACGTCTTATAGGAATCAAAGGGGATGACTCGACTAAAAGGTACGTCTTATAGGAATCAAAGGGGATGACTCAACTAAAAGGTACGTCTTATAGGAATCAAGAGAAATGACTCGACTAAAAGGTACGTCTTATAGGAATCAAAGGGGATGACTCAACTAAAAGGTACGTCTTATAGGAATCAAAGGGGATGACTCGACTAAAAGGTACGTCTTATAGGAATCAAAGGGGATGACTCGACTAAAAGGTACATCTTATAGGAATCAAAGGGGATGACTCGACTAAAAGGTACGTCTTACAGGAATCAAAGAGGATGACTCGACTAAAAGGTATGTCTTATAGGAATCAAAGGAAATGACTCGACTAAAAGGTACGTCTTCTAGGAATCAAAGGGGATGACTCGACTAAAAGGTACGTCTTATAGGAATCAAGGGAAATGACTCGACTAAAAGGTACGTCTTCTAGGAATCAAGACTTAAGTTAGGAAGTTCATTACCTAAGAAGCAAAATTCAAATTACCCAATCAAGGAAGTGTGTTTCCTTATCAATTTTGTTGGAATTATCAAAACAATGAAGTGCGTCTCCTTACCAAAGCTGCTTGAATTACCAAAACAAGGAAGTGCGTCTCCTAGAGATCTTGAATTATGAGTTTTACCATGGTTTTGATTACCAAACCTGTGCAGCAACCTTGCCTTTTGCATTTGTTGAGGTGAGAAATTACGGCCTTTGATGTTTAGGCTCTGAAATCCTTGATCTGAATGCAACATGTATTCCTATTACATACAAAGAAAACTTGTGAGTTTAAAAAACATGGTGGCTAGTTTGTGGCTTTGGCTTTTGAGGCAATTGCTCCTGCCCCCGTCACATTTAGCTTTGCTTCCAACCATTAGCATATGTCATTGACTTGCTGTATCATTGACTCAAACTCAGCTTATTAAGAGTGACTCTGAAACAAACACAGTATTTCTGCTTTGTCGTGTTTCTCAAATAAACCCTTTGAACCTTGGTATTTCCATGAGTTCCCCGACTTCTCTGTTGACAAAACTTCCTGCATGCCTTTTTTTTGGGCTTACAATCATCTCTCTTTCATGTGCTAGCTTTTTTCTTGCTTTGTGCAATTAAAAAAGTTGGTAGCCAGTTTTGAAATCTTTTCTCACTTGTTTTGACACGGACTTGACTCAAAAACAAGAAACGAAAAAAAAGAATGACAATTTTTGTTTTGATAACTGACTCAAGAAAGATAAAATTAAAATAAAGAGAAAAAAGAAAAGACAATGAATGTCCCCTTTTAAAACAAACAAACAAAAATTCATCTAAAAATGACAGTCAACACTAATGATTATGCCATGCATTTCGAATTAAGCAGCTTGATCTTTTCATCCAAACTTTCTACCCATTGTTGTTGAGTTAATGGCCTTAAAACTGAGTTGCTTTCTTAGGTCAATTGCATTTAAGACCCCATTCGGCTAGTGGCGCCTTGAAGGGTTTTAGCCAACAAGCTTCTTTCATTTTCTCTCGGCTCACTATCGCCTTATGGTGCCCGTGAGGGTTTTCACACCAATAAGACTCTCTCATTTTTATTTCTCTCAACTTACCATCGCCTTATGGTGCCCGTAAGGGTTTTCACCAATAAGACTCTCTCATTTTTATTTCTCTTTTGATTCCCTATGTTGAGGAAGACAAATAGTTCCCAAATGCATCATCATATTCCTTGCATGCTCCGCCTTAACATCCTCAAAGATTGATCTGAAGGTCTTTCTTTGGTTGTAACTTGACTTTTGGATAAGGTTAGAAAGAAAGGATGACATGGGGCCCAAACGACACTTGAAGTGGGGTAGGACTTACAACTTTTGGAATCGACTCAAACAATGAGGATTAACTCATGCCCCAATTTCTTTTGACTGGGTGACACTAAATTATTTATTTGGTTGGACCGAGCCCTGAGTGGGGCAGCCTACGTATCTCATCCTTGAGAGAGGAGAATCAGGTCATGCGTAGTTCTGGCAGCTTATTTTGCTTGATTCTGATTTTTTTTTCTTTTTTGGGGATTTTTCCAACTCTATTTTTCTCTTTTTTTTTGACACATTTTTTCTCTTTTTTTTTTTTTTGAAATTTTCTGACTATTGTTTTGCTCGATATTTTTTCTTCGAGCTTTGCTGACTATATTGATTCCAAAAGAGGTGTATGAAAGAAAATAAAACTAAAGCTCAAATGGGGTAAACAAAGGATGACACGATGTTTGGATGGCAGAATGAAATGCCTTCGTCATATCAATCTTTGAAAATGCAAGTACATATCATGCAATATGAAAGTGCACGATCAAGATCACTTATGAAATGTTTTACAACACTAACTTGCCCCGAGCATGTGTACGACCTCTTTTCTACACTTGTCCAGCATACAACTCCACTTTGTTGTACATTCCTCATGCTGAAGGACTCATGACTTCGTGGAGCTAATTTTCTTCCTGTTCCTCTTGATAGGATCACTTAGACACTGTTTGACCTAATTAAGACATGTCTTTCAATTGATGACCAAGTTATTCTCACGATTTTCAAAATAATAGCCTTAATTTTCAAAGAAGGTTTCAACTTGATCACCAAATGCCCCAGCACTCTATCTATTTCCTCAGATGCTCTCTTTTTCTAACTTTAACCCTCTGATTCAATGTTCATTCTTAAACTGGATGTTAAGATCTAGCTGTAAATTTCACTAGCATATCATATCACTAGAGTCAACACAAAATGTACTATGTAAAGAAAACAAACAAACAACACATATTTAAACACAAAGGAAAATGAGACACTTCATTTAGTCGAAACAAAAGATAGAAGAGGTTGGACATAAACAACAAAAGGACAAAATAAGACAGATCCCGAACTACAATCCTGAAATAATTCGGAGAACAGAAAATAAAATAAAACAAGCTACCAAACCCCTTCCTGGTAAGGAGAGGGGTGACTTCTCAATCACTCAGCCTGACAACTTAGCCACTGGTTTGCATATCAGCATGATTAGAGTTTCCCTCACTATCAATGTTCTGCACCATAATTGATCCATCATGAATCATCTTTTCAATTTCTCTTTTCAAATCTCAACAATCTTCAATACTATGACCCTGAGCCTCAGAATGATACGCACATCGTGCGTTATGATCAAAATTTCTTGAACGTCGATTAAGGGCGTGCCCAAGGAAAGGAGTGATCATTCCTTCCTGTACCAATCTCTGAAATAAACTGGCATATGACTCTCCAATTGGTGTGAAGCTATCTGTAACACCCCGTATTCAAGTACATGTATTGGCATATTCAAAGACGTGTATTGGTCTTATTTATATGGAATTAATTTTTTTATTTTATTTATACCGGAATTTGCCCGTCGATGGTTTCATACGAAGGTTATTGAATACGTTTTCCAACGATATAAAGATTTCCAAAAATGGATAAGTTTCGGATATAATCGAGCACGTTCGAAACTATAAAACGGTGGTCGGGATATGGTGAATAGTAAATGTGCAGGAAAATTTCCTGCACACAAACTACTGAGGCCTGCCAGTTTTTTGGGTCAATTTTGAACGATCATAACTCCCTTAATATAATGAACTGGGAGAGCTACGACCTATCAAAAGAAAGATCTTTGAGTCTTCTTTCCAATTCAATTGGTTCCATCCAAATCCAACATCTGAGTAAGGAGTTATACTCGTTTTACTTTAGCCTCTCAAAATAGTTTTTTAGGGTCAACTTCAAACGATCATAACTCCTTGTACAGGACGAACTGGGTAGCCTACTTTATATGAAATGAAATCCCTTTGAATTATCTTTCCAACGATACCAATTTCACCCAAATCCGATATCGGAGCAAAGAGTTATGGTCGATCTACTTTAGCTTGTCAAAACAGTCCATCATGGACAGATTCGGATTTACTTAAAATTTTAAGGGCAATAAGGTCATTTTCCATCACCTCATGAACGAAAATTGGTCATTATATACATATACTTAGCCTCATATCCATTATTTATCATCCATTATTGAAGAATAAGAAACCCTAGCCAAATTTCAACTCCAATTATCTTGTGATTCAACCGTAGAAAATCCAAATTGATTCCGTAGTTGTGTTCACCGTCTCGAGGGCTTCGAGAAGCACCCCTTATTTGTGCCAACAGGACTTCGAAATCAAAAGGGCCATTTTATGGTAAGGATGTAAATTATGTTGGTGTTATTTATATGGATATGTATATATATGCATGTAAGCATAAGAAGTGTGTTATTTGATTGTTGTTGAAAGATGATTGGAAATGATGTTGGATTATTCTTGTGCATGGTTGGATTATGTTGAATTGTGAAGGGATTTGGTGTGATGATGTGGTATTGAAATGATGATTATATATATATATATATATATATATATATATATATATATATACACATAAACCTATTGTTCAAGTTGGTTTTTGGAATGCTATGCAAATATTGGTTGTATGGAATTATGGAAGAGAATTGTGGTGTTGGGTTGCTAATACTAGATGCCAAACATTTCATTGTAGATAAGTGATTTGTAAAGGCGGGAAGTTGTGTTGAATTGGTATCCGAATCTACGACGAGGTATGTAAAGCATACTCTAACAATGTTCTTTGGCATGAAAACACCAATGTTCCATCAAGTAAGATTCCAAGGTTGTCCAAAAACATGTATTGTTCTACGTTACCAACGAAGTTGTTTCCATCCTATAAAGTGTCAAAATATTTCATTGATATACCAAAAGGCTCCTATTTCATTGTTGTGATATTGATGATTCTGAAACACATTGTTGATGTACCAATGAGTCTTTATTACATCGTTATTGTATAGAAGGTCTATTACTTGGTTCCTATTGATGTATCATTGTTTCAAAGTATCAAAAATGTGGTGGCGACCGAAATAACAATCTCAAAGATTAATTGAACTAAGTGATGAAAGTTCTCTCTTATCGGGTAGTATCCCAGGGGCATAAGCCTAGCATGGGTCGATCCCTATTTATGTGTTTATGGGTGTTATCCCAGGGGCATAAGCCTAGCATGGGTCAATCCCAGTTGATATGTACTGGAGGAAG
Source organism: Capsicum pubescens (assembly GCA_030864215.1). Lineage (NCBI taxonomy): Eukaryota > Viridiplantae > Streptophyta > Magnoliopsida > Solanales > Solanaceae > Capsicum > Capsicum pubescens. The sequence goes on along the minus strand of CM061547.1, from coordinate 281,588,881 downwards.
CCTAATGGTCACAATACAGTACAGTACAGTAATGATTACAAAGACGATAAGAACGAAGGTAAAGTGATTGAATAAATACAATGTACAGGTTGTCACAAGTTCTAGTAAGTGTGGTCCACTCCTATTACGATTTATTCACTTGTTTCTGATTTCTATTGAGCTCTTATATCATATGTGATTATCTACAGTTTTACATACTCAGTACATATTTCGTACTGACGTCCCCCACGGGGACCTGCATTTCATGCTGCAGGCACAGGTACCTCAGCTCATATACCGCACAAGTAAGAGCCAGGTCATACAGCTATTGTTGGTGAGCTCCAGTTTGCTTCGGAGCTTTTCGAGTCGGTTCCTTATGTTTTGTTATTGTACAGGAGTCATGTGTGGGCGAGGGTTTGTCCCGACCCTAGTTATGTCATGTATATCCTAGAGGCTTTGTAGACATAATGAAGGGTAAAGCCATGGAAGTTTATATAGTGATGTTATATTTGTATATGTGGTGGCCCCGACGGCCAAGTATATATATATATTTGTGCGTGTTGTGCTGATACAGGTAATTAGACCCTTCTATATGCAACGAAGTGCTGTCCAAATTTTTGGTGACATATAAGTGAAAGTACAGGTATTTGAACGGGTTCTCCCGGGCCTTCTCGGCTTCAGGTGCCAGTCCGGCCCGATGAGATTTTTGGGGCGTGACACTATCTCTCGACTTCTGCCTCATTTCATTATTTGGCTTGGATAGAAAATCTGGCTTAGAAGGGTTTTGGTATGTTTGTGGAGTTAAAGAATGACTCTGGGGCGTTGGGGTATGCCATTGTGGGAAATATGAGGGTTGATCATGTGGTTGTACATTATACACTGGATATGGATGTGGAGGAACAGAGTATAATGGATTTGGGGAGTGATTATGTGGAGCCTGGGCATAAACTTGAGCTTAAGCCTGAGATCGGCGACGACGTGGTCTTCTTGACCTTTCTTGATGTCCAACTATAATTGCAGATGCATCTTCCTCATTCTTTTCCTCCCCAACACTTCCTAAACCCTTTTGAATTACTTGAGTGGTCGTTTTCAATGTTGCAAAACTCACAATGCGACCAGTCTTAATTCCCTCTTCTATCATCTCCCCCATTTTAAGGACCTCAATGAATGGCTTGCCTAATGCAGGTAACAAGTGTTGATAATATGTTTCGTCCTGCACTTGAATAAACACCTCCACTATTTTGCTTTCTTTCATTGGCGGTTTTACTCTAGCAGCTTGTTCGCGCCATCTAATTGCATACTCCCTGAAATTCTCAGTATTTTTCTTTGTTATACTAGTTAGGGATTTTTCATCAGGGAGCAACTCCACATTGTATTGAAATTGTTGCACAAATTCGTTAGCTAGGTCATCCCAACTAATCCATTTGTCAATGTCTTGGTCAACAAACCATTCTGAAGCTAGACCTGAAAGACTCTCATCGAAATATGCCATGAGTAATTCTTTTTTCCCTCCAACGCCCCTTAGCTGGTTGCAATAACGTCTCAAATGTGCTATAGGATCACCATGTCCATCATACTTCTCAAACTTCGGCATTTTAAAACCAAGAGGAAGATGTACACCAGGAAACATGCACAGATCTTTATATGAGACACTTTTGTACCCCCCAAGTCCTTGCAAGTTTTTCATAGTTAGTTCCAACCTTCTCAATTTTCTGGCTATTTCCTCTTGTTCTTCTGCCATAACATGCTTCTCAGTGTTAGGAGGAAATTTAGGCGGTTGAGGGCAATCGTAAGGACCAGTCGACTTAAATGTAGTCTCGAGAGCATAATGCTGATCACTAAAAATATTCAATGCAGGCTCTCTTGTAGAGTAGGGAGGCACAACTTGTGGATGAACATCAAAAGTAGGAGGTGGGGGTGGCGCCACAAAAGCATGAACAATAGCTGGAGCCGAGTATGTGGTAGTCTTGGATTGGTGAGTGAGGAAATGAACATTGGAAGTGGTTGGATATTGTTGCCCCGGAGTCGATCCTGATGCATGTTTTGCCATATCAACAAAAATAGGAAATTGTGCATGTGACACGGGAGGCAATCTAGAAAGATATTCCAGATTATCCGTGGGAACTGGAGGAGGCGGCAACCCATTAGCCCAAGCTCGATGCATTTCTATTATTTGCCGCCTTAATTTTCGAATCTCTTCATTATCTCCTACATTCTCATTCCCCGAACTCCCTATCTGATTAGTGACAAACTAACTCGGTATCCTTGTTGGCCATAACTTCCTCTGTGACTTGGAGCAATATGGAGGACCAGCCAAAATGCCACCAACCAACCACCTTAAACTAGCTGGACAAGAGATAACAAATGGTTAGAGTTCAACAGTTTTTCAAAACCTCTTTTTTTCTTGAAAAGATCACCGAACCCAAGAAGGGCGCCTACGTATCTCACCCTCGAAAGGGGAGAATTAGGTGTGCGTAGTTCGTGAAGTTTTGTCAAAATGGCCAATTAAAATCTTTTTTTTTCTTTTTCTTGAAACTTTAAAAAGAAAAGAAAATAACAAATTATCAAAAGAATTGACGAAAATCTTTTTTGCGCATTTTTTTAGGTTTAAACTCCCTATACAAAAATGGAATCTATGATTACCAAAGAAGAATCTTTTTGGGTTTTCGATTTAGAATTTCATAGAAAAATGAAACTTGAAACTATTAAAAAAATCTTTTTGTAGTTTTCTTTTAGAGATGTATATGAAACACCTACTCTAAGTGAAGAGTGAAGAAAATCTTTTTGAATTTTTCAAATTCCTGTACAACATGAAATCTATGGTTACCGAAGAAAATATTTTTGAATTTTCGATTTTAAATTTCATACGAAAATGAAACTTGAACCTATTAAAGGAAAATATATTTTTTTGCTTTCTTTTAAAGATGTACATGAGACACCTACTCTAAATAAAGAGTGAAGAATTTATTTTTTTTGAATTTTTGAAATAAGATCCCCGGACCTAAAATAGGTTGCCTACGTATCTCACTCCCGAGAGAGGAGAATCAGGGGTGCGTAGTTCGTCCAGATTGGACAATTAACGATTAACTAACAGATTGACCCTACTTAAGGGCACAACCAAAGACAAACGAATAAAATCTTTTTGAGTTTTTTTTTTAATTTTAATTAGACACTTCAACTAAACTGACACCAATAATTATGAAAAAAAAAATCTTTTTGGTATTTTCATTACCTGAAATGTACAAATTTCTACCATTTTTTGCATTTTCTTTTATAGAAACTGCTAAAAAAAAATCTTTTTTTTTTGAAAATTTCGAATTATGAATGCATGCTAAAGGAGACAAATGAAAAATCTTTTTGATATTTTTGTTTCTGAGAAACGAGTGCAAAAGGTAATTTTTTATTTTTTTTTTAAATTTTTGGATTGTGAAGAACAAAAGCCATAAAGAACACTAAAAGCTACGACACTCTTTTTTTTTCTTCTTTTCGACTCACTTCACTTTTTTTCTCTATTTTTTTAACAGTTCTTGCCTACGCACCTTACTTCTAACACATGTTTTCACCAAATCAGTCCGTCAAATGACCCCATTACCCTCAAAGATGCAACATTTAGCACGTAGGGATGCGTTAGAGGTGAGTTTCCTACAAAGGACCAAGTGGACCCCGCTAGGTCTCAATATGATGCACATAAGCATGACCTAAAGGCTGACCTACGTTGTGGTTTACTAACAAGGCCGTTCGGGGAGCATATGATCGATAGTGGCTGCTTTGCTTTCCACCTACTCCATACATCCAACGGCTCCCCCCCTAAAATAAAGGTGACTCAACTAGAGTTCGTGCGCACGACGTGCGCTCCGAGACTTGTTGCGGAAAGAATTGACTCGGGTTATGCAAATGATGCCAGATATAAAGCGGTAACACATAGGATAAATACTGTAAACAAAGAGCACGAAAATGCACAAAAGTGAAAACACAAACAAAAATCACAAACAATGCTTATACACTCGTAATTCCAAACAAAGCCTATACGACTCCAAAAAAAAGCTCGGATTCTGAAATAGTCCCCAGCAGAGTCGCCAGAGCTGTCACACTCCTTTTTCGACTCCAAAAAAGATATGTGTATTTTAAGTTCGAAAGGGTTTTATTATTAAGGTGACAAAAATGAAAATTTTGTTTAAGAAAAAGGATTATTTACATTATTTTTTTCTTATTCAGAGTCGCCACTTGGCATAATCCGGTGTGCCAAGTCACCTTTGGAAAATTCTTTTCGAAACGATTTGACTCTAAAAACTGATCCGCGAACAGAGATTCCGGCTAAGGAGTTCTGTTGACCGAGGGGAAGGTGTTAGGCACCCCTTGATCCCGTGGTTCGACCACAGTCGCTTGGTGGAGCGTATCGGCTAATTTGAGATTACAAATGTACAAACCACATAAACACACAAAACAAGCAAACAAACAAATCACACAAAATTCAAAACAAACCAAAATAATGTTCAGTCCAAATTATACAATCCAAAATAAAAGAGGTGCTGAAATATAAAACCTATTCTATTCTAAACTAATCCTAAACTAAACTCCACCCGACGTTCCGGGCCTTGACCACGAGCCTCCTTTGCGTACATGCTACTTCAGGGCATTCCCCGGATAAATCAATACAAATCCTTCGGGGCATTCCCCGGCTAAATGAGTACAATTTAAACTTTTCGTGCAATAAAGTAGAAAGTACCATTCACGCACATATTCAAACACTCTAACAACTCGTTATTCCTAAATTTGCCTACCCGGCCTATGTTTGCCTACCAAGTTTAACGCATCACAATTCTATCATGTTTAACATTATCAATACATCAAAATTAATCAATATTCATTTTTCTCCATTTTTAATCCCCACCTTAATTATTCTCAACCACGTGATTAACCCATTTCAATACACAATCCACCAATCGAGAATAACGAAAATTCACCAATCATGCTTAGCACATCACACACCCAAATGTCACCAACAGTTCACATCAACAAACAAACCACGGTATCGAATCACACGCAATCACAATCACATAAGAATTAAATGAAAGAGAAGAAAGAATTGGACCTTAAATTTGAAGCTTTCAAACTCAAAGTTATTCGAATAAAGAGAGTCCGCACCCGGAAACCTCGAGCCGAACCTTAACACCAACAATCCAACTCGACAAATAATGACCCGTTCACCGTCACTTTTCACGTTGTTACTGTTCACCGATACTGTTCACCGACGCCCCCCTTTTTTATTGTTGTTGTTGTTGTTGTTCTTGTGAGGAAGATTATTTTACGATTGTTGTTATTGTGGAGAAGATGATGATTAAAGATTGAGTCCTTTTTCCTCTTAGAATTTTTCTTTTATAATGAGCATGAATTTGTTATGATGTGGGAATTTTGGTGGGTCTCCCCATATATTCTTTCTTTGTGGACAAGAAAAAGGAGGGGGGATCATATGGGTAGTTAGGGTAGGTGGAAGCTTTTGATTGGGTATGTTGTTAGGATAAGATAAATTAGTTAGAGGTATTTTTTTTGTTTATTTTTGTATTTTTGTGGGATGTAATTACATGGGGTTGAACACATGGTAAGGTGAACTAAAAATGAATAAAATTAGACTTCGGGAGGTACAAAATTAGGTATCTACACACGTAAAATCTGAGGACTGGTAGCATCACATGTGCATCAGTGCTAAGGGTGGCAATAGACCGAAATCGGTATCGCCAGACCGGTTTAACCGAAATCGGTACAGCCTTATCGGTGTATTTTCCCGGAACCAATACTACCGAAATCGGAATACCGAAATTTTTGGTTGGTTCGCACCGGTCCGTTGGTTACCGGTGTAGAACCGGATCGGATCGAACCGGCAACCGCAACTATACCGGAAAAAATACGTACTTCACCTTTTTTTTTAAAATTAAATTAAATTATATAATTAACTTATATTTTATTAATATAATTAACTTAAAGATATATTAATATAACATTTTTAATAAGTTTAATAAGTTAAATTATATTTATATTAAGTTTTAAAAAAAATATCCAATGTTTATTCTAGCGCTGCGCCGGACCGGAACCAGAACTACCGGAAAAATGTTGTTGTCCACACCACTATCGGATTTCGAACCGTTGTGTACCTGGTATACCGATTGCAACTGATATCGGAGCGTGACCCGAACCGGGCCGGTCCCGGAATTACTCCGGTCCGCTGCCACCCTTAATCATTGCATAGATTCTATTTTACTTGTATATGTATGAAAGAATAAGGAAAAAGACATCATTTTCACCCTAAACTATATCCGAAAAGTCTAAGCCACACCTAAACTATACTAGTGACCTATTACACACCTTAACTATTAAAAAGTGATATTATTACCTCCCCGCGACCCCCATTCTAAGGTGCGTGTGTTACACTTATTTTAGGCGCGTCCAACCTATTGAATAACAAAAGTAAACAGCTAAAAACATTAAGGGAAAAGTCATCGTTTCCACCCCAAACTATAGTCAAAAAGTCGAATCCACACCTAAACTATATAAGTGACCTATTACACACCTTAACTATAAAAAAATGATACTTTTTACTGACGTGGTGTTGACGTGGCAGCGCGTGTAAAACAGTACACCACATGCAAGTGGTGGTAGTCTGACAGGGTGTAAATAGTTTCACTTTTTTATAGTTTAGGTGTGTAATAAGTCACTAGTATAGTTTAGGTGTGACTTCGACTTTTCGGATATAGTTTAAGGTGAAAACGATGTCTTTTCCCAAAGAATAATTGTGATAAGACAGTGAATAATCCTGAGAGTTAAGAAGTAAAATGTGCACATGCTACATGGATCCTACCTACGTCTAAAGGATTATGCATGTGTAAGTATATTTAAGATGCTTAAAAGTTATGCGTACGAAAAAAGTACTAGCTATATATACATATATATGTGTGCGCGCTAGATCCTTTCTTCATTGTATGAAAGTTGACAGACAAACTGTACGTGTTTATTTTGCCGTTTTTGATGACTTTTACTCCCTATGTTTCATAATAAATGAATTGTTAAATTTTGACACATATTAAAGAAAAAATATTAAAGACATAAATTTAACACAATTTTTTATTTTTACCTCAAAAAAAGAAAAAACTGATCTTGTAATACCTTTTCAAAAGTTAATTAGTTGTCAAATCATAAGGGCAAATTTATAAAAAAATTCAATGATTCACTTATTTTAAAACACCAATAAATATTCTAATAATTTACTTATTCTGAAACGGAGAGAGTATTTTACTAGTAGATTATAAAAAGCAAAATCATGCTGCAGAGTGCAGATAGATCTATGAGATGTCAACGTACACAATATTATTATTCCATATATATAAGTAAGTCGGTGCCGGTGGAAATATGGAAATTGAAGCGAATGAACGAGATACTTTCTCTGTCTTATTTTATCCGTTCCAAATTAGAATGACACAGTTATTAAGAAAATAATGATTGATAATATAATTTTATCATTTTATCCCTCTTAATTGTGTCTTGTTGTTAGTTCCAATATCGATGGATGACTAATAACAAATTACCAATTATATTTTTAATGATGTAATCTTAATGGTACTCATCTTTGCAATATTTTTCAAGAATTCTAATAATAAGGAGTAATCAATTACACTAAGGGTATAATGGAAAAAAAAATTGTCTTGTCTTGATAAGTAAAATAAAAATAAAAAAATGGAATAACAAATTTAAAAAATTGAGACGAGTAAAATAGAACGGAGGGAGTAATATATAAGTAATTTAATAAGTAAGTCATTTGTGCATTGTCAGTCAGTCAGCTTTTCGAGTAAGCCGGTGATCCACTAGCATCTTTTTTTCTTTCCAATGTCCAAATTTTCTGTTGATTAATTTAAATTCGTGTCGTAAGTAGTTTCACTCTAAGAAGTCATTAAGTGTGGGTAGTAGTGAAGTCGAAATTTTTATTAAGAAAATTTAGAAGTAATAGTCGAAAGGGGTTCAACGTCAATTATATATATATAAAAGATAATTTTACTAATATATAAATAGTAGTATAATTTTCCATCGAAGGGGGTTCCTTAGCTAAAGGTTGCCGGCTCCGCCCCTGGGTGTGGGACGGTAAATAATTTTGTGATGAAATGCATGATTATTTTATCATGCATGCATTTGGTTGAAGGTATTAGATAGTCATTTATATCATAATAACGAGATAAATTATTCTATTTGCATGATAGGATAACTTAGCTTCGAATTAATAACTTGTTCCCACCAAACCACTTCTAAGAGATTCAAAATCTAAAGCAAAAACTTAAATATTGGTATTGCTAATTGTGTTTACTATTCGAATTATATATATTAAAACAAATTAAATAATGTTTCAAGGAAATCGAAATCATAGCCTTCACCAAGCTCAATAAATAGTTGTATATCACATTTGACCATAGTGTAATTAATTATCATAGTATAAAAATCATAGATGTTGATCTTGTAAAATTTTGTTACAATCATCACAGTGTAAGTAAATATAATTTAGTAACTATCAATATATGCATTCGTCCGAAACTTCCTATGGTTGTAAAGTAAGAGTATCTAATCTGTTACACTCACTATTTTATTAATTTATTCTCCCTATAAATATGTACTATTGTTTTAATATTTTGACTGACTGAATAAGCAAAGGACAGTCACTCCCATACATTTGATTTTCTCAAATACTAATAAGTGGTCTCTGAAATCCCCATATTTTGCGGTTTTTCTCAAATTAGTCTCCATTTTTTCAACCATTTTTTCTCTTTCTGCAGCTTTTTAATCTCTCAGTTTCTTGTGTTATAATATATTCATTGCCATTTTGCTTCACAAGATTATATTCAAGTTTTGTTTCTTTCAAGTTGGACAATTTTTGTACTACAAAAGGTGAAGTTCTTGTACCCTTTTCATTTCTAGCTAAGTTAAATATTGATAGGTAAAATAAAATGTTGTTATACCCTCTTAATACATTTCATTTTTCTTTCAAGTTGGACTTTTTTTGGATTAGAAAAGGTGAAATATTTGTACCCCTTTTCATTTCTTGCCAAGTAAAATGTTGATATATTCATATATTTCTATGTTAAATGTTGTTATACCCTCTTAATGCATTTCTTTTTTCTTGCAAGTTGGACATTTTTGTATTAGAAAAGGTGAAATATTTGTACCATTTTCATTTCTTGCCAAGTAAAATGCTGATATATTGATAGGTAAAATAATGTTGTTATACCCTCTTAATACATTTCTTTTTTCTTTCAAGTTGGACATATATTCTTACGTTAGAAAAAGTGGAAATATTTGTACCATTTTCATTTCTTGCTAAGTTAAATGTTGATATATTCATATATTTCTAGGTTAAATGTTGTTATACCCTCTTAATGCATTTCTTTTTTCTTGCAAGTTGGACATTTTTGTATTAGAAAAGGTGAAATTCTTGTACCATTTTCATGTTTTTGTTCTATCTACTATGATGTGTGTTGCTCAATTTTCACATTCTCATAGGTATTGTTAGGTAGAATGTTGTGATGCTCTCTTAATGCATTTCTGGTTTAATTGTGAATTGTTTTGTGTGTTACTCAATTGTCATTTTTATAGGTATTGGTTGGTAATTATGTGTTGTACCCTTTTTCTGTCTTTCTTGCTTTATTGTGAAAAGATTGCATTTTAAGCATTGCAGTTTTGTTGTTCTGATCATTTGATGGAATAGTATCATCGATACACTTAGGCAAACTTCTTCTTGATTCATGGTTTTATCAACATATTCAATTTCTTTATTCCTGTAGTAGATTTTTCTGTTGTCTTTAATCCGTCACTCCTTGAGAAAACACGTATTCTCCATCATTCATGGTGTCATAAGGTAGGGTAAGGTCTGCGTATACTCTATCCTCCCCAGACCCTACTTTGTGGGACTATGCTGGTTATATTGTTGTTGTCGTATTCATGGTGTTTTGCTTCTTTTTTTTCTTTTAATGATGGTGGTGCTCGGGCGAACTTGCACGCCTGGACTATTCTACCGGGTGCCTGTTGTCCGACATGGAATTCTGCATTTAGTTTGCTTATTTTACAGAAAGAGGATATTGTGTATATATTGCTTTGATTGAAGTTTACTTGGGTGAATAATTTCTGATTATGCATTGGATGAAACTATCAAAACCATATAAAGAAAATAGTTATCTGTCAAAATGGATTTTTTCGTACGCTATAGTTTCTTGCTATGAAACTTACTTTTGCTTGGGGACAAAAGGTTTTGGTGGATATCTATCGAAATGGATCTCAAAACTTTGCTTTTCGGATGTGTAGTTGCTTGCCATGAAATTTTTATTTGGGAACAAATATACTTTTATTGCGTTCTTGAGGCATTCTTATTGAATCCAATCTTGTTAGCTAAAATTCAAAGCCTTATTGTGTCTCGACGATGATTAGCTTTTAAGTGCATAGAGTAGTGTAATTTTAGTTTTAATTCATCATAAGAGTAAGCATTAGTGAAATTAGTGTAATTTGTTTTGCAGAGGTAATTTCTCTTCCTTGTTTTCGGGGAACTTCTATCAGTCTAGGACATCCTATGAAAAATTTTGACGGGGAGATGGGAATAACATATTCATGTCCTTTCGCCAATTTTGACGACTCAGATAGTAAATTCGAGTCTTATTTAGTGAGAAAACTGAGTATTGGAAGTGATGCTACGACGAATGCGTTACCGCCTATTAATTTCAGTGGACAAAATCCTCAGGAGCCGAAGATGCACAAGTCTTATAGTTCGGGGAAGATAATACTTGAAGGAACTCTTACCTATAAAAGGAGGGAGTTGGAGGCCAAAATCGGACTGACTGCATTTGATAATGAGGAGAAGACGATGAGTCGATCAGATACCCTTACGAACAGTGAAGATATTTCTGAAGAAAAGCAGGACATGCTCGATGAAAATAGTAAAATGATACCATTGGTAGGTGAGAAACAAAGAGATGAGGCTGCAGTGAAGTTGCAGAAAACATACAAAAGTTTTCGTACTCGAAGACGATTAGCGGATTGTGCTATTCTGGTTGAGCAGAGATGGTATAGTAGTTTGAACATTTATGATTAGCAAACTTTTATGACAGACCCCGGTAACTGGTAACGTTGCTGGCATGTGACCAGGAGGTCATGAGTTTGGAGCCATGGAAACAACCTCTTGCAGAAATGCAGGGTAAGGTTGTGTACAGTAGATCCTTGTGGTCCGGTCCTTTCCCGAGTTCTGCGCATAGCGGGAGCTTAATGCACCGGGCTGTCCTTTAAACTTCTATGACAGAGCCGTGTGTCATGATAGTTCATACCTTGATGCATGCTTCGTTTGTTCCTGATTTTGAGTGTAATTTACAGGTGGAAGGTATTAGACTCCGTTGAACTCAAACACAGTTCTATATCATTCTTTGACATTCAGAAACCCCAAACTGCTATTTCTCGTTGGTCAAGAGCTTTAACAAGAGCTGCTAAGGTATCGATTTGATTTTACCGTACCATTTACAAACTCCATTTCAGAATCTTTATTAAGTTGTGCTATATTTGGGGACTTTGTCTGTGTTGGTAGGTCGGTAAAGGTCTGTCGAAAGATGAAAAGGCCTGTAAGCTTGCTTTGCAGCATTGGCTTGAAGCAGTAAGCACTCTTCTCCCACAAAGTTTTACATAACAATGTCATGAATTCTCATTTTTGTGAGATTTTCTTGATTTACTTTCATGACTCTGAAAACAGGTTGATCCTCGACATCGCTATGGTCATAATCTTCAATTTTATTACACCAAGTGGCTCCAAGCTGACAGTAAACAACCCTTCTTCTATTGGTGAGATTTTCTTTGCTCGGCAAGTAATTCAAGCAGACAACTTGATTTCAATTTCAACTTCTAAATTCGACGTTTTTCTCTCGAATATTGCAGGTTGGACATAGGTGAAGGTAAAGAAGTAAATCTTGAGAAGTGCCCTAGATCAAAACTTCATCAACAATGCATCAAGTATCTTGGTCCGGTGAGTTTAATCCTCTCTTGTAGGACATCAGATTCTTATAAAGGTGTTCAAATCTACGCTCGCTTATGATATTTATGCAAAGGATCGGCGAGCAGATTCTCTACATTTATTTTTTAAATTTGTAACCAAACACAAGTGTATAATGGATTTTAGATATTCGTGAATTCTTTAGCCGCTTGAGGTAAGAAGATGTTTACTGCAGCTCACGAGTTACAAATAATTACAGGTAGAAAGGGAGGCGTATGAAGTTGTAATTGTGGGAGGAAAATTCATGTACAAGCAGAGCGGGAGGCTTCTTGATACGAGGGGAGGTCCAGAAGATACCAAGTGGATCTTTGTGCTAAGTGTGTCGAAGGACTTGTACATTGGGATGAAGCAAAAAGGAACTTTTCAACATTCAAGTTTCTTAGCCGGTGGAGCCACATTATCTGCGGGAAGATTAGTGATCGAAGATGGTACTCTAAAGGTATAGATCCAATAAAACGTCATAATTTTGCCAAACCCGCAACAAGTGGCTTTACTGAATTTAACCTTTTTTGCGTAATCTAGGCTGTCTGGCCACACAGTGGACATTATCTCCCAACGAGGGAGAATTTCGATGAATTTATGGCGTATCTTGAGCAACACAACATTAACGTCAGTATTCTTCAGGTAAGATACAGTATTTTCAAATGAAGTTAGTGTTTGGGACGGGCGTGAGAGCTTTTGTGCAAGAGAAGAAGCTGTCAAGCTAATTATTAGAAAGTCTTCACGTAAATAACACCTCAGTTGCAACGCTTATCGCATTACCTATCTGAGTGGATTAGTGTCTTGACTTGTTTTGCAGAAATTTCCAAGTGATGGAGAGGATACATCCTTTGCTAGGAAGGACGGTGGTTTTGGTCTTCGTAATAGCTTATCTACACCAGATTTTAGCCAAGCCGCCAATGAAGAGAGCAACGTCAAGTGCTCAGGCAAGGAGAAGACTGATTCTACTACAAAATATTGCAAGGATACAGAAAATTCAGTTCCATTGCCAAGACAACCGCTATCATTAAGACCCAAAATTGTAGTCGAAGTTCCAGTAAGGGAAGACACATTTGAGTTATTCACTCAACCTTTGGATACTCCAGAAGATGGATATGAAACAGCAGAAGAATACTTATCAGATACAGAACTTTCAGTTTCGAAGCAGAATTTATTTGACGATGAAGATGAAGAAGCCTATGAAGATGCCATCCCGCCAGAAAAGATAATGAAGAGAATAGATACACATCGAAGAACAAAGTCATTCCAGTTAGCTAATCAATTATCTTGTAGATGGACAACCGGAGCTGGACCTCGGATTGGATGTATGAGAGACTATCCAGCAGAACTCCAGTTTCGCGTTATGGAGGACGTGTGTTTGTCTCCAAGATCATCTACACTTCACACTCCACGGAAATCTTCTCGGCCTCATACTCCTACCTTCTTTTCTATCGAAGCAAATGAAGGCAAAAGACGTCCTTTTTCTGAGTCCGCGGTATTCTTTCAATCAACTCCACGGGTAGAAGAGCTGCAAAATTATTGTGGTTAGTAGTTAGGAGAAACTAACTCATTCTTGCAATACATTTTTGTTTTATCATCATTTATTTTTCTTGATCATTTTTGACAAACTACCATAGATTTGTAAAGCAGGATACATTCATTCTTTACCTCCATTTTTTTTTTTGTACATGTATAGAAAAAAAGATCAAGTGAAATTTCTCAAAGTTCTTTATACTCACTCTAGTGTTCATCTGCTTTTTCTTTGTTTCACCTTTAAGAGTTCTTGATTCAAATATTGTTATGTGCATAACAACCTAAGTTTCTCGCACTCTTCAAAAATGTCTAGTGTATTTTTGAAGGATCCGACAAGGGTGTGGCAACATTTCTGGAGAGTCCGGGCAACTTAGATAACAACAATAACAACAAAAGCATACCCAGTGTATTTCCACGAGTATGGTGTGAGGAGGTTAGTATGAACGCAGACTATTTTCGATAGACCCTCGACCTCAAGTCAAGCATAACAAAATCAGTAAGAAAAGGAGATAAAATAGTGAGGAAGTAATATAGAATATAATGAGAAAAAGAACAATAGCAACAACAAATAGTACAATAACTTAAGTAAAGAAAAGAACAGAAATAGTAAAATCGAGGAATAAGATAGTAGGAGAGTATTAATAATAGTACTGATAAGGAAACTCGACTACGCTCGAGTCTCCACTGCCTACTAACCTCTACCTTAATCCTCCATCCCCAAATCCTCCATGTTATGCTGTGTTGCTCGGTCTCTTCGTAAATGTGATTTAATGCGTATCGGATCCTTCAAAAGCAATGCATTTTTGGAGGACCCGAGGCGCGCAATATTTTTTAAGTGTCCGAACAACTTTTATATATATATATATATATATAAAGAGAGAGAGAGATGCGGAAGCTTTTTATGCTCAGCTGAATTGAGGACCGCGATGAACATCACGAATATGCTTAACTATTAATAAACAAAGGCGGAGCCAGGATTTCAACTGAGGGGTTCAATATTCAAAGAAAATTTAGTCGGAGGGGGGTGGGGGTTTCAACACATACTATAATCACATAAAAAATAATTTTAATCATGTATAAATAGTATATTTTTCCGTCGAAGAGGGTTAGGCTAGCTCCGCCTCTGTTAATAAATGGTATGATTAAGTCATATTTTGATGATAAGACGGGACATTTAAGTTTCTCTTCCATTTTTATTTGAATATAAAATAAATGGTATCTCTTATCCTAACTATACTTAAAGTTGCTCTAAAGTAAAGAGTTTTAAATTTACTCTAAGCAAAGACCTTTACGGAAAGGACAAAAAAATTAAATAATATTTTTAAAATTCTTCATATTTTTTAATATAGTATAAATATAGATAAGTTTTCGGCTAATATTTAAATACTACAAAACTGACTAGGTCTTAAATAGGTGTGCTCATACCATAAATAGGTATAAAAATGCAAATGACTGAATCCTCCCGTAGGAAATAAGGCCTAGTGTTCTCAAAAGTGTCTAATCTTAAATTTTTGTTTCTTCTTAATAAAATCTTTAAAAGTGACTTAAGCTTTGAAAAAAATCATTGAGAAAACCTGTATTGTCCATAAAAATAAGTTTTTATTTTTTCTTCTTACAAAACTTGTGGTTAATTGAACAAGTTTATTATCTTGAATATCGAGAATATTTGTATTATATACAAAAGTTATAACTTATCTCGATGGTCAACATTACCTTCTTTTTTTTATGGCCGACATTACCTAAGATCTACCTTTACCAATAAAATAGAACTTATGCTCAATTGAATAGGTTCACTATCCTAAAATATCTTGCGATTTTACATTATAAACAAAACTATTTTATATCCAGAACTTATGTCGGATGGATAATACAAACTTATCCAGTAAAATATTATTACATACAATAACGACAACAACATACCCATTAAAATTCTACAAGTGAGGTCTGGAGAGAGTAAAGTGTACGCATACCTTACCACTACCTCAAGGAGGTAGAGAGACTATTTTCCACAGACCCTCGACTCAAATTGTGAAATTTAGAACTTAATTACAAAAAATCAGAATATTTTGCATAATTATTAAAAAATTTGATTTTGGTTTGTCGAGATACATAATTAGCTCCCGAAATATTCAACGAAGATACATTTTTTCCTTTTTAAAGATACATAATTCGCCCCCAATATATTTATTTTTGATTTTGAATCTGTCGAAATACATAGCACATCCAACGAAGATACATTCTTTCCTTGTAAAGATACATAATTAGCTCCTGATAGTTTTTTTCGATTTTGAATCTGTCGAGATACATAATTAACTCTCTGATACATCCAAGGAAGATATATAATTAGTTAAACTTTTTGTAATCACTCTGTGTGGGTACATATTTTTGTAAATATGCGAAGTTAAGGTGTATATTTATGTTGTTTTTATCTAAAGTATTACTACTATTAAATAAAAAGGGCAGCCTAGTACACTAAGCTATCGCTATGCATGGTGTCCGGGAAAGGGCCCCATCACAAGGGTATATTGTATGCGGCTTTAACTTGTTTTTTTGTCAGAGGCTATTTCCAAGGTTTGAACCCGTGGCCTCCTGATCACGTGGCAACAACTTTACCAACATATCGCCAAAAAATAAAGACCACCAAGGCCAATGAACTCTTAACATATGGACATTGGCCCAAGCCCAAGAAGCCCAAACTCAAGCCCAATTAGAATCCATCCCTAAAATTCTTGGTATAAAAGAAAAAAACAACAACCTATTTTTCATTCTCAAAAATCTCTGTGCCGCTAACGTTTTCTTCTTCTTTCTTCTTCTTCTCCGTTGAAATCAAAATGTATGTTTCTTCTTTCTCTTATTAATAATAAATATACAACAAATAATCCTTTATATTTTATTTTTTTAATTCCTTTTTTGCAATGAATTTTACATGGATTATTACACTATAATGTTGCCTTTTAGCTTAGGAAAAAAGTGAATTTTGTTTTTGTTTTTTTGTCTTTGTTTGCTTCCTTGTAATAAAAAATTGTTAGGTGTTGGTCTGGTTTTTCCAGTGGGTGTATGAGAGGGGATTATGAAGTTGTGATTTTATGTGGACTTAATGTGCAGTTGTGTTGAGGTTATGAAATAGGATGCTGAATTTTAGTTGATTTTGAGGGGTGTAAAAGAATGTCTTTTGTTGATTTTTACTAGAGTTGCCTGTCTAGCTAAATGGTTCTGTTTTGGGGAATATAATTGAAGACTGTTGTAGTACGTAGTGGCGGAGTCAGTATTTTCATCGAGGGGTTGTGAATTAAACATACGAACTAGCTGAATGTGGTTCAACATTTACTATATATATGTAAAAAATATTTTTAACCATGTAAAAATAGTATAATTTTCCGTCAAAGGGAGACTCTCATTCAGAAGTAAACATACGAACTAGCTGAATGGGGTTTAACATCTACAGTATAATTTTCCGTCAAAGGGAGACTCTCATTGAGTGGGTTCAGAAGTAAACATACGAACTAGCTGAATGGGGTTTAACATCTATATATATATATATATATATATATATATATATACAGAATAAATATTTTTAATCATGTAAAAATGGTATAATTTTCTGTTGAAGGTGGGTTTGGATGAAACGTGGCTCCGGTCCTGGTTGTACGAATTTGTTTTTCTTTAGTAATTGAAAAATTCATCTGCGGCCGACCAGTCTTTGAAACTCGTGAATGATGGCCCCGGTGCTCTATACTTGTATGCTTAAATACCAAAGTTAGTTTGCTTGGTATAAGGCTCAACACTATGACCTAACACTCAAGTCCCTCAGCCTTTGCCACTCGAGCTAAGCTCTGGTGGATGTTTTGTTTCTAGTTCTTGTCAGCACTATTAGTGGTGAAGAATCCAGACAAAATGCCTACTCGCGTATCGCTCGTATTAAGTAGCTTTTTATGTACTATGAAGAATCAAATACCCACGCAGGTGTAATATGCCAGCTAACCTATATTATGAATACAAGTAGTACAAAAGGAAAAATCTCAACTGTGTCACTGTTTCGTTGAATTCCACTGATTTGTGTGAGCATGTCGAGGGAATGTGTGTGCAGTAGCTGCGCTACTTTGTTTGATGTCTAGGATTCTTTGTTAATGCACATTTTCTCTTTAAACTGGAAAATTATTGTCTCCAATAGCATCTAATGCTTTAGCTGTTGCAGATTTTGGAAATCCAGTCTAGCAAAAAGTTCAATTTGTGTGCTACTCATTTTGTTGTCTGACGTCAAGGTTTTCCTTATGCATATAGTCTCTGTCGTTGAACTAGAAAAATGGTTGTTTGCAATAACATCATACGATTTAGTAGTTGCAGATATTGCAACACTGTGTTTACCATTGAACATGAAAGTTACTGGAATGTACGGTCATGCTTTGGCACAACTTGCTTGTCGGTGTTTTCTGCTGTTACTTCATTTAATATTTTGTCACTTCTTCCGACCATCTCTTTTACAAATATGTTTATTGCATCTTCAGAATGGAATGTCAAATCAAGCACGCTATTGTGGTGAAAGTCATGGGCCGCACAGGATCAAGAGGACAGGTGACTCAGGTGAGAGTCAAGTTCATGGATGACCAGAACCGGTTTATCATGAGAAACGTCAAGGGACCAATCAGAGAGGGTGATATTCTCACACTGTTGGAGTCAGAGAGGGAAGCCAGGAGGTTGCGCTGAGGAATTAATTGTTGAGATGGTTTTGATCACCTTAGGTTCTGTAAACGACTATTGTTTAGTATTTTCCCATGTCAAATGTTTGGTTTTGTTTTCTAGACTATCGGCAAGTGTTGTTCTGGCATCTCTCGAGTTGTTTGGTTGTGCTTTTAAGTTTTAACCATGAAGATTGAGTTATTTTCTGTCTATTGAAAAGTTGGAAAATGTTGTGAACTTGTGATGATATCTTGCTTTCTCCCTATTGAATATTGATTCTCTTGTGTGGCTATTTCTAATTTCACACGGCTGGATAAACCATCGGTCTTTCGATGAGTATGACTGTCCTTGGGTCCTTTTTTGGTTTAACCCTCTGGTGTTTAGAAACCTGGGGGGGGGGGGGGGGGGTTCATGAGGGAGGGCTTCGTTCTCAAAATTTTCAACTTGAGAATAGAGACTTTTGGTTAAGGGTGGAAGAATTTTGTTCCTACAAGCGTCTCGTCTTTCTTTACCTTGGAAGGTTAAGATTGTATACTTACTTTCAACTTTAATGTGAAAAGTTTTTCCCTACAATTTATAAGATTGGTTGGTTGCATTGCAGATTTGAAAGCTAGAGGCTAGAAATAGTGCATTCCAATTCAAGAAGAAAATCAAACTATCATAAATGGTATAACAACATATCCTTTAATTCCACAAAGTGGGGTATGAAGAGGATATAATGAACACCGATTTTACCTCTATCTTTTTGGAGGTACAACGGTTATTTTCAATGGATCTTCAGTTCAAGTAAGCAAATTTAAGTACAATGGTTATTTTCGATGGATCCTCGGTTCAAGTAAGCAAATTTAAGTAGTAATGAAAAGGAGGAAAATGAAAAAAAATAACAATAGTAAAGAGAAACAAGACAACTAATAGGAAAGTAAGACAGAACAGTAACATAAACAACAAGGTGCGACCACTTAAACATAATAAATAATAGATGACAACAGATAAAAGTCAATGAGTATGTGGATAGGCTAATACTTTGACAGACCCGGTGCTCTAGACTACTACCAAATGAAAAACTACAAGAATAGGTTAATAATGAGACAATACTCCATTATCTACTAATCTTCTATCCTAATCCACGATCACACCCTCCTATGTAAGATTATGTTCTCGGTAAGTTGAAGATTAACTATATCCTGTCTAATCAATATATAGATTAAAGTTGTAGGTCGTAAAAAATGGTAATTTAACTATAAAGCCTTTATAAATGATTAGTAGGTACTTGGCTAGTAAGCCATGGATGCAACGAGGTATTACTAAACTCTTTTGTTGTTGTTGACGAATCTTCTGTTTTTGCCAAATAAACACTCCAAGAACTCAAGAAAATGTGCCTGGAAGGGCATGGTTGAGTTGTTGGAAGGTGAGTTTTACATGGAGTTGATCAGGGATCGAATTCAGTTTTCCTCTGCCGCTCAACTATGAGCTCGTCGCATGGGGCTTGTCTAGTATGGTTTATATATTTTGTGTGGTTTGCAAGCTATTATACAGTAAGCAAGTTACCACAAAGTGTTCATCCAAAAGACAGAGGTTGTGGCAGATGTTGAGGATTCTCCCTGGGGTTCAAAAAAAAAACTCAAGAAAATGTCTTAAGGACCGATAAATTTTTATTGAGTTCGTGTATTTAATGAATCTTTAAGTACCAAACCATTCAATTGTCGAGGTGTTATGTCAGGGGCGGATCTACAGTAGTCTTAGGGAGCTTTCGAAAACACCTTAACTTTTTTTGTAACTCTATAATTATATTTAGAATACTATTAACGTATAATAATATATTGATAGGTGTTATGTTAAATTTGCACTCCTACTCAATATTTGAGTATAGTTAGAGTTGTCAATATGGGCTTGGCCCGTGAGGTCGGTCCAACCCAACCCTTTAATTAAGTAGAGTTGGGCTAAGTTTTTTCAGCCCATTTAGAAATGAGGCTTATAAGCCCAGCCTCACTTGGCCCATCGGCCTCAAAGGCCTGACCCGTCAGCCTTAGAGGTCAGCCTATGGGCCGGGACATTAAAACTAATTATTAAATGTTTTTAACTTGATCATTTATTTATTAGGAATTAGAATTTTGTCAATCTTTTTTAACTAGCTACCTTTTTTTTTTTTTTTATCTATTCTTTGGTTGATACTAATTTTTTGAAAGTTCTTAGTGTGTGTTTAAAATGGCTGGTAACATGCTTTTAGTTGTGAACTTCAAAAAACTGCTTTTACTCGTGATGGTTTAGTAGTTGTTGCCTTTGCTTAATGCAATATTCTGTTCTTTAAATTTAGGCTCTCTTCTGTTATAATCTTGTTTCTTTTATGTAGATACTTTGTGTATATCTATATTTATTATCTTAACCATATTAGAAATTTTCTATGAAATCTGTAGCTAATCATCATTTTTTTGCTTATTACACTAAATGCTATGAGCTAATTACAACTAAGAGATCGTTTGGTGTGAGGTATAAGGGATAAATAGTGTGAGATAAAATGAAGGACTATTTTATCTCATGTTTAGTGTGAGTTATTAGTTAGTACCGGCATTATTTATCACACCATTTACACTATAGTGATGAGATAAATTATCCGTATACATAATGGAATACCTAATTTGAAGATTAATTATCCCAGGATAACTCTTTTCCCAACCTAACGAAGGTATTAGTAAGATGCTTCTAATATGCTATAAAAACTAGTAGGTGACATAGTAAAGTGAAACCATAAAAGTTGGTGATAGTCTAGTACTTACAATATTTTCGTTTATCATGTTTCGGGTTACTTTTATTTTTTCTGAAGGGCCAATCTGCCCCAACCCGCGGCCCGCTTAGGGCTGGGTTGGGCCACTATTTTAAAGGCCCTTTAGTTAAAAGGATTAGCCCGTCCTAACCTATTTAATTCTCTAGCCCGCTAGGATTGGGTTGAGCCAACCCATTTTGACAACTCTAAGTATAGTTTTATAAAAAGATAGTCTAGAATTCAATTGTATTTTATATTAAGGGACCAATAATGCATGCTTTAGTTAATTGAATGTCATATATGATCAGCCAACTATTTCAAGGACCGAAACTAAAATTGAACAATAATTGAAGGATCAAAAGTGCAATACCAAAGGAGCATATTTCCATTACGTACAATTATGGCTCAACAAAATTAAAAATCTAGAAAATGACAACATTTGATAAAGATGTTTAATCTCATCTTATAATTTATAATTTTATTTTATTTATTTCCACAATCATTTTTAGGATTTAGCTTACACAAATTTACGAATAATTCAAGAGAATATTCCATTTTAATCCTTGGATTTTGAAGTGATGGACAAAAAAGTCCCACTTTAAAATTGTAATTTGTAATAAATTAAAATTTCCTAGCAAAAGTGTAAATTTGGAATTTTTTTGGCAAAAGGATAGATGGAATCTTTAAATGTAACAAAAAAAAAAAAGAATTTTTCTTTTTGGGTGATGAAACAAGAGTAGTTTGCACAATTATTAGTCCAATTAATTTAGTTACATCATTATCTCTTAATTAATTTTAAACAATCAATTAGTTAATTTTAATCGCCCCCCCCCCCCCTTCCAAGTTCCAACCTACACCACAAAAATTTAAAATAAAATAAAAAAATCTCTAACTCGACTTAATCTTAAAACATGTTTTAGCTACTTATTTTCTTCTATTTGGACCTTAGATTAAAACACACGAGACTAATTTGTGTATATTTCGACTAATTTTACATGATATTTGCTACGTTGCTGCCTCTCTCACCAACACGTGTATTAACTCAGTTTAGCACGTTTCTAATAAATAAGAAGTAATTGCCTAGTATTTTCGGCTCTGCTAGGATTAGAATATCATGATTACATGTAACACCATTGAATATTTATATATTTTTGTAATTTCTTAGAATATCATTAATCTATTAGCTAACTAATTGCCTAAAATCTTAAACTTCTAAAATTATAGTATTATTAGAATATGATTGCCTAGCAAAAGTGAAAATTTGGTGTTGTTAGGCTCAACAAAATATAAAATCAAGGATGACAACACTTTGAAAAAGATGTTTAATCTTATTTTTTAAAATTATGATTTCCTTGAGTACTTAGCTAAACAAGTTTTACGAATAATTCGATGAGAATATTCCAATTAAATCATTAAATTTTGAAATATTAATATATTATCATCCTAGAAAAAGTTCAAATTTGGCTTTCTATGGCAAAAGGATCAAAATGGCATCTTTGAATACAAGAAAATGACTATAATATCTCATGTGTTAGTATATTTTGTCAATCTCTTGTAAAAATAAGTTATGTAAATAAAAATAAAATAATATATACCTAATATAGGGAAGGATAAGGTGTATGGAGACTCTTAACTTGTTTGGTCATAAAAATAAAAACCGTATTTATTTTATTTGATATTTTTAAAGTTGAAAATAGAGTTGAAATTGTGTTTGATCAGTATTTTCAAAAATATTTTAAACTTCGGATGTACTTTTTTATAAAGTGATAGGAAATACTGAGTCCAAAAAAAGTAAAAACGTAGTTCGAAATACGTTTTGGGTTTTCATGACCAGATAAGTATTTCGAAATAAAGTAAAAACGTACTCCGAAATAGTGTAAATAATATTTATGGCCAAACACCTACTTAATGTATATTATGGAGGTAGAAAGGTTATTTCCTAAAAATCACCTGTTCAAACAACTCTTAGCAAAACAATATTAAGAAAATAACATGTGGATGCAAAGCAGACATAACAAACAATAACCAAATAATGCGATAATCGAAAACAAAAAATAACATGTATTAGCATTCACCATGTATACATTTCAATAAGATATCTCAAAATTTTTGGATGAAAAAGTCAAACCAACAATTTGGAAACAGTAGACATTGTCAAAGTATAAAAAGTCAAAATCTCAGGAGAAAATCCATCACAAAAAACATATATATTCCCTCCGTTTCAATTCGTTTATCTAATTTTAATTTGACACAGAGTGTTAAAAAGTATATAAAACTATTGAATCGATCTTGTGGAGTTAAACTAAAAATATGTAGAACGTACCAAGATATTTTTTATTAATCTTACGGTCTTAAACATATCAGGCGTAAAGTTGAAATTTAACGAGTTGCCAAAAAGCGAAAGAAATGTTCTTTTTCAAATGGAGTAAAACGGAAAGCAGAAAGAGTAGCTCGGTGCACTAAAGCTCTCGCTATGCACACGATCTGGGGAAGGGCACCACCACAAGGGTGTATTGTATGCAGCCTTACCTTGCATTTCTGTCGGAGGTTGTTTCTAAGGCTTGAATCCGTGACTTCCTGGTCACATGACATCAACTTTACCTGTGACTCTAAGGCTCTCCTTCGGAGTAAAACGGAAAGCAAGACAAATAAATTGAAAAGGAAAGAGTCACAAATTTTCAGAAGGCTTAAGTCATCGAAAGACACTTAAAGTTGTCCCGAAAATTCAATTAGACCCCTCAACTAAGACCTGTACCTATTAGGCCCCTATCCAAAATTCGGGTGGGTTAGGGATCTGATAGGTACAGGTCTTAGTTGAGGAATGTAAGTGAATTTTTGGGACAACTTTAAATTTCAAAATGAAAAGGTCTATAAAACATTGGAATGGGTCAACTTTCAATATTAATTTTTTTTCCATTTGGAGATTAAAAAAAAGAAAGAATCAGAATATATCATCCATTACAAAACAAACACAACAAAACAACATTACTCAAGACAGTAGGAAACTTTTGAAAACTATAAACATCTCACAACATCATATGTATACACACACACACATAAACAGAAAAAACAACAAAGACGTATACACAACTTCAACAAAACTCCTAGTACTACTACTACTTGTGTCTCTTATACCTACCACAATGGAAATCAACTTCCAAAAACAGCAACAAACAGAAACAAAGTTCAAGGGGAGAAAAAGAACTAAAGGTAGTAACAGTTATGTTGGTGTTAGACAAAGGCCATCAGGTAAATGGGTAGCTGAGATTAAAGACACAACACAAAAGATAAGAATGTGGCTTGGAACTTATGAAACTGCTGAAGAAGCTGCTCGTGCCTACGATCAAGCTGCTGTTCTTCTTCGTGGTTCAAACACACGAACCAACTTCTCAGCTACTCGTGTTTCTCAAGATTCACCTCTTGCCTACCGAATCAGAAATCTACTCAATCTCAAGAAAATCGCGAAGGTAAAAAGCCTGGATGACTTAGTTGATGCCACTAGTAGTACTACTAGTGTGACTAGCTCCAATATAAGCAATTGTTCTAGTCCAGTTAGTAATTGTGATGATCAAAGTAGCAATCTTAACGTAACAATGCTTTCTTGTGATCAAGATATCATACAAGAATTTCAACCATTTGATGGTGACTCCAACTCTATGACTAGCTTCAACATCATAGATTGTATGCCAGCCAACTGTGATGCCACAATGTTTAGCTATTGCCAATCACCGATAACTTCAAGCGCGATTGCACAAACACTTTCTT
This sequence comes from Capsicum pubescens, assembly GCA_030864215.1. NCBI lineage: Eukaryota > Viridiplantae > Streptophyta > Magnoliopsida > Solanales > Solanaceae > Capsicum > Capsicum pubescens. The sequence goes on along the minus strand of CM061547.1, from coordinate 281,564,132 downwards.
GTGATCAAGAAATCATACAAGAAAGTACTACTGGTGTGAGTGTGACTAACTCCAACATCAGCACTTGTGATGATCCAGTTTCTAGTGAAAATAGAGAAAGGAGCAATCTTTATGAAACACTACTTTCATACTACAACAACAACAACAACAACAACAGCGTATCCAGTATAATCCCACAAGTGGAGTCTCGGGAGGGTAGTGTGTATGCAGACGCTACACCTACCTTGGAAGGTAGAGAGGTTGTTTCCGATACAGAAACAGTACTTTCTTGTGATCAAGAAAGTACTACTGGTGTGAGTGTGACTAGCTCCAACATCAGCCATTGTGATGATCCAATTTCTAGTGAAAATGAAACACTACTTTCATACTACAACAACAACAACAACAACAGTATAATTCCACAAGTGGAGTCTGAGGAGGGAAGTGTGTACACAGACGTTACCCCTACACCTGCAGTACTTTCTTGTGATCAAGAAGTCACACAAGAAAGCCAGCTATTCGATGATATCAACACATACAAGCCTGATTTCGACATAGATACATCATCGTGTTCATCATTTTCGCGGCCTGAATTAGCATGGGATTTCGAAGAATGGTTAGATATTCCTTCCAAGACAGAGATGGGGTTAACAGAATTTGAGGTAATGAAAGTTGAAAGACAGATATCAGCATCACTTTATGCAGTGAATGGTGTTCAAGATTACATGGAGATTATTCATGATCCTTATCATGAGTCTCTTTGGGATCATCTACTTTCAAATTCTTGGTAATATACTAATATTGTTACATTTTCATTCAGGATCTTATATGATACTATTCTCTTGTTTTCATATCTTATTTTTATTAAGGTTTTCATATAGTTATCGAATATCTAAATTTTAATTATGTTGGTCAACCAAAAGAAGAAAAAAGCCTAAAAAAACAAAAAAGAGAGGGCTGAAAGGAAGCTGCTCACAGGATCTTATATGATACTATTCTCTTGTTTTCATATCTTATTTTTATTAAGGTTTTCATATAGTTATCGAATATCTAAATTTTAATTATGTTGGTCAACCAAAAGAAGAAAAAAGCCTAAAAAAACAAAAAAGAGAGGGCTGAAAGGAAGCTGCTCACAGGATCTTATATGATACTATTCTCTTGTTTTCATATCTTATTTTTATTAAGGTTTTCATATAGTTATCGAATATCTAAATTTTAATTATGTTGGTCAACCAAAAGAAGAAAAAAGCCTAAAAAAACAAAAAAGAGAGGGCTGAAAGGAAGCTGCTCACAATATTCACAAATTATATATCAGAGCCAGGTTTCGATCCTGGGACCTGTGGGTTATGGGCCCACCACGCTTCCGCTGCGCCACTCTGATCTGCTGGCATTCCTTTGTGAAATTTAATATATATTGGATTCCTTAAGGGCAGACCACCTTTTAGTGGACGTTTGGTTATATCTAGTAATTCCTTAGTTTAAAAAAGAATGACCTGTTTTGATTTAATATGAAGTTTAAATAATTAAATAATGTTTTTGATTTTGTGGTATTAAATTAAAATTATGTTAAATGTACCACAATGTCCTTTAATCTTGTGGTTGTAAAAATATCACGTGGAAAGTTGAAATTATAGAATTGACAACAAAGAATAAAGTCAAATTCTTTTTCTTTTGTTAAATAGACTAAAAAGAAAAACAAGTCATTTTTTTCAAAATGGAGGAGTATTTTTTATGACAAGAAAGTTTAAACTTTTATTAGTATAACTACAAACAACAACAGCAAACCCAATATATTCCCACCTAGTGGGGTCTGGGGAGGGTAAAATGTACGCAGTCCATACCACTACCTCCGAGAAAGTAAAGAGGTTGTTTCCGATAGACCCCGGCTCAACACAAAAGGATTTATTAGTATAACTAACTCTTTCTACAAAACTTAAGTAGGCGTTTGGTAATAAGTTTCAAGTTTGTTACATTGGGAATTTATGGAATTGTGTTGGTTATATGTTTTGCAAGGAATATTCGGAGTGATGTTCACGCTTGAGTAAGCTTAAATACAACATAAAAATGAAAAGCGAGTTAAAAATTACAATTTCAAGTTGGATTTAAAATTTGAGTGATGTTCACACTTGAGTAAACTTAAATACAATATAAAAATGAAACGCGAGTTAGTAAATACAATTTCAAGTTGGATATAAAATTTTAGTGATGTTCACGCTTGAGTAAACTTAAATGCAATATAAAAATGAAAAGCAAGTTAGTAAATACAATTTCAAGTTGTGTTCACGCTTGAGTAAACTTAAATACAATATAAAAATGAAACGCGAGTTAGTAAATACAATTTCAAATTGGATATAAAATTTGAGTGATGTTCACGATTGAGTAAACTTAAATACAATATAACAATGAAACGCGAGTTAGTAAATACAATTTCAAGTTGTGTTCACGCTGGGGTAAACTTAAATACAATATAAAAATGAAATGCGAGTTAGTAAATACAGTTTCAAGTTGGATATAAAATTTGAGTGATGTTCACGCTTGAGTAAACTTAAATATAATATAAAAATGAAAAGCGAGTTAGAAAATACAATTTCAAGTTGGATTTCCAAACATTAATTTTCAAATAAAGTAAAAAAATTATAAATGTAAATATTTTTCATAACCAAATGAGTCCTAAACGTTTCCTTTGTTGAAACTTGACAGAGGAGATCTGATTCTTCTATAATCCACTATCAGTACTACTTAGTTGTATAATCTTTTCGTCTTTTGATATAATAAATGGTAGGGTTGGGTTTTCTTCAATTCAAAATCATAAATGGCATATGATATAATTTTAGATATCTGCTAAAAACACTGCCTTAAACAGCAACAGAGTTAAAGTAAAGTAACATACTGGGAATAATCCATATGTCAATAGAGTAAAGTGCATACACTTCAGAGGAACTACAGATATTGAAGAGATCAGAGTGTAGATTTCACCGCGGTTGCTAGCTCTTACATGGTCACGGTAAACCATTTTTGCCATGAAAATCATTTGACCAAATACAAACCGAACTGTGCAGTCTCTCTTCTGAAAGTTGTAACAGTGAAATGAGAGTTTAGCAACTACAGTTCTTACGATCTTATCCAAGTATTGCGGTAAGATGAGTTATCGCGCAAGGAAGCATCATGGGCTTTGTATTCCATGACATAGCCACTAGGAAGCTTCAAGTGTCGCTTGATTGAATCTCTCAATGCCATCACAGCCTAGTAAGACCAAGAAGATGTGAGCACGTTGTACTTGTTTAACTTAATATGGAACAAGTGGGTGCGGGATTAAAGGATACAATTAGCATACCTGCTGATCTGACGCATTACGATTCCAGACACTCAATATGTCTTCATTGAAACGAATGCTCAAAACGGCACCACATATGTTGTCACCATAATCGAGTTGATCACCTACCAAAGCCAGAACCTAGACAAGAAATCCATCACAATTTCATAAGTTCAAAGAAACTCAAATGTTAGCAAACAACCAGAGACCGTGATGTTATGAGCATGATATACAGCAGCAGGAGGCCATCACAGATATGTGGACCGAATGTCCACATGATAATAACTCCTTCTTAGGGGAAGGCTCACCAAAGTGGTTAACTCGGACATTCAAGTGTCGCCTAGGCATTGCACTTAGTCTTGGCCTGGTGCACCCCACCTTCCAAAAGTGTATTTCTATCTTTCCGACTAGATAGGGTGCACCTCGACTAATCCCACGGGTTACGTATTACCTCCTACCAGCACAGATTCCAATTAACTCTGTCCACCAAGGCTTGGACAAACGTAAAAAATTAACTACAATTGCCAAAATTTGCATCTGAAGTCACATCACCTTTATTTGGATGATGCCAAATCAGCAATGTTACCTTTTTTTGAGGATGAAGGGTAAATTTTATTACAACATTTAGTTGTGCTGTGGTGATGAATGTGTGCTTTAACATATCATTCTCTTATTCTCCAAAATGAAAATAATGATACAGAAAGTCGGAGAGCATCATAACTACACCTTTCGCAAAGTTTCAGAAACAAACATGATCATGAGGGTAGCCTAACAAATCATTTTAAACGAGTTCACCAAATTAATGCTCAACTTGGCTAGTGAAATTTACCAAATCAATGCTTACTCCAAATGATGAGGATTGAGGAGTTGATTGATTAAGTTTGTTTCAATCATTATATATCTGGAAATAATAACTTCAATCCTACCTTCCAACATCTGCTTGAGCAAATTCACAATAAGCAAATGCATACAACACTCCCTGATGAGAATACTTCAAACTGACTCAACTTTTTGGTTAGATACTGGCAAGCTAAGGCAGTATCAAAATCCAGCTGTGTGATTACTGACAGAAATTGAGGAGGAACATCAACACAACGACACACCTTTAGGACAGCAGATTAGCAGATACTGATATTGAAGTCTAATCAGAGAAATCACTTCAGCTTCTAGTACTCTTCCTTCGACTCTTTTCTTTTATATGGTAGACCCTGCTCCTTAAACCCCCACATAAATAAGCTGCATCTTTTCCAACTCCCCCCTTGGTGAGGCCCCCTCATGGTTGGAGATAGAGCATCCTCTTCACTAGACTATCCTCTTTTATCAGCTTCTAGTGCTTGCTTAGTTATGGCAGAGGAAACCTATGTGAGCTTGTTTACTAAGGGGCATCTCAGCATTCGTTGCATACAATGGAATTAGAAATTTCCTATCTGTTTAGGTAATCATGTTTTACACTGTCTGAAGCTTATGATTTTAATTTCGTCATGGCTACCAATAGATTGAGTTAAAAATTTATTTCTGCACTGAATGGTTCTATAGCCATAAAAGTCCAGTTAATTTGACAGAAAACAAAAATATGGGGAAGCTTGCTTACCAGGTCCTCCCAAAAACGTCCTGAGACAGGCTTTTTAAAACGAATTATCCACTTTCCACCATTGCAATTAGCAGCATCCTTCACAGACAAATATAATCAGGAAATTACTAGGGTAAGAGAATACATAGTTAAGGACTTTAACGAAATTGAGGACGCGACAAAGCAATAGTTAGCATGAGCACCAAAACTAACCTCCCATAATGGACGAATACCCTCCTTGAAAAGATGCAAATCAGTTGGGCTGGGCAATGTTGATGGACGAGCCAAGTGGCAGTAGCAAACCCAAAAACCTTCAACCTATGGATGATGAACAGATAATACATTAATAAGGCAGTCAAATTCACAATCAACAAAAAGGACAGAAATAATTGACTTACAGTACTAAAATCAACAATTTTCTTTATATTATCCTCGTACGATGTTTGTGTTCGAACCCCAGGTGTCCGGCGAGTGTACCAGAAAACAAACTTGTTCTGATCATGACAATGAAGCTTAAGTGAGTACCAGAAGCACAGTTCATAAAAGAAAGCAAAAGATGAAAAGTAAACATGGCTAGAAAATAATAATGTGCATATGGAACTACGAAGTTGTGTACTTGGTATGTTTATTTTTTACAAAGAGTGGCAAAACAGAACATGGTAATACGCCGCAAGCATATCCTAGTCATCATGTGCTAATGCTCCTAAACATTTCTGTAGTTCTAAAATCTTCCTGGCCCGACTCGTACTTAGAGTGTTGAACCTATTTGTTTTTGCCATTTCCAAAGAAGAAATGCAGAAATTTGGAGGCACGTCACCAATTGACCACCGATGTGGGTATTGATTGCTTAAAAAATAGTAGCTACTAGTAACAAATGCAAGCATATTGAATCACAGGATCCTACAAGATTATCAGGCTCTACTATAGACTTTGAGGAAACATAAGCATCACTTGTATGGGACAAATGATGCTCAAAGTTTGCTACTTCATACTCATTTTCCCAGTTCCAATTCCTGAAGCTATTGTATTTACCAAATCATTGAGTATATTGTATATAAAGGTAAGATATTGATGCCGAATTCACCCAAAAACACTATATACCATCCTTATCACCCAAGGTTATTGACTCATTTGTGCATATGTCTATACCATTGCATTTTTCCTTTCTCTAGTAGGAAGTGCCTTACAAGTAGTTTCTTCGTTGTGTATTTTCTTGAATAGTTATCTCTCTAGTCCAACAAGTCTCTGGATAAATTTATTTTCTTGCATGAATGTAATGGGTACGTATAACTCTTACCGTCAGTTGACCAGTCTATTTAACTTAAGAAAATATATCTTTTATGACAATGGTGTCTGGGCCAACTTGCATGCACCGCGACTATTCCAGCAAAGTACCAACTTAATGTTATTTAAAAAGTAGAACTTTCAATAAAGCAGTGACACATAATAGAGTTCAGCCCCATCACATCAACAACCTAACAAAGCAATGAGTATAAACCAAACCATACAAATTTGAACTTGATCAACCTAAAATTTAGATAAAATAAAATGAAAACATTTTTTGAGAAATAGTCACAAATTCCATCAAACAACAACAACCAACCTAGTACAGTCCCATAAGTGGGATCTGGGGAGGGTAGTGCACACTACACACAGACCTTACACCTACCTTGTCAGGTCGAGAGGTTATTTCCAAACAACCATTGGCTCAAAGAAAGAAAAAATGCAACATTTATGAAGACTAGCATGAAAATAGAGGTATAATAGACAACAATAACCAAGAGAGAGAAGTACTGAACTCCTCCTTCTGTTCATTTTTAGTTGTTAAGTACCACCAAAATTAGTTGCCCAACTTTACTTGTCCAGCTTGCAAGACCAAGAGATAATTACCAGTTTATGTCTATTTTACCCTTCTTATTAAATGCTATTCATTTCCCCACATTTAGATGACTTATAATTAATAGGGGTGATATATTAAAATTACACTTCTATTTATTATTTCTTAAGGAGTGTGCAACAGAAACATGGACAAGGAAGGTGGACGGAGGGAGTAGCAAAATAATACTTATACTACTAGCCGAAGAGACCATACACAAAACTATTTACTACTAGCCTTCTACCTAAATGCTTGACCTCCACACCCTCCTAAAAAAATTCCGTCAAACACCTAACAAACCGAATATGACAAAAGCATATAAACTCAAACTCGATAAATTCAAAAAACTAAATATAATAAAATAGACAACATCTTCAGGAAATAGCTGCAAATAGCATCAAACAACCTAACATAACAGACGAACAAAAACTTGTACATTTGAACTTGATAAACCTAAAAATAGAGAACATTTTCAGGAAGAAGTTGGTTATGGATGGATACAGGAGTGGTAGGAATAGACCGAAAAGTATTGAGGAGAGGTGATTTCGTAGGACATGACGCAATTGCAGCTCACCAAGGACATGGCCTTAGATAGAAAGGTGCCGATGTGGAGGACACGGGTTAGGATAGAAGGGTAGTACATAGGAGCGTGTACATACTGGTAGGCAGGAGTGTATTGATTTGTTGTCCATTCTAGCAGCCGTAGTATTACTCTTGTTTCTTGTTTTTCTATTTCTATTATTGTTTTGTATAGGTTGGTTATAATATTATTTCGTTGTAGTATGGCTCTGCTACTATCTTTTGTTTACTACTAAGTCAAATTTGTCGTTCCGGAGCTTATGGAACTGACAGAATTCTCATACGATGCTTCAATCTGCAGATGTTGACCAAAGTCAATCATTCCAACTCTAAAGTGCTTTATTTCTTTTATTTCCATTTTCTAAAGTGTTTTTATCTTGAATCGGGGGTTTATCGGAAACAGACGCTCTACCTCTAAGGTAGAGGTAGACAGGGGCAGAGCCAACTTTCAACCGAATCCCCTTATGGAAAATTATGCTATTTTTATACTATTTTTACATAGTTAAAAATATTTTTAATGTATATATAGTAGAGGTTGAACCGCCTTCAGCTAGTTCGTATGTTTACTTCTGAACCCATGACTCCGCCACCGGAGGTAGAGATCAAGTCTTCGTACACTCTACCCTCCCCAGACCCTACTTTGTGGGACTACACTAAGTATGTTGTTGTTTTAGAAAACATTTTCATGAAATATCCGCAAATTGTATCAAAAAACCTAAAACATACATACAATAAACTAAAAATTAAAATATTTTACAGAACTAGGACAAAATTAAGCAAGTAGACGAAAAAAAATGAAACCTTGAGAGGATGCAAGCCGGCTTTAAGATCAGCGGCGATGCGTTCACGATCTTCGGCGGGTATCGAAGGATCGATGTTTAGGGTCTGAGTGTTGCTGTTAGTGTTCTTGTTATCCAATTCTTTCTTCTCCGATGACACTTCCATTTAATTCCGGCGAAGCTCCGGCGGCGATAACTCTGGTAGGTATATGGTGAATTTTGATAAGAGGGTTTTTTTTTTTAATGAAAATGAAGAGGGATTTTGTGTATATGGTTGCGGGTTTCTTATTCCAGAAATGAATCGGGTCGGGTTGGGCCCAAATGTTTTCCATGGCCCGTTTAGACAATCGGGTCTACATGGCATCGAACGACTTCCTCTGTTTACTTTTATGAAAAAACAACATAAATCTCAACCGTTTGAAGCTTGATTTTTTTTTTTTTTTTAATATTTTACATAATTATTGAAATCTCAATTTGAGTCTATCAAGATACATAATTAACTTTCAATATATCCAACGAAGATATATTTTTTTCTTTGTAAAGATACATAATTAGCTTCCAAAATATTTTTTTCAATTTGAATCTATCGAGATACATAAATAGCTCCGATACATCCAACAAAATACATAATTAGTTGAAATTTTTATAGATACTTTATAAGGGTGAGGATTTATGTAAATATAATAAATTAAGATGTATATCTATGTTATTTTTTTTACTATTACTTGTCTATTATTCTAAAAATAAATTGTCATTTTTCATTATCACTTTTAACAATAACATACTCTATGCATTTTCATAAGGTGGAGTATGGGGAAGATAGAGTGTACGCGGTCTGTACCTGATACGGGAATTCTTAGCTCGAGACCTTTCACACGAAGCCAAGCACGTGAGTTGCAATGACTCCAAGCCTTGTTCACATTCTTGGCCATATGTGAGGCCCTTGTGAGCCCATCTAAAGGTCTATATTTAATAAAATGTGAAGAGGCCACCAAGACGCCCCAAACCCACCCACTTAAATGCCAAGGGTATTTTGGCCTTTGTCCCTCCTTTCTAAGTGACTATATAAGCCATGTAATAGAGCTAGTCTTGCTTTAGTTCATTCCTATTATTCAAGAAACAAAAGACTTGTAAATTTTTTACTTCTCTTTCTCATTTGAAGAGGCCAAAATCGACTTCTCACTAGTAAAGTGATACTAGTGTTTTATCTTGGCTAAAAACTAGGTTCTTGGGGTTCTTTGAGTTCCTCTTGGTCCAAGTAAGAACTTGGTATTGATATTTATTAGTCTTAGGGTCCTTTCTCTTGTTAGGGTTCTTAGATTAATGAATATTGTGTGTCAAGTTTCTATCTCTTTCTTTGTAAATCTTGTTAACATTGTGTTGTTGAATATAAAAGTCTAGTGAAGCCGTGTGGGGCTCTTTCGATTCACTAGCAATATTGTCTTTGTTGTTCTTGTTGTTAAACTCACTTTTCTAGTTCAAACAAGTGTTGCAAGCCTACTGAAGCCGTGTGTGGCCATTTTCGATTCACTAGCACTTTGTTGTTCATCTTGTTGTTCTTGTGTTGGTTGGAATCTCTTGATACACACTTAGCATTGTATCATTTGGTATCAAAGCTCAAGGCTAGGTTTTGTTCTTACAAAACCAATCTCGGGAAGCTCTTACCAAAAAGTGTGTTCTTGAACATTTTGGTCGAAAAATTGGTTGTAGATCTACAAAAGATTTTACTTGTTTAGTTTGTTTCTTGTGTTGATTTCTTCCTCATCAACACAAAACGTGTCTAAATCTAAAGTTGAGCTTAATTGGAAGAGAATTGTTGTTGTGAAAACTTGAAGTGACCGTGAGTTTTAACTTATGTTGGGGCGTTGGAAGTGACCATTGTGGTGTATTGTTGTTATATTCTTGAAGGTGTTGATATTGTGTTCATCCTAAGCTTCTCCTCATCTTATGTCTTAACTTCTATAAAGAGAAATAGATCCAAAAAAAAGGTTGTAAGACAAAATTGAAAAAAATTGTTTGTGAGAAGACTTGCCAACATCACCTTTTCAAGACTTGACAACCACTTTTTCTTCAAACAAGGAACCTTGTCTTGTGGGACTAGTGAGGTCAAACATCACCTTTTGAGTTTGAAAAAAAAGAAGTTGAAAAAGGTTACAAGACCTTATGTTTTCCATCTCAATAACAAGTCATCCATTATAAAAGATCTAAGGGGACTAAGACTTCAAGTTGATGAACTACTTATGTGGACCCGCGGCCAATGACATTCTACCACGTCACCTAAGTTAACATGATAATTAAGCTCAAATTTGGATGCTCTAGTTTCTAATTATTGATTCCTAGTTTCCTCTAATTGACTTGAGAACTAATTAACAAACTAGTGCATTCCTACTAGCTTGTCAATTAGTCCCTTGAAGCCTTGTGTTCGTGTCAACATTTGTTTGTGTGCTTTTGTCGTTTGAATACGTTGTAACTCTTGGCTCTAGTACGAAGAGAATTCTTTGAGTATCAAACAAGAATCTATTTCGGGAAAGAACATACTCATACATTACGGATTCACGGGTTCCTAGCCAATCTACAACACTTGTGGAACTTGAGTGTGAGTGAACCAAGAGAGTGTGAGTGAGGAGAGGGATTTTAAACTAACTTATTTGTTGCTTGTGTAGGTGATACCTTGATAATGGAGGGAACCACATCCTAAACCGTGGATTCTAATGAAATGGAGAATATGAGGGTCACTCTTAAGGCTATGACCCGAGCTCTTGAAAGGTTGGGTACGGAAGTGGGAGCCATAAGGGGAGAAGTGACGACTATAAGTAGGAGGTTAGAACAAGTGGAGAGTTAAAGAAACTCTCGTCCTTTTACTCCTCGACATGTTTCATCAAGTGGACATGATAGAAATTCCTCCGCCACCGTTACTCCCGAAATATGGCCACAATTGCCAAATCTTTCACTAGCTCCACTAAATGCCGCAAGCCAAACCACTTATAACCCTCTAAACCGAGACTCCAATAGACCAACCCATTCCCAAACGTCTCAAGTTTCGCAAGAGGTACTTGAACGTCAAATGCCTCCACAAAATCTGAATCCCCCCTTCCAAGCTCCACTAAACCAAAGACCACCACCTCCACAAAATCTAATTCCTCCGAATCAAGTTCCAAATGTCCAAAACTATTCCGTCCACCTTGAGGAATATGGTAGAGAGAATTATGAAGGGTATGGAGCCTTTGATGCTGCCTACATGAGGGAGGAAGAGATGAGAGGGGGTCCTGTGGATCCAAGGAGATACCGAGGGTATAGAGAAAGGAAAAATCGACACCCAGAGATAGACGTAGGCATCAATACTATCAAATTGATCCTATCTATATTTAAGGGTGAAAGTGACCCCGAGGTGTATCTTGCTTGGGAGTCGGCGTGTGATAAAGTGTTTCAAGTGAATGTTATCTCGGAGGAGAAGAAGAGTTGTTATGCCATAGCTCATTTTGAAGGCTATGCCAACACTTGGTGGGAATACGTCAAGCGGTTCGGCAACGAGATGGTAGAGGGACAACCACCACCATGGTTTCGATTGAGGTACCTAATGAGGCAACGGTATCTTCCCAAAAGTTATCGTCATGAGTTTCTTGCTAGGTTGCACAATTTGTGACAAGGGAATCGAAGTGTTGTGGAATACTATGACGAGTTTCAACAACTCATGTTGAAGCTTGATCATCGGGGAGAACAAATTGGCCATGACACCATTCGGTTCAATTGTGGGTTGAACAAAAAGATCTCCACTCATTTGATGCTTCACAAGTTTGATACCGTTGAAGGGATTTTCCAAGCGGCTCTTGAGATTGAAATGGAGCTTAAAGAGAGGTCGTCGTTCAAGGCAAAGGGACTATCAACCTCGGGTTGTCGAGAAACAAAGATATGGTTCAACCATCTTCAGGTTGGCCCAAAAACAAGGACCAACTCGCCACTACAAGGCTGCCCAAGCCTAAAACAGTCCACAAATTTCCTCCCCGGCAAGAATCTCACAAGTAACCTAATCCTAAAGGGTTTCAATATTTCAAGTGCCAAGATTGGGGACATACATCCAATGAATGTCCAAACCAGCACAATGTGATCCTAAGAGAAGAGAGATTGTATTACCTTGGTAAAAAAGTGGGTCTTGAAAAAAAAGAGAATGAGGCCAAGCCTCAAGATGGAGAGGAACCCGAAAATAATCCACATGATGATGATGATGATTGTGAGGATGCTTATCCGCAAGAAGGGGAGTGCGTGGTTCCAAACTTTGTAGTGAGGCGTGCCATGATTAGTAAGGCAATAGATGATCCTAGCTAACGGGGGAATCTATTCCATACTAAATGTCTTGTGAAGGGAAACATATGCACTATGGTGATAGATAGTGGAAGTTGTGTGAATGTGGTTAGTGTTGCAATGGTGAACTTGAAATTGTCGACTACACCTCACAGTAGTCCTTACAAGTTGCAATGGTTGAATGAATGCGGCGAGTTAAAGGTCACAAGGAAATGTGTGATACGTTTTAAGGTAGCCAACTACCATGATGAGGTGCTTTGTGACGTGATACAATGCTAGCTTATCACTTGTTGTTGGGAAGTCCTTTGCAATACGATAGGTCGACCAAACATGATGGAAGGTCCAATCGGTATACACTTGAGAATGATTGCCGCAAGGTCGCTCTTCATCCATTATTGCCTTCCCAAGTGGATGAATTACACCAAAAAATGTTAGAATTGAAGGACAAAGGAAAGAAGGCCGAGAGTGAGGAGAAAAAAGGGGAACCCGAGAGTGAGGGGAAAAGAGAAAAACCCGAGAGTGAGGGGAAAAGAGGAAAACACGAGAGTGAGGGGAAAAGTATCACGCCCCAAAATCCCATCGGGCCGGACTGGCACCCGAAGCCGAGAAGGCCCGGGAGAACCCGTTCAAATACCTGTACTTTCACTTACATGTCACCAAAAATTTGGACAGCACTTCGATGCATATAGAAGGGTCTAATTACCTGTATCAGCACAACACGCACAAATATATATATATATATAATACTTGGCCGTCGGGGCCACCACATATACAAATATAACATCACTATATAAACTTCCATGACTTTACCCTTCCTTATGTCTACAAAGCCTTTAGGATATACATGACATAACTAGGGTCGGGACAAACCTCCCGCCCTATCATGACTCCTGTACAATAACAAAACATAAGGAACCGACTCGGAAAGCTCCAAAGCAAACTGGAGCTCACCAACAATAGTTGTATGACCTGGCTCCTATCTATGCTGTGTATGAGCTGAAGCACCTATGCCTGCAGCATGAAATGCAGGTCCCCCGTGAGGGACGTCAGTACAAAATATGTACTGAGTATGTAAAGCTGTAAATAATCATATGTGATATGGGGGATCAAGAAAATCAGACACAAGTGAATAAATCATAATAGAAGTGAACCACACTTCATAAACACTTTTAGGATCATGTACATTATCATTAATCTGAATTGGGTTCTTGAATTCAAACACATTTGTGGAACGGTATACCTTCGTTCATTTCATTCTTTACAATTATCATTCGTCATTACCTCCTCCTCCCGAACCTCCAACCACCTAACAATAATCAATACTTTACCGTACTGTGACCATTAGGCTGCCCCCAGTACATATCAACTGTAATCATATCAAGTATCGGGATCGGCCCATGCTAGGCTTAAGCCCCTGAGCTACCACCCACACGTATATCAAGTAACACACATAAGAGATCTTTTCAATAACTTAGTTCAAAAGCTTTTGAGATTATTACATTAGTGTTCATGCCAATATAGTACCTTTGGAACAATGATACATCAATAGGAACCAAGTAATAGACCTTCTATACAATAACGATGTAATAAAGACTCATTGGTATATCAACAATGTGTTTCAGAATCATCAATATCACAACAATGAAATAGGAGCCTTTTGGTATATCAATGAAACATTTTGACACTTTATAGAATGGAAACAACTTCGTTGGTAACGTAGAACAATACATGTTTTTTTTTGGACAACCTCGGAATCTTACTTGATGGAACATTGGTGTTTTCATGCCAAAGAACATCGTTAGAGTATGCTTTACATACCTCGTTGTAGATTCGGATACCAATTCAACACAACTTCCCGCCTTTACAAATCACTTATCTACAATGAAATGTTTGACATCTAGTATTAGCAACCCAACACCACAATTCTCTTCCATAATTCCATACAACCAATATTTGCAAAGCATTCCAAAAACCAACTTGAACAATAGGTTTATGTGTGTATATATATATAATCATCATTTCAATACCACATCATCACACCAAATCCCTTCACAATTCAACATAATCCAACCATGCACAAGAATAATCCAACATCATTTCCAATCATCTTTCAACAACAATCAAATAACATACTTCTTATGCTCACATGCACATATATACATATTCATATAAATAACACCAACATAATTTACATCCTTACCATAAAATGGCCCTTTTGATTTCGAAGTCCTGTTGGCACAAATAAGGGGTGCTTCTCGAAGCCCTCGAGACGGTGGACACAACTACGGAATCAATTTGTATTTTCTACGGTTGAATCACAAAATAATTGGAGTTGAAATTAGGCTAGGGTTTCTTATTCTTCAATAATTTGGATGATAAATGATGGATATGAGGCTAAGTATATGTATATAATGACCAATTTTCGTCCATGAGGTAATGGAAAATGACCATATTGCCCTTAAAATTTAAGTAAATCCAAATCTGTCCATGGTGGACTGTTTTGATAGGCTAAAGTAAATCGACCTTAACTCTTTGCTCCGATAATGGATTTAGGTGAAACCAACTGCATTAGAAAGAAGACTCTCGGGGATTCTCATCGATATATATCAGCTCACACAGTTCATTTTGTACAAGGAGTTATGATTATTTAAAGTCGACCCAAAAATCTGTTTGGCTGCAGTACTTTTGTGTGCAGAAAATTTCTGCACATTTACTGTTCATTGCGTCCACCGTTTTCAAGTTTCGAACATGCTCGCTTATATCCAATACTCATCTGTTTTCAGAAATCTTTATATCGTTGGAAAGCTAACTCGATAAACTTCGCATAGAAACTTCGACGAGCAAATTTCGGTATAAATAAAGTCGATTCCTATACACATATAATCAAACTATACACTTGAAACCATCTCAAAATAATCAATACTCATACTTAAACTCATATATACGTAACTTATGATCAATACATATACTCCAACACATATAACCATGGCTAATGCACGTAATTAAGTACGGGGTGTTACATCCTTCCCCCCTTAAGGACATTCGTCCTCGAATGTGAATGTAGTTATTTAGCCGAAACAAGTTCGAATTCATAATTGATATTCACGTCATCATATAGATATTATGCATATGTAAAAACTTACTTGTTAGTGTCCCAGTTCCACTCCTTGCACTTCTTTTTCACCTTTGAACAAATAAGGGTATTTGGATTTCATTGCTTCCTCCGTTTCCCATGTAATCTCTTCCCTTTGTTGATTTCTCCAAAGTACTTTCACCGATGCTACTTCTTTATTTCTCATCTTCTTAACTTGACGATCTAATATAGCAACAGGCATCTCCTCATAGGTAAGATCTTCTGTTACTTGCACATCTTCAGTAGAAGTAATAAGGGACGGATCTCCGATGCACTTTCAAAGCATCGATACATGAAATACTGGATGCACTGATGAGAGTTCCTGGGGTAGGTCTAATTCGTAAGCAAATTGCCCACATCTTCGAATAATCTTATACGGGCCTATATATCGTGGACTCAACTTTCCTTTCTTGTCAAATCTCATCACCCCTTTCATTGGCGATACCTTCAAAAATACCCAATCGCCTAACGAAAACTCTAGCCCTCTTCTTCTACTATCCGCATATGACTTGTGTCGACTTTGGGCTATTTTCAACCGTTGTTGAATCACCTTGACTTTTTCTATGGCTTGATACACAAGATTCGGTCCGAACATAAGAGTTTCACCCACTTCGAACCATCCTATTGGTGATCTATACTTCCTCCCATATAAAGCTTCATATGGTGCCATTTTGATACTTGAATGATAATTGTAGGCAAACTCAATAATAGGTAAATGATCATCCCAGCTGCCTTTAAAATCTATAACACATGCTCGTAGCATATCTTCAAGTGTTTGAATGGTGCGCTCTGCTTGTCCATCCGTCTGAGGGTGAAAAACTGTACTCAGATTTACTTGTGTTCCCAAAATCCATTGGAAAGACTTCCAAAAGTTTGCGGTAAATTGAGTTCCCCGATCCGATATAATAGAAGTTGGCACTCCATGTAATCGGACTATTTCTTTAACATACAGCTTAGAATATTCTTCAACTGTGTAAGTGGTCTTAACGGGTAAGAAATGTGCGGATTTAGTAAGCCTATCCACAATCACCCATATAGAATCAAATTTCCGAGATGTACGAGGCAAACCTGTAACAAAATCCATGTTGATCATGTCCCACTTCCAAATTGGAAGATCTATGCATTGCATATAGCCTCCGGGCTTTTGATGTTCCACTTTAACTCGTTGGCAATTTGGACATTCAGCTACAAATTCTGCGATGTTCCTTTTCATGTCATTACACCAATATACATCCTTCAAATCTTGATACATTTTGGTTGACCCTGGATGAATAGAATACCTTGAGAAATGTGCCTCAGTCATAATTCTTTTTCTTAGCTCATCAACAATAGGCACACATAGCCGATTTTGGCATAGAAGTACTCCTTCTTGCGAAAGCTCAAATACCTTCGTCGCACCATTTTGAACATTCTCCTTGAGTTGCAATAAAATAGGATCTGCATCTTGCTTCTCTTTCACCTCAGCTACTAATGAGGATTCCGCGGCATTATGCACAATAAGCTCCTCGTCCGGAGTTTCGAGAAGACGAACTCCTAGACTATCTAATTGATAAAGATCTTTAATCATCCCTTGCCTTTCTACAGGTGCCATCATAGCCTTACGACTCAACGCATCAGCTACTATATTCGCTTTCCCTGGGTGATACAAAATATCAACATCATAATCTTTTAATAGTTTCATCCACCTTCGCTGCCTCAGATTTAGATCCTTCTGACTGAAAATAATTGTAAGATCTTGTGATCAGTATATATATCAACATGAACCCCATATAAATAGTGGCGCCATATTTTTAAAGCAAAGATAACCGCTGCCAGCTCAAGATCATGTGTGGGGTAGTTTTTCTCATGTGGCCTCAATTGCCTTGAGGCATATGCTATCACCTTACCATGCTGCATTAATACACATCCTAAACCAATTCTCAAAGCATCACAATACACTGTATACCCTTCTGTACCTTCTGGAAGTACCAACACAGGTGTAGAAGTCAACTTATTCTTCAATTCTTGGAAACTCTCCTCACACGCATCATTCCATTGGAACTTGGATGCTTTATGCGTTAGCTTAGTTAAGGGTGCTGAAATAGAGAAAAACCCTCAACAAACTTTCTATAATAACCAGCCAACCCAAGAAAACTACGAATCTCCGTAGGCGTTGTGGGCCTTGGCCAATTCTTCACAGCTTCTATCTTTTGAGTATCAACCTATATGCCTTCATTTGATACAATATGGCCCAGAAATGCCACTGACTTTAGCCAAAATTCACATTTAGAAAATTTTGCATACAGCTTGCAATCACGAAGAGTTTGCAACGCCTGTCGCAAATGATTAGCATGATCCTCTTCTGATCTAGAATAAACTAGAATATCATCAATGAAAACTATCACAGATACATCTAGAAATGGCTTAAACACCATATTCATTAAATCCATGAAAGCTGCAGGTGCATTAGTTAGCCCAAATGACATAACTAGAAACTCATAATGACCATACCTTGTTCGAAAAGTTGTCTTGGGTATATCTTTTTCTTTGAATCTCACTTGATGATAACCTGACCTTAAATCAATCTTAGAAAAACATTTGGCACCCTGCAACTGATCAAATAAATCATCAATTCTTGGAAGAGGATATTTATTTTTAAGAGTCACTTTATTCAGCTGCCTATAATCAATACACATTCTCAATGCGCCATCTTTCTTGCGCACAAACAACACTGGTGCTCCCCAAGGGGAAATACTAGGCCTAATGAACCCCTTTTCTAGCAAATCTTTCAATTGCCCTTTCAATTCTCGTAATTCTGCTGGGGCCATTCTATACGGAGGAATTGAGATTGGCTTAGTGCCTGGTATCACATCAATACCAAATTCTACTTCTCGTTCAGGAGGTAAACCTGGAAGATCTTCAGTGAATACATCAAGAAATTCACTTACTACTGGTACAGTGTGAAGATCTGGTGATTCCGATTCTGTATCCTTTACTCTAACTAAATGACATATGTAGCCCTTGGAAATCATTTTTCTCGCTTTGAAATAAGAAATAAATCTACCTCTTGGTGCGCCAATCTTACCTTTCCATTCAATAACTGCTTCATTAGGAAAATGTAAATACATCTTTTTCGTACAACAGTCAATTTTGGCATAACAAGACGCCAACCAATCCATACCCATTATAATATCAAAATCTACCATTTCTAGTTCCACAAGATTGGCCATCGTGTCTCGACCACACACAGTTACTACATAATATTTATAAACTCTTCTAGCAATAATAGATTCTCCAACCGGGGTAGACACTTCCAACGGCTTATCTAACAATTCGGGGGTTCTTTTGAACTTTCCAACAACCAAAGGAGTAACATATGATAATGTAGACCCGGGATCAATTAGAGCATATACATCAAATGAAAATATGGACAACGTACCCGTGACCACATCTGGGGAAGCCTCTAGATTCTGTCGATTCGCTAAAGCATAAGTGCGATTCTGAGTCCCGCTGGAACTGGCAACTCTTTTTTCATTTCTAGCGTGACCCGCAGGTTGTGCGCCCCTACCAGAATAAGATACCGGTGACGATGATGCAACAGCTGATCCCGAAGGTCGTGCTACGCCACCTGCGCCCCTTCGTGGGCATTCTCTCATCATATGTCCCGTCATACCGCACCAAAAACAAACATTTGTTCCCATTCGACATACGCCTATATGATGCTTTCCGCATCGATTACATAGCTCTTGAGAAGGTCTCGATTGGCTCATGTTCCCTTGCCCATGATAACCCAATGATCGCGAACTATGACCCTCACTTCTTTGCCCAAATTGACTGCTTCTGAACCCCTGATGCTGTGGTGGAGCACTAGCTGCAGAATAAGAAAATAATGGACTAGGTGTTCTAGCAGAAAATTGAGGTCTAAAACCTCCCTGTGGCGCCATAAACTGCCCTGTAGATCTGGCCCTCTTAGAAGATCCACTTTCAAATTCCTATGTTCTTTTTCTTTGCCTCTGATCTTCCATTTTCTGTGCAAATGCTTGGATCCTAGCTATATCCATGTCTTTATTCAGTGCAGCAATAGTACAATCCCTAACCAAATACGGATCCAATCCATCCACATACCGATGAACTCTGTCATCCATAGTAGCTATAACATTAGGAGCATATCTGGACAAAGAATTAAATCGAAGACTATACTCCCTCACACTTGTATAACCTTGTCGAAGATTTAAGAACTGATCCGCACGGGCCTGACGAGTCTCATATGGAAGATAATGATCAATAAATGCCTCTTTGAACTCTTTCCAAGTAGCTGGGGGTGCATCAATGCCCCTTGATCGTTTCCAGTCTCCATACCAATATATAGCCTCACCTTTGAATCTATACGCGGCTAACTCCACTGTCTCTCTGCCCGATACATGCATCACCTCTAGGGCCCTTTGGATCTGATCAATAAAGTCCTGCGGATCTTCATTAAGATCGGATCCGGTAAAAGTAGGCGGATCCATCTTAAGAAAATCTTGCGTCCGAAGACTAGCCGCCCTATCAGTACCGCTAGAACCCGCAGCAGGAATAGCTTGCCCTTGGACTTGACCGGCAACAATCCGGGTCAACAGTTGTACTGCATCCCTCATATCCTGATCAGCAACATTAACAAGTGGTTCTATGAATGTGGTTCGCCTCCCACTTATTTCATCTGGAGTGGAAGACATTTCAGATACCCGCTCAGCTTGAGCTTCACTCTGATTAACTTGTACAGGTGGTGACTTACTAGTCCCTTCTCCGGCAGCCACATCTACCCGCTCGTCGGTATTCTTACATCCGGTATCCGGCATTCTTACTGTAATAAGAGAAACAAATGGATTCAGTGGTCAACTATGACTTCATTTGCTATATAAGCTCTATGGCACGATCTATGATCTGAAGGAAAGAAAAAATTTCCTAAATGTCCATAGCCTCCTGTTTATAGATGTGGTGCACAACACACCGATAAACAAGACTCTACGTAGACACGACTTTGTAGACTTACTAGGACGAACCTCTCTGATACCACTTTTATCACGCCCCAAAATCCCATCGGGCCGGACTGGCACCCGAAGCCGAGAAGGCCCGAGAGAACCCGTTCAAATACCTGTACTTTCACTTACATGTCACCAAAAATTTGGACAGCACTTCGATGCATATAGAAGGGTCAAATTACCTGTATCAGCACAACACGCACAAATATATATATATATATATATATATATATAATACTTGGCCGTCGGGGCCACCACATATACAAATATAACATCACTATATAAACTTCCATGACTTTACCCTTCCTTATGTCTACAAAGCCTCTAGGATATACATGACATAACTAGGGTCGGGACAAACCTCCCGCCCTATCATGACTCCTGTACAATAACAAAACATAAGGAACCGACTCGGAAAGCTCCGAAGCAAACTGGAGCTCACCAACAATAGCTGTATGACCTGGCTCCTATCTATGTTGTGTATGAGCTGAAGCACCTGTGCCTGCAGCATGAAATGCAGGTCCCCCGTGAGGGACGTCAGTACGAAATATGTACTGAGTATATAAAGCTGTAAATAATCATATGTGATATGGGGGATCAAGAAAATCAGACACAAGTGAATAAATCATAATAGAAGTGAACCACACTTCATAAACACTTTTAGGATCATGTACATTATCATTAATCTGAATTGGGTTCTTGAATTCAAACACATTTGTGGAACGGTATACCTTCGTTCATTTCATTCTTTACAATTATCATTCTCCATTACCTCCTCCTCCCGAACCTCCAACCACCTAACAATAACCAATACTTTACCGTACTGTGACCATTAGGCTGCCCTCAGTACATATCAACTGTAATCATATCAAGTATCGGGATCGGCCTATGCTAGGCTTAAGCCCCTGAGCTACCACCCACACGTATATCAAGTAACACACATAAGAGATCTTTCCAATAACTTAGTTCAAAAGCTTTTGAGATTATTACATTAGTGTTCATGCCAATATAGTACCTTTGGAACAATGATACATCAATAGGAACCAAGTAATAGACCTTCTATACAATAACGATGTAATAAAGACTCATTGGTATATCAACAATGTGTTTCAGAATCATCAATATCACAACAATGAAATAGGAGCCTTTTGGTATATCAATGAAACATTTTGACACTTTATAGAATGGAAACAACTTCGTTGGTAACGTAGAACAATACATGTTTTTTTTTGGACAACCTCGGAATCTTACTTGATGGAACATTGGTGTTTTCATGCCAAAGAACATCGTTAGAGTATGCTTTACATACCTCGTTGTAGATTCGGATACCAATTCAACACAATTTTCCGCCTTTACAAATCACTTATCTACAATGAAATGTTTGGCATCTAGTATTAGCAACCCAACACCATAATTCTCTTCCATAATTCCATACAACCAATATTTGCAAAGCATTCCAAAAACCAACTTGAACAATAGGTTTATGTGTATATATATATATATATATATATATATAATCATCATTTCAATACCACATCATCACACCAAATCCCTTCACAATTCAACATAATCCAACCATGCACAAGAATAATCCAACATCATTTTCAATCATCTTTCAACAACAATCAAATAACATACTTCTTATGCTCACATGCATATATATACATATTCATATAAATAACACCAACATAATTTACATCCTTACCATAAAATGACCCTTTTGATTTCGAAGTCCTGTTGGCACAAATAAGGGGTGCTTCTCGAAGCCCTCGAGACGGTGAACACAACTACGGAATCAATTTGTATTTTCTACGGTTTAATCACAAGATAATTGGAGTTGAAATTAGGCTAGGGTTTCTTATTCTTCAATAATTTGGATGATAAATGATGGATATGAGGCTAAGTATATGTATATAATGACCAATTTTCGTCCATGAGGTGATGGAAAATGACCATATTGCCCTTAAAATTTAAGTAAATCCGAATCTATCCATGGTGGACTGTTTTGATAGGCTAAAGTAAATTGACCTTAACTCATTGCTCCGATAATGGATTTGCATTAGAAAGAAAACTCTCGGGGATTCTCATCGATATATAGCAGCTCATACAGTTCATTTTGTACAAAGAGTTATGATCGTTTAAAGTCGACCCAAAAATCTGTTTGGCTGCAGTACTTTTGTGTGCAGAAAATTTCTGCACATTTACTGTTCATTGCATCCACCGTTTTCAAGTTTCGAACATGCTCGCTTATATCCGATACTCATCTGTTTTCAGAAATCTTTATATCGTTGGAAAGCTAACTCGATAAACTTCTCATAGAAACTTCGACGAGCAAATTTCGGTATAAATAAAGTCAATTTCTATACACATATAATCAAACTATGCACTTGAAACCATCTCAAAATAATCAATACTCATACTTAAACTCATATATACCTAACTTATGATCAATACATATACTCCAACACATATAACCATGGTTAATGCACGTAATTAAGTACGGGGTGTTACAAAAAGAGGGGAATCCGAGAGTGAGAGAGTAAGGGAAACCGAGGGGAAGGAAGTGTGGTGATGGTGGATAGGAGGAAAGAATTATTTGTAGATCATGACGAGGACACTCCGATGCTCCTCTTGGCTCATTGTTTTAATACTAACACCACTAACATTTCCATTTCTCCTCCTATTTCTCATGTTTTGCAGGATTATGATGATGTCTTCCCAAAGGAATTACCGCAAGGATTGCCCCCACTTGGGGAATTAAGCACCAAATAGATTTTGTGTCGGGTTCCCAATTGCCCAACAAACCGGCTTATAGGAGCAACCCGATGGATACCAAGGAATTGCAACGCCGAGTTGAGGAACTCCTCAACAAAGGGTATATCAAGAAGATTATGAGCCCTTGTGCGGTCCCGGTGCTACTAGTTCCCAAGAAAGATGGGACTTGGCGTATGTGCGTTGATTGCCGAGCCATCAACAAGATAACGGTAAAATATCATCAGCCTATTCCTAGGTTAGATGATAAGCTTGATGAATTGAGTGGTTCGTGTTTATTTTCTAAAATTGATTTGAGGAGTGGCTATCACCAAATTCGTATGCAATCGGGTGATGAATAAAAAATTGCCTTCAAGACCAAATTCGGTCTCTATGAACGGATAGTTATGCCATTCGGCCTAAGAAACGCTCCAAGTACTTTCATGAGGCTAATGAATCATGTGATGAAGCCATTTATCGGAAAGTTTGTTGTTGTTCACTTTGATGATGTGTTGGTGTATAGTAAGTCCTTAGATGAGCATGTAAAGTATTTACAATGTGTGTTTGATGTCCTCTGAAAAGAGAAGTTATATGCTAATCTAGAAAAGTGTTCTTTTGGTGTCCATGAGGTTGTATTTCTTGGATTTGTGGTGAGCTCAAGAGGGGTCGAAGTGGATGAATCTAAGATTGATGACATTAAAAATTGGCCAACTCCCAAAACCGTAGGTGAAGTGAGAAGCTTCCATGGGTTGGCTAGTTTTTATAGACGTTTTGTCAAAGGATTTAGCACCATTGCCGCCCCCTTGACTGAAGTGATTAAAAAGGATCGGCCTTTCAAGTGGGGAGATAAACAAGCTAAGGCCTTCGAGGACTTGAAAGCTATGCTCATCTCGACCCCTTTTCTACAATTTCCAAATTTTGACAAGACTTTTGAGGTCAAATGTGATGCTAGCAAAGTCGGCATAGGCGCTGTTTTAGTGCAAAAATTGAAGCCTATTGCCTACTTTAGCGAAAAGCTCAAAGGAGCAACTCTAAACTACTCTACCCACGATTTAGAGTTGTATGCCTTGATTAGAGCCTTGGCCACTTGGCAACATTATTTGTGGCCTAAAGAATTCGTGATTCGAACGGATCATGAATCCTTGAATCATCTACGGGCACAAGACAAGCTTAACCGGCGGCATGCCAAATGGATTGAATTTCTTAAAACTTTCCCTTATGTTATTCAATACAAGAAGGGTAAAGACAGTGTGGTTGCCGATGCTTTATCCCGAAAACATGTGCTTGTGTCTACTTTGTCGTCTAAGTTGATGGGGTTTGAAAGCCTTAAGTCTTTATATACCGAGGACCCTTACTTCGCTCCTATCTATAAGAAAAGTGAAGAGTTGGATAGGGATAAGTGGGTTACGAATATGGGTTCCCATCCCTATACCAAATTTGATGGATACTTGTTTAAAGGTAGACAATTGTGTGTTCCCTCAAGTTTGTGGAAAGAATTATTTGTGAGGAAAGCACACAATGGCGGTCTAATGGGCCATTTTGGGGTCGAGAAGACCCTCAGAATTTTGGAAGAACAATTTTATTGGCCTAGAATGCACAAGGATGTGGCCCAGATTTGCAGCCAATGTGTTGAGTGCAAAGGAGCCAAGTCACAGCTCCAACCCCACGGGTTGTACACCCCATTGTCCACCCCTTTGCGTCCTTAGCTTGATATATAAATGAACTTCATGTTGGGATTGCCGAGGACTAGAAGGGGGCGGGATAGTATTTTTGTCGTGGTGGATCGGTTTTCCAAGATGACTCACTTTATTCCTTGTTCTAAATATGATGATGTGCTTAGTATAGCCTCTTTGTTTGTTGATAATATTGTAAAATTTCATGGTGTTCCGAGGACTATAGTGAGTGATAGGGATTCTAAATTCCTAAGCCACTTTTGGAAGTCCATGTGGGGTAGACTTGGTACTAAGTTGTTTTCGACGTCATGCCACCCACACACCGATGGTCAAACGAAAGTAGTAAATAGGACCTTAGGGTCTATGCTACGGTCCATGATTAAAGGAAAAATGACTTCTTGAGAAGAGCACTTACCGTTGATTGAGTTTGCTTATAATCGTGTTATACACTCGAGCATGGGGATGACACCCTTTGAGTGTGTATACGGCATCAACCCCCTCACCCTTTTGGATTTAACCCCTTTGACAAGTGATCTTGTGATAAGCTTAGATGGAAGAAAATGGGCCGAGGCCATGAAGAATCTACATGAGAAGGTGAGGTTGCGGTTGGAGAAGAAAAACCAAGAAGTTGCGAGGCGAGCCAACAAAGGAAGAAGAAAGCTCATTCTTAAACCGGGAGATTGGGTGTGGGTGCACCTAAGAAAGGATAGATTCCCGTCTTAAAGAAATGCTAAGTTGATGCCACGGGGTGATGGCCCGTTCCAAGTATTAGAAAAGATCAACGACAATGCCTACAAGATTGATCTACCCTCGGAATATCAAGTTCACAACACTTTCAACGTGTGTGATCTCTGTCGGGTGGAAACGGTGGAGGATGTCAATGATCCAAATTTGAGGACAAATTACCTTCAAGATGGAGAGGATGATATGGGAATTCCTAGCTTGAGACCTTTCACACGAAGCCAAGCACGCGAGTTACAACGACTCCAAGCCTTGTTCACATTCTTGGCCATATGTGAGGCCCTTGTGAGCCCATCTAAGGGCCTATATTTAATAAAATGTGAAGAGGCCCACCAAGACACCCCAAACCCACCCACTTAAATGCCAAGGTATTTTGGTCTTTGTCCCTCCTTTCTAAGTGACTATATAAGCCATGTAATAGGGCTAGTCTTGCTTTAGTTCATTCCTATTATTCAAGAAACAAAAGACTTGTAAATTTTTTACTTCTCTTTCTCATTTGGAGAGGCCAAAACCGAATTCTCACTAGTAGAGTGATACTAGTGTTGTATCTTGGCTAAAAACTAGGTTCTTGGGGTTCTTTGAGTTCCTCTTGGTCCATGTAAGAACTTGGTATTGATATTTATTAGTCTTAGGGTCCTTTCTCTTGTTAGGGTTCTTAGATTAATGAATATTGTGTGCCAAGTTTCTATCTCTTTCTTTGTAAATCTTGTTAACGTTGTGTTGTTGAATATAAAAGTCTAGTGAAGCCGTGTGGGGCGGCTCTTTCGATTCACTAGCAATATTGTCTTTGTTGTTCTTGTTGTTAAACTCACTTTTCTAGTTCAAACAAGTGTTGCAAGCCTAGTGAAGCCGTGTGTGGCCGTTTTCGATTCACTAGCACTTTGTTGTTCATCTTGTTGTTCTTGTGTTGGTTGGAATCTCTTGATACACACTTAGCATTGTATCAGTACCTCTACCTCGGGGGTGAGGTGGAGAGGTTGTTTCTGATAGATACCGTAACTCAAGAGAAAAACAATCTAGAAAAAGACATAATAGAAGTACAAGAAAAAAAATAGATAGTAACAAAAAGAAGACTACTATAAAATAGAAAAAATGGTCAAAAGCCCCCCAACCTTTACCCCAAATCTCAGTTACACACTTGTACTTTGTGGGGGGTCCTATGACCCCCCTGAATATTTTTAAAGTGGAATATTTACACTCCTAAAAGCTCATGCCCAGACATTGTTTCAGGCAGTGAGCTGCACTCGCTGCCACGTCACTTTTTTCTTTTTTTACTCTAAAAAATTAATTATTTTACTTTTCTATTTATTTATTTTTTATATATATATATTCTCTTTTTCCATTTCCCTCCTCCGTATATATATATTCTTTTTTTTCCTCCTCCGTAATTCTTGTCGTTGCTTTCAGTTTTCCGACAATTTTTTTTTTTGATGAATTGTACAAAAAGAGAAAGAAAGAAGCTAACATCTTCAAGAAAAAAATGAAACCAAAAAGTATAAAAAGTGTTGGTTTTCTTGTCTGCTCCAACCTCCCCACCTTAAAAATCAAGAAACACACACAAACACCAAATTCATTAGTGAACTCGCTGGTTGGAAACACACAAATATCATTTTTTGTAAACTGCTCCAACCATTTTTGGTGAACTGCTCCAACCATTTTTTTTAATAGAAAAAGTGTTGGTTTTGACGAATGGATATCCTTTCTTCATTTCTTTTTCCTAAAAATGAACCAACCGAAATTCGTTTGTGAACTCGCCGAAAAATTGACTGAGATCTTCCGATCGTCGATGACTCGCTGGTCATCATATTATCTTTGTTTTATTTTTTTTGGTTATAATTGTTGCAAGTATTGATTGTTGTGTTGAATGTTGATTTTCACTTTAAAATTTGAAACAAAAATGAAATTGGTAGAGACAAAAATGGTAATTGAGAAATTAATGGTGAGAAGATGAAATTGGTAGAAATGTTGAAAATGTGATTTAGATTCCGACATAAATAGAGATGAGGAAGATAAAAAGATTGGTCATGATAGCCATTGAAGAGTTTTTGAAGCTTTTTATGAGAGAAAGTATTTTGAGGATGGTGATGAAGAAGAAAAAAAATAAAATAAAATAAAAATTATATATATATATATGTATTTTTATATTAAAAAGAAATATAATTTTTTTTTTTAATATTTTCGGATTACTCACTCTCTCAAAGAGAGTGAGATACACTCTCTTTGCCACATAAGCGTTTAGGGGTGCAAATATTCCACTTTATAAAAGTTCAGGGGGGTCATAGGACCTCTGTAAAGTATAGGTGTGTAGTTGAGATTTGAGGTAAAAGTTGGGGGTTGGAGGGGGGGGGGGGCTTTTGGCTACAATCGATCTATTTTAAACAACACACATCACCAAAGTAAGAATAAGAAACTACAAGCATTAATTGCCAATTTTTCAAGACCTAATACTACATATCAATTAATATTAATATGAGTATTACAAGTCAAATATCCATATTGATCATAGTTTCTCAAGGGGCGTGCAAAGTTTAAAATGGATAAGTAAAAGTAAGCAGACGAAGTAATTTTTTTTTTTCGAATGAAAATAAATCTGTAGTTTTATTATTATCAATTATCAACATTAACATAATCAATGTAATTCCATAAGAAAGGTCTAAGAAAATTAGTGTTATGCAACCTTTGGAAGTAGAACTGTTTTCAATAGACATTTGTCACAAAGACAAGTATATCAAAGTAGCTCGAAAAAAGAAATAACAAATAGGGAAAATGCTCTGTTTTCACCCTGAACTATACACGAAATTGCCGAGACATCCGAAGTTTAGAAGGGTTCTATTACCCTCTGCACTAATTAAAATTGTATCTTTTGCAACCTTAGTGCCTACGTGCCACATAGATGTGCTTACGTAGACCTTCAGTGTGTTGATTCACTGATGTACCACGTAGGTTGCCAAAAATACGATTTTAATTAATTCACGGAGGTAATAGGACCCTCCTAAAGTTCGGATGTATCTCAGCAATTTCGTGTATATTTCAGAATGGAAACTGAGCATTTTCTCTAACAAATATAAATAAGCAGAACCAAAT
Organism: Capsicum pubescens; assembly: GCA_030864215.1. NCBI lineage: Eukaryota > Viridiplantae > Streptophyta > Magnoliopsida > Solanales > Solanaceae > Capsicum > Capsicum pubescens. The sequence goes on along the minus strand of CM061547.1, from coordinate 281,535,355 downwards.
TTTAAAGATAGCATGGCAAAAAATGACAGTAACTATAATATAACAATACTATAAGCAAAATACAAGAAACAACAAATATTTACAGAAATGGAAGAACAAGTAACTACAAAAGTAATGCATGAACTATTAGTATGGTTGGTAAGTGAGACAAATGTTCAACTACCTATAAGTTTTTATCTTAATTTGTGTACCCCGTAACCTCCTACCTAAGATTGTGTCCTCTGTAACATGAAGTTTCGCCATATCTTATCTAATCATATCTTCCTAATACCTTTTCAGCCTAATTCTAGCTCTCTTAAAACAATTCATAGTCAACCCCTCCATGCATTTAATCTCTTGGCAAACTTGCTTAAATTTTATTTGAAAATGACAGGAATGGTCTCTTATATTTGGAGGTAAAGTGCAAAATAATCCTAAATTTTATTTGAATAGTTTACCAAATTAAAATTACTTTAAAGTATGTTTAATGAAGTACTTTAAATTAAGGAAAAAGTGTCAAATTTATCTCCTACTTTTTGTAGGTCGGCTCAAGTTAGATTAGGTTGCGTTTTATTTTTTAAAATGGGGTATTTAACGTTAATGTAAGCCGTTCTGTTAAAAGAAAGGGCACAAAAAAAAAAAATTCTTAGCAACGAGAATAAATTTGGCTTCAAAGTATAACAGAGGGGTAAATTTGATCACAAAGTACGACGAATGATATATTTAGTCAACTTTTAAAAGTAGAGGGGTAAATTTGATCCATTTTCCTTAAATTAAAACGGCATAGAATGCTTTAAGTAAAATATCTCACTCCGCCTCTAGTTAAATGCATGTGAAATTTCATTCTTAGGTTAATAAACATGAAATTACACTCTTGTGTTAAAGATGTCAATAGATTCAAAAACCCAATTGACTCGAATAATATCGTTATAGAAAAAGAAGAAAATCAAAGACGCAAAACCTTATTCGAGAGAAGATTGCCCATTTCCACTCTTTTTTGTAAGAGTTTAAGTTCGTTACATTCGATTAAAAAATACTACAAGTAACTCTATTTGATAACATGAATTAGTATTTTATTGATACATAACTTATTATAACAGTTTATATATATATATATATATATATATATATATATATATATATAAAATTGTTATGATATCAATAGACATCACTCAAATCCTTTGCATTATTAGAGTTTGGAGTTTGCATTGCTGTTAAAGTCCTATTCAAGTTTCCTTCAATTATATATTAGGTAGAAATTGCTAGCTAAATGGTCCAATTCCATACATAATACATCCATGTGTCAATTCAGAGGCGGAGCCAGCCTAGTAATAGGGGGTTCATTCGAATCTCCTTAACGGAAAATTATACTATTTATACATAATTAAAATAATTTTTACATATATATCATACATGTTGAACCCCTTTCGATGAATTTTTTCTTTACAATTTGAACCCCCCTCAATAGAAATCCTGACTCCAACAGTGTGTGTCATTGTGTTTTTACTTGGGTTTTCTTTTGTTCCACGTCTATTAGCTGTTCTTTCACTTCATGCCTCGTTGGCCTTTGTTACCCCATACAAATTACTTGTCCAAAATGGAAAAACCATGCATATCATTGTTCATTCATTTCTTTTTTACTTGCACAACTCTCTTATTAGAGGGCATCTATGAAACACATCTTACAATTTGCTATGTCACAGAGTGGCGGAGCCAGGATTCTCATTAAAAGGATTTAGAAGTTTACATATAAACTAACGAAGGAATTCCACATCTACTACATATATGTAAAAAATAATTCTAACTATATATAAATAGTATAATTTTCCGCGTCCAAACCCTCTCACCTAAGTGTAGCTCAGCCCCTGGTCACAATTAAGACATTAAAACTTCTCTTAGAACAAACTCCTTGAGTTGTTATTTACGTGACATTGCTGCGGCGGTAAAACTTTTGAGACTTGTGAGTTAAATACATCGATAGCCTCTTAAACTTGTGAGTAAATATCATTTAGACATTCGGACTATGGTTTATTCTGATTGAGCACTTGAACACATGATAAAATGATCTTATTAGACACACCCGATTAAAATTTTGAAAAAGTTTATGTACGTGTTTTCAAGTGTCACTTACATCTGTATGGCTGTAAGAGCTTTTCATTAAGAGCAAATGTAAATAAAGTTAATATTTTAAAAAGCACGTTATTCCTTTTAGAACAAATTAATAAAATGTGTCACATACACTAAAACGAAGAGAGTAATATACTCATTGAGAGATATCAAAAGATAAAGAAGTATATTCACGACGAAGCTAATGATATCAATATACATAAAAAAAAATGTTTTTTACCTAGCTATACTGTGTAATTTTTTGACGAAGACGTACATATGGCTCCACCACCATATGAAATGATCAAGATGCGTGCAAACTGACTTGACACTGTCCATACAAAAAGAATCTAAGGTTGGTGAAACTCATGGCTCAATCAGTGGCGGAGCCACAACCAACGAAGGGTGGTCAGATGAACACCCTTCGTCGGATTTTTTTTTCGATTTTATAGGTTAAATATAGATATTTATGGTTATATTCATGTTGTTGCACACCCTTGACAAACTAGAGAAGCATAGTCCAGTGGTCAAGAGTGTGCATTTCCTCATCAACAACCCGGGTTTGACCTTGGCAGGTGCAACAGTACTTTATTTTCTTTGTTTTTTAAACAGTTTTTTGCCCAAGGAAAAATATAAACACCCTTAATCAAAAGCCTGACTCCGCCACTGGCTCAATTTTTTCCAAATTGATATTGAACTAATGAGAATGACTATGTACTAATCCAATTAATAATAGAGAAAAATATCCAATAGCTAGCCAACTAGATTAGCATACCTCCCTGTACATCCTATTGATATTTTTCACACAATGACAAGCTTCCACCTATCTACATGAACTTCATATCACCATCATAACTAAAAATGAAGCTTCAATATTCACTCACCAAAGAGCAACATGACATATTCCATATTGAGTGGCTTCATTGAGTAAAAATCCCACATTACTCTCCATCAAAGCCACTCTCTTTGACTTTTCAATTCCCAAAACAATAAGAACTCCATGACATTTGTCGGCGTGATCTGGTGGTCAATGAAGTGGTATTTAAAATTACGAGATATTAAGTTTAAATTTTTACAGTAGTAAAAACACTAGATGAATTTTACCCTTCTATTCAAGCCTTGATGGAGTTATCCGTATTATATATCAAAAAGAGGTAACCGTATGATATGATGTGTGGATCTAACACAATCTCAAAAGTTAGCTCATGAAGGAGGATTTTCCAAGTCCGTATTAGGAGGGTACAAGTCGATGTGGAACTTTAACCGACTCTAGCATTAGTACTCGTATAATTAGTCGAGGTGCACAGAAACTGACAAGACACCATAGTCAATGAAGTGGTACTTAAAATTATGAGATATTAAGTTTAAAATTTTAATAGTAGTAAAAACACTAGATGAATTTTACCCTTCTACCCAAGCCTTGATGGATAAAATTATCCGTATTCTGTGTCAAATACAGGTAACCATAAGATATGACACATGCATCTAACTCAATCTTAAAAGTTAGTTCATGAAGGAGTATTCTCCAAGTCTGTTTCCCAACCAATGTGAAACTTTAATCGACTCTAGCATTAATACCTCTATAATTAGTCGAGGTGCACAGAAGCTGACAAGAAGACACTAGAGTTATAAAAAAGAATCAGAACTCTAAATTCCAAACTACTTAACCCCTTCTACTCTAACTCCCTTGCTTTCATTCACTGAAAAAAGAAAAGAATGGATCTTCAAGAGTGGGAACTTCTTTCTGATAATGGACTTGTTGAAGTACTCCATGATGATAGAGACAAGTTTTTGTCTAGGGAGTATGCTTCTGATTCCAAGAGAGTGCCAAATCAAGTAGTAATTCCAATACTAATTCAGCAAGAACCAAGTATAGAAAAGCCTCAAGAAGATGAAGAGGTTATTAAAGAAGTTATCACTAAGGTTCCAGTTGAGGTAAACATGTCACCACCTGAATATTTTTCTAATAAGACCAAAGTTCCAAACTTTGAAACCTCGTATTAGTATGTGATCGTCTCATCTAAAAGTTTAAAATGATTCATTTTCATCTAAAACCATCTTACCAGCTCTAATACTGTGTGATCATTTGACTAAAAAGTTTTTGATTAGGTAGAACATATTTTAGTTACTTATATCCAAGGACGAAGCCAGATAAGGTTGAGGGGTTCATCCGAATTCCCGTTGTGAAAAATGAAAGGCATAATACATAAACATGCCCTTTAACTTGGCTTCAGATCACATCTATGACCTCCAACTTTAGGTGTGCACAAGTAGGCAATTAAACTTGAAAGTTGAACAAGTAGACACACACGTCCTATGTGGTATAATACACGTACGATGCCAGGTAGGACAAGAATTGGCCACGTAGGACACCACATATGACACATGTGTCTACTTGTTCAATTTTATACAAGTTTAAGTGCCTATTTGTGCAAGCTCAAAGTTGGAGGTCATACATGTGATCTGAGGCCAAGTCAAATGGTATGTTTATGTATTGTGCCAAGATGAGATGAAATTGTTTATATATGGTTAAAGTTATTTTTTATGTATATATAGTAGAACTTGAACCTCCTTTGGCTTTTCGTGTGTTTACTTCTTCATATTTTAAACTACTTTAGAGAAAATTCTGGCTCCGCCAATGCTTATATTGTATCTCAACAGGAAGCAACTCTGGTGCAGCAAGAAGAGGAAGATAAAGTGTCACAAGTTTTCTTCAAGAAAATGAAAGAAAGTGAATTTGAAAACATGAAGTTGGATTCACCAAAGTTGAGTAACAAGACTACTTCTGTGTCACAAATTGATTCAATGAATTTCCCCTATGAGGATAAAGTTGAAACCTTGGAAGTTGAAAAAGGAAGTGTGATCAAGAAAAGGGATGTTAATGAAGAGAAAAATAATGGTGGAATTAATCTATGGAACTGGAGATTGACTGGAGTTGGTGCTATTTGTTCCTTTGGGATTGCAGCAGTTGCTGCTGCTGTTACAATTTGCATCTTCATTGGAAATCACAAAAAACAGAAACAACATAAGCTTAAGTTCCAACTTTCTGATGACAAGGTTTGTCTTAGTTTCTATTAGTTTCAGTTTTCTGTTTTGAGTTCCTTTTTTGGTGGATATGATTGATGGAGGGGAGGGAAAAGGCGCTCGAGTTCGAAGGGAGACTTCTCATAGTTAGAAACTTTATGTGGTGTGCTTCGTTTACTATTTTTTCGTACTTTCATCTTTTTATCATGCTATAGTTGAGCGACGCTTAAAGGAGCACTAGAAGGAAAGGCCAAAGACTCCGGCCTAAGGGAAATGAGCAACGAGAAGATGAGGTGCCTTGGGCACGCATATTTAAAAAGAAGGGTCCCCCCTCCCCCTAATCGGTTGGTGCTTATGTGTAAGAGGGCAGCCCAGTGCACTAAAGCTTTCGCTATGCGGAAGGTCCGGGAAGGGCCCCACCACAAGGGTGTATTATACGCAATCTTACCTAGCATTTCTGCCAGTTGGTTGTTTCCAAGGCCTGAACTCGTGACCTCGTGGTCACATAGCCACCAAAAATCGGGCTTGAAGCTCTCAGCTTGCCAACAAGACGAGAGTTGCCAATTGAACTGACACCTTTTATGTCAATGACTGATATCATTAGATTATAATCTTTGGTGGTAATAGAAGAAAGATAATAAATTCACCCTTCTGTGTGAGATCCATAAATAGTCAAATCAGTAGCGTAGTCACATTTAGTGAACGGTGATCAGTTGAACACCCTTAATCAGAAGACTATACCAAGTATGTAAGTGAAAAACTACTTTTCCTAAATAAAAAAAAAAAAAGGGCAGCCCGGTGCACTAAAGCTGCCGCTATGCGTGGTGTCCAGGGAATGGCCCTACCACAAGGGTGTATCGTACGCAGCCTTACCTTGCATTTCTGCCAGAGGCTGTTTCCAAGGCTTGAACCCGTGACTTCCTGGTCACATGGCAGCAACTTTACCGGCTACTCCAAGGCTCCCCTTCAAATTTTTGAAACTACTTTCCTATACATGTTAAATTTTTGAAAACTTTTAACAAAATTTCTGATTTTGTCACTGAGTCAAACTATAGCTCTTTGGATTGATCATTAGAATAATCTCCAATCGCCATTCATTCTCATATGCCTCTCTGGATGCATTTCACCTCACTGATCTAACAAAGTGTTCATGTTGGAACTGCAGAAAATCAAGCAAGTGGTTCAGCAGCCTGCAACAAAACTGAATGAAGCAATTTGTGGAGTTAGAGGATCAGTTCCTTCAACCAAGAAACGCATCACAGACGTTGAGGGATTACTTTTACGCTCTTTAGAACACATTCAAGACTGTTTATCAGTCTCTTGAAGCAATGATGGATCAAACAACAGGTTTGCAGGTTCAACAGAAATCAGGACTGCCTCGATAAAATGATAAATAAGTGTAGGTGAATTTAGATCTCAACTTAGAACTCACAACGTCTAAATTGTAGATCATAGTATCTAGACATAGAATCACTATACATGTTTGTGTGTATATATGTTGGAATTCAAATACCTATGAGTTTGTACTAAACTGGAGTTTGGTTCAGAGATATACACAACTATTTGAATACATGGCTTTGGGTTCTGTAGGTGCTTCTGTGTGTGCTTAATTTCCATGCTGCTCAATTTTATTTTTCAAAATCGCTTTGATATGCGCTCCTTGAGCCAAGGGTCTTTCAAAAATAGCCTCTCTACCTTCACGAGGTAGGGGTAATGTTTGCATACACTCTGCCCTCCCCAAACCCCATGTGAGATTACATTGGGTACATTGTTGTTGTTGTTGTAGTATTTGGAAAAGACTAGAATCACATAATATCTTATATAGTACTACCTCCGTCCCATTTTATGTAACGGTATTTGCTTGTTTTGAAATTTGTGGTCGTAAACATGCAAACACATAAATTTTATGTTCTGTACTGGCTAAAGTATAAAACTTTTACATTGAAAAATCATATCTACAGCAAATTAAAGCAACAGCAGATAGATAAAATCTGCAACAACCATAAACTAATCATTTCATTGACATAAAATACCAAAAAACAAGTCTTTAACCAATTTAGATAGAGTTAGTGGTCGAAAACATACCTAAACTATCACTTTTTTGCGAGTTTCATACCTCAGCTACCCATTGTTCTCTTTGCCTATCTAAAGTATCACCACCTTCGTATTAAAAGGCACATTGATACCGAGTTGGCCAAATATTTATTCCCAATTGAGAACAAGCGTGTATAGGTCAAGTCAGTATCGAGGTGTGTTTTAATACAAAGGGAGTGATAGTTGAGGTATGAAACCGTGAAAAGATGATAGCTCAAGTAGGTAATAGAATAATGGATAGTTCAGTTATGAAACTCGCGAAAAGGTGATAGCTTAGACACGTTTACCATAACCAATAAAGAAAACCTTTCCTTGCCCGGATGCGAATTAAGAATTTTGAATTTATGGATTCTGGATACTAGAAAAGACAGCTTACAAACTTTTGAATAAATTATTTATATGTATGAACGAATTTCTTAATGCAAATACGAAGTTTTAGCCAAAACTGAAAAGTTCTATCAAATCCGCAGCTAAAACTCTAGCTCTTTTCTGTTCCCCTCACAGGAACTACAAGAAAATCACAATAAAAAGATCATAGTAACATATTCTCGCCGGTTGCTGGTAGGAGGTGGCAGGTATCCCGTGGAATTAGTTAAGGTGCACGCAAGCTGGCCCGGACACCACGACTATAAAAAAGAAATGTATCATATTCTCGCGTAAGAGAAAAGTGGAGGATTACAGTACAGTACATCTACTGAAGGGCAAAGCTACAATATGAAGTATGAGTTCAGATGAACTCAGTAGCTTTTGTTTCTATCCCGTATATAATTGCAAATCCAGTTACTAAAACAAGCTATGACTTCTGTGACAAATTCAAAGCCGATAAACTTCAAATTGTAGCTCCGCCTCTCCTCGCTTCTGCTAAGGTACTTGTAGTTAATATTCAAGTAGCATGAGGTGTACATTTTGCACATCTAATTCAGAACCAGAGGTAAATGGATTAGGCAAAGGGAAGCAAAAGAAAGTCCAAAGACAGAGACTGAATCGACGAATCTGTTGAAAAGGGAAACAAAAGAGCAGATAAAGAAGTTGATCACTTCTCAATCTTTCTGTGTTGCTGATGCAACTTATGAATTGCCAAAAATCTGCAGATAAATTTGCCACATCCACCACCATTAGACTGTTAAAAACCATTTTTTTTCTGTCTTTCTCTTTACTGTAAATCTTTGTTGGATTCTTGATTTTGTGTATGGATAATTGGAACAGATTCTTTAGTTGTAGCAACAGCTTTTTCTTCGAGACTCGTAGAGCTCTTCTCAGTCTGATACCTTGTCTCTAGTGTACGAATCTTTGTTGGATTCTGACGCCTTTGTCTTTGGTGTGACAATCTTTGTTGGATTCTGACGCCTATGTCTTTGGTGTGACAATCTTTGTTGGATTCTGATGCCTATGTCTTTGGTGTACAAATCTTTGTTGGATTCTAATGCCTATGTCTTTGGTGCGCGAATCTTTGTTGGATTCTGATGCCTATGTCTCGGGTGCGCGAATCTTTGTTGGATTCTTATGGATAAAGGGGAACAGGTTCTTTAGTTATAGCAGTAATTTTTTCTTCAAGACTCAGTAGAACTCTTCTCAGTCTGATGTCTATGTCTTTGGTGTGGTGTAGAGGGAGTTTATCTACTTTAACTTTATGGTTTTGGTTTGGTCTTATTCTTTAAACTACAGATTAATCACTTTAATTAACAATAATTGGAGTTTAGAGGCCAAGTGGACGGTTAGTGCTATTACTTTTGGCAAGCAACTTTTTTGTTTTGACTTATGACAGCATTGAGCATGCCATTCTTTATATTTTTATGATTTAATCAGCCAATAAAGTAGTATGAGCCAGTAAATGTGTGACTAATCCTAAATGTTGTTACTGTTTCACATCATTAAAAGAAACAACCAATTATTTTGACAATTCTTGATATTCGAACCAGCTTATGCGTGCACCTCGACCTCGACTAATAGCATGCACCAAGATTTAGACATATGAGAAGAAATCAACTATATATGTATATTTTTGTCCGTGCCGGTTTAAACTTGAGATTTCATGATTCTCAGATTACTTTCATGGACCACTAGGTCATCCTCGGGTGCTAAAGATTTTTTTTTTTTCTGTATTCAGCTTCCATTTTGGAATCGGTCTATTTCCAGCATCATATCTACAGTGAGCCGGTTAATCCTAGTTAGCAGTTTCAGGTCTGTATCAAAATCACCCGTAACAAGGGTCATGATCGATATTGTCTAGCATCAAGATCTATGTAGCTCAGGCTCTTCAAAAATGTCAATGGGCACATGTTGTATTCTCCAAAAAGTATTGTATTCTTGGAGAATCCGAATGGATGCGGCATCGAAAGTGAAGAGTCCGCGTAGCATAGATCAAGATGGCCACTAGCATGAGGACTTCTCACATAAGCAAACATATCTTTGACATCAATTCACTTCCAAGACGCATGAAAAAAATCTCACTAAGGAGCAATAAGACAAGCAGAACAAAGTGTCACCAGAAAAGACACATTACGCGCGAAAGGAACAGATTCTAGATGATAATCTTCCCCTCGGAAGTTTGCACGAAAAGTAACAAAGGTTATCGTCTGCATGACATTCGAACTCTGAAGCTAAATTAGTGATAAAATTTCGAGATGCTGATGGTGCATAACTAATTATGCAGCATAAAGTTGCATCGCATCTGACATTCTATGGACGTAGACACCAGATGAACGTATATGTACCATCTCAAAACTGATCATACCAAAAATGCACATACAATGGTTGAAACAGATGGAGGGAACTAGACATTTACGGTAATTCCCTCTGTGAGTCTTTTCATGTATAGGCAGAAAGCGCGACCACTAAGCTTCCAAAAAGCCTCTGTCCTCCATGTAAGAAACTACTTGCCCAGCCATCTCAAGTGGTGTAGGAACTACTCCGTCTTTTAGTTGTATTTCAATCTAACCAAAGAGGCAAAGTTATGACGAGAAAACAGAAGGGAATTAACAATATCTTGAAAGCTTCGCAGCAGCAGAAGTAATGTAATACATACCTCACAATTCAAAGGTGGCTCATAAGGGTCATCTATTCCAGTAAATCCTACAAAATGAGGTGCGAAAAATTCCATAAACCTTTTAGGTACATTTCAGTAATAAAAGCCGAACGTTCTACTCAAATTGTCAGTCCTCTGATGAACATATTTTAAATTAGCAACTTATAATGGTTATCGACTAATAGTGCCATGAAGCATGGCAACAAGAATTACACAAACAGTTTATATGCAAAAATTTTAGCAGAACAGCTATTGACAAATGCAATTTATTATTTACAGTGTTGTAAATTTGTGTATCTAATAACTGAGCAAGGTAACTCCGTGATTACTCGAGCTAATCATCATTAGTAGGTAATACAAATTTTGTACAGATGCGGAAGCAATATAGGCTACGGCCCTGAAGCTATAACACACCTTTGATTTTACCCTCACGAGCTAGCTTGTAGAGGCCTTTTGGATCTCTACCTTCACACAGTTGTAGAGGCATATTCATAAAAACCTGGAAAGCCGCAAGGAAAAGGAATGTTAGATAATGCAAAAGATTTCTACAGTAGATCAGTGAACATGAGACTTGCCTCAATGAACTTGTTATCTGGCAGCAATGCACGGCAAGCATCACGATCCTTTCTGTAAGGAGATATCAAACTTGCAATGCAAATTAATCCAGCATCTGAAAAGAGATTTGCAACTTCCCCTAAACAAGTACAAGTTCACGGGTAGTAAGAATCACGAACTACAAAATATTTACCAATACGTCTCACCAAAACTGAAAAATATCTAGAATAATTTAAGATTTTATCCACAAGAAACTAAAGGTTCTGCTCAATCAGGCCGAACTGAAGTTATCCAGAGGCGCGCAATTCCTATAAGGCCAAAGCTACTCCCACCAGTTGCAGAACAACTAGGAATTCTAACAAGTGGATTCAAAAGATGCAAAAATGGTTTATCTTGAAGCTTCCCTAATGTTAAGGCGATTCAACAGTTTATATATATAGAGAAAAATTATTTTGACCCTACTCGGAATGTAATTCTGGACGAAAGAGGTTCAATTGAGGACTCCTTTCCTTATATTTAGCTCCGCAACTTACTTCCTCTCCATCACTACATTTGCACACTCCAGTTCCATGTAAATGAAAATGAAGACTGGACATGAACGGAAGGGTGGAAATAACCATCATATTTTTTCACCTTTATTTCATTGTTCAAACATCCCTCTGCTTCTCTAAGTGTTTACAAGTCGTTTGTGCACTTAAAATTTTGAAATAAGAAATACTGGAGTGGTTGAAGTTCTTAAGTTCCCCTACACAGTCAAAGATATGCAACATACTGTTTGCTCAAGTTCTGTAAATCTCTTCCACAAGTACCTTAAAATCTCACCGATAGACAATTTATTAGCCAAATGGTTGTTGTAATTAATTTGCAAGAAAACACTTACCAGTCCTACGTATATTCTCAGTCCGGCTTTCTGGTGAGAACCCAAGATTCTTGTTCAGACCATGCCTAAGGTTGTCACCATCAAGAACATACGAAAGTTTACCCCTTGTCTGCAATTCTCTACCTAGGGAACATGCAAGTGTGCTTTTTCCTGCACAAATTCAGATAAAATCTTGAATACCAATGGCAAACAAATGTTGCAAAACTGAGCATCCGAAACTTTTGAACCCCTTAATACAATAGACAAATAATAAGCAACAGCACATAAGATCGACCTGATCCACTGAGACCCGTGATCCATACAACACATCCTTGTTGGTTAAGCAGTTTTTCCCTTTCCGCCTTTCTGACTGGATTTTCATGCCAGAATATGTTTGCAGGATTCCCCACGGTAGACATCACGAAACAACACCCTTTGCCTTTCCTATTTACACACAAAAATGTCAGAAGTTTATACGAGCACCATGCTAAGTCCAATGGGCATTACAAGTTGACATGTTAAAACAGGATTTCATTTACCAATTGCATGAACACAGATGAAAGAAAAAAGATTTTAGAGAATTGAAAGATCTTATCCTGTACAAGGCCTCGTCTTTTTCTGATCTTCGCAATCTAGCTCATAGATTAAGAAATATCACTTAAAATAACTAAATGTGTTATGCTTGTCTCTTTTTTCGGGAAACGCATTGACAAATCATGTTAAAGGCATTAAAAGGTAATCACCAAAAGCTAGCATTACAAGATAGTCTAAACATTTTCATCATCCGTGTTAAATTAGGATGTAAAAGTACTTTGATTTAAAAGAGGGGAAAAAAGAAGGTAGCGCCTTACTGGATATAGTGACTATGGCTTCCAAAAGATATATCTTTGACAGATTGAAGAGATGTGTTCTCATTTAAACCCCCAGTGAATGAAAGGCTGCATGACGATACCAATGTTATGCTTTAAACCGCTCGACTAGCCCCTCTACTATTTCTTTTCTAGACTGTTGAATCTTGAGCCGGGGGTCTATCGGAAACAACGTCTCTATCTCACATATGAGGTAGTGGTATGGACTGCACACACTTACCCTCCCCAAAGCCCACTTGGTGGGAATATACTGGGTATGTTGTTGTTGTTGTCGTTGACAAGCCTCTCTACCTAATTATAAGACCCTAAAATCGAGTAACTAGCGAGTTAGAAATACTAAATTATTGCCTAGATAGGTACCACCTATTCAAAATTTCAAAAGTTGTTACCCATTCATTCTTCATACCATCTTCTTATACCATGTCTGATGAAAGGGCATTTCACGGTACACAATCGAGTTATCTAGATTCAGTAAAGAACAGTAAGGCACTTTCGTTTACCATGTTCACAAACAAAAGGTAAATATATCAACCAAATGTAGCTAACTTTTAGGGTGTGTTTTGACAAAATAAACAAGTTCCGTTAAAATCACGAAAATGACTTGCCTAGAGGGAGGAGGGAAAACAACGTCCGTAAGTGGCCTTCTAAGTTCATTGGCTCCTCCTATCCCCAATGCCTCCAACCCCGCACCAACCTTCCACCCCCTTCCCTAGGTTGCATATAAATGCTCTTGGGACAACAATCTTTTGCTTGCTTGCCAAACACTAGAAAAAAAAGGGTAGCACGGTGCACTAAAGCTCCCGCTATGCACCAAACCAGAACAGTCTATTATACATAATTTGACCCTCCATTTCTGCAAGAGGTTGTCTCCACGACTTGAACCCCTAACCACTTAGTCGCATGACAACAACTTTACCACTTACCCAAGGCTCCCCTTCACCAAACACTAGGAAAAAAGAGCAAGAAAATCACTTATTTTCCAATAAAACATCCTCTAGGAAAACATTTTCCTTCATACCAAACACACCCAAGTTTCTAAATCTTTAATTCCCAATAAAACCACAAAAGCTTCCCTCATAAGGCAAATGGGATATCTTGAGAACTTAAGTGAAAATGGAATCTCATTTTCTTGGAATTACCATCAAAGATCACCTCTAAGGTAGTGGTATGGATTACTTACACTTACCCTCCCCGACCCAACTTTGTGGGAATACACTGGATATGTTCTTCTTGTTGTTGTTCCACCAAAGATCAGACATTTTTACGAAACAACAAATGCCCATCACACTCAAATTCCCCAATGCAAATGAAATACTATCAAGAAACCATTTTTAACACAATTTGGAGAAACATAATAGACAAGTAAATCAAGAATGCTATTACTTTTGGTATTTCCATCAAAGATCAGACACTTTTACAAAACAACAAATGCCCATCACAATCAAAACCCAAAATTCCTCATAGCAAATGAAATACTACCAAGAAACCTATGGACACAATTTGGAGAAACCTAATAGACAAGTAAATCAAGAATGCAGATTTACAACACCCATCATTAAGAAATCAAATAATCTAAGAGATCTAATACAAACACAAACAAAAAAAGGCCCCATAATATATGATCACTTACCTGTAAAAGAACCACCCAAAAATCTGAAATTAAAGGGAAAAATTGAGCTGTTATAATACAGAAATGTGAATATGGAATTTGGGGTATGTTTATTTTTTCAACATTTATGACACAAATGGGAAAAAAAAAATGTGGAAAATAAGGCAATAGAATGATTCAGTTTTTTTCCAAAGTTTTAGGTAGTGAGTGATGGTGGCTGTTTGCAGACCGAGTGAAAGTAACACACTGGCTCCCAACCACTGCCTAATATCATGCAGGGCTTATAATTTTGACATGTGTCCACTTTATAATTTACGGCTCGTTTGATACGCTGACTAACTTATCTCGACATTATAGCTCTCATAATTATCATGTCCTGCCTAGTCAGTTCTAACACTTCTTAGGCTTATAGTTTTGACATGTGTCCTATTAATAATTTACGGGTTCATTTGATTCGCTGACTAACTTATCTCGAGATTGTAGGCCTGATAATTACCACGTCCTGCCTAATCAGTCCATCTTGCTTAACTTCACCCTCATCTCGCGCCACTATAGTCAACTTCTTGCACTTCTTTATCTGTACATTCATATATACCTTCTTCACACGCATGAGCCGTTTTCATATTTTAATCATTCATCGGGGCTACTTCAACTTTGTTTTGAATGTCTTCGTTTATAATCTTATCTCTCTTGATATGTGCACATATTTATTTGATAATTGTTAAAAAATGCACTAAAATTATAATACTTTAACATTTTATATAATTGATAAAACACTGATTTGGATGAATAATGAATGAACTAAAAATAAAATGGAATCATTCAGTAAAACAACTAAACCAAACCACCAACATGGGTTGTGGTGCAGTGGATGAAACTGCTCCACCCTTAACCAGAGGTCGAGGATTTGACTCTGGGTATGGAGAAAACTCTGTTGGAAGCGTTGCCACCTTAATGGTCCTGCAACGCACGATTCGGATTAGTCGGGGCTCCAATACGAACACCGAACACCAGATAAAAAACAAAAACAAAAAAAAACTAAACCAACCCTCTTTGTTCAGGCCCAATGCAAGTTTAAATACTCCTATAGAATGGGCTACTTAAGCTGGATATTGACTGACAAACATGAAAATTGAGGCCCAATTTAGCTCATCATGAAGATGAGCACTGAATTATTGATGGGCAAATCACATAAATATACACTTTAAGAGTCAATATTATAAAAATTACTCATAGTTTCTATTTTATAAAATATAACAATAGAAATATAACAAAATCTACCAAATAAGGCAAAAGAAAAAATAAAAGACAATAAATAAAATAGCATGATTTAAGGGGGCAACTTAATAGTTGATATTTTACCCTACAAATTCTCCTATTTTGTTTTTCATCAAATTTTTTTCAAAAATAATAAATAAGGCAAACGAAAAAACACTACATTTATTTGATATTTGTTTTATGTTTTCAGATTTAATTTATTTAATTAAATTGACCTTAATTTTTAATATTTTTTAGGAGAAAACATCATTAATGATAGTAAATTCTCCGATTGATTCAAACCACATCCTATACAAATTTCATACACCATAAAATTACTGATACGCCTATTTTTATATAAATCGAACACCATAAAATTATTAATACATCAATTTTTATATATTTTGAACACCATAAAATTATTAATACACCAATTTTTATATACATCAGACACCATAAAATTATCGATACACCAATTTCTATACATTTTGGACACTATAAAATTATTGATACACCAATTTTTATATATTTTCGACACCATAAAATTATTATTATTGATAAATTAATTTCTAGATAATTCAAACACCATAAAATTATTGATACAAAATTATTAATACATCAATTTCTATACAATTCAACAACATAAAATTATTGATACACCAATTTTTATACAATTCAAACACCATAAAACTGTTGATACACCAATTTCTATACAATTCAGACACCATAAAGCTGGTGATACACCAATTTCTATACAATTCATATATCAATTTTTATACAATTCATACACCAAATTCTATACAATTCATAGACCATAATACACCAAATTCTATACAATTCATAGACCATAATACACCAATTTTCTATACAATTCATGCCATAAAATCATTGATATCCTTCACTTGCCGGTGTCATCAAAAAAATCTCAAAAAACAATCAGTAGTAACAAACATTGAGAAAAAAATCCAAAACCTCCATCGAAAATCATATCCACCGCCGTTGTCGCCACAACATCGAATTCTCCACCTTATCCAAAACACAAATCACAAAACATACTGACCGATGAACAAACGGTGTTCTATCAAAACTCTGCCCAAAATAAACCAAGGAAACTACGACCATGTCTTCCAAGATTATGCTGAAACCTAAGGGGAAGAATACCAAAAAGGCTGCTGCGGCGGATGAGGAAGACGGAGCAATGGCAGTGGTGGGGAAATTCGTGAAGGAGTGGGGACATGGACAACAAAAAAAGCCAAAGTGATTACACACTATGATTTCATCCTGCTTGTTATCATCATTGGCATGAATTCTTAACCCAAACCTTCTCCTTTTCTGCTTTTTGGGCCCGTGTAAAGTCATATTTCTTGATAGGTTATTTTAGGATTTGTTGGGAGTGGGGGGGTAATATCAGTCAATGAAGACCCCACACACATATGCCAGCTATAAAAAACCGCTTTTAGTGGTAGATTTTGTAAATAAAAGATTTCTTTTGTAAATAAAAAGACCTAGTGATAGTTTTTGTAATATTAATGCTTAAATTATATATTCATGTGATTTTTCCATTATTGAATGGGTAAACATCATAAAATCCTACATTTTGGAGCTTAATTACAATTTTTTTGATATTTTGAATAATTACTGAAAAATTCAATTTTGGGTATGTCGGATACAAAACTAGCTCCCGATACATCCAACGAAAATACTTTTTTTTAAAGATACATAATTACTTCCAGATATATTTTTTTTCGATTTTGAGTCTGTCGAGATACATAATACATTCAATGAAGATGCAGGTTTTTCTTTGTAAAAATACATAATTAGCTTCAGATACATTTTTTTTTCGATTTTGGGTCTGTCGAGATACATACTAGATCCAACGAAGATACCGTTTTTCATTTGCAAAGATGCATAATTAGGTTCAGATATTTTTTTTTGATTTTGGGTCCGTCGAGATACATAATACATCCAATGAAGATACAGTTTTTCCTTTGTAAAGATACATAATTAGATCCAAATATTTTTTTTTCAATTTTGAGTCTGTTGAGATACATAATACATCTAACGAAGATACAATTTTTTCTTTGTAAAGATACATAATTAGATCCTGATATGGCGATACATTTTTTTTTTATTTTGGATCTATCAAGATACATAATTAACTCCCGATACATCAAATGAAGTCACATAATTAGTTGAAATTTTTGTAATTACTTTGTAAGGGTGGGGATTTGTGTAAATACAGTAAGTTAGTGTGTATATTTATGTTATTTTTTCATTATTTTGTGGGTAATTTACGGCCCTAAATACTTCGGTAATCTAATTTATAAAATATATACAAAATGTATGAGTTTTGTAACTTTATACTAAATATACATACACCATACATATAATATATGTACATGTATACAACATGTATACTATGTATATATTGGTAGTGTATATGTTGTTATATTTCGGCCATGTTGATAAACTAATTGTCCGAATATGTATCCACAAATTTTCTTATTTTCATCCTTAGACATGTTAATTATATTGCACCATTTTATTAACTTGCAACTAATTAATCTGAACTTGTCCCTTTGAAGATGAAGAAACTTTTAAAAACTTATAACATAAAAATCAAACACCACATTTTGTCTATGAGATTTTTCTCAATATTCTTATGTGACAAATTAATATTATACAATATACAAGGAAACCTCGGAGTAATTGATAAAGTTATTGTCATGTGACCTCAAGTCATAGAAATATCTTTTGGTAGAAATGTAAGATAAGACTGTGTATGTACAATAGATTTTTGTAGTCCGATCCAGCCCTTCCCAGACCTTATGTATAAATTGATTAGCGGAAATTTTAGTGAATCAAGATGTTTCTCTGACAGTTTTATACTATATCAATATAGTACTCTCTCTTAGATTGATTGCTAGATATTACAACTAAGACAGTGCTGTGCAATAATTAATAGTAATATATAAAATTATTCATGCATGGAATGGAGTTTTCTTGTTTTTTTCTACCTTATTTGTCTTGTGCTTATTGGGGACACGATGATGCAATTCAGTATATTTGATGAGTTGTTCTTGTTTATTTTTTAACTTGTTCTACTCCCCTTCTCTTTTTTATATACATAAAAAAAGTAGGCTGCATTTGGATTAGAAAACAACATAATTAATTGGACTTGATTATTTAATGCATATTGAATATTGTCACACCCCCTTTTTTACCCAAAAATGATTCGATTTTAAGTTTCGAAAGGGTTTTTATTATTAAGTGACAAAAAATAAAAATTTGTTTCAAAAAGAACTTTTATATTCAAAACTCAGAGTCGCCACTTGGCATAAATCGGGTGTGCCGGAATCTCTGTTGACCGAGGGGAAGGTATTAGGCACCCCTCGATCCCGTGGTTCGACCACGGTCGCTCGGTGGAGCATATCGGCTAATTTGGCACTATGAATGTATAAACCACACAAAATCACGCCGAACAATCAAACAAACAACAAAACAGAACAGAACAAGATCCAAAATACAGTGTTCAGTCCAAATTATTACAAACCCAAAATAAAAGATACTGAAATGTAACCTGCGCTAACCTAAACTACGCTCTAATGTTTTACCCGATGCCTCGGGCCTTGATCACGAGCCTCCTTTGCGTACATGATAAGTCGGGGCATTCCCCGGTAAATAAGTACAAATGACCTCGGGGCATTCCCTGACTAAATGAATACACTTGAATTAAATACGCTAAACTAGAAAACATTCAACACACACATTTAAACATTCAACGCATTCAACAAACACATCACTCCTAAATTTTGCCTACCCGAACCTAAACATTTTTGTCTACCCAATTCGACCTATCATGATACTATCAAATTCACAAACTTAATATTGATTCCAAATTAAGCAAAAACAACAACAAACCAACATTAATCTAAATTCACAATTTTATCAAATGCTCAATTACGTCCCAAATCCATCCTCAACATAATTAAACCAATTCAATACGAAATCCACCAATCAAGTTTTCACATCCAAATCCAAACATCAACCAATACGCAACAAAGATTCAAGCAATGCACCATATTCCATCAACACATCACATGAGGATAAAATAAATGAAGAATAGAGTTGAAGAATTGGACCTCAATCGATAATTTTATTTCGATCAAATCGGATTACTTGATTCGAGCACCGCCGAACCTCAAAGAACACCAAGCCTCGACTCCCAAATCAGTTATGAATCAATTCTAACCGCGATGGACCCAAAATTTGACTTGAATTAGAAATTTGACGAAGAACAGATCAACCCCAAAATAAAATACGAACAAACCCAAGACATGGCAAACGAGGTTTTGGAATTTTACGCTTGAATTCGATCGAAGGGTGATCTGTAAATCAACTCCGGAGAAAAGACTCGCCAGAGAAACAGTCCATTCGCCGAAAAATAGTCCAGACGCCAAAAAATTCAACGCCAACCAGATCTTTGCCTAACCTTTTCTCAAATTTTTTATTTCGTTTCTATTCCTCACTTTCCCGATGTCGCTCTCTCTCTTTCCGATCGGGTGAGTGTGGTTGTGCGTGTTAGTGTGCGATTCCTGTGAATGGAAGACGTATTGTGTATATGTATGAAGCTCTGGGTAAAAGAATGGAGGTGCTGATGTGTATATGCTCTCCAGAAGATGAATTCTGCAGGTGAGTGTTGGTGTGTGTGACCGTGAGGTGAATTTCTTGGTCAAGAAGATGATGACTTTTTTCTTATTGTATATATGAATGATGATGATGATGATGATGATGATGATGATGATGATGATGATGATGTGGGTTCCCTTTTTTGGCCCCCCTTTTTCATTGTATCCGTAGGTGGGTATGTATATTGTAGGTGGGGTAGGGTGAGTTGGTTAGGATAAGATTTGTTAGGAATTTTGTTAAGGGTTCTATTTTTTATTTTTTTTGTATTTTTGTGGGGTATAATTACATGGATGAGGGTGTACAATAAAGTGAGGTAAAAATGAATAAAATTGGACTTGGGAGGAGAAAAATTAGGTGTCTACAACATGCCCCCTTTGAATGTAAACATGAAATATTTTCAGACAAAGAAGTAGACAACGAGATAAAATTTTGTCCTGACCATTATTAAAAAGGAAGGAAACCAAGTCTTGACTTTGGACAGCATACTCATCCCTAGTTATGAGGGAATCAAGTCACAGGTATCCCCAAGGACTGAAAGAAGAGAGACTATACCGAATTGAAGAGTCGAGCGAGGTCCCGTCGAGGTTCCAGTCCGCGGATCTGTCATTACATCAAAATGTAAATTACAAGATAAAAACATAAATGAAATTACAAAATCCTATCTACGCAGCTTCTTTTGGACTTTTGACTTGAGTTTCATCACCCTATTCTTCAGGCGGGCTCCTGACTTTCAATTTCTTCAACTTGTTGCTTGGCTTTCAATCTCCTTACCCTGTTCTCTAGGCGGGCTTCTGACTAGCTATTTTTAATCTGTTGACTTTTAATTTCTTCACCTTGTTACTTGAATTTCCATGTATTCGCCCTGTTCTTCAGGCGGGCTCCTGAAATCACATCAAAACTAAAAAAAAAATTATCCCAAACAAAGAAATGCATCTTCTATGATTTAATTGGAATGATTTGACTAGAAGGTATATCTTATAAGAATCAAAAGGAATGACTCGACTAAAAGGTACGTCTTATAGGAATCAAAGGGAGTGACTCGACTAAAAGGTATGTCTTATAGGAATCAAAGGGGATGACTCAACTAAAAGGTACGTCTTATAGGAATCAAAGGGGATGACTCGACTAAAAGGTATGTCTTATAGGAATTAGGGGGAATGACTCGACTAAAAGGTACATCTTATAGGAATCAGAGGAATGACTCGACTAAAAGGTACATCTTCTAGGGGTCACGGGGAATGACTCGATTAAAAGGTACGTCTTCTAGGAGTCAAAGGGAATGATTAGACTAAAAGGTACGTCTTACAGGAATCAAGGGGGACACTTGACTAAAAGGTACGTCTTATAGGAATTAGGGGGAATGACTCGACTAAAGGTATGTCTTATAGGAATCAAAGGGAATGACTCGACTAAAAAGTACGTCTTATAGGAATTAAAGGGGGATGACTCGACTAAAAGGTACGTCTTATAGGAATCGAAGGGAATGACTCGACTTAAAGGTACATCTTATAGGAATCAAGGGGGATGACTCGACTAAAAGGTACATCTTATAGGAATCAAAGGAGATTACTCGGCTAAAAGGTACGTCTTATAGGAATCAAGGGGGGTGACTCGACTAAAAGGTACGTCTTATAGGAATCAAAGGGGGATGACTCGACTAAAAGGTATGTCTTATAAGAATCAAGGGGGATGACTCGACTAAAAGGTACGTCATATAGGAATCAAGAGAAATGACTCGACTAAAAGGTAAGTCTTCTAAGAGTCAAGGGGAATGACTCGACTAAAAGGTACGTCTCCTGGGAGTGAAGGTTCAATTTAAGAAGTGTATCGCCTAGCAAATGAAAACTGAAATCCCTGGACAAGTGTGTCTCCGAAGGATATAATATGATGAATTTTTACCATGATTTTATTATCAAACCTATGCAGCAATATTGCTTTCTGCATTTGTAAAAGTGAGACATTGCAACCCTTGATGTTTATGCTCTGAAGTCCCTGCTTTGATGGTAATATGTTTCTTGTTTCATCAAAGAAAACTTGTGAGTTTAAAACATGATGGTTGGTTTGTGGCTTTAGCTTTCGCGGCGATTGCTCTTGCCCTAGTCATATTTAACCTTGCTTCCAATCATTAGCATTTATCATTGACCCGAACTCAGATTATTAAGAGTGACTGAAATAAACACAGTATCTCTGCTTTGCCCTGCTTCTCAGATAGACCCTTTGAACCTTGGTATTTCCATGAGTTCCCCGACTTGTCTGTTGACAAAACTTTCTGCATGCCCTTTTTTTCGACTCACAATCATGTCTCTTTCATGTGCTAGCTTTTGTCTTGCTTTGTGCAGTTAAAGAAGTTGGTAGCCAGTTTTGAAATCTCTTCTCACTTGTTTTGACACGGATTTGACTAAAAAACAAGAAAGAAAAAAAGTGACATTTTTTTATTTGGATAACTGACCCAAGAAAGATAAAACAAAAATAAAAAGAAGAAAGAAAAGACAATAAATGTCCCTATTTTAAACAAAGAAACGAAAAATTCATCTAAAAATGACAGTCAATTCTAATGATTATGTCATGCATTTTGGATTAAGCAGCTCGATCTTTTCATCCAAACTTTCTACCAATTGTTGTTGAGTTAATGGCCTTGAAACTGAGTTGTTTCTTTAGGCCAAATTCATTCGAAAACCTTATCCGGCTAGTGGCGCCTTGAAGGGTTTTTGCCAACAAACCTGTTTCTTTCTCTCAGCTCACCATCGCCTTATGGTGCCCGTGAGGGTTTTCACCAATAAGACTCTCTCATTTTTATTTCTCTCAACTTACCATCGCTTTACGGTGCCCGTGAGGGTTTTCACCAATAAGACTCTCTCATTTTTATTTCTCTCCTGATTTCTTATGCTAAGGAAGACAAGTAGTACCCAAAATGCATCATCATATCCATTGCATACTTAGCCTTAGCATTCTCAAAGATTAATCTGAAGGTCTTTCTTTAATTGTAAATTGACTTTTGGATAAGGTTAGAAAGAAGGGATGACAAGAGGCCCAAACGACACTTGAAGTGGTGTAGGACTTACAACTTTTGAAATCGACTCAAACAATGAGGATTAACTCATGCCCCAGTTTCTTTTGACTGGGTAATTCTAAATTATTTATTTAGTTAGACCGAGCCCAGAGTAGGGCAGCCTACGTATCTCACCCCCGAGAGAGGAGAATCAGGTCATGCGTAGTTCTGGCAACTTGTTCTCTTGCTTGATTCTGATTTTTTTTTTGCTTTTCTCTTTTATTGACTTTTTTTCTCTTTGAAACTTTCTGACTCTATTTTTCTCGACACTCTTCTCTTTACTTTCTTTTTGGACATATTTTCTTCTTTTTTTTCTTTTTTTTTTCTTTTTTTTTTTGAAACTTTTCTGACTCTACTATTTTTCTCGATACTTTTCTTTTGAGCTTTGTTGACTCTATCTTGATTCCAAAAGAGGGGTATGAAAGAAAATAACACTAAGTCTCAAATGAGGTAAACAAAGGATGACACAATAGTTGAGTAGCAGAATGAAATGTCTTCGTCATATCAATCTTTGAAAATGCCAGTACATAGCATGCAATGTGAAAGTACACGATCAATATCACTTATGACATGTTTTACAACACTAACTTGCCCCGAGCATATGTGCCACCTCTTCTTCTACACTTGTCGAACATACAACTCAATATTTATTGTACATTCCTCACATTGAATGACTCATGCTTTCGTGAAGTTGGTTTTTGTTCTGTTCCTCGGGAGCACACATCCGCCATTTGACCTAATTGAGCTAGGTTTTTCAATTGATGATCAAGTTATTCTTGTGATTCTCAAAATAATTGCCTTAATTTTCGAAGAAGGCTTCAACTTGTCACCAAATGTCTCAGCACTCCACCTATTTTCTCAGATGCTTTTCCTAACTTTAGCCCTCTGATTCAATGTTTCATGGTTAAGTTGAATTTTAAGATCTGACTGAAAATTCCTCTAGCATGTCATATTTACTAGAATCAACATAAAATGTACTATGTAAAGAAAACAAACAAACAACACATATTTGAAACACAAGAGAAAAGGAGACACTCCATTCAATTAAAATAAAAGATATAAGGGTTTGGACATAACGACAAAGGGACAAAACAAGATAGATCCCGAACTACAATCCTGAAATAATTCGAATAACAGAAAAGAAAACAACACAAACTACCAGACCTCTTCCTAGTAGAGAGAGGGGTGACTTCTCAATTGCTCAATCTGACGACTTAGCCACTAGTTTGCATATCAGCTTGACTAGAACTTCCCCCACTGTCAATATTCTGCACCATAATTGATCTATCTTAAATCATCTTTTCAATTTCTTTTTTCAAATTTCGACAATCTTCAATACTATAACCCTGAGCATCAGAATGATACGCACATCGTATATTAGGATTAAAATTTCTTGAACGCCGATTAAGAGTGCACCCAAGGAGAGGAGTGATCATTCCCCATTGTACCAGTCTCTGAAATAAACTGGCATACGACTCTCCAATTGGTGTGAAGCTATCTCTCGACTTCTACCTCATTTCATTATTTGACTTGGATAAAAAAATCAGGCTTAGAAGGGTTTTGGTATGTTTGTGGAGTTAGAGTATGACTCTGAGAAGTTGGTGTGTTCCACTGTGGGTAAGATGGGGGTTGAATATATGGTTGTGCGTTATATACTGGATATGGAGGGGGAGAAGCAGAGTATAATGGATTTTGGGAGTGATTATGTGAAGCTTGGGCATGAACTTGGGTTTGTGCCTGAGAGTGACGACGACGTGGTCTTCTTGACCTTTCCTGCTATCCAACTACAATAACAGATGCATCTTCCTCTTTTTTTTTTCTCTCCAACACTTCCTGAACCCTTTTGAGTTGCTTGAGTAGTCGCTTTCAATGTTGCAAAACTCAAAATGCGACCAGTCTTAATTGTCTTTTCTATCATCTCACCCATTTTAAGGAACTTAATAAACGGCTTGCCTAACGCAGGTAACAAATGTTGATAATATGTTTCATCTTACGCATGAATAAATACCTCCACTATCTTTCTTTCTTTCATTGGCGGCTTCACCCTAGCAGCTTGTTTACGCCATATGATCGTATACTCTCTGAAACTCTCAGTATTCTTCTTTTTCATACTGGTTAGAGATTTTTCGTCAGAGATCAATTCCACATTATATTGAAATTGTTGCACAAATTCATTAGCTAAATCATCCTAACTATTCTACCTATCAATATCTTGATCAACAAACCACTCTGAGGCTAGGCCCGAAAGACTATCACCAAAGTAAGCCATAAGCAGTTCTTCTTTGCCTCCAGCACCTTTTAATTGGTTACAATAACGTCTCAAATGTGCTACAGGATCGCCATGTTCATCATACTTCTCAAACTTCGGCATTTTAAAACCAAAAGGAAGATGAACCCCTTAAAACATGCACAGATCTTTATATGAGACACTTTTGTACCCCCCAAGTCCCTGGAGGTCTTTCATAGCCAGTTCCAAACTTCTCAATTTTCTGGTCGTTTTCTCTTGTTCTTCTGTCATAACAGGATTCTCAGTGTTATGAGGAAATTCAGGCGGGTGAGTGTCACCGTAAAACCAGTCAACTTGAATGTAGGCTCGGAAGTGTAACGTTGATCACCAGTAATATTCAATACAGGCTCTCTTGTAGAGTAGAGAGGCACAACTTGTGAATGAATAACAAAAGTAGAAACTTCAGGTGGGGGTTGCGTCACAAAAGCATGAACAACAGATAGAGCCGAGTATGTGGTAGTCTTGGATTAGGGAGTGAGGAAATGAACATTGAAAGTGGTTGGATATTGTTGCCCCGGAGTTGATCCTGATGCATGTTGTGGCACATCAACAAAAATGGGAAATTGGGCAGGTGACACGGGAGGCAAGCTAGAACGATATGCCAGATTATCAGTGGGAACTGGAAGAGGCGACAACCCATTAGCCCAAGCTCGATGCATTTCTATCATTTGTTGCCTTAATTTCCGAATCTCTTCATTATCTCCTAAATTTTTATTTTCCGAACTCCCTATCTGATTAGTGACAACAAACTTGGTATCCTTGTTGGCCATAACCTTCTCTGTGACTTGGTGCAATATGGAGGACCAGCCAAAATGTCACAAACCAACCACCTCAAACTAACTGAACAAGAGATAGTAAATGCGTTAGAGTTCAACACTTTCTCAAAATCTCTCTTTTTTTTGTTGAAAAGATCACCGAACCCAAGAAGGGCACCTACGTATCTCACTCCCGAAAGAGGAGAATCAGGTGTGCGTAATTCGTGAAGTCTTGCCAAAATGGTCAATTAAACTCTTTTTCTTGAAACTTTAAGAAAAAAGAAATAACAAATTATCAAAATAATTGAAGAAAATCTTTTTGAATTTTTCAGGTTTAACATCTCTATACAAAATGAAACTTATGATCAAAGAAAAATCTTTTTGGATTTTCGAATCTGAATTTCATGCGGAAATGAAACTTGAACCTATTAAAGAAAAATATTTTTTGTTGCTTTCTTTTAAAGATGTATATGAACAACTACTCTAATAAAGATTGAAGAAAATCTTTTTTGAATTTTTCAAATAAGATTCCCGAACCCACAATAGGCTGCCTATGTATCTCACTCCCAAGAGAGGAGAATCAGGGGTGCATAGTTCGTCCAGATAGGACAATTAAGGATTAAATAACCGACTGAACCCTGACTTGAGAGACGCGACCACAAATAGAAGATGAAAAACAACAATAAAATATTCTTCTTTTTTTGAATTTTCAATTTGATACTTAACCCTAAAAAATGACACCAACAGATATGAAAGAAAAATCTTTTTGACATTTTCATTATATGAAATGTACAAAACTTCTATTATCTTTTTTGCATTTTTCTTTTATAAAAAGCTCCTAAAAAATATTTTTTTGGAATTTTTGAATTATGAATGCATGCTAAAAGAGATAAAAGGGAAAA
Organism: Capsicum pubescens; assembly: GCA_030864215.1. Taxonomy (NCBI): domain Eukaryota; kingdom Viridiplantae; phylum Streptophyta; class Magnoliopsida; order Solanales; family Solanaceae; genus Capsicum; species Capsicum pubescens. The sequence goes on along the minus strand of CM061547.1, from coordinate 281,508,296 downwards.
TCTTTTTGAGGTTTTTTTGTTTTTGAGTAAATGCGTGAAAAAGGTAAGAAAATCTTTTTAAATTTTTGGATTGTGAAAAATAAAAGCCATAAAGAAATCTAAAAAACTACGAAACTCTTTTCTTTCATCATTCTTTTTTTTCCTTTTTTTTCCGATTTATCCATGCTTACACCCTTTCTTTAATTCTAGCACATGCTTTCCCCAAAATCAGTCTGTCAAATAACTACGTTACCCTCAGAGATGCAACATTTAGCACGTAGGGATGCTTTAGAGGAGAGTTTCCTACAAAGGACCAAATGGGCCCCGCTAGTTTTAAATGTGATGTACATAAGCATGACCTAAAGGTTGACCTACGTTGGGGTTCACTAACAAGGCTGTTCAGGGGAGCGTATGGTCGATAGTGGCTGCTTTTCTTTCCACCTACTACATACTAGCCAACGACTCCTCCTCCTAAAATAAAGGTGACTCAACTATAGGTCGTGTACTACAGAACTTGTTGCAGAAAGAATTGATTCGGGTTATGCACATGATGTCAGTTATAAAGCGGTAACACATAAGAGAAAAACTGTAAACAAAGAGTATGTAGGCACTCAACAATGATAAAATAAACAACAAACGATAACACAAACAATGTTTACACACCCATAAGGTCAAACTAAGCCGATACAACTCCAAAAAAATAAGCTCGAATTCTGAAAAGTCCCCAGCAAAGTCGCCAGAGCTGTCACACCCCTTTTTTACCAAAAAATGATTCGATTTTAAGTTTCAAAAGGGTTTTTATTATTAAGTGACAAAAAATAAAAATTTATTTCGAAAAGGACTTTTATATTCAAAACTCATAGTCACCACTTGACATAAATCGGGTGTGCTAAGTCACCTTTGGAAATCCTTTTTCAAAATGATTTTGACTCTAAAACTGATCCGCGAACAGAGATTCCGGCTAAGAAATTCTGTTGACCGAGGGGAAGATGTTAGGCACCCCTCGATCTCGTGGTTCGCCCACGGTCGCTTGGTGGAGCATATCGGTTAATTTGGTACTATGAATGTATAAACCACAAAAAATCACGCCGAACAATCAAACAAACAACAAAACAAAACAGAACAAGATCCAAAATACAGTGTCCAGTCCAAATTATTACAAACCCAAAATAAAAGATACTGAAATGTAACCTGCGCTAACCTAAACTACGCTCTGATGTTTTACCCGATGCCTCGGGCCTTGATCACGAGCCTCCTTTGCGTACATGATACGTCGGGGCATTCCCTGGTAAATAAGTACAAATGACCTCGGGGCATTCCCCGACTAAATGAATACACTTGAATTAAATACGATAAAATAGAAAATATTCAACACACACATTTAAACATTCAACGCATTCAACAAACACATCACTCCTAAATTTTGCCTACCCGAACCTAAACATTTCTGCCTACCCAATTCGACCTATCATGATACTATCAAATTCACAAACTTAATATTGATTCCAAATTAAGCAAAAAACAACAACAAACCAACATTAATCTAAATTCACACTGTTATCAAATGCTCATTTACGTCCCAAATCCATCCTCAACACAATTAAACCAATTCAATACGAAATCCACCAATCAAGTTTTCACATCCAAATTCAAACATCAACCAACACGCAACAAAGATTCAAGCAATGCACCATATTCCATCAACACATCACATGAGGATAAAATAAATGAAGAATAGAGTTGAAGAATTGGACCTCAATCGATAATTTTATTTCGATCAAATCGGATTACTTGATTCGAGCACTGTCGAACCTCAAAGAACACCAAGCCTTGACTCCCAAATCAGTTATGAATCAATTCGAACCGCGATGGACCCAAAATCCGACTCGAATTAGAAATTTGACGAAGAACAAATCAAGCCCAAAATAAAATACGAACAAACCCGAGACATGGCAGACGAGGTTTTAAAATTTTACGCTTGAATTCGACCGAAGAGTGATCGGTAAATCAACTCCGGCGAAAAGACTCGCCGGAGAAACAGTCCAGTCGCCGAAAAACAGTCCAGACGCCAAAAAATTCAACGCCAACCAGATCTTCGCCTAACCTTTTCTCAAATTTTTTATTTCGTTTCTATTCCTCACTCTCCCTATGTCGCTCTCTCTCTTTTCGATTGGGTGAGTGTGGTTGTGCGTGTTAGTGTGCTATTCCTGTGAATGAAAGACGTATTGTGTATATGTATGAAGCTCTGGGTAAAAGAATGGAGGTGCTGATATGTATATGCTCTCCAGAAGATGAATTCTGTTGGTGAGTGTTGGTGTGTGTGAACGTGAGGTGAATTTCTTAGTCAAGAAGATGATGACCTTTTTCTTATTGTATATATGGATGATGATGATGATGATGATGTGGGTTCCCTTTTTTTGCCCCCCCCCCCCCTTTTCATTGTATCCGTAGGTGGGTATGTATATTGTAGGTGGGGTAGGGTGAGTTGGTTAGGATAAGATTTGTTAGGAATTTTGTTAAGGATTCTATTTTTTTTTTTTTTTGTATTTTTGTGGGGTATAATTACATGGATGAGGGTGTACAATAAAGTGAGGTAAAAATGAATAAAATTGGACTTGGAAAGGACAAAATTAGGTGTCTACAAATATAATAACGATTAATTAATTTTGTGATAAAATCCGAGGCAAATCTATATAGTTAATTATGAATTTAAGTAAATTCATTTGCTTTTACACAACAATTTACGAATTATATGTAAATATGTAACTGAAATCTCAAAATTACTTTATAGTAATATTAATTTTATGTTGATAATATAAGGATTAATTTTAAATTTTAAATGTTGGATTATTCGTTGGGATGTAGTACTCGTTTGTCTCCTTTTTATGTATAGCATCTTATTTTTGCTTTTCGCCCGATATTTAATTAAGTATATTGGGTAATAACTATTGAAGGAGGAAATACTTTCTATTACAATTTTTTTTTTTTTTTTTTCATTCTCGTGATTCGAATCCATAACTTTTTTATGTACAATTAAAATACATAATCTAGGAGTAGCAATTCATGATCATCTATATTATCTACATTATCTTCTTTTTAAATTCCATCATATGAATTATCACAAAAAACAAAATGTATAAAAGTTAATTATCATGAAACTTAGGCTATGACCCCTACAGATTAAGTATCAATCAAGCTACTGAATGGTGCTTTTATTTATCTTTGTTTATTTATTTAATGGACCCCATGGCTTTTAGAGTTAATTTTGGAGAAAAATTCGTAAATATATAGTATATATCATTTTGTATCAACACATATTTATCAATTAAAAACACGAAAATGTTGGGATGTAGTACTCTTTTGTCCCTTAAATTTTATGTATAGCATATTATTTTTGCTTTTCACCTCATGTTTAACTACGTATGTTACTTTCTATCACAATTTTTTTTTTTTTTCATTCTCGTGATTCGAATCCATAATTTTTTACGTATAATTGATTAAAATACATAATCTAGCAGTATCAATTCATGATAGTCTACATTATCTTATTCTTTTTGTTTCTTCTTTTTAATTAAATTCCATCATATCAATTATCACAAAAAAAACAAAATGTATAAATGTTAATTAAGTATCATGAAACTTAGGCTATGACCCCTACACATACCCTAAAATGTTAGTATGAGCTTAGGTGTTAATAATTGCTTCCAAGTCCTCTTGCAAAAGTACATAATATAATATAAGCATATAATTAATAGTAGAGCAACATATATTCAATGATGATCAGTTGAACAATCGATAAATTAAGTTATTACTGTTGTACGTAGATTCACCTCCACTCGGAGAATCGCGTAAATCTCCTTTTAAGTTAGTATTTAATTACATTAACATATGCATATGTGTATGTAGGGGTGTACATAGGTCGGGTTGGTTCGGTTTTTCATTAAAATATAATCAAACCAACAATGTCGGTTTTCTAAATCTATAAACCAGATCAAACCAATATACAATTGGTTTTTATATTTCGGTTTTAATCGTTCTTTTTTTGGTTGTTTCGATTTTTCATTTTTTTTTCTAGATTTTCTTATAATTAGAATGTGATTGAAGAAAAAATTAAATGTTTTCACTAAAAAGATTAAAAAAAAAAAAAACAATGGTCATAGAGTAGTTCCAATTAAAATTAAGTTGACAAATTACTAAGACGTTTAAACTACTATCTCTCAAAGTAATATTATGTGGATACTCAGTGGTTCAATTTGTAAGTCACAATAGCTTGTCTGAAAGTTTCCTTCACATAAAATGTGAGCATAAAGAAGAATGAAGAATTGGAGACAACTTATTAAAAATTTAACTCCATAAAATAATTAACTATAACATAATTCCAAAAGAAAAAAGAGAAAGAAGAGAAATAAACCTATATCAAAACTTGACGAATGAGGAGAATGAGAAAAGTAAGATGAAAGTAAGATGAGGAAATAATGAGAACTCTTTGAAAACTTGGAAAGTAAAATGTAAAGTGAAGCAATTGAAGAGTTATAGGTTTTTATATTAATATTGAGTTTTGTAATAATCTGTTACTAATGGATAAATATTAGGGAAAAGGACAGCAATAACACCTAAAACTAAAATAATAGCACTCAAAATTAAATACCCTATAAATAGCCACAAACTAATTTCACTAGCTAACCTTCACTGTCATACGCTTAAACATAATCGAAAATGTCGTTAAAGTAACTTTCTCTTTCTTTCTTTCCTTTTCATTCACAATTTTCTTTCCATTCAAACTCCCAAACCTCCATTGTTTTACCTTTTTCGATACTTCAATTAATCTTTCTTATTCCATAAATTTTATATAAACTCTCCAAAAATCTTCATTCAATTAGCTTCTTGTAATTTTTTTTCATTGTAAATTTGCTCAAAATTGATACAAAATAATGGCTTCAACTTTAGTTTTAGTTTCAATAATGATAAAATACGGAGGTCAGTGGATATCTGATGTTGAATTTAAGTGTATCAATGTGGTATAAAAGAGTATCAACTGAGTATAGGAATTGCATGTGCAAGCAAAGAATTCTCTTTCCCTTTTTAAAAAAGTATATCAATGTAGTATAAAAGTGTATCAATGTGACATAAAAATGTATTAAATGGGTCTAAAGACTCCATATGCATCCATAGGTTCCCCTTCTCTTTTTTTGAAAAAAGTGTATCAATGTGGTATAAAAGTGTATCAAACTGGTTTTAAACAGTATCAATTGGGTATAGAGACAGTATGTGCATGCAAAGGTTCCCCTTCTCTCTTTTAAAAAAAGTGTATCAATCTGGTATAAAAGAGTATCTATTGACATTTTTTTTTTTTATCTTTACATGCATCAAAACATCTCCGACTCACCGTGATTGAGTCAGCCTCTGAGAAGAACATCTCTGACTCACCGTGATTGAATCAACCTCTGAGAAGAACATGGATCAAGACATGACTTTTCTCTTATCTTGAGACCTTATTATTTTATTTTATTTTCTTCTTCAAGTTTAAAGAACTATGACATTGCTTCAAGTACAAACCCGTATGTGATGATTCTGTAAAATAATCATCATTAACAACAAATTTGAGGTCAAAATTGACCGTTTTACCCGTTAATTTTAACTTTCCTTTATTTCCTATTTTTTGCTCTATGTCCATAGTTTTCAATGCTCCAATGCAAGAAACAACAAATCAATTTTTAATATTGATCATAAAACATAGTAGATTGATCGATGCATAATAGAGGAGAAGAAAAGAAGATTTGAGAAAATATATTTTGAAAAGAAAAGTGATTTAAGAGTAACAACTGTAAAGAGCATTTAATTTCCTTAATTGTGTAAGGAGAGTGGTTTTGGGCCAAGTGGCTAAAAAAAGGAAATAAATTGGGCCGACTGACTCCAATTGTCCATATTTTCATAGTCTGGGCCATTTCTTTTTAAAATGGTCAGTTCATGTCATTTTTCCTAAATATTATAACTAAAGACCCAAGAATATATATTTATTTTCTGAATATAAAAAAGTTAAAAAAGTAATTAGAAAGTAGATTATAAGTAATATTTTTTTACGTATAAAAAATTAAAATTATATGTGTATTATGTCGGTTCGGTTTAGGTTTGGTTTGATTTTATTTTTTCTAATACCAAACCAAACCAAGAATGATTGTTTTTTTTTTTCAACACCAAACCAATCAAACCAAACCATAAGTTGATTTTTTTCCTCGGTTTGGTTTGATTCATCGGTTCGGTTTGACTTAACGGTGTATGTGTATATAGTGAAAAATATAATGGGAATTTGGCAAACCAAGCTTATATATGTATGTGTAATGTGTATATAAAACAACTTTTTATCTTGACTTGTAAAAGTTGTACTCATATATCTATATATAACAATTGTGTATAAGTCTCATGCCTATGTACCTAAAAATTGGGAATATTAAAGGAAAAATTTATACAAGCAATGAGTAATATTCCCTTTTATCCATTAGTGTTTTAATTAATCAACACAGACAAAAGTGACTTATTTTAGTATTAAATGTGATGAATATTAAAACCCCTTTAATCCCAAAATAGAATGAATATTGAACTAACTAACAACCTCTCATAATTAAAGTAGCATAGACATGATTAGGACACCAAATTGTTTGGTAAAATTTGTAAATTTATTCTTAAATTAATTAAGTGCTATAATTGTTGGAGTTGAACTTAATTATTTTTTTAAATAGTCTTTGGATTATTATTGTAACTTGCTGATCACTAAATAGTTACAAGAACAAGCTAGAATAATAAATTAGAGAGAAGAAATTGTTGAATATTACAAGGATTTCATCCCTATTAATTAGAGATTTCGATTTTAAAATTTAAAGTGAAATGGAAAAAAGGGACAAATAACATAAATTCCGGCAATTTGAAGCTTAGTTACAGTAAATTCCGACATTTTGTATAATTACTGAAAATCTCAATTTTGGATCTATCGAGATACATGATTAGCTCCAGATACATCCAACGAAGATACATTTTTCTTTGCAAAGATACATTTAGCTTTCGATACATTTTTTCTGATTTTGGATCGACCGAGATACATAATACATCTAACGAAGTACATTTTTTTATTTTTAAAGATACATAATTAACTCCCAATATATTTTTTTCAATTTTGGGTCTATCAAAATACATAATTAGCCCGCGATATATCCAACGAAAATACATAATTAGTTAAAAATTTTATAATTATTTTGTAAGAATGGAATTTTTTTTATAAGTTAAGGCGTATGTTTATGTTCTTTTTTTAAAAAGAAAAAAAAAACTAAAAAAACTAAATAAAAGAGTATTTTCGAGAAATTTAAAATAAATCACTTTTTGAACTGTCAATCAAATTTTAGCAGATGTTTCAAAGTTAATTAAAAAAAATTCACTTTTACTATGTAAGATATTATTTGAGCAATCATACTTCTAGATTAAACTACGAAAATCTTGAAACTTTAATAAAAGAGAAAACATTGTTGATCTAATGACATAAAACTAACATTTACTTGTAATATTAGGAGGATTCCATCGTTCTTAATTAGAGATTTCAATTTCAAACTAGAAAAATAAAAAGACCCTAAACTAAAGAGTGTTTTCGCGAGAAATGCAAATTAAACCATCTTTTTTAACTGTCAATCAAACTTTAGCTAACGTTTCAAAAGTAATTAAATTTTAGTTATCTTTTAATGGAAATAATAACACAAACATACACCTTAATTTATCATATTTACACAAATTTCCACCCTTACAAAGTAATTACAAAAATCCCAACTAATTATGTATCTTCGTTGGATGTATCGGGAGCTAATTATGTATCTCGACAGACTCGACATTAAAAAAGAACGTATCAGGAGCTAATTATGTATCTTTACAAAGGAAAAATATATCTTTGTTGGAGGTGTAGGGAGCTAATTATGTATCTTGACAGACCCAAAAACGAGATTTTCAGTAATTATGAAAAATATCAAAAATTTCTGTAACAAAACTCCAAACTGCCGGGATTTATGTTGTTTGCCTTTTTTTTAATACTTAAAATATTATTTAAGCAATCATACCTCTAAATTAGAACACGAAAATCTTATATATTCTTTTTTAATTACTCTTTTTTTTTTTCATTAGATGATTTTAGAATTTATTTGGTTTTAAAAGCTAATTAATCTCTACCTACTGCTTAATAATTTGATCTAGCTAGGGGTGTCCCTACTTGTCCCAACATAAAAAATCTTGCTTGATTTGCTCTATTTGATTTTGATCCCTCACAAGTCACAATAAGGTGTGGCTTTTTTTTTCTTTTATATATTGGAGTAACTGTCGGTGATCCTAAATTCCTAATTGACCCTTTTTCTTCTCACTCACTATTCGATACTCGAATTGGAGTCTCACTAAATGAATTCATGAATTGTAGGGTGAAGGGATCCCAACTACCCCGTTCGTAACTAACTACCCTTTATTACCGTTTGAAATTAAATTATATACAACAACAACAACATATTCAGTGTATTTCCACCTAATGAAGTTTGAGGAGGGTAGAGTGTACGCAGACCATACCACTACCCCACTCCAGAGAAGAAAAGCAAAGAAGGAGCTTTCTATTTGGGTCCACTCGATGAGTATCCGTGAAATAGAGAGGCTGTTTCCGATAGACCCTCGGTTTAAAACCGATAACAGTATAACAAACTCAAAAGATAAGTGCATATAATCTAATACAGTATGCAAAATATATCACTACCTAAATACAATGAAAGTTGTATTATTGTATAAATTAAATTGTATACAATAATAATAATAGAGTCAAATTTCTTTATAACAACGTCATTTGTTGAAATATTTTTTTGATCGATATAACGAGATGTTATATATACTACATATGATGTATTGTGATATGAAAGTTGCTTCCGTAAAAAATGTGGCCATTATAATGAAATGTTATTATAGAGGATGATTGCTATAGAGAGTTTATTGTATAAGGAAATAATGGTTCACTTTTCCTACCTGAAAGTTAGTATGAAACTCAAATAATTAATAGTTTATATGTGTTGTGCTAACTAATTTGTGATAGTTCGGATATGAAACTTACATGTACCCTTGATAATTCTAAGTATGAAATTTAAAAAACTAAAATACTTTTAAGTAAGTATGTTTTCCACAGTTTGACTCTAATAGTTATTGTGGAGTTCATGAGTAAATACATATGCATTTTACTTGTCATTTCATTTATTAATGACCTACCTATAAATTAATTAAATGATAGATTTATACTATCAACTAGCTCTAGTCTAACAAGTAACATAAATTCTACATTGAAATAGATTCCTTTGAGTAGTTATGGTATGGCAAATTACCAGTATTGAAATGACAAGTTGTTCACCCCTTTAAATCAAATTTATATGTGTATTGACTTTTCTATCTTATAAATTTATTGCCATAACAGTAGAACTTCAACCTTGATTCTTGATTAAGTTAATGACTTTGTTATATATACCTATTCTATGTGAAAAATGAATTACAACAATTAAATTTTTATTAAGATATATATATATAAACTTACTTTGTAAATTTACAATAGCGCCAACAGTAAAAGAATACAATACATCTTTTACAGTGGCAAAGTCTAATTAATAAGAAACTTCACATGATATGCATGCAAAATACAAATGTGACTTTTATAGAACTAATCGTGGTCCCCTACCCGTTCTTACAATGTGGTACTATTTAGGTAAGTACATGCAAATTCTAGCTTCTTGTCGGCAGCTACCGATTCAGAATTTTTATTGAAGAGTTTAGAAGTAAATATATGAACTAGTCAAAGTGGGTTCAACATATATTATACGTACATAAAAAAATATATTTAATCATAAAAAAAATAGTATAATTTCCCGTCGAAGGAATTCGATTGGATGAACTCCGTGAATGAAAGGTGGCTCCGCCCTACTTGTTGGTGAATGAAATTACCACAAACATGTTAAATTTTGCTTTTAGCTAAATTAAGACAAATAAATTGAAGAAAAAGGAGCATACATGTAGTTGATTTATCGAAAACAGTCTCTCTACTTCGGAGGCAACGATAATTTCTGCGTATGCTCTACGTTATTGGACTATAATGAGCATGCGCATGTCATTGTTGTTTACTTGAAAAATATATGACATGTGTTTATACACAGATTGATATCAAATTAATCACAAGCAATTACACAAACACAAAGGGTGATAAAGTAGAAAAATTGTTATTCTATTTATTTCTCTTTCAGGGTGCACGTACAATCGTCAAGTTACAATGGATAAGTAAAGATTTACGGATAAAGCAAAAGTCAGCAGTCATTAATGGCTGCAGTCTGGTAATTTAGCCAATTCTGTTAATTAACTAACTATTCAATAGTTAATTAAATTAGTGGTTAATTTGTTAGATAGTTAATTAAGAGCTAAGTTGGCTACTAAATAGCCAAGATCATACATGTATCGAGTATCATTTCATTGTTGGGAACTTGGAATAAGATTAATTACACTTCTTTCTTTCTTAAACTACATCTTAGTCTGGGTTGTATTTTGTCTTGAGTCAAGGGTCTATCAGGGTTCGACGAAACCAAAAGTTTCAGCATGTTGAAAATGAGGTTAGCGTGAACAAAAGAGCCCCGACATTCATTTCTAAATGAATATTCATAGCCGAGTCTACTAAAAGAGGGACCAACCTCGCCGTGGTGATTAGAGGACACCGTTGATCGTTCGCTTCTAATGTGACACGTTCCCTCTGTTGTTCTTCGATGTTTTCGGGTACAAGAATCTATAATTTGACACAATAACTTCTACACTAGTTCAAGTTTAAAATAAGAACACAATGAAGTACAAAAACACTCTCAACACAAGATCAAAGTGATCTTTCTAAGAAGTGTATTTATTTTTTCAGAAATTAAGATGAAACAGAAATGTAAAGCCAAGTCCCTCGACTTCACGGAGTGTCCTTAAGGAATAATTCCCCTCACTGTATCCAAGGTTTTGGAATCTTCCTCCCAGGATAAAATGACTTTCAATCCAACTATAGTGGTACCTCAAATAATTAGATTCGTCGAACTCACTCAACGATTTGATTGATCACAAGGAATGTTTTGAAGACAAGAAGAGTTTGTATTTCAGAAAATTTTTCATGCCTAAACTTGTGGATAAATACAGGTTTATATAGCCATCAAGTGCCCCTTCCGAAAGATGGCAATGGTTCATATATCCAAAAAGGTATATCCTTTGGAAGAGTCATGTCTGTTCATTCGAATGATTGTGTCTTTTTCTGAACAGACATAACTATCTGAACAATCATTCCTTTTCCAAAATAATATGCCTTTTCCTCAAAGGTTGTGTCCCTCCATTTTCCATTCACACCAATTGAACCCAACACCCTCCCAGTTATATGATCAACGGGATCAGTCTCACCTACGAGATAGTGGTATGGTTTGCATACACTTTACCCTTACCAAATTAATGTATGGAAATATACTGAGTATGTTATTGTTATTCATCACAATCTTCAACATTTAAATTCTCTTATTTTTTTTCATACATAGTAAACGATAAACATGAAGATATTTGGGGCTCACAAATAATCTTAGTCAATACTCGTGCATGCATTAGTTGATATTTTATGAAGTGGACATATCATAAACTATACTACTACTACTTCATGAAATTGGTTTCACAAATTAGTTAGTACGTACGTACTCTCAAGTCTTAGCTGTAACTTGGAGGGAGGACCCCTACAAAGTACCATTAATTTTGAATCTACCAAACATAAAAACATATTTTTGGTAACAGAATAATAATTCGTCTCTTTATTTTTACTTGTCCAATATTAACTTGATCGACACATTCCTTAAGAAGCAACAAATAAAATGACAATTCTAATATATCATCATTTGAATATAATGATTAAGTGATAAATTATTTCTTGATTTTTTAAATTGGACGGAGTGAGTATAGTACTAAATTAAAGAAAATGAAACAACAGGACTATGGAATATATCTTGAATATCAATGTTTATTAATTACTGGGGTCTTGTTCATTTATATCTCTGCTGGTGAGAAAAGGTCCATTCATTTATTTATTCATGCTTTTGCCCTTTGACCTTTGATTTATTTCTTTTTTCACTTAGCTAGCTAGTTGTTTAACTTAATTAAGTAAATTGTCGTGAAAGAAAAAAGAATATATATAAAAGCATTGATTGGTACCTTTTTTTTAACTAGGAACTAGACACTATAATATTAATCTTTCACTATTAATAATATTGTTCGCTTTGTATCTGAATTTGCACAACTTAGATGTGAAATTTGTCTAGGATACTGTCAGCTGCTCGATCAAGATGGCATGAAAAATGGCTCTGATATGATTTTCAACAGTGGCGGATCTACCCTTTGCCGAGGGGCCGGGTTCATCCGATCCCCCTTCGGTGAAAAAGTTATGGTATATATGCATGGTTATGTATGTATATAGATTAGATGTTCAACCCCCTTCGGTTAGTTTGTATATTCACTTATGAACTCCCTTTACTCTGGCTGCGCCACTGATTTTCGTCATATATACCCCAAAGTATATATAACATGTAGGCATTAATATTGTTCGCTCTAATCCAACGGATCTCTCATATTTGCACTTAATATAATTGGGCTACGATATCATCAAGCTCAAAAGTATATGTATGTATCATATATATATATATATATATATGAATTCGTGACGTGTTATATCTTATTTAACTTTTCACTTTTCAATTTTCTCTCCTGTTTTATTTTGACGTACGTAGAATTAGTCTAAAAAACCATACACATCTCTTCAAAAACTTGCAATTATAACTAATATTTTCTCAGTCCTTCTCTTTTATCTGTTCTCATATCAAGTTGCAAACTCCAAGTAGGTGCTTGCCATCGCAAACTGATCCAAGTAAGTGCTTGCCATCAAAATTTGTAACCACCAAAGTATAAATACCAAGCCAATTGTGTCATCCATAAACTAACACCCTATACCTAAGTCCTTCTAATAGTAGTAAATAAGCATTTATATGAAAGTAGGTAAAGTAAGCATACGAACCAAATTTCAAAACACCAGAGATAGACAACATTATTATACTTGCCCCCTACCATATGAAATCTTTATGAGATACATATTGATGTCACGTACTATGCATGAATACAAAGCAATTTAAGTATATTGATAGAAGAATTTAAGTTCTTATATAGTACTGTTGAATGTACACTATGTTCTTATATAATTAGATCATATATTATAAGTAAACTTCTAATTACATACAATTGATAATCATTTAAAATAATAACTAACCTATATCAGTCTATCACAAATTAAAAATGCAAACAACAAAAACTTACATTTAAGTGTATCTCTTCTTTTTACAAAATCTAATACAAAGTCCGAATAAATATCCTACCGCCTCTCTGATGTGCTATAGAAACATAGCACTTTCGACCCGTAAAATGATGAAAATATGCAAATTTCTTAGGTTGTTTTTTTAGATATGATGTGTTTTGTAGATGTTTTGTAGGAAACTAGGTTTTGGATGGTAAACTGAAGAAAGAAATGATAAGTGAAGTTTTTGACTACTTACCGAGGCTGTTTTGGGCGTATGTGCCTCTTACCGGGCGTATGTGACCCAAGATAGTGCAGAGATCAAAAGTTCAGAGGCTCAGAAGCAGAAAAAAAAAAAAAGGTCCTGCTCTTCTATGTCCACACACGGTCCGTATATGACATATACGTTCCGTATGTGACCCAGGATAGTGCGGAGTTTGAAAGTCTAGAGAGCAGCAGGATCTGTACTTGAGTTCTGGCACTTACCCATATCCACATATGGACCGTATGTGGTACATACGGTCCGTATGTGACCTAAGCAAGTGGTCACCGACCTTGTTTTTCCTTTTTAGTTCGAAATTTGATTTTTAGAATTTCCTTGTGTGTTATATACCTTTTAGACGTTTTGTAGTTAGGTTACGCATTCTTAACACTTACAACTTATATTTTGATTCCAAGATTCGAATTTGATCTTGAGATTTCTCGATCTTGTATTGATTTTGGTTGATAATTCAGTTTCGGATTTTGAGTTTTATTTAATTATTATTGTGATATTGTGTAATGGCTTTCATCATGAATTCTGTTGATCGTTTTACAAGCATGATGAGAGGCTAAAATTCTTAGCTAAGGTTTTGGGAATCCTGGCATATTGATGAAGTAGGGGAAGTGTAAAGTTGTTCTGAACCAGTACTTGTGCATGCATTGTATTATCTTCGGTTTGATAGTAGTTTTAATTAGCGGTTGCAAACATTACGATCCCGCCTAGTTTATTGCTACTTACTCCACAAGAGGAGCAGTGACTAGGAAAAAATAATTACAACAGTAATTTGAAGTTTAACTGTCGATTTAGGCTAATCAGTATCATCTATATAAGATGGTTAACTGTCATAACTTGAGACTCAAAAGATAGTAATTAATTGGAATCTAGGGTAAGAGTTAGTAATACAACATCCTGAAACTCAAAAGGTAAAGGATGAAATCTGTCAATGAGTCCATAAGACAGTTGATGGTACATATAACTTATCATATTCTGCATGCAGAGTATTGGGTTGGTTCAGCAAAGCACGATAAACCTACAGATTCGAGAAGTCAGGGGGAACACAGCTCTAGTGTTATACAAAGTTAAAGTTACAATCAAAGTTACATACCGTTACTTGTTCGATATTGTTATACAAACCCCTATTTACTTTCCGTTAAGCCCGTTGAGTTCAGCAAACCAGAGATATACATTCAAGTATTCCCTATGAGTTCGACCCCAACCTAGTTGGGTTATTATACTTGACAGCGACTGCTTTATCCTCAATTGGAGGTATAGTTTGGGCGTTGATCACTCTCTTCAAATGCGTCCTCGTAAATATGTATTAGTCAAAGTGTGCACAAATTATTTTTGTACTTCCACCATGTCAATGTATCGCCTCGTAAACATGATTAGTCAAAGATGATGTACTTTAACCATATCAATGCATCGCCTCATAAACATGATTAGTAAAATTATACACAAGTTATGGATATACATTTACCATATTATATTACTCCCTCCATTAATGTTGAGATATTTTTTAGTGTTTAAAATAACTGAATTTTTCAAAGCCCAAGAAAATTGTTGTATCTTTTTTCCATATTTAAAGAATAGATTAAGAATCAGGAAATAATATATTACCCCTCATACATAATTAGTCAAAGTAGTTGCAAGTAATTTACAATACACTTTTACCATATCAGAGTATAGAACATACACTCATGCAAATGTAAAAAATACTATACCCCCACACCCCAACCCGCCAAAGAAAAACACCCTGCGGCCTGCGGTTTCATCCTCTGTATCTCTCATCTGTGTAACTGTATATCTATATATCTATATATACACACACTTATCTACCTGTTTTTTTCAGTTTTCATCATCATTTCTTTCTCTTCTCAAACAACTAATTTCATCAAAAAATACAAAAATTCACAAAATCTAACACTGAGTAAAATGTCAGCAACAGCTACAAATTCTAACATCTCAATGATGAACAACTCCAACAACATAGAAGTCGACAAATTAACGTACAAAATCTTCTCAATCCTCGAAAACAACTTCCTCTTCGGCTACGATAACAACAACAACAACATTAATAACCCAAAACTTTCTCCCCATGCATGCAAAGGAAAAAACAACCTTAATTTCTCCGAAAACAGCAAGAATGTCGGCGCCGGAAAAATCAGAATTCTCTCCATTGACGCCGGCAACGGCGTCCTCGCAGCAAAATCTTTAGCCTATTTGGAAGCAACCCTTCGTAGAAAAACCGGAAAGGAAGATACCCACATTGTCAATTTCTTCGATGTTGTTGCCGGCTCCGGCGCCGGTGGGTTACTCGCCGGAGTTCTATTCACACGTGGGAAGGACGGGGTCCCACTTTTCACCGCGGAGGAAGCACTCGATTTCCTCGTTGAAAATGGAAGGAGAATTTCTGGACATTCGAAAAGTGGAGTTTTCCGGCGAGTTTTCCGGTCACCGGAGAAGGTGATCGGAAAAGTGCTCGGAGAATTAACGTTAAAAGAAACTGTAAAATCAGTTTTGATCCCATGCTACGACCTTAACACGAAATCACCGTTCCTTTTCTCACGCGCTGATGCGCTTGAAATGGACGGCTGTGATTTCAAGTTAGCGGATGTTCTTGCTGCCACGCTGGCGGATCATGCAGTGGAAGTGAAATCAGTTGATGGAATTAGAAAGATCAGAGCCGTCGGTGGTGGGGTTGCTATGAATAATCCAACGGCTGCTGCTGTAACTCATGTTCTTAATAATAAACATGAATTTCCATTTGCTAATTCAGTTGAAGATTTGTTAGTTGTTTCATTGGGAAATGGAGAGTATTCCGGTAACGGAAAGATGATGTCATCGCCGGAGACGTTTGTTAAGATAGCCGGAGATGGTGCTGCTGACATGGTAAGTAGAAATTTTTTGGTTCATGCAAAATATTTTTGATTAAAAAAAATAAAATAAGCAGAATCATGACGGAATGATAAATACTCTTTATTCTTCATCAATTTTGAGTTTGTGTTCTTTTATATGTACAATCGTCTTTATTAAAAAACGTTTAATTGAGTTACAATACAAGTTCTTTTTTTAGAAAAATATTTAATCAAGCCGCAATATAAATAATCGATATAGAAACCAAAAAAAAGAATTTGGAATTAATGAGTTTTGTAATTAAAAAGAATTTAGTATCTTTTTGGCATGGGACCTTGAATTTACTTAGTGGTTGTGAAGGAATTAAAGTTTTGTATATTAAATGGTCCACAAAATCTTTTGATTAAACGTTGCACCTAACAATATACTGTAGAGTAGTTTATTAGGAGTTTAATTTATTATAATAGGTTACTTATCATTTGTTGGAAATATTTTCTTGCTTTATCCATCGTATTATTTTATCGTTGTTAATATTATTTTCTTCAATTATGTTTTTTTAACATACTTGATGTTTTATATGCTTTACTTGAGCCGGTGGACTATTCACAAGCCGGGATGAGCCTACCTATATTTCACCTTCTTTAGACCTCGCTTCTGAAATTATTCCGAGTAATGTTGTTGTTGAAACAATATGTAATCACAACATTCAATGTGTTTTCGTAAATAATTTCATTTTCAATCCAAGTAACCTGATTGTATAAATATTTTTTACATCGTCGGCTTACAAGACTAATGTTTTTTACATACCTACAAATGCAGGTAGATCAAGCAGTATCAATGGCATTTGGAGAATTTAGGAACAGTAACTATGTTAGAGTACAAGGAAATGAAATTATTGGGGAAAAAAACCATATGATAAAAAATGAAAAAATGAGAAAATCATTGGCCATTGCTGAGGAAATGCTAAAGCAAAAAAATGTGGAATCCATATTATTTCAAGGGAAAAAATTGGTGGAAAAAACAAATTTAGACAAATTGGAAATATTTGCAGATGAATTAATCAAAGAAGAAGAAATGAGGAAAAATAGGATATTATCCCCAGTTGTTTTGAAACAATCATCATCATCACCTAGAACATCATCTGCAACAACTTTATCGACTATTTCATCGTGTTAGTAAAAAATAATAGGAAAGATCGTAATCATCTATTAGCTCGATTTTGATTTAGATTAGTAAGATAAGGCAAGAATCAAGGCCGAGTTATGGGTTTGAAGCCACTCGTGATGAATAATCTTGAACATCCGAGTTCGCGCTTATTTTTTTAGTTTATTTTTTTGAAATTTTAGGTTGATTTTGTAGTGAAATGTATATTTAGATTATGTATCTTGATGAATGTGTGTATGTATTTTGTTGTTAATTTTATGAATATATTGCTTGGTAGTAGTAGTAATTTGTAACACTAGTTGTGTTTCATGATCATTTAATCCCAATAAATTTGTGTGTCAACTTTAAATCCCTTCTCACTAACATTATTATCGCTATTTACCACCAAAGGATGTGGTGCAGTAAATGGGGTTGCTCCTTCCTTAACCAAAGGTCTTGTGTTCAAGCCCTGGGTATGAAAAAATCCTTGGTCGGGAGCGGTTCCCCCAAATGGGGCCATACGCGACGCGAATCCAGATTAGTCGGACGCCAATGCGGGTACCGAACACCGGATGAAAAAAAAAAAAATTATCGCTATTTGGCATGACTGATTCTACCATAGAGATACATATCCCAGGATTAACGTTAGGATAAGCTTATCCCGTGTTTGGTTGGGATAACTCATCCTGTAATCCCAAAATTATATATAACTAATCCCAAAATAACTTGTTTTCAACCAAACGACCGGCCTCGCCTTCTATCTTGTGCTCAATGTGCTAGTTTCGTCCTGTGCATGGAGCATTTTCTATCTTGTGCTCAATGTGCTAGTTTCGTCCTGTGCATGGAGCATTGGTGTTTGGGCTCAGCCAGCCCATAGACACACTCTTACATGGTATTGTGTAGTCTACTTTGGACCAAGTCTGCAAGATTTTTCTCTCAGAAGATCTCACACCATTTTAAGAGATCCTACACGTAGCTTCCTAGTCTTTTCAGCTACAGGTGGGGACAGCAGCTATCGGCGCGATCGACATTTTAATCAGACTCATTTCCTGGTTGTGCATGCATGAGGCACACAGAGATTGCAATACATGAAACAACAAAGTTGGAATGTTAAAAGCAGTGTGATAGCCAGCTGATACATATGCCAGTTTCTTGGATGCAACTGTGTGCTTAGTCACACTTCCATATGCAGCAACAACAACATATCCGATATATTCTCACAAAGTGGGATTTAGGAAGGGTAAGTGTAGGCAGTCCATACCATTACCTCAGGGATGAGGTAGAGAGGTTGTTTCCGATAGACTTTTGGCTCAAGACAAAAACAGTCTACAATAACAAAAAATAATAAAAACAAAGACTATCACAACGTAATACTACCAATTGATCTATATCCGAAACAAAAAAAATGACCGAAACTCTAAAAACAAGATACTACAAGCATAGCACTATGACTACTAAGCACAAATACCAAAACAAAGCACCCCTACTAACGCAAGGACGCACTCCTTCCTACTATCTTCAACCCTGAGTCGCATCCTCCACACTTTTTTATCTAGGATCATATCAGCTGTAGTTGCTCCATGCCGTATTATTCCTTCAGCTTATCTCTCACCCAGTATCAACAATTCAAATATCCACCCAGTTGAAGTTGCTGCTCATCCACAACTTGAAAATGGATCACCAGGCAGATTCAATTTGAACTATCCCCGTTTGCACTTTTTATCTAAACTATCATCAACTGTACACTAAAATATACCTTGAATAGTATCTGACGATGCATGATGAACACTTTTTTGGGGGCTTTAAAAATGGTGTCAAATAGCACTCCAAAGCGGCTAACTAAAGGAATTAACCAAAAAATTTAGAGATACTGGTAAAAAATACAAACTTCATTTAAAGCACGCGGCATACTTGTGAGATATTAAGATGCGAAGATATAAACCTATGTTCTGCGAAAACATGATTTACCTCCGCGGTTTCCAAGCATGAATTAAGAAAAGACAGACGCTTTTTTTTAATTCCATAGAAGTTGCCTATGTGGTGCAAACAAATAGTATACACGAAACTACTAAAACAGACTAATTGTTAGTAGATTCAATAATTTTTTAGGGAAGACCATGGAGCCCTGGTGCAACAGGTATCAGATAACACTATCGACCAAGGCTAGAAAATGAGAAGAATCGCCAAGAGATGCTTATCGTCTCCGCTAGGATTTGAACCTCAGACCTCATGGTTCATCACCCGCTTCATTGACTACTAGGCCACACCCTTGGGTCGATTCAACAAAGTAAGGCAATCAATTCGCTGGATTATGGTAAAAGAGTAAACCTTTCCAATTTTAAGGTACAAACATTTTTCAGTAATCAACCATTTGTAACCTTAATTGCCAGCACTAGAATAAATTTGTCGGCGGCGCAATCGCTGTTACGAGCGAGCATGCAACAGCCACATTAGCTCAGCAACTTCTACAACTCTTGTTTTAACTTTCCCATTACACAAGTTGTACAACAAAAAACAAAGATTTTACATGAAAAATCATGATGAGGACTCACTTAGGAGACAATCCAACAAGACCAGCTGGATTCATCCTCCAAATCTCTTCAAAGATCGTCGATAACTCAGCAGTTGATATCAGCAGACAGTTCGACCGTAGCAGATCGATGCAATGTAGAGATTCTTGGACCATTTTTCCTGCCAAAATGAATGCAAGCAATTTGAAAGTACAAAAGGAAAGAACGAATATTGTACATGCATAAAAGATATGCAAATCGCACCGTACAAACTCCAGGCAAACGGAACATTTATTATATAAATATAGACACCAGTTTTTGATGAGATGGAGGCACAGCCAAAGACAGCAGCTTTCAACAATTCAAATTCATTTAACTACGTAAACTCGAAACTTTGATGTGATATTTCTCTATCAAACAAACCTTTTAGCCATTGTTTTTTCATATTTTTCACCACGACTAATACAATAAATAAAATAGACATCTTAAATTCCGGGTCCAGTAAAGAAACATCTTATAAATGGAACAGAGGCAGTAAGTTGTATATACCATCAACTTCTTCTTTTGTAAGTATTCCACTTATTAGATTTAGGAAAAATCAAAGCAAACAGGAAACATGCAAGGTTATGAAAAAGACTCGTTACCTTTACATGGGTACTTGGGAAGGCAGATGTCCGCAATGTCTCTTGAGTCTCATCAATCATTTTACGTCTTGGTATGCTCAATATGAAAGCCGCTTGATCGGCAGTGGCGGCCATAGAAGTTATTCTAAAACCACCCTCCCATCGTCGATGTATTCCTTCACTTGGGTAAAGGAAGTCGAGCTCAACAACCTACAAAGTCATCTGCTTTAAGCCACCATTGTTGAGGAATGCAGTAAAGTGACGACTAAATGAAAATTACTTCACCTGTTCCGCGTATCCAGCATTTCGGGACATCACCACGCCCCAGCGACTTCCGGCAGTGGTCATGGATGTTACATGGAAACCTTCTTTCCATTTTTTGTTTATCCATTTAAAAGGAAAAGATTCACTCACTTTGTAAGACTGTTGTGTATAAGGAGTTCCTGATTCATCAAAGCAGAAAGAGAAATTAATAGATTGTTTATGAAACAATGAAGAACAACCGTAATCAAATTGGTTCACAGCAAGCCTATCCGGCAAATAATCTACAGCAGACAATCTTAGCAACAAAATACAGATCACTAACCGAAAATACAAAAAGATGGGTTACTCATAATAAAACAGAAACAAAATCATCCATATATTGTAGCTCTAACACTGTTTATATATGTAGCTCTAACACCCTTTTATCATGAGATGCTTGCATGCTGGTGATGAGCCCTTATTTGCACTTTAAATACTATAGCCAACTACAGCTATGTAATATTTTTTTTTCGGATAGTGTCGATATTAATTACAGGCCGAAACTAGAAACATGCAGATAAAAGCAAACCAAGACAGACCACCATATCCAAGAAATGGAAAGATGGTAGGAAATTTTTCCAAAAGCAGCACACTAGGCCAACAACAATGAGATAGTGTCAGTGCACTAGGCAGGCAGTTAAAATAGGTATATAATTCAGGTGAAGTTGCCTTGACCAAACCAATTAGCCTGTGGTCTCCACTTTATTCTTCTTGGTTACCCAAACTCAAGTCTGTTACAGGTGCGAAACATTGGGAAATGCACCCGCCACACTACCTTGCTCCAACTTAAGTATCATGCTTTCTGTCAGTGACAGGATTTGAACTTATGACATGCACCCAATTCATGCATCCCAAGAAGTGTCCTTACCTATATCCTTATCACTGAATCATTGCCTCCGGGCTAGTCTGTGGTCTTAACTTGCCCTACTCTATCAGCAGCTAACTAACGGAAAGTGGTCGTCAAATGCTACTTGGTATTCTACTTCTACAAAACTGAAAACTCACATTCAAAACATCTCAAAGAGGGCTGGACTAAGGAAAAGGTCTGAAAGACATGAGTTAATCATAAGGTCCAAGCTGCCCTTATAAGGGCATATAATATAATTCTACACCTGCAAGTGTTTTTTAAGATAAAGCAAGAGAACAACCCACACGAAGGTCCCTATTGTTCAGTATTAGAACCGCAGGACTCCACCTCACCTCCCCGTCACTTTGAAACCTTCTATCTAAAGTTTTATAGATAAAGTAGAAACTGAAAAGCATGAACATCCCCATTGTTCATCAGAACGACATCACTTGCCCCCCTCTCGACCTTTCTTTTTCTCTTATCTAAAGCTTCTAAACCAACAAGCAGGAATGATCACACTCTAAAACTGCGAAAATCAGTCCACACCTTTTTCCAAACAGAATTATTTTCTCTTCCATCCTTCACCATTTGACTAAAGACCAGATCTGTGAAAGGCTAATGCAACAAAGTGAAGAAACAAGTGAAGGGCAGGTACCATGAAGTTCAAACAAGTAACAGACTTGAACATAATCTGTTAATTAATACTTGCGATCATTGTAATAAATACAAGATCTAAGTTTGTTCCCTTCACTTCGAGCTATAACCTTATAGTCGCACAGTATATACCATATTCAATCTAATTATTATATGATAATTTTGTTAAAGCACAGACTCATCCTAACTAATACAGTGAATTTCACACCAAAACATAGAAAGATAGAAACCATATCATTCCTCGAGGAGAAGTCCTTTAATATCTAACCTTTGGACATAACAACCAAGGAACTTCCATTAGTTGCACCAGCTATTGAGCTGATGTAGTAGTTCTTCTCCCACTGTTCCATTATCCAATCCTGATAAGAACAACAACGGAGTCAGACAATTGTTCGAGTATAACCACGACCAAGATAAACATATGAAAGAGCACGGAGATTGAGGTGATAACCTTGTGGAGGAATACAGCTGAAAGCTCGTAAACCTGGGAAGAGAAACCGGTTCCTGCATCCATGATTAAGGCCCACAGATTGGCTGCTGAGGCCACACAGCTGATGTAAAGACCATCTTCATTTCCCTTTTCTACATGCTGCCTAAGCCTAGAGTCGGCAACATTATAATGGTACCTATAAAAATCACCACAATACTTTCCTATCAGTAACTCACGCTAATATAGAATCACATGCATGAAGAAGATATATAGTTTAAAGTGAATATCCATGTTCTATGTAATAAATACTCAATTCATGAATAGCTCACGTAATTCAGAAAGTGAGACAACACGAAGTTATCATATGTAGACCTACCAAATCAAACAGTTTATACAAGAATGTAGTTCACTGGAAGATAAAAGGTAGATTTCAAAGGCCGTGGGGGTGGGGGGGTTATCAAAAAAAAATATCCAAGGTGCACTAAAAAGATTGCACGCAAGGGTATTCACACTTTTGATTTCCTTTTCTCACCTTTAAGGCATAAAATGGCGGTAAGAATAAATCAGAAGTGTACTTAAAACATCCATGCAAATGTAAGGACACAATTACATCTGTAGACACCTAATTTTGTCCCTCCCAAGTCCAATTTTATTCATTCCTCACTTTATCATACACCCTTACTCATGTGATTATACCCCACAAAAATACAAAAAAGGAAATAACAAACCCACTAACAAACCTAATCCTCAATTATGCTTTTGGTAACAAAATTAACCACTCCTCCCGTCAATTTTGGACAACACATCACCACCCCACACCTTACCCTACCCCACCTATTTCCCTTCACGTTTTTCCACTGCTCACCATATATACACACAGATATTCATACCACAATAACAACAAAAAAGACACCTGCTACCCATTTTTTTCCATTCCAGTGAATATACATCACTCTTCCTCACCTCACAACAACAATTCACGCACACCACTCCATCATCACACACACAGACGAGAAAAAATCAGTACACACACACCTACATGATTCTGGGAAGGGCAGGGACGAAGGGATTCCATTTTTTTTCTTCCTTTCCTTTTCTTCTTCACGATTCACACACAAAACTCACTGATAGACACTCTCAATCCTCACTGCACACACAATTCCCACCATGAACTGAGAGAAAGAATAGAGGGGAAAAGAGAGAGAAAAACAGTGAGAACTGAGAGAGATTGAGCTGATTGGAGAGAGAGATCAAGTTCGAGTTGAACAGGTCGGAGAGAGAGGGAGATTGAGTTTGGGAGAGAGATATCAAGAGAGAGAGAGTGAAGATTTCAGGTCGTTGGTCACTGTTCCGGCGACTTAGCTCGCCGGAATTAGTTTTTCATTCCTTGTTCGATCGTTTCTCTTCGGATTCCGGTGAGATCTCACCGGAATCGACGTCAAGCTTATCATCTCGGCCTGCTCCATCCTAAAGTTCCCTAGATCTTCTCGTTCTTCTTGATTTCTGGACGAAATCTAACTGGTATCTCATTGGAGTTCAATTTTGTACGCGTCTTTAGTTTTCTACCAAAAATCGGGTTTGGATTCTGGTGGTCGGCGTTCGATTCTGGTTTGGATTTTTATATCGGAGTTGGAGTTCGTCACTGTTGAGGTTCTATTCGAAATTCTGAAGTTCGGGCTTTCTTAAAACATTATTGTCGATCGAAATTGATTATCGAAAGGTCCATTTCTTTAACCCGTTCTCTCTTCTTTATCGTAATTTGTTGAATTGACCATGTTTGAGATTGAATGATTTGGTGGATGTTTGATGTCATTAATGTGAAATTCGTATGATTACCATGCTTTAATTGTCGTTATGTGTATGTTATTGATATTGAATTCTGACTTGAAAATTGAGTTGATAATCGAAGCAAGTGTTAATTTTGGGTTAAAAAGAGAATTTGGGGCGGGAAAAGAGAAATTGATAAAATTTGAAGGTAGATTAATTTTTGTTGTCCTTTTGTTTAATTCGGAATAAGCTTGAATGTGATAGATTTACGATAGGTCGAATTGGATAGGCAATATAGGTTCGGGTAAGCAAAATCTAGAAATGATGTGTTGATTGAATGCTTTGAATGTTTAAATGTGTGTTGTGAACGTTTTTCAAGTTAGTTATTTAATCAGATGTATTCATTTGGCCGAGGGATGCCCCGAGGTTTCATGTATTTATTCACCGGGGAATGCCCCGACGTATTATGTACTCAGAGGACGTCCGTGACGAAGGCCCGAGGCATCGGGTAAAGCATCGGAGCGTAGTGTAGGCTAGCATAGGTTTATATTTTCGTATTTTTTTTATTTTATTTTGGACTGTATAACTGGACTGGACACTAAATTTTGGATTGTTCTATTTTGTTTGTTTGATTGATTGTGTTTGTATGTTTTGTGTGGTTTATACCTTAGTAGTGTTAAATTAGCCGATATGCTCCACCAAGCGACCGTGGTCGAACCACGGGATCGAGGGATGCCTAACACCTTCCCCTCGGTCAACAGAATTCCTTAACCGGAATCTCTGTTCGCAAACCAGTTTTAAGAGTCAAAATATTATGAAAAGGGATTTCCAAAGGTGACTTGGCACACCCGATTTATGCCAAGTGGCCACTCTGAATAAAAATGTAAATAATCCTTTTTCGAAACAAAGTTTCTTCTTTTTGTCACCTTAATAAATAAAACCCTTTTGAAACTTAAATCATATCTTTTTGGAGAAGAAAAAGGGGGTGTGACAGCTCTGGCGACTCTGTTGGGGAAGACAATCCTTTTCAGAATTCGAGCTATTTTTGGAGTCATATCAGCTTTGTTTGGCATTACGAGTGTATAAGCATTGTTTGTGTTATTGTTATCTCTTTTGTGTGATTTTGTGCTCTTTGTTTATAGTATTTATCCTATGTGTTACCGTTTTTATATCTGGCATCATGTGTCTACCCCCAGGCCTTCTTTCTGCAACAAGTCCGTAGTACACGTGTTGTACACGACCTCTAGTTGAGTCACCCTTATTTTAGGAGGGGAGCCGTCGGTGTTATGGAGTAGGTGGAAAGCTGTCGCAGCCACTATCGACCATACGCTCCCCCGAACAACCTTGTTAGTGAACTCCAACGTAGGTCAGCCTTTAGGTCATGCTTATGTGCATCATATTAAGACCTAGTGGGGCCCACTTGGTCCTTTGTATGAGACTCACCTCTAACGCATCCCTACGTGCTACATGTTGCATCTTCGAGGGTAATGGGGTCATTTGACGGACTGATCTGGGGAAAACATGTGTTAGAAGTAAGGTGCGTAGGCAAGAACTGTTGAAAAAAATAGAGGAAAAAAAGTGAAGTGAGTCGAAAAGAAGAAAAAAAAAAGAGTGTCGTAGCTTTTAGTGTTCTTTATGGCTTTTGTTTTTCACAATTCAAAACTTCAAAAAGATTTCTTTAGTTTTTGCACTCATTCGTTCAAAAACCAAAACATCAAAAGATTTCTCACTTCGTCTCCTTTAGCATGCATTCATAATTCAAAATTTTCAAAAAAGATTTTTTTTAGTAGTTTTTATAAAAGAAAATGAAAATGGTAGAAGTTTTGTTCATTTCATATAATGAAAATACCAAAAAGATTTTCCTTCATAATTGTTGGTGTCAGTTTAGTTGAAGTGTAAAAAAAAAAAAAAAAGATTTTATTCGTTTTGTCTTTGGTTATGTCCCTTAGGTTAGGGTCAATCTGTTAGTTAATTGTTAATTGTCCAATCTGGACGAACTACGCACCCCTGATTCTCCTCTCTCGGGAGTGAGATACGTAGGCAATCTATTGTGAGTTCGGGGATCTTATTTCAAAAATCCAAAAAGATTTTCTTCACTCTTTATTAGAGTAGGTGTTTCATATACGTCTTTAAGAGAAAACAACAAAAATGATTTTTCCTTTAATAGGTTCAAGTTTCGTTTTCATATGAAATTCAAAATCGAAAACCCAAAAAGATTTTCTTTGGTAATCATAGGTTTCATTTTGTATAGGGATGTTAAAGCCGAAGAATTCAAAAATATTTTTGTCATTTCTTTTGACAAATTTTTATTTTCTTTTCTTTTTAAAGTTTCAAGAAAAAGAGTTTAATCGGCCATTTTGGCAAGACTTCACGAACTACGCACACCTGATTCTCCTCTTTCGGGAGTGAGATACGTAGGCGCCCTTCTTGGGTTCGGTGATCTTTTCAAGAAAAAAAAAAAGATTTTGAAAAATTGTTGAACTCTAACCATTTGATATCTCTTGTCCAGTTAGTTTAAGGTGGTTGGTTTGTGGCATTTTGGTTGGTCCTCCATATTGCTCCAAGTCACAGAGGAAGTTATGGCCAACAAGGATACCGAGTTAGTTGTCACTAATCAGATAGGGAGTTCGAGGAATGAGAATGTAGGAGAAAATGAAGAGATTCGAAAATTAAGGCGGCAAATAATAGAAATGCATCGAGCTTGGGCTAATGGGTTGCCGCCTCCTCCAGTTCCCACTGATAATCTGGAATATCTTTCTAGCTTGCCTCCCGTGTCACATGCACAATTTCCCATTTTTGTTGATATGCCACAACATGCATCAGGATCGACTCCAGGGCAATAATATCCCACCACTTCCAATGTTCATTTCCTCACTCCCCAATCCAAGACTACCACATACTCGGCTCCATCTGTTGTTTATGTTTTTGCGGCGCCACCCCCACCTGAAGCTCCTACTTTTGATGTTCATCCACAAGTTGTGCCTCTCTACTCTACAAGAGAGCCTGCATTGAATATTTTTAGTGATCAGCATTATGCTCTCGAGCCCACATTTAAGTCGACTGGTCCTTACGATTGCCCTCAACCGCCTGAATTTCCTCCTAACACTGAGAAGCCTGTTATGACAGAAGAACAAGAGGAAATAGCCAGAAAATTAAGAAGTTTGGAACTGACTATGAAAAAACTTGCAAGGACTTAGGGGTACAAAAGTGTCTCATATAAAGATCTGTGCATGTTTCCTGGTGTACATCTTCCCTCTTGGTTTTAAAATGCCGAAGTTGGAGAAGTATGATGGACATGGCGATCCTATAGCACATTTGAGACGCTATTGCAACCAGCTAAGGGGCGAGGCGCGGGAGAGAAGGAAGAATTACTCATGGCATATTTCGGTGAGAGTCTTTCAGGTCTAGCTTCAAAATGATTTGTTGACCAAGACATCGACAAGTGGAACAAACTGGGATGACCTTGCTAACGAATTCGTGCAACAATTTCAATACAATATGGAGTTGATTCCTGACGAGAAATCTCTGACTAATATGAAGAAAAAGAGTACTGAAACTTTCAGAGAGTATGCAATTAAATGGCGTGAACAAGTTGCTCAGGTGAAACCGCCAATGAAAGAAAGTAAGATGGTGGAGGCATTTATTCAAGCGCGGAATGAAACATATTAGCAACACTTGTTACCTGCATTAGGCAAGCCATTTATTGAGGTCCTCAAAATGGGGGAGATGATAGAGGATGGAGTTAAGACCGATCGCATTGTGAGTTTTGCAACATTGAAAGCGACTACTCAAGCAATTCAAAAAGGTTCGGGAAGTGTTGGAAGAATGAGGAAGATGCATCTGCCATTATAGTTGGACAACAGGCACGGGTAAGAGGACCATACCATCGTTACCCACGGGCTCAAACCCAAGTTTATGGCCAAGTTCCACAGAATCTTTTCCAAAATCCATTATATTCCATTCCCCCATCTCCATATCAAGTGTATAATGCGCAACCATATGTTCAACCCCCATCTTACCCACACTGGCGCGCGCCAACTCTGTCGAGTTATCCTCCAGCTCCACATACATAACGAAGCCCTTCTAGGTTTGGTTTTCAATTTAAGCCAAATAATGAAATGAGACAGAAGTCGAGGGATAACTTCACACCGATTGGAGAGTCGTATGCAAGATTATTCCAGAGATTGGTACAGCAGGACATGATCACTCCTCTCCTTGGGTATACTCCTGACCCACATTCAAGAAGTTTTGATCCTAATGTACGATGTGCATATCATTCTAATGTTCAGGGTCACAGTATTGAAGATTGTCGTGCTTTGAAAAGAGAAATTAAAAAGATGATTCAAGATAAATCAATCACGGTACAGAACATTGACAGTGAGGAAAGCTCTAGTCATGCTGATATGCAAACCAGTGGCTAAGTTGTCAGGCTGAGCAATTGAGAAGTCACCCCTCTCCCTACTAGGAAGAGGTCTGGTAGTTTGTTTTGTTTTCTTTTCTGTTTTTCGAATTATTTCAGGGTTGTAGTTCGGGATCTATCTTGTTTTGTCCTTTTGTTGTTTATGTCCAAACCCTTCTATCTTTTGTTTCAACTAAATGAAGTATCCCATTTTTCTTTGTGTTTTAAATGTGTTATTTGTTTGTTTTCTTTACATAGTACATTTTATGTTGACCCTAGTGATATGACATGCTTGCGGAATTTTCAACCAGATCTTAAAGTCCAATTTAACCATGAAACATTAAATCAGAGGGTTAAGGTGAGAAAAAGCATCTGAGAAAAATTGATAGAGTGTTGACACATTTGGTAACCATGTTGAAGCCTTCTTTCAAAATTAAAGCAATTATTTTGAGAATCACAAGAATAACTTGGTCATCAATTAAAAAACAAAGCTCAATTAGGTCAAATAGCGGATGTGTGCTCCCGAGGAACAGAACAAAAATCAACTCCACGAAAGCATGAGTCATTCAATGTGAGGGATGTACAACAAAGGTGGAGTTGTATGTTCGACAAGTGTAAAAGAAGAGGTGACACATATGCTCGGGGCAAGTTAGTGTTGTAAAACATGTCATAAGTGATATTGATTGTGTACTTTCACATTGCATGCTATGTACTAGCATCTTCAAGGATTGATATGACGAAGGCATTTCATTCAGCTATCCATATATTGTGTCATCTTTTGTGTACCCCATTTGAGCCTTAGTGTTATTTTCTTTCATAGACCTCTTTTGGAATCAAGATAGAGTCAGCAAAGCTCAAAAGAAAAATGTCGAGCAAAACAATAGAGTCAGAAAGTTTCAAAAAGAAACGAGAGAAAAATGTGTTCAAAAAGAAAAAAAGAGTGTCAAGAAAAATAAAGTCAGAAAAATCCCAAAGAAAAAAAAAGTCAACAAAAGAAAAAAAAAACAAGTCCGAATCAAGCAAAAAAGAACAAGCTGCCAGAACTACGCATGACCTGATTCTCCTCTTTCGGGGGTGAGATACGTAGGCTGCCCTACTCTGGGCTCGGTCCAACCAAATAAACAATTTAGTATTTTCCAGTCAAAAGAAACTGGGGCATGAATTGATCCTCATTGTTTGAGTCGATTCCGAAAGTTGTAAGTCCCACCCCAGTTCAAGTGTTGTTTGGGCCTCAAATCATTCTTTCTTTCTAACCTTATCCAAAAGCCAAGTTACAACCAAAGAAAGGCCTTCAGATCAATCTTTGAGGATGTTAAGGCTAAGCATGCAAGGGATATGATGATGCATTTGGGAACTATTTGTCTTCCTCAGCATAGGGAATCAAGAGAGAAATAAAAATGAGTCTTATTGGTGAAAACCCTTACGGGCACCATAAGGCGATGATAAGTTGAGAGAAATAAAAATGAGAGTCTTATTGGTGAAAATCCTCACGGGCGCCATAAGGCGATAGTGAGCCGAGAGAAAATGAAAGAAGCTTGTTGGCGAAAACCCTTCAAGGCGCCACTAGCCGAATGGGGTCTTAAATGCAATTGACCTAAGAAAGCAACTCAGTTTCAAGGTCATTAACTCAACAACAATGGGTAGAAAGTTTGGATGAAAAGATCAAGTTGCTTAATCCAAAATGCATGGCATAATCATTAGTGTTGATTGTCACTTTTAGATGAATTTTTCGTTTCTTTGTTTTAAAAAGGGACATTCATTGTCTTTTCTCTCTTCTCTTTATTTTAATTTTATCTTTCTTGAGTCAGTTATCAAAACAAAAATTGTCATTCTTTTTTTCGTTTCTTGTCTTTGAGTCAAGTCCGTGTCAAAACAAGTGAGAAAAGATTTCAAAACTGGCTACCAGCTTCTTTAATTGCACAAAGCAAGACAAAAGCTAGCACATGAAAGAGACATGATTGTGAGCCCAAAAGGGGCATGCAGAAAGTTGTCAACGGAGAAGTCGAGGAACTCATGGAAATACCAAGGTTCAAAGGGTTTATTTGAGAAACACGACAAAGCAGAAATACTGTGTTTGTTTCAGAGTCACTCTTAATAAGCTGAGTTTGGGTCAATGATACAGCAAGTCAATGACATATGCTAATGGTTGGAAGCAAAGCTAAATGTGACGGGGGCAGGAGCAATTGCCTCAAAAGCCAAAGCCACAAACTAGCCACCATGTTTTTAAACTCACAAGTTTTCTTTGTATGTAATAGGAATATATGTTGCATTCAGATCAAGGATTTCAGAGCCTAAACATCAAAGGCCGTAATTTCTCGCCTCAACAAATGCAAGACGCAAGGTTGTTGCACAGGTTTGGTAATCAAAACCATGGTAAAACTCATAATTCAAGATCTCTGGGAGACGCACTTCATTGTCTTGATAATTCAAACAACATTGGTAAGGAAACACACTTCCTTAATTGGGTAATTTGAATTTTGCTTCTTAGGTAATGCACTTCCTAACTTAAGTCTTGATTCCTAGAAGACGTACCTTTTAGTCAAGTCATTCCCCTTGACTCCTAGAAGACGTACCTTTTAGTCGAGTCATCTTCCTTTGATTCCTAGAAGACGTACCTTTTAGTCGAGTCAGCTTCCTTTGATTCCTGTAAGACGTACCTTTTAGTCGAGTCATTCCCTTTGACCCATAGAAGACGTACCTTTTAGTCAAGTCATCCCTCTTGATTCCTATAAGACGTACCTTTTAGTCGAGTCATTCCTTTGATTCCTATAAGACGTACCTATTAGTCGAGTCATCCTCTTGATTCCTATAAGACGTACTTTTTAGTCGAGTCATTCCCCTTGACCCCTAGAAGACGTACCTTTTAGTCGATTCATCTCCCTTGATTCCTATAAGACGTACCTTTTAGTCGAGTCATCACCCTTGATTACTATTAGACGTACCTTTTAGTCGAGTCAGCTTCCTTTGATTCCTATAAGACGTACCTTTTAGTCGAGTCATTCCCTTTGACCCCTAGAAGGCGTACCTTTTAGTAGAGTCATCCCTCTTGATTCCTATAAAGCGTACCTTTTAGTCGAATCATTTCTCTGATTCCTATAAGACGTACCTTTTAGTCGAGTCATTTCCCTGGATTCCTATAAGACGTACCTTTTAGTCGAGTCATCCCTCTTGATTCCTATAAGACGTACCTTTTAGTCGAGTCATTCCCCTTGATTCCTATAAGACGTACCTTTTAGTCGAGTCATTCCCCTTGATTCCTATAAGACGTACCTTTTAGTCGAGTCATTCCCCTTGATTCCTATAAGACGTACCTTTTAATTGAGTCATTCCCTTTGACCCCTATAAGACGTACCTTTTAGTCGAGCCATTCCCTTTGACCCCTAGAAAACGTACCTTTTAGTCGAGTCATTCCCCTTGACCCCTAGAAGACGTACCTTTTAGTCGAGTCATTCCCCTGATTCCTAGAAGACGTACCTTTTAGTCGAGTCACTCCCTTTGATTCCTAGAAGACGTACCTTTTAGTCGAGTCACTCCCTTTGATTCCTAGAAGACGCATTTCTTTATTTGGGATAATTTTCTTTTCAGTTTTGATGTGATTTCAGGAGCATGCCCAAAGCACAAGGCGAATAAATGGAAAGCCAATCAACAAGGTGAAGAAATTAAAAGTTAAACAGATTGAAAAATAGCAAGTCAGGAGCCCGCCTGCCGAACAGGGTGAAAAAAATTGAAAAGCATAGAAACAAGTTAATGAAATAGCAAGCCAGGAGCCCGCCTGTTCTGGGTGAAGAAATTGAAAGCATAGCAACAAGTTGATGAAATAGCAAGTCAGGAACCCGCCTGGAGAACAGGGTGTAGAAATTGAAAAGCATAGAAACAAGTTGATGAAATAGCAAGTCAGGAGCCCGCCTGCAGAACAGGGTGAAGAAGTTGAAAGTCAAGAAACAAGATGAAACAATTGAAAGCCAAGCAACAAATTGAAAAATTGCAAGTCAGGAGCCCGCCTGAAGAAAAGGGTGATGAAACTCAAGTCAAGAGTTCAAAAGAAGCTGCATAGATAGGACTTTTGTAATTTTATTTATCTTTTTAACTCTTGTAATTTTTCATTTTTGATGTAATGACAGAGCCGCGGACCGGAACCTCGACAGGGCCTCACTCGACTCTTCAACTCGGTATAATTCCTCTCCTTCCAACCATTTGAGATACCTGGGATTGGACTCTCTCATAACTTGGGTAAGTAAGATGTCAAAGACCCGGTTGCCCTTCTTCCTTTTGTTTCTTTCTTTGAATAATGGTCTTGTCAAAATTTGGTCTCGTTGTCTACTTCTTTGTCTGAAAACACTTCATGTTTACATTCAAAGGGGGCATGTTGTAGACACCTAATTTTGTCCCTCCCGAGTCCAATTTTATTCATTTTTACCTCACTTTATCATACACCCTTACCCATGTGATTATACCCCACAAAATACAAAAAAAAAATAACAAACCCACTAATACACCTAATCCTCAATTATTCTTTTGGTAACAAAATTAACGACTCCTCCTGTCAATTTTGGACAACACATCACCACCCCACACCTTACCCTACCCCACCTATTTCCCTTCACGTTTTTCCACTGCTCACCATATATACACACAGATATTCATACCACAATAACAACAAAAAAGAAATCTGCTACCCATTTTTTCCAGTCCAGTGAATATACATCACTCTTCCTCACCTCACAACAACAATTCACGCACACCACTCCATCGTCACACGCACAAATGAGAAAAAATCAGTAGACACACACTTACACGATTCTGGGAAGGGCAGGGACGAAAGGATTCTATTTTTTTTCTTCCTTTCCTTTTCTTCTTCACGATTCACACACAAAACTCATTGATACACTCTCAATCCTCACTGTCACACACAATTCCCACCATGAACTAAGAGAAAGAATAGAGGGGAAAAGAGTGAGAAAAACAGTGAGAACTGAGAGAGATTGAGCTGATTGGAGAGAGAGATCAAGTTCGGGTTGAACAGGTCGGAGAGAGAAGGAGATTGAGTTTGGGAGAGAGATATCTAGAGAGAGAGTGAAGATTTCAGGTCGCTGGTCACTGTTCCGGCGACTTAGCTCGCCGGAATTAGTTTTTCATTCCTTGTTCGATCGTTTCTCTTCGGATTCCGGTGAGATCTCACCAGAATCGACATCAAGCTTATCATCTCGGCCTGCTCCATCCTAAAGTTCCCTAGATCTTCTCGTTCTTCTTGATTTCTGGACGAAATCTAGCCGGTATCTCATCGGAGTTCGATTTTGTACGCGTCTTCAGTTTTCTACCAAAAATTGGGTTTGGATTTTGGTGGTCGGCGTTCGATTCTGGTTTGGATTTTTATATCGGAGTTGGAGTTCGTCACTGTTGAGGTTCTATTCGAAATTCTGAAGTTCGGGCTTTCTTAAAACATTATTATCGATCGAAATTGATTATCGAAAGGTCCATTTCTTTAACCCGTTCTCTCTTCTTTATCGTAATTTGTTGAATTGACCATGTTTGAGATTGAATGATTTGGTGGATGTTTGATGTCATTAATGTGAAATTCGTATGATTACCATGCTTTAATTGTCGTTATGTCTGTTATTGATATTGGATTCTGAATTTAAAATTGAGTTGATAATCGAAGCATGAGTTAATTTTGGGTTAAAAAGAGAATTTGGGGCGGGAATAGAGAAATTGATAAAATTTGAAGGTAGATTAAATTTTGTTGTCCTTTTGTTTAATTCGGAATAAGCTTGAATGTGATAGATTTACGATAGGTCGAATTGGATAGGCAATATAGGTTCGGGTAGGCAAAATCTAGGAATGATGTGTTGATTGAATGCTTTGAATGTTTAAAAATTGAGTTGATAATCGAAGCATGTGTTAATTTTGGGTTAAAAAGAGAATTTGGGGCGGGAATAGAGAAATTGATAAAATTTGAAGGTAGATTAATTTTTGTTGTCCTTTTGTTTAATTCGGAATAAGCTTGAATGTGATAGATTTACGATAGGTCGAATTGGATAGGCAATATAGGTTCGGGTAGGCAAAATCTAGAAATGATGTGTTGATTGAATGCTTTGAATGTTTAAATGTGTGTTTTGAACGTTTTTCAAGTTATTTATTTAATCAGATGTATTCATTTGGCCGAGGGATGCCCCGAGGTTTCATGTATTTATTCACCGGGGAATGCCCCGACGTATTATGTACTCAGAGGACGTCCGTGACGAATGCCTGAGGCATCGGGTAAAGCATCGGAGCGTAGTGTAGGACTAGTGTAGGCTAGCATAGGTTTATATTTTCGTATTTTTTTTATGTTATTCTGGACTGTATAACTGGACTGGACACTAAATTTTGAATTGTTTTATTTTGTTTGTTTGATTGATTGTGTTTGTATGTTTTATGTGATTTATACCTTAGTAGTGTTAAATTAGCCGATATGCTCCACCAAGCGACCGTGGTCGAACCACGGGATCGAGGGATGCCTAACACCTTCCCCTCGGTCAATAGAATTCCTTAACCAGAATCTCTGTTCGCAAACCAGTTTTAATAGTCAAAATATTATGAAAAGGGATTTCCAAAGGTGACTTGGCACACCCGATTTATGCCAAGTGGCCACTCTGAATAAAAATGTAAATAATCCTTTTTCGAAACAAAGTTTCTTCTTTTTGTCACCTTAATAAATAAAACCCTTTCGAAACTTAAATCATATCTTTTTGGAGAAGAAAAAGGGAGTGTGACAACATCTCCCAACATTTTCTGAAGTTAAGCCTATCAACGTAAGCAAAAAGTGGAATGTGTCCGAACAATAAGGAAACTAGACCAACCCAACAGGCATACTTTCTTAAATGTTAAACCTGCAAAACTAGGCCCATCCTAAGAATATGTAACCTCTCAAACCTATAGTATACCCAGTTCAGAAAGGACACAAAAATGAATGACAAGAGGCAACAAGAAAGTCAATGTGAAGTTGTGAATGTCTATTGCATATGCTTGGTGAATCCAAGCACTGACTTAGGCTCTTTTTTGGGGATAAGGCAACAACTGGCATTAAAAAGAAAAGGCAGCCCGGTGCATTTAGCTCCCGCAATGTGTAGGGTCCGGGGAAGGGCCCCACCACAAGGGTGTTTTGTACACAGCCTTAACTTGCATTTCTGCAAGAGGCAGTTTCCAAGGCTTGAACCCGTGACCTCCTACTCACATGGCAGAATCTTTACCAGTTACTCCAGGTAACTAGCATAGGCTTTTTAAATACAAGCCAAATTAATGAAACACAGCTTTTTAAATAAAAGCCAAATTAATGAAACACAACAAATAAGCATATCTGAGCTGCAATGTTATGGCAAAGTAGATGCATAACTAGATAAATCATTATAAAACCTTATTTGGAGGTTTAAGGTTTCACACGTACTTTTGATGAGATCCAAGACAATATAAAAGTCTAGCACTGAGACGCTTCTTTAAGCAACAACAACAACATACCCAGTATATTCCCACATAGTGGGGTCTGGGGAGGGTAAAATGTATGCAGTCCATACCACTACCCCCGACGGGGGTAGAGAGGCTGTTTCCGATAGACCCCCGGCTCAGGACCAAGGACCATCCTTCATACCAAACACGCCCTAAATATAAAACAAATCCAAGCTGAGTAGAGACGCTTCTTTAAGGAGTTATAATAATGGCCAGACATCTAAAAACTCATTATAACAGCATCATACATGCCAAGAGTCATTATTACACTTGTATTTATAGCAACTTACCTCTGCTTCATGGGACGTCGTGCATTATAAACAGAAATCCATTGCGTTGCAGGACTACCTAATCGTACTTTTTTCTTTGGTTGCTCATCTTCCTCCAAGTTAATTAGCAACCTTCCCCGCTTTTGTCCAACCTGATTAGACAAGAGGAGTTGAGGTGAGGAAGTCAATATTGTTCCGGAAACACATGCATGCAAGAATATAGATAG
Source organism: Capsicum pubescens (assembly GCA_030864215.1). Lineage (NCBI taxonomy): Eukaryota > Viridiplantae > Streptophyta > Magnoliopsida > Solanales > Solanaceae > Capsicum > Capsicum pubescens. Next base: position 281,471,170 of record CM061547.1, on the reverse strand, counting down.
GAACCTTAAGAGCTCCATCAATTCTTATTGGCCGTAGTGACGTGACTGGCTCAATAAGACTCTCAAAGAAAGAGATGAGCTTGGCATAATTTGGTTCCTCATCAAATTTCATATTTGTCACAGCCTCAAGGAACTGCTTGAATGGCGCTGGACAAAAACAACACATCAACTCTGGAGAAGTGGCCATTTTCTTCTTACAGACAAGAAAACTCTTGTTGTCACCCTATCACAATACAAAACAATAAATATAAGAGAATGAGAAAGCTTCAAATAACAAAATTAAACCACTAAAACACTTACAGAAGCACATAACAACCAACCTGATAGCCTTGCCACGGTAACCTTCCCTTTATCAGAAATATTAACGTGTAGGCTAGTGATTCAAGGTCATCCCTTCTACTTCCAGTTCGACCCAAATGTGCATGCACACTTGCATATCTTATGGTGCCCCTGTCAACGCAAATATATTAGTTCAGACTCAATAGGACTGTTGAATTATATGCCCAAGATTATATAAGTTACATGCCATATAAAACAAACCTGAATATATCTGGCCTCTGGTCATATTCAACGTGCATACCAGATGCTGCATCTTTCCATCTAGATGCTGCATTAACCAACGATACATCATGAACAGTACTCAAGATTAACATCGAATGAAAAGAAATGGTATTCTTTAAGTGTAGTAGACCTACAAGCAGAATTGATCTGACATAGGAATTTCTTAATGTGTCACGACAATTTGACAGGATCAACAATGTTTACATTAGAAAAGATTAGAAACAAAATGATATGTACACTCCAAGGAAAAAAAAGACGAGTGATAAACAGAATAGAAGATCATTGATAATGTATCTTACCCAAACCGAGATCAATAAGATATAGCTTCTTCTCATCAGCACTTCCCGGCAGACCAAGCAAGAAATTTTCTGGCTTCACATCTCCATGCACGAACCTTAAAGTGAGAACAAAAATTATATCACTACTACTACATGATGTTGAGTTTAGAGTGCTGAAAGTGAAATGATGAAATATATATATTGCAGGAAGAAATAACAGTTACCCCTTAAGGTGCAGCTTTTCGAGAATCGATATTGCCTCCACTGCAATACAGGCTACCATGTTCGGCGACATCCTGTTGCAAGATTAATGACCATCAATTAGAAAGACATACAGGCTAAAACACATGCAGGCCCAGGAAAAGTTATATGTAGTACATTGTTTTGTTCTGCATTCTACGTATGTGCAGGAAAATCAATGTAAATAGAACAAGTTGGCAACTTACGACTGGCCTAAAGAATTCCATACATCCCACAAGCTGGGTCCAAGCATGTCCATGACCTTTAAAAATTTTCCAGGAAATATCAGTAACACAAAAGTGATAGAACAAGAGATTCTTATTGAAAAACAAAAGTTACCAAGATGTAAAAGTCTCCTTGCCGACCCTTAAAATGAACCCATGGGATTCCGTAGCATCCATTTAGGGTACTGTCAAGAAGAAAAAAAATTACAATTAGATAATAATAAGTAAGAGATCAGAAGACTGAAAATACAAGGAAATCAGAGATACTGAAATAGAATTCACGCTTACTTGTACACCTGCCACTCATAAGGAGGGCCATAGTTGCAACCTTTACTATTTCGATGCTCAAACTTTAATGCAACCTAATGAGAATCATTATCGCTGTATTATAATCCAAATATTGTCAAAAAGGCTGGTAAAAGATCCACTATGTCATAGGAAGTACCTCAACAGCATCTGGTCCTGTTCTTTCAGTTCCCCCGCTTGTTCTTCGACCAACGTATACTTGCCCAAATCCACCCTTACCTAATTTCCTTTCTGTTTTATATACAGGAGAATTACCCACTTGCACCTGCATCCAAATAAACATTTCTTCTAAGAAACCTATTTGTAGTGGACATATGATGTTTCAGAAATTTAACCTAACGTTATCATTAATGACGTGAACGTATTTCCTAAGCAACTGTTGGAATTTTCAAGGCAAGAGTTACTTTAAGCTGTTTGTCAATTCATGTCATCCGTAACTTCATTAAGACAGTCAAGAACCCAAATGGAAAGAAAAATAAGAGCAAACAGGAAGATACCCTATCTGGTACAGGAGTAGTGCCCGCTTCTTCTTCAACTCCCATTACTTTGTCTGCACTTCCACCACCATCCATAGCAATCTTTTTATCTGCAGCACCGTCAATTCTATTAAAAGCTGCCTCGGCAACACCAACAGGAGCAGCTTGCGGAAGAACGTCACAAGGCGGCTCTGGGTCCAAATCTATCAACCTAATCCCCCTACCTCTACCAGCACCACTCGGTCTACCACGTGTTGTCCCTGAAGGCCCCTTTCCTACAGCTGTTGCATTACCCCTTCCTCTTCCTCCACCACCTCTTCTTCTAGTAGTTCGGTTCTGAGTAGGCAAGACCAAGTTTTCCTCTTGTCCAACGGGTTGAGGGGCAGGCTGGAGATCACCTAGCCGTTTTGATCTCCTTGCTCCACTACGCAATTCTGGCATCATCACCCATGCAAATCACACTCAACTCGGTTCACCCACCTTGCCTTGAAAATCTGGAGTAAACACACAACAGAAGAGTCAACGGAACCCATAAATAGCTGAACTACCAATGCAAGAATCCAGTCCTTTCAACAATGTAGACTTCAAATAGAAACCAATAAAGAAAAACACACATCGCTCAGTCCGGGTAAGGCAACAGCATCTTAAAAAAACTACAATTACCAAATACCAAACATGATCTTACATCATTAATTCCCAAAGTTCTGAAGTGAAGTTCTACACTTTTCACCCATAAAAGTCTACAATAAATAACATAACAAGTTTCATATCTCTTGCATATTAAGAAAAAGACCAGACATTCAGATAAAGACATCTCTAAAATCAAAAACAATTCACACACACCCACATATGAGTCTCAAATCTTCAAAAACTTCCCTTTATTTCCAAACAAGAACTGACACTGGAAGTATCTACAACAAAAAAACTAAACACAAAAGAAAAGCTTTAATCCTTATAATCAATAAAAACGTACAACATCCAAAAACATCAGTGAAATAAACCAAAACAAAATCAGACAGAATCCAGCCTTATCAACAATGTGGACTTCAAATACAAATCAATAAACAAAAACACGCATCGCCCAGTCCGGGTAAGGCAACAGCATCTAAAGAAAACACAGTTACCATATACCAAACATGATCTTACATCACTAATTCCCAAAGTTCTGAAGGTAAAGTTCTAAACCTTTTACTCATAAAAGCCTATTCATAACTCATAGATACTAAAAAAGCACCAGACATGCGGATAAGGACATCTATACTATCAAAAACAATTCAGAAACACCCACATACAAGTGCCAAATCTTCAAAAAACTTCCCTTCATTTCCAAACAAGAACTGACACTGAAAGTATCTACAACAGAAATGAAAGCCTTTAACCTTTACACTCAATAAAAACCCACAACATCAAAAACATTAGTGAAATAAATTGCAACAAAATCAAATAAAATCCAGTCTTATCAACAACGTGGACTTCAATACAAACCAATAAACAAAAACACGCATCGCTCCGTCCAGGTAAGGCAACAACATCTAAAAAACCACAGTTACCATATACCAAACATGATCTTACATCATTAATTCCCAAACTTCTGAACTAAATTTCTAGATTTTTTACCCATAAAACTCTACATAACAAGGTTCATATCTCTTACATACTAAAAAAACACATATATACCATCAAAACAATTCAGACACACCCACATACAAGTATAAAATCTTCAAAAACTTCCCTTTTATCTACAAAAAAGAACTAACACTGAGAAGCATCCACAACAAAACTTTACAATCAATAAAATCTTTAACCTTTTTAATCAACAAAAACCTACAACATCAAAAAACATCAGTACAACCAAATCAAACAGAATCCAATCTTATCAACAATGTGGACTTCAAATACAAACCAATAAACAAAAACACGCATCGCTCAGTCCAGGTAAGGCAACAGCAATTAAAAAACCCACAGTTACCATATACCAAACATGATCTTACATCATTAATCCCCAAACTTCTGAACTAACGTTCTAGATTTTTTTCCCATAAAACTCTACATAACAAGGTTCATATCTCTTACATACTAAAAAAGCACATATATACTATTAAAACAATTCAGACACCCACATACAAGTAGCAAATCTTCAAAAACTTCCCTTTTTTCTCCAAACAAAAACTAACACTGAGAAGTATCTACAACAAAACTTTACAATCAATAAAATCTTTAATCTTTTTAACCAACAAAAACCTACAACATCAAAAAACATCAGTAAAACAAAATCAGACCAATCAAGCAAAAAACTCCCAAACACAACAAAATCACAATTAAAAAAAACAATCCCAAGATGGATCTTCATCATCTAATCACATAAAACTCAACCGATCATCAAACAAACAACAAAAATTAACCATCCTTCACACATTTCACAAAAACCAAGAACACCAAAAACTCCAAAAAAAAATCAATAAAAAATTATACAAAAACAAATCTTTACCTCAAAAACAGCAAAACCCAACAAGGATCGGTGTAAAATGGACCCAAAAAAAATTCAAGAAAATGGTTTTTTCACAAAATTGATGATCAATCTCAGATCTTTAAGCAAAAAATCAAGAACCCCACATAGTTATTTTCAAGAAAAAGGGCAAAAAAGGGGAAAAATTTATGGTTTTGGTGTTTCTTAGAGTATATGGTGATAAGGGTATGAGCTGAATGAACGTTACATTCGGTGAGGCAAAAAAAAATGGATTGAAATGAAAAAAAATGGTGGAAAATATTACTAATAATAATGAGTGGGGGACTCTGTGTGTGTGTAGTTTTGTATTGTATGTATTGCCCTCTTTGTATAACACACTTTGGTATTTGTGCTAATAATCCTATGGATTAGTATTGCAATCTCATGTTAATATTGGGATTTTTCTAGATAGTGTTTTGACTCTAACTAAATTAATGTACTTGGCTTGTGTGTTCGCTAAATTTAGATTTGTGTATTATAGGATTCGTTTTTTTAGGTAGATATTTGTGGTTTGGGGGTGAATTGTTCGAATTACTTTTGATAGGTTTTTTTCATTTTGAGGGCTCGAAGATGAACGTTATTAATTTATCTCCCGTCTGTTCATAGATTTTGAAGTTAAATCTTATGTTAGTAATATTGGAATTTTTCTAGATTGTGATTTGATTCTAACTAATCTACTGTACTTGTTTTGTGTGTTCGACTAAATTTAGATGTGTTATATGACTTGTTTGTTGAGGTAGAGGATGTGGTTCGAAGCACTTTTAATAGATTTTTATTTTATTTTAAGGACTCGAAGATGAACGTTATTAATTTAGTTCTTATTTGGTCATAGATTTGAACTTGAAATTTTGAGTTCTTATATTGTATTGTAATGCCACTTTGATATTTGCGCTAGATAATCTTATGAATTAATATTGCAATCTTATGTTAGTATTGGGATTTTTCTAGATTGTATTTTGATTCTAACTAATCTAATGTACTTGTCTTGTGTATTCGATTAAATTCAGATTCATGTGTTATATGGCTTGTTTTTTGAGGTAGAGGATTGTGGTTCGAAGAATTGGGCGGTTTAAGTTATTTTTCGTAAAAAAAAATTATTTTAAGGGCTCGAAGATGAGCGTTATTAATTTAGTTTCCATTTGGTCATAAATTTTGAACATGCAATTTTGTGTTCTTGATATGTATGCTAATAATCTTATGGATTAGTGTTGTAATCTTATGTTAGTATTGCATTTTTCTAGATTGTTCTTGACTCTAACTAATCTAATGTAATTATCTTGTGTGTTCGACTAAATTTAAATTCGTGTATTATAGAGCTCGTTTTTTGAGATAAAGAATTGTTGTTTGAATCACTTTTAATAGATTTTTTTTTTATTTCGAGGACTCGAAAATGAGCATTATTAATTTAACTCCCATTTGATCATAGATTTTGATCTTAAAATTTTGAGTTCTCTTATTTTATTGTATTGTGATAATTGTCCCTCTTTGTATTACCACTTTGGTATATGTGCTAGATAATCCGATGGATTAGTTTGTAATCTTGTGTTATTTGGCTTTTTTTTATTATGTTTTAACTCCAACTAACTTAATGTATTCGTCTCGAATATTTGGCTAAATTCAGATTATATATTTATTGGGCTCGTACTTCGAGGTAGTGACTTGTTGTTTGAAGGATTATAGTACACGGCTGTGAGTCACAGTGCTGAGGGATTCAAAACCGTTTCAATAGAAATTTTTTCATTCCGAGAAACTTGAAGAGATCGAAACGTTATTAATTAGCTCTTATTTGGCAATAGATTTTAAAACTTTAAAATTTAAGTTATTGAAGTTGCCGTTTTTTTTAAATTTAAAGTGGTATATATTTTTTATTTTTAAAAAATAAAGTTTAGTGAATGAAAATCCCAATCAATTTTTAAATTTGAAATTGTTTTAGTGGTAAATGTTTAAATTATGAAGATAATTTTTTATAATCTATGGCCAAAGGCTGGCCTAGATTCATGCATTGCTGGCTCATTTACGAGGACAACACTCGGATAGAACTTTTTTCAGTTCTTAAAAGCTTAAAGTACCAAATAAGTCCACTAAATATAGATATCAAGTAACTTTATCTATGCAAGCATCAAGTCCTAAGGACTTGTGTATCCTTTTATTTTTTCTTTTAGTCTTTCCTAACAATTAATCTAAAAGGTAATAGGAGACGTTCAATCTCAAGATTTAGTAATTTAATTAGTCCAACTACACAAGTGAATGGTAAAAGTAATATTATGTGCAATCAGATATAACGTGTCAAAGGTCATCAGATCGCCGTAAAGAGAAATAACTAAGTTATTTTGTATCTTTAAAAATTGAAAGAATTTCCGGAAAAGGTAACATTATCTTTTATATACATTCTTAAACACTTAAGCATGTTTAAGTGGTATGCATTTTTATTTTGATTTGTTAATAGTAAGGTTACACATTTAGTTAAGTCTAAATACTTAATGCAAATAAATATTTCTCAAAATTATTAATATTTTTATTTTCACTAGAATTTAAATTTGAATTTGCATGATCTCTCAATTCATCTTGTTATTCATGACATGATAGCATTAAAAATTCTTATCAAAGTATTTTTTATCCGACAAGTATAGTATATTACCTCAAACTTAGAGTACATATACACACGCAAAAGTGATTATTTAAAAATTTAAATTTTCATGTAATATTATAAAAGAAATGTAACTGAGTAAAATTCAATTTTTTTAATTTGACCAAACTTTTTTAAAAAAATTAGCAGATCAATTTAAAAGTATTTTTATCAATATCAAAATAATAATATGTAGTATTTGATTAAGATTTCAAAACTCAAAAAGTACTATTTTTATTTTTCTTTAAATCACTTTAATATACTGTCCAAAAGTTACCTTTTTTTCTTTATAAAAGATCCGGTCAAAAACCTCAAGTAATAGATCTTTTACTATTCAGTATCTAATCATAAATGAAATTATTAAAAGAAAATAGATGAAATTATTTTTAATATGATAAAAATATCTCCACTCCTTGTAGCTTTTTCAAAAACTATTTTTATGTACTCTTGATGAGTTGCTATTTTTTTAATATAAAATTTTGATAAAAAAATTCAGTTAATTAATAAGATTCTATTAGTGTTAAGTAACTGAATTCATGTGATCAGTTAATCACTGATGTGAGGAGAAGACAATCTAAGCATGAGAATGAAGAGAGTAGTTATGAGAGTCTGAGAGAGAATTGGAAAAAATGATATTCTTCATTGAGTCATAATTGTCTATAGGATCCTTCTTTATATACATACACAGACATCCCATGCCAGCTAAGCCCACTAATAATTGCTACTATTAACTAACTTATCCCAATTCACCACTAATGACAATTATTGCATAATTATCATGCACATTAGCTGACTATCACTGCTTAGTAATTACGGCACATCAACACATTTATTAAGCTCCTTCACACTCTCCTCAAACTAGGAGCTATGAAGATATTTTTCATTCCTAGTTTGGACATCAAATGTGCATATAAGGATCTCCCAAGTCCTTCAGTAAACAAATCTGCAGGTTGTTCTGTTGAGGGCAGCAATGCAGTAACAATCAACCCTTCCTGAATTTTTTCTCTAGTAAAGTGGCAGTCTATATCTATGTGTTTCGTTCTCTCATGAAACACTGGACTAGCTGTTATTTGCAATGCTAATCTGTTGTCAGAGAAGAGTGAAACAAGAACTTTAACCTTGGTACCAAGGTCCTCAAATAATCCTATCAACCACACTAGTTCAGCTACTGATGATGCCATTGTTTTGTACTCAGCTTCTGCTGAGCTTCTAGACACAGTGAGTTGTTTTTTTACTTCCATGAAATAGGTGAAGCACCATATTTCACTAGATATCCGGTGATTGATTTTCTACTATTAATGCAGGCTCCCCAATCTGCATCACAATAAACCTTCAATGCATCATCACCTGTTGTTGACATTAGTATTCCCATTCCTGGTGCCTGTTTAACATATCTCACTAGTCGTATAGCTGCATCCATAAATGACCTTTTTTGAGAGTGTATAAACTAGCTCAGACTTTGCACAGCAAATACAATATCTGGTCTTGTAGTTGTAAGGTAAAATAGCTTTCCAATTAGTTGTTGGTAGCTTGTAGGATCCTTCAAGAGCTGATCTTTACTATTTGATGACACACTGTGGTCAAATTCAGTAGTAGTGAGTTTAAGATGTTGCTTCATGGGTGTAACAACGGGTTTAGCACCTGTAAGCCCTATGTCGGAAATCAATTCCAATGCATGTTTTCTCTAGTGCATCAAGATGTCATCCTTGTTTCTAGCAAACTCAATCCCAAGGAAATATCTGAATTCTCCCAAATCCTTTATTTTGAAAGTTGTTAGTAGAACTTCTTTTGTCTGTTGGATCATGTCGCTATCACTCCCTGTCAAGAGCAAATCATCAACATAAACTAACACAATAACAATTTTATCACCATCCTTCTTTGTAAATAAAGAATAATCTCTTGTGCTTTGTTGAAAACCAGAAAGAGTTAAAGCTGTAGTCAGCTTAATATTCCACTGTCTGGATGTCTGTTTCAGTCTGTATAAGGACTTTAATAGTCTGCACACCTTCCCATCTTTCCTATCTTGCTGGCAGAATCCTTCTGGAATATGCATGTATACTTCTTCAAATAGATCTCCTTGTAAGAAAGTATTATATACGTCCATTTGGTATAATTTCCAGTGTTTAGCTGCAGCTATTGAGATAACTGCTCTAACAGTATTCATCTTCATAACTGGTGAAAAAGTCTCTTAATAGCCCAATCCTTCCTTTTGGCTATAACCCTTTGCTACAAGTCTTGTTTTGAATCTTTCAACATTTCCATTAGTCTTATACTTAATTTTATACACCCATCTACAACCAATAGCTTTTTTTTCCTTGGGTAGTGTCACAACTTCCCAAGTCTTGTTATCTTCTAAGGCTTGAATTTCAGTTTTCATAGCTTGTACCCATTTTGCGTCAGTAGCAGCCTCTGCATAGTTGGTGGGTTCAATTTCAGTTGAGAACCTTGAGACAAATCCTTTATATGTGGCTGATAGACTAGTATAATCTATGTGATTAGTAATCGAGTATAAGCAACTATAAGATCATTTCCTTACTACATAATCTTTGTGCCAAATAGGTGGCTTGGAGTTTCTTGTTGATCTTCTGAGCTCAGAAACACCTGTAGGTTCTGCTGCTATGACTGGATTTATATCAGGTGTTGTTGTCTCTATTGAGGGTGATTCATGAAGGTGTTGTGCATCCATAAGATTTTTTGCAGTGGGTACCACAACCTGTGAATGCTCCTGAGTAAAATCTGAAGTTGTACTAAGTTCCTCGTAAGAAAAAACTTGTTGAGGATGCATAGTGTGGGTGTCTTGGTCTGCTATACTACCTTTGAATGGAAACATGGTTTCCATGAACACCACATCTCTGCTAACAAAAATTATTCTATTCTCCAGGTCATACAGTTTATACCCCTTTTGATGTGCACTGTAACCAACTAGAACAACTCTTACTGCTCTTGGACAGAATTTGTCCTTCTATGTAAGGTTTGTAGCAAAACACAGACAACCTACAACTCTTAAATGTATCAAAGAAGGAGTTTTTCCATATAATATCTTAAAAGGTGACTTCCATTTCAACACAAAAGAAGGAATTTTGTTCAAAATATATACGGTTGTTTCAATGCATAATCCCCAAATTCTGTCTGGTAAACCGCTTTGAAACTTAATATCTCTTTCTATCTTAAGTATATGTCCATGCCTTCTTTCCACCACACCATTTTGTCGTGGTGTGTATGGACAAGAGCTCTCATGAATGATACTATATTGTTGGAACAAATCTATACAAGCATGACTAAAAAAATCACCACCATTATCAGACCTTACTCTCTTAACAATTCTACCAAATTATGTCTTGACTGCAATGATAAAATTTCTCAATAGAAAAAGAACATCTGATTTAAGTCTCATCAAATAAATCTAGGTCCACCTTGAATGATCATCAACAATAGTGAGAAAAAATCTCATGCCATCAAAAGTTTCCCATTTATATGGCCCCAAACATCTACATGAAGTAAGTCAAAACATGAAACAGTTGTGCTCACACTATGTGTGAAAGGCAGCCTAGTTTGTCTAGCAAGTGGACAAACTTCATAGTTATTCAAAGTAAATAGCTCATGTTGTGTAACATGTGGAAACATAGACAGTTTTCTAAGAACATTTATTGGAAAATGACACATTCTTTGATGCCAAATGGAAACATCTGCATATGGAGTTGCAGCAAGGCATTTGTGAGTTGTATATTTGGACCCAATCTGTGAGTATAGAGTATACAATCCATCCCCCTCCTTACCAATCTTCCTCACCCTCCCAGATGAGAGGTCCTGAAATACACAACAATTGGGAAAGAAAGTAGCACAGCAGTTTAAGTCTTTTGTCATTTTGGAAACCGACAGAAGATTAAACTTAAAAGTTGGCACGCATAAAATGTTTGTGAGAACATCACCTCCTCCAAGGTTATAGTTCCCAACATGCGATACTCTGGCTGATTCTCCTGTAGGCAGTTGCACCTGTCCTGTATTTTCTATTAAGTTTTCATCTGATAAATGAGTGTAGTCACCTATCATATGGTTAGTAACACCTGTGTCTACTATTCATTTAATGAAAGGGTCCTTATTAGAGAACGAAGTACCTGCCATATTAGCAGTGCCAGAAATACTTGCTCCTTGACCAGCATGAGCATCTTTATGTGGTTCCTTAACAACATGCATAACTGGAGAATAAGGTACGGGATGTGACGTACCCTGCATCAGTCCTGGCTGATGAGACAGATTGAAGTAAGTTTGCATCATTCCCTGGTGTGGCACTATATGCTGAGAATATTAGTGTGGACTATAGTATTGAGAAAAGCCTCCTTGTTGTGAATATGACATCATTTGGAAAACCTGTAGACCTGCAGCAGTGTGGGATATCCAATAAGCTTATAAAAGTCAGCCTTTACGTGGCCCGTAAGATGACAGAAGTTGCATTTCAGAAGCTTGTTACATTCAGCTTTAGTATGTCCCCTCATACAACAGTGGTCACAGAATGAGTTACCATTGTATTGTTTCCTTTGCTTGGAAATATATCCTCCACCATTATAGCTATTACCACCACCTTTAGAAGTATACATAGCAGTAGGAGTTGAGTGTTCAGGTATAACTCTACTAGTTCCAGCCACAATTCGTTGACTCTCATCTTGGTTAACCATGGCATATACTTGGTTAAAGTTAGGCACCTGTGGCATCATTAAGATTTGGTTTCTATCTTGACTGTAACTATCACTCAGGCCCATCAAAAATTGCAATACTCGTTGATATTGCAAGTGTTCAGAGTACTCTCTCGATTTAGGGCAATCACACGACGGAGGTGGCATAATTGAATTGTATTCATCCCAGAGATTTTTCAATTTAGAATAGTAATTCAAAATCGAAGAAACACCCTGAACTAAAGTGAAGATTTCTTTGTGTAATTGAAAAGCTCGAGAACTATTAATTTTGTCAAATCTCTCTCGCAGATCCTCCCAAATGAGATGAATATTGGAACAAAATAAGATTTCTCCAAGTAAATCCTTGCTCACATTACACATAATCCAGGAGATCACTATGGCATTACAACGATCCCATAGCTTCTCCAAATCTCCAGTGTATTGACTACATTTTGTCGATCCGTCAATAAATCCTAGTTTATTCTTTCCTAATAGAGCCAATTTCATAGCCCTACTCCACAACGTGTAGTTATCTGAACCAAATAATACGATTCCCACCGACAACGAACCAGGTGCATTAGAAGGGTGCAAAAACAGAGGGTGATGATAATCGACAACTGTAGTAGCTGTAGGAACAACTGAATTTTCCCCCAAACTACTCGGAACCGCCATACAAAATAAAAAAAACAGAGATAAGAGGAAAAATATAAAATTCTGCAAAATCTTCACAAATTGTGACAACAATTCCTTCGAGATGAGCTAAAAAGATCAAATTCTGTGAATTCTTCACGAATTGTGACAACATCGGAACCTGTCTCTGATACCATGTTAAGTAACTGAATTCATGTGATCAGTTAATCACTGATGCGAGGAGAAGACAATCTAAACATGAGAATGAAGAGAGTAGCTATGAGAGTTTGAGAGAGAATTGAAGAAAATGATATTCTCATGCCAGCTAAGCCCACTAATAACTGCTACTATTAACTAACTTATCTCAATTTACCACAAATGACAATTATTGCATAATTATCATGCACATTAGCTGACTATCACTGCTTAGTAATTACGGCACATCAACACATTTATTAAGCTCCTTCACAATTAGTTGCTAAGAGATTATTCAGTAATAAATCATAAATAAATTTGTTCAGGAAAAAAAAAAGATTAAGTTACATTTAATATGATAAAAATATATCTACTCCTTATAGATTTTTTTTTAATTTTTTTTTATGTATTGTTCAAAAGTAACTCTTTTTTTCTTTATAAAAATTTGGTCAAAAATCTTAATTAATAAAATTTTTCTCTTAATTAATTATTTTTTTAATTAGTTATTGAGGAATTACTCAATAACTAATCATAAAGGAAATGATTCAAAAATGAAGAAAAAGATGGAGTTGCATTTAATATGGAAACAATAAATCTTTGAAAAGAATTAAAGTACTTAAAATTGAAACTAAAAAAAAAAAAGAACATATGAAAGTCGGTTGAAATGCATTCAATGATTAATTTAATTACAACAATAAAGTAAATAAAGTATTTTAGGCATGAAATTAGCTTAGCAAACTAATTAATGACAATAAAATGCTCTTTTCATTTTAATTTAATTATCTTGCCTTTATTTTTTAACTTGTTTCAACGTGAATGTCTCTTTTCACATGATATATTCAAAATTACACAATTAAAAGATATTTTAAGACATTTTATATATGTCCAATCCCAGAACTACTATCCCTCTCAAATGGATCCCCCACCCTCAACACCTTTAAACTTAACACGGCTGGGTCTTGCATTGGCAACCCGGGGAGAGAAGGGATTAGGGGAGTCATAAGAAATAGCAGAGGAGATTGGGTTGTGGGTTTCAGCAAGAGCTTTACCCATGCCACGAATAACCTTATGGAACTAATGACCCTTAAAGAGGGTCTAAACCTTGCATTCCAACAAAACTTCAAACCTCTAGAAGTTTGCATTGATTCAATGAAAATCATAAGAATGCTTCAACATGTAGCTTACTGTATGATCCAATTGTTAATGAATGCATGTGCTTACTAGGGAGCTTGGGGAGTCCTCCAGTCTACTATACTTACAGGGAGCAGAATAGGATAGCTGATATGCTGGCAAAGCAAGGATCTGAAAGCGACTTTTTTGAGCTAGTGTAGGGGTCGTTTTTTGAGAAGATTTTAAAGGAAAATCACTTTCCCGATCTGTAACTAGTAGTGGAAACACCAGTCCTTTTTGTTACGTTTTTGTGCCTGATTAGGCATAGCTTTGTAAAAACTCACTTTTATTTATGAATGCATCGCTACTACTTTACCAAAAAAAAAACTTACGATTTCAAGATTCAAAAATCTTATATTTTTTAAAAAGTTTGTCGGTTAAAAATAGACGAACAAATTAAAATCGTGAGATTTTTTATTTTTTTGTAAAAAAAATAATAATAATTAAGGACCTTAACCTAAGTCCTAACCATTATAATTTTAGGTTTTGGGGCTCTAAATTTATGTTTGGTTCTTCGAAGCAAAATCTTTGTTTGTTTCTTTTAGAATTTAAGTATTATTCTGTTTTGGATCCCATTCTCCCCTTTTTAATATTTAAGTCCACACATTCCAAAATTAATTTCTTTATTTTGCAATTCCTAAATTAACTACACCCACGCATAATATATGACGATATCTAACTAAATTCAAAAATTTAATAAAAATATATTTCTAAATTTATGACTTTAAACAAGTCGTGAAATTTGTGTGCAATGTATATCATCACATTAAAAATAAACTAATAAGTGTAACATTATATTATTTTTAAATTAAAATTTGTTATATTTTTTTAAAAATAAAAATAAAACATAAATTAAAATAATGAGAATAGTATTATTGATTTTTTTTTTTTCAAAATTCAAACACCGAATGTCACCTAACAGTTGTATTAATGAAGAGGCAAATGATTCGTTTTTGCCTTTACCACCACACAATTTGGATTATACATATAAATAAATTTAGCTATAGTACTTCCATATTGGACTATTAAAATATTGTAATTATTTTTATTTGAGTCGGTGTTTTAAAAGTTTTTGGAAAAAAAGGGTCAAAATCATTTTTCCTCCCTAATTTTATCTTAAAAAACAGAATTCTTCTCAATTTTGAACAATAATCATACTCCCCTTTATCCTAATTGACTTTTTAAAATTCTTATTTTACCCTTTATCATCAAATTTTTTATTCTTTTTTTTTTAACTTCTTTAAAATCATCATATTTTCATTTTTTTAAAAAATCATCTAACAAATTTTTCATAAAAACATAAACATTATTCATATAACAATTTTTTCATAAAAACATAAACATTATCTTTTAGGAAAAAAAAAAGTAAGAAATCAATAAGCTAATGATGATCTTTATGAAGTAAATTAGCATAATAAGAAAATTGGTTTTATTAATAATAATCAAAACTATAATATTTATTTTACAAGTGAATATAATAAGTAATACTAATTTTATAAACATATTTCAATGCAGAAAATACAAACCATAAATGAAAGAGATAAGCCTCTAGTACAACCCCGAACTATGATCAAAGTTGTTATGACACACTCCAACTTCACAGGGGTCCTATTATCCCTTGAACTCAAATTTAGCGTATTTTTGTCATTTTTTGTACTAATGTGACACCTTTATTACATAAAATGGAGCTCACATAAAAGGTGTCACGCCATCTAAAATGATTGACAAAAGATATCACGTTAGCTAAAAAGATTGACAAAAATACGCTAAAATTTAGTTTAAGGGGTAATAGGACCCCGTGAAGTTGACATGTGTCGTAGCAAATTTGGTCATAGTTCGGGGATACTAGATGTTTTTCTCGAATAAAAATAAGGTCAAATTTTAAAGATTATATTTATTTATATAAATTATAAAATAAGTAATACTCTATTAATGACAATCACAGTTTATTTACTGATATAGACAATAGATAATATCGTTTCATATCACTTGATCCTCATACTAAAAATAAATGTTTTAATTTATCTGCTCAATTTGCGAAATCAAGAGAATTGTATTATGTTTTTTTTTTATCCTTTAGTGTTAAATAACTATATAAAGTAACAGTATAGACAAATTTAAAGTTTTAAATTATCATTAATAATGTTAATTTAGCAAAATATACCTCTAAGTAAAATTTCCTTAAGGATTGTGTTATATCAACAAAAAGTTAAGTGATACAAAACGAATTTAGTAAGAGAGTGATAAAACACAAAAATATACGCACATGCATGTACATACATATGTATATACACACACTTAAGGGTGGAGTTTTTTGAGTTAATACATAAAAATGACTCTAAACTTGACACCAAATTATAACTTTGACCTTAAACTTTGATAGTGCACAAATAAGACCTTTAACTATTCAAAACCTGAACAAATATGACCTCCGATTTTGCAACCCCATGCGCGAGTTTCACTCACGCCACGTGGAAAGGTAATCCAATCACACGGTGTCACATCGTTAAAATGGTTGTTTTGGAGAGAGGACATATTTGTGCAGTTTTGAATAGTTAAAGGTCCTATTTGTGCACTGTCAAAGTTTTATTTTTTGTGTTAAAACAACGTTGTTTTTTTTATTTATTATTATTATTATTATTGTTATTATTATTATTATAATAACAATAATTTATTTATTTATTTATTTATATAGTAGCAACACCTAACTTTTTTTAAATTTTAAAAAATTATTATTATTATTTTTCTATTTATTTCTATAGCAGCAGCACCTAGTTTTTTTTTAATTAAAAAAAAACAGCCACTAGCAGGGACCGAACCCACACAGTAGGCCGAAGGAAGCGCCCAAAAGAGCAAATAACACCACTGAGCTATCTAAGTGTATTGTTTTATGTGGTTCAACATTAATATACGTATATAAATATACATTTTCTATCTTATATATATACAAAAAAAAAAAAATATTGAGGGGATTCGGGTGAACCCCATGACAATCACGTAGGTCCGCCCCTCGTTAATTTAATAATGTTTTAATAACGTTAATTTAATAACATTTTAATTACGTTAATTTAATAACGTTAATTTAATATACTACTACTATCCTTAATAACATTAATTTAATAACGTTTTATTAAAACTATAATTTTTATTATTATTAGTATAGTTTCATCTTTAATTTAATATTTAAATAAATAATATTTAGATATGTTATATAACTTAAATCCGTCCTCTGCTTTATAATATATATACATACTCGCTCGATTTTTTCGTATGAGGCTGACCCGCCTAATTAATAAATCTTCAATATTGCTCTTTTTTCATAATGACAAAAGAAATTAGATGTCATTTTCATCTTTGAGCCGAAAATAATGAAAAAATAATAGTGAAGAGTCATTTAAAGGTAATATTTGTGCCAGTTTGAATAGTTAAAGGTCATATTTGTGCACTGTCAAAGTTTAAGGTCATATTTATGTATTATGACCTTAGATTTTAAGCTGGACGCGCCCAGTTTTGCGTGTTGAACACGCGTTTTGCCACGTAGGATTGAAGGTCATATTTGTGCAATTTTAAATAGTTAAAAGTCATATTTGTGCACTATCAAAGTTTAAGGTCAAAGTTATAATTTGGTGTCAAGTTTAGGATTGTTTGGAAACAAGTTATTCCGGGATTAGTTATTACAAAATAAGTTGTACTAACATGTATGTGTGATAACTTATCTCATCACTGTGGTATAAATAGTGCGATAAATAATTTTGAGACTACTTAATACATCTAATTAAACGCAAGATAAATAATCATGAACTTTATCTTTGAATTATTAAAATAATACCTCACACCAAACGACTCTCTAATACATATAATACTAAAACAACAATCCAAAACACACGCACCACACACACGAAGAGGTAAAAGGGAGGCCCACATCGATCGGAACTCACACATACTCTTGCCGAAGAACGCCCACCACCGGAAAAGTTAAGGGAGACCCACCAATACACACACATACCACCGCTACAGCTGTTGGACCAAAAAAAAAGTGAATGATAGAAATCTTTAAACTATTTCTCAAAACATTCTTTGATTTAGGGAAAATGATAAAAATAGAAAGGAAAGAAAATTTAATGAATATTTTAATTTGGCTTTTGAGATAAGAAATGATCTATTACAGTTGTTGGACCAAAATGACTTTTGAGATTGAAGAAAAGAAAATGAAGAGAGAGGAGAAAGATGAATAGAAATGAAAATGAAGAATTAAATAATGAAGTACTAATTGGAGAAGGAAATGAATAAAAAATTGATTAAAAAAAATTAAATATTTTTTACTGGTGTCAAAACGCGTGTATCTCACCTCTCAACATAAATGTGGTTGTGACTTTTTAGGGGTGTTATAATTTTTGTTTTAAATAATTCAGGGGGAACATAAATTCGGTAAAAAAAAGTCCAGAAGGTAATAGATCACTTTTAAAGGTTGAGTGTGTAGTTGGAATTTCGACTAAAGGTTGGGGGATAATAAACCATTTTCTCTTACTTATATAATTTAGTTTAAGTACAAGTACTACGAAGAGAGAAGTGATAAACTTTTTTTACTTGAAATAATTAAAAAATAATGAATTGGTCAAAACTTAATAACTATAAAAGGATTCCCTAAATCTAAATGAGGTCAAAGTGCTACTATATAACTTTCAGAATTGATACATTATTCTTAAATACAATTCTTAAATACACTCTTAAATCTAAATACACTCCTAAATCTAAATGGTGTTGAAAATATAGAATTTTTAAGGAATAATACCCACGAAAATACCTGAAGTTTAACCAAATTTTCAGTGGAGCATATTGAACTTTGCGGGAGTCCTATTACCCCCTATATTTTTTAAAATTGGAATTAATTCCCCCCGAAACTTTTTAAAAGTGGAATTAATCCCCCCTCAAAACGTATACCCAATTTTTTCGATGAAAAGTGCGGTGCACGCGCCGTTTCTTCTCCATTTTATCACTTTTCAACATTTTTTCACAATTACAACCATAATAAATATTCCAAATGATTCCATTGAGTTTATGAAGAAAGTTTTTTCAAATAATTGAATGAAATCTTCCATTAATTTTCCATTGAAACTCGAAAGATTTAATTAGCGAGTTCCATTAATGGAAGATTCAATGAAACTCGCTAATCAATGGAGCTCAAAAGGTTCGAAAAATTTAATTTCATGATTCAATTTTCATTAATGAAACTCGGAAGATTTGAAAAATTCATTAATGGAACTCGGAAGATTCGAAAATTTTAATTTCATGTATGAAGCTATTCAATCTTCCGTTAATGGAACTCGGAAGATTCAAAAAATTCATTAATGGAACTCGGAAGATTCGGAAAGTTAATTTCATGTATAAAGCTATTCAATCTTCCGTTAATGGAACTCGGAAGATTCAATTTCCATTAATGGAACTCGGAATTAAATTAGCGAGTTTTCGAGTTTGAATCTTTCGAATCATCCATTGAGTTTCAATTAGCGAGTTCCATTAAATTATAATCATTGAGTTCCATTAAATTTCAATTCAACAATGGAGCAACCATTGTTGAAGAAAGAAGAATGAATAAATAAATAAAAATATAAAACTTTAAATAATTATAAAATTAAGGGGTTGTTTGGCAAAAAAAAAGAGTTTAAAATGTTTTTAACATTGTTCACGCGCTCAGTGCGCGTGAATCACACGCAGTGTGCCAAGTGTCAGATATATGCCATTAAAATCCGGAGAAAAAAAGTCTGGGGTGGGGTGGGGTTAATAGGACCCCCGCAAAGTTCAGTATGCTCAACTGGTAATCCGGTCAAACTTCACGTATTTTCGTGAGTATTATCCCATTTTTTAAACGTATCAAATCACAACGCTTGGGTTGCCTTCTTAAATACACTCCTAAATCTAAATGGAGTTGAAAGTATATAGAATTTTGGGAAAAGACATCATTTCCATCCCATACTATACAAGAAAAGTCTAAGCCACACCTAAATTATATAAGTGACCAATTACACACCTTAACTATATAAAAGTGATATTATTATCTCCCTGCGACCCCCATTCTAAGGCGCGTGTGTTACACTTATTTTAGGCGCGTGTGTTACACTTATTTTAGGCGCGTCCAACCTATTATATAACAAAAGTAAACGGCTAAAAACATTAAGGGAAAAGACATCGTTTCCACCCCAAACTATAGTCGAAAAGTCGAATCCACACCTAAACTATATAAGTGACCTATTACACACCTTAACTATAAAAAAGTGATACTTTTTACTGAAGTGGTGCTGACGTGACAGCGCGTGTAGAACACTACACCACATGTAAGTGGTGGTCGCCTGAAAGGGTGTAAATAGTTTCAATTTTTTATAGTTTAGGTGTGTAAAGGGTCACTAGTATAGTTTAGGTGTGACTTCGACTTTTCGGATATAGTTTGGTGTGAAAACAATGTTTTTTCCATTTTGAAAGTACAAGAATTGAAAGCATGCTTGAAATACATAGTAATTAAATGTACTTTTCCATACCAAATCCCTAAATATACGCTAGTAATTAAATAGTTATGACTTGTTTTTCTGCTTCTTCCTTCTTTTACCGTGTAATTTTCTAAATTTAGGAGTTTATTGGGAGTATATTTAGTAATAAAATATTAGTAATCCTCTATTGGTTTTAAAAATCTAAAAATAAGCTAAGTGGTATATTTAGGTGTTTCTACCTAATTTAAAAAGAAAATATTTAAAAAATATAATTTTTAATTAATTTTATTAAAAATGAAAAGACGATTTTTATCTATTGCGAAGTGTTTTAATGAAGGACAAAAAATTCGAAGCACATTTCGAAGGGTCTTCACACTTTTAATATATTATAGATATAGATATAGATATGAAATGTGGCTTACGCTTTTAGCGTACTTTAGTTGAAGCTCGTTCGATATTTTTTTATTCAATTTACGTGATAAATTTCTTATTTTGTATGATTGATTTTTAAATTTTTTAATTTTTTTATTCAACGATGTTATGAATTTATAAGTTGAAAATCTAAAAAAATCCAGGAGACGTACGCCTTCGTATCTTGAAACTTACGCCTTACGCCATATCAAAGTAAATATTAGGCCTTATGTGCCAAAAGCGGAAGCTTCAATGTTGACGGGCTTATTGTCTCTTTTCTTATCTTAAAAAAAGGGAAAATAAGAGAGGGATCACTCCTCGGGCAGTCGCTAACCGTTGCGCCTTCCCTTCTGCTTACACCATTTCTTTGTGAATGCTCCGCTTTGCTCTTTGTCGCGCTACTTCCGCTAGCAACCGGCTTCGGATTCTACCTTTTAAACACTAGTTTGGGTTACCATATTGTACTCTTTTCCGTTCGATTTTAATTGTCACTAATTTTCTAATTGAATTTCTGTTTTTACTTGTCATTTTTGACATATCAAGAAAAGACAACTTTTTTTTTTCCTATTTTATATTTAACATTAATTATTTTTTCTCCAAATTAAATTCAAGACACAATGTAAATATTATTTAATAAAGATAATATGATAAAATAATTATATTATTAATTATATTTCTTAATGATATGTCAAGTTGAAAATGTAATAAGTAAAAACGAATGGAGGAAGTACTGTATGGCAAGACAATCAAGCTTTTTTATTTTTTTTTAAATATTTTTGTACTTCTTTTTAGTTTTTACATGCTTTTAATTTATTTTTATTATTTCTCAACATTTCTATACTCAGAGTTGACACTAAATTAGTTGGTACCAAAATCTCAGATGCGAATCATTAAATTAGTTCATACTATTTATTAATTCAGCTAATTTCTCTAAAAACTCAAAACTTCTAAATATTGGTGGAGAAATCTCAGCGATTCTACTGCATCCGCAAATAATGCTTTCTAGGCTAATACGTAACAATCAATTCAACGTACCATCACCAGGAAGGCACAGTGTCAAACTTAGAAAAATCAAGGTGAAAATATCGTAAAAATAGTCATCTTGACAAGGAGGAGGATGCAAGGCAAACAACTATAAACATAATGCTCGATGGGAGTGACTCTCGACGTTATTAGTTATTATCATGCGTGAAATCTGAAGAACTACACGAATTGACTACCATTACAGAGGCAGGGCCAGAATTTGAAGTATGTGGGTTCTGAATAAAATGAAGCATAAAAAATAAAAAAAACAATACATGCTGCTAGTGGGGCTCACCCACGTCTGCGGCAGGAAAAAGGCTTTAACAATTGTCCATCTACCACTGCGCCAAACAACAATGTTTGTCATTGGATACACACTATAGAATTATATAGATATATTCAGAATTTAGTATTATAAATATAGGGTCTACGTAAAAGTTAATGGGTTCGTGTAGGGGCTTTAGCCGTCTTTGATTTCATTGCTTGTTGTTTTGTTTGGTTCAATAATACCGCTACCGAATCCCTGTAGGGTACTGCAGCTCCGCCCTTGCCTACCAACTTAGGGATTTGGTACCAGACTATTGTATGTGTAATGAACAAAAGAGAAAGTAAAATAATAGTAAAGAACAATACACACATAAAATATTTTACGTTAAAACGTTCTTGCTCAAGGGAGAAAAATTACGACCTACTATGTAGGATTTTCAACCACTTCACTATGTTCAAACAACCTCGAATACAGACTCCATGGTTCTAGGATTAACCTCTTAATCCTCTTCAACTTGTAACAACTCTATTACAACAAACTCCAATGTAACTCTATTGCACTAATTGATACCACTAACTCTAACTGAATCGGTACCTACTATTAATGAACAAGAGTAGTAGGCTAAACGTTTATAACCATAACACAGACTCAAATACAACAAGAGCTTGAGACACACGATACTATGTGAGACTTTGGATGACAAAATGGTTCAAGAGAAATTTTGATGTTGTGTAAATGTGGAAGTTTAGGTTTTCTTGTTATAACATGTTGCATATATAAGAGACAAGAAAACTAAGGACTCTTCTCATTGGATGGAACAGAAGAAGCACTGCAGTTTTGCCACCAACTTTCTACAAAACATACTTTTTCCAGTTGTAATGTTGACTGAGTATAAAAGTTGTAATCGTAATGAACCTGATCCCTGAGCAATGCAAATTTATCTTTTCATGAACCAGGTTATAACATTGTAGGTTTGTCAATCATCAAAATCAAAAACTTATCAACCGGCTAGGCGTCTCAAATAATTATGTGAAAAGTAATCCAAACAAGAAGCATCCATTCGTAGAATCTCTAATTTTAGGAGTTCAATTAATTAATGACATTATTGTTTGTTGGATGATGCTGAACTAATTTATTTGAATTTGAAAATTAAACAAAGAAATAATTGCTTTGTTTCAATTTTGATCATTGCTATATTAAGTTGACTTAACTTTTAACATAGGAAACTAAAGAGGCACAAGGACCCCTCCAAATTTTCATGGGTCAAAGTTTTTCTACATTTGATCAAATTCAATGTTTCTGGAAATAGAATTTTCAATGGTGTTAGAAAAAAAAAGTTATATTTTACGCCGGTCTACCGAAAATAGATTGCGTACACACCATCCTCCCCCGTCTCCTGACCTCATTTGTCGATTATATCCTCCCCCGTCTCCTGACCTCATTTGTCGATTATATCGAGTATGTAACTGTTACAGTAGAAAGTAACGGTGTGAGTGCATAATTCTTTACTTTTCTAACACCCTTTAATGTTTTTGACTAATGCTTATAAGACTATAATTTACATGTCGTTGATGACCTTATAACTATTAGGTAAATACATACATTGCATCCTCCACATATAGCTTCAATTTGGATACTCAAATCTTTGTATATTTCAATGCCTTCCTTGATTAAAATTGATGCATGAATTAGGTGTTACCATACTATTGATGTGTTAGGAGTATCAAACAACACTCAAAAAAAGGGACACCAAGTAAAATTAGACGACAACATAATGTATATACCACATTAGAGACTCTTTCCGCTAGACCCTCAGCTGAAGTAAAACATTGGACGGTAACTCTTCCCTTCGGAACCTTACCTCACCTTGTGAAAGTGTCATCAACATAAATATTCTTACAAGCATTTGTGAAGGAAAAAATGCATCAAAAAGACAGATTGATGTTTCTGGGATTTCAAAATAAACATAAAGGGCGTTAGAGGCGTAGAGAACCATACGTAAACACTTGGTCAAACTATGAAAGTAGAGATTGAATTAATACGATGTACCAACTACACAAAAACAGTTAACAAAAACCAGAGTGCGCTCCCCCCTGGGAGTTTACAATATGATACAGGTTTCCTGCATCTGAATTTGTTTGAAACTTGTCGATAGCAATTACAATTTTTGAAAATGGTATCATAAATTCTAAAAAAAAACTAGGCAGCTGTGTCTATTGATATCTCACTTAAAGATCGGCTCTCCCTGGATATCTAGGGAAGGGAATGACATCCCGAATGTTCTCTATCCCGGTGGCAAACAGAATCATTCGCTCAAAGCCTAAACCAAAACCACCGTGTTTTACAGTACCATAGCTCCTCAGGTCCAGATACCACTCATATGGCTCTAGTGGTAGACCCAAATCCAGTATCCTGCAATTAAAAGAAGACAAATCTCATCAAAGTTCCATCATTTATTCATTGTCATTACCTCAAGCTAATTAATTCCGTTCCATCTTAAGAACAAAGAGGAGGCCAAATCGACCGTGATCTGATTCTGGATTCTAATCACCAAGTATAGGAACCAGATACATAATCTTGCTGTCTACTAGAAAGTAAATTTGTCTGTCATACCTTGATCTGAGGACCTCATAATCCTCTTCTCTTTGGCTTCCTCCAATTAGTTCACCCACCTGCAGAGGAATGCAAACATTTGTTTGTGCATAGGCAGACAAATTTACTCATGATATTGAAATGAAAAATTGTAAAGGGGATGCTGGAAGGGCCACGGCAGGTAAGTGATATGTTCTTTGTGAAAGAAATCTCTAATTAACTTCCCTGAAACACTAAAGGCGGTGGCAGCCAAGTCAGTCTGTTGTCACTCCTTAGTCGCCAGTAGTAGTTACTGCACTAGTTAATTGCAGTAATTGTTTCCTTGTAGTAGTAAACTACAGCAGTAGTTACTGCACTAGTTAATTGTAGTTTATTAGTCCAGTAGTAGTTACTTCTTTGGTAGTTTTGCAGTTTTTCATTCCAGTAATGTTAGGAAGTCATGTACTCGTTTCTAAGGTAATTTATCTTATCAATATTTTGTATCTAGACTCTATGTTTATCCCAGGAAATCTAAGCAGAAAATATTTCAGCTTTTGAGTACTTTAGCTCAAGAGATTGCAGGTTCTCTCTTAATGAACCAGCGCCGTAGGTCGTAGAAATAAAACACCAGATTTCTTTTTACTAGATCCATATCCAGGGACCGTAAACAGTCGTACAATTCCTTTCACTATATCCAAAGTGAGGTTTAATTGTGTCGAGCAACAGTGTGTTTAATTTAGTTAGTAACCAAAAAATTTACAATTCTGCAAGTACAACAATGTTTCAGTGAGATCAAGAGATAGCAACACATACGTTTGGACAATTTTCAGGAACTGCTTTTTTGACACTTATAAGAGAAAAGGTTAGTGAAAAAATGTGTTTAGATGTGTGTCAAGATTTGTATATGGTCAAGCAGCTTTTTAAAATTATGCCAAGACTTATTGAAAAATTCTTAACAAACATTTTTTAGATGAAAAATTGCAAGATTTCAAAACATTTTCCACAGACACCCAGCTTCCCTACTGATTCTCGACGAGGAGATCTGTGCATTAGCTGCAAAAAGTTAGTTTACATCAAAGCATTCATCTAGACGTTTTTGGAGTGTAACCTGCTTGTGGGTCGATGGCCGAGGGAACCTATCTTTTAACAAGACTAAAAGGGTAGTTCTTCCAGCATACCAGCAAAGGTAAGAACTAAAAGGGTAGTTCTTACCTTTGGTACAAGAAGATCCATGGCAGCAACTGTCTTCTTGTCTTCATTCACCTTCATGTAAAATGCTTTTATCCCTTTGGGGTAGTTGTACACAATAACAGGTGCCTTAAAATGCTCTTCAGTCAAATATCTAGAATCAAGGTAAATCGTGAATCAAAATAGTTATAGAAATACACGGAGCAGGTCCGATAGGTAGACTCTGGAAAAAGAGTACCTTTCATGCTCAGATGCTAAGTCAATCCCCCATTCTACTTTATTTTCAAATTTCTTCACTTTAGCTGCTCCCTCGAGAATCTTTATGGCCTCTGTATAAGTTATCCGATGGAAGTTCGATGAAGCAACCATTCTAAGTCTACTCAGAGCATCTTTATCTATAAATTTAGTTATAAATTCCATGTCATCAAGGCAATGGTCGAGTAACCACTGACACAGAAACTTCACATATGCCTCAGCACAATCCATAACATTCTGCCAAAGGAATAAAAAGTTTGAGTAACGCTAACAGAAAACTTAAAGAAATCTACCCAACAAGAACCCCTACAGAAATTATATGAGAATGCTAGATGTGGCATCTGATGTAACTTTTCTGCTTTATTGACATTCATGTGCACAACTCATATTCATAAACTATTTGAAATTGAAACATAATCAAGAGACCACAATTTTAACTTGAAACTTAACCAAGCAAGAGGCCGCGAGTTTAAATTGATTCCTTAACTGATGGAAACTTCTTGTTACTAAAAGTTAACTATCCAGACATTTTGGTCCAGAAATATTGTATATAGCACCACAAGAACAGCAACAACAACATACCCAGTGTATTACCACAAAGTGAGGTTTAGGGAGTGGGGAGGGTAGAGTGTATGCAGACCATACCAAGACCATACCACTACCTCAGTTGAAGTAGAGAGGCTGTTTCTGATAGACCCCCGGCTTAGGAAAAATAACAAAATTGTCACCATGGTGCAATTTACTAAACGAATACCTTGATATCAGCAAAAGCAATTTCAGGCTCCACCATCCAGAACTCTGCAAGATGCCGAGTAGTGTGGGACTGTTCGGCCCGAAAAGTTGGTCCAAAAGTATACACACCAGAGTGTGCACATGCATAGGTCTCAACTTGGAGTTGGCCAGACACTGTCAAGAAAGCTTGTCGTCCAAAGAAATCCTCAGCGTAATCAACCTTCCCATCTTTTTTAGGAATACCAGCAGACAGTCTACATCTTTCTCCCAATTTAAATCTCTCTAGCAACTTATCGCGATTCTCTTTAGCTCTTTGTAGCTCAGCAACTGCAGCACTGATTTGCTTGTTGATGTCCGCAATATTGGCATCGGTTTTCTCCATGGTCCCCTTACTAGCTTTAAGCTGAGCAACTGCCTCACCTTTCTCTTTGACAAGTTGCTCAGCAGCGTTAATGTCAGCTTCTGAAGGAGCAGGATTCTCTTTCAGATCCTTCTCCAACTTTTCAGCTTCGCTTAGCAAACTAGTAACTTGAAACATCTCACCAGCACCCTCACAATCACTTGTTGTGATGATTGGTGTGTGGATATAAAGAAACCTCTCGTTCTGGAAGAACGTATGAGTGGAATAAGCTAATGCATTACGGATTCTTGCTACGGCAGAGATCTGAAAATAAAAAATCCTGGATTAAAATAAAAAAATTTACTTACCCCTACCTCGTAGAAATAAAAAGATTGTTTCCAATACACCCTCGACTTAAAATAAAGCATATCCAAGCAGTTTGAAAAGGGAATTCAAATAGTACGACAATTTTATCTTCTTTCTCAAACATAACAAATAACGCTGCAACTTTTTTTCTTCTGTCCTAGCCTCGGTGGACAGGGTTACCTAGGTTGTTTCCGATAGAACCTCAGCTCAACGAAAAATCACCCAAAGCAATCCACAGTAATAAAAACAATAACTACAACAAAACAATCCGATATTCGAAGTACAATCAACAACAAATAACAACAGAAATCAAAGAAAACTCGTAAAAAACAGATACATATATATCATTACCGTGTTCGTTCGGGATCGAAGATGAACAAAATCTCTCAAAAACTCCAGCGTCAATTTCGTCTTCGGCAATGGATACTTAGCAGCATCAACAGTACCAACAGACAACACTTTCTTAACCCTAAGTTCAATTTTCTGCTTCGCACCTTCCGGCGGAACTTTCAATTCCCCTTCAACATGTACGCAAGTCCCCGTAGGTACCAATTCACTAAGTTTATGCACTTCAGAATCAACGATTACTTGTAAATTCGCCGGACATGAACCGTCATTCACTTCGAGAAAAGCGAAGGCACCTTTTCCTTGTTCTCTTCCTGTTTTTACCCAACCGCCGATTTTGATGACTTGTCCGGCGAGTCCTGCGCCTCCGTCTGGAAGGCTGACGATTGATCGGATCGGAACTCGTTGAGAAAATCTGGCTTCTTCTACAGTGTCGGCTGACATTTTTGGGAGGTTTTGGTGGCGGCGGAAAAGAGCGGCTGAGAGATGAGGGATTGAAATGTGTGGGATTTTTTTTGTAAAGAATTAACCCTAGGTTAGTTATTATAGTTGGTATTTTCTTTAAAAAAACTAAAAATTCTCATCGGGTATGTGGTATTCATATTAGAGCCCGATTAAATTTAAATTTGTGCTGAGAAATTTCAATTTAGAGTAAAATATTTATATAATAAATTACTCCTATGAGAAATATTGGAGAAAATATCATTGAATTGTTGTATCTGTATGACCCTATTTATACATATTACATTTCAATCCTTTTCCAAATACGTCACTATATTACAATCATTTTTCAAATAAGATTTTATATGTTATTTTTATTCCTACTCATATTCTAACGTTCCTGTCTTCCTGATGCATACAAGACATATGTACCAAGGTTGTTATGAATGTAATTAATACGCGGATCGGTGAGGGACTTAGTGAAGATATTTGCAACAAAGCCGATATCTGGAAGACCTCAACTGAAAAGAAATAAACTGAAAAAGTGATCCGAAAAGTAGTAACTTCACAGGAATGTCAATTTTGTCACTAAAAATTGTTGAAAACCGATACGAAAAATATGGGTCATCTCGAAATCAAAAGATGAGTAGATCTTGAACAAGATAGTCACCGAAGAACTGGCCAGAACATGCTACGCGTCGTATTATTAGATTTGATGGCTGAAAAGTGATCACCATCTGTGAAAAAATTATATGGGTTGGGTCGGAATGACGGCACGACCTTACTAAAAAAATAATAATTATATGGGTAGGATCGGAATGATGGCACGATCCTACTAAAAAAGAAAAATTATAAGGGTAGATTTAGAATGACGACACGATCCTACTGAAAAAAAAATTATATGGGTAGGGTCGGAATTACGGCACAATCCTACTAAAAAGATAAATTATATGGGTAGGGTCGTAATGATAGCATGACCCTACAAAAATCAGAATTGAGGAGTTACCGTTAAAACGCATGAAACTATGCAAATTAGATCCGAGGTGTCACTGACAAGGCGCACGGTGCTATGCAATTCAGATATGAGAAAGTAGTCCAGAAAGATGCATGGTGCTATGCAAATTAAATTTGAGAAGTAGTCCGTACACAGTGCTACGCAAATCTGATATGAGAAAGTAGTGACCGAATAGATGCATGATGCTATGCAAATCAGATATAATAAGAAAATAATCACCAGAAAGATACACGGTGTCCCAACTTTTGTTAACATATTCATTAGCCAGACGGACAACATATATGGATTATAACCGTCCGACGGCAACAGAAATCTTTGATTTATTACCAAGATCGTAGAAGCTCAGATACCATGATAAAGAATAAATCTTGGGTCAAACTCAACCTCAAAAGCTAGCTCATGAGGGGAGGATTGTCTGAACCTCAAAAGCTAGCTCATGAGGGGAGGATTGCCCAAGCAGTTATCCATCTTTTTTCCAATGTAGGATACTTAACAACTCGTATTGTATCGTTTTACATGGATGCTATACTAAAATACACTCCTAGTTAAAATAGATAAACAACATAAATCCCGATAGTTTGAAGCTTAGTTATAAAAAATTTCGACGCTTTACATAATTACTAAAAAAATCGATTTTGAATTTGTCGAAATACATAATTAGCTTCTGATACTCCAACGAAGATATATTTTTTACTTTGTAAGAATACATAATTAATTTGAACATATACCTTTTGATTTTGGGTCCATGGAAATACATAATTAGCTTCCGATACATCCAACGAAGATACATAATTAGTTGAGATTTTTATAATTATTTTGTAAAGATGGAAATTTGTATAAATATGATAAATTAAGGTGTATGTTTATGTTGTTTTCTTAAAAAAATTCTTAAACCAAAGCAAAGTAAAATAGAACGAAGCAAGTATTTATTAAAAAAAGAACGTGAAGGTACTATTTTATTTTTTAAATATCGACAGTAATATATGTATCCCATAATAACGACTAAGCATTATATTTGCTTCAACCAATTAATATATGACTGTTATGTTCTTATTTTAATATCATTAACTTTTCTGTAAATAAAATACATTAATTTCCTAGAAAAATAATTTCACACTGGGTATTACTTCGTTAAAAATAATACATACCCCGTTGTATAGTATATATGCTAAGATAATTAGCTAACTAAAGAGAGTCGAAAATTGCTCCGACGGTAAAGTATCATTCACTTTCAATTTTGAGGTTATGAATTTGAGTCACTAAACTGAGAGCAAAAAAGTGAAAGAACCTAAGGAGGGGCTTAAAAAAAGAGTGTCACAATTTAAAAGAGTGCACATTCAATCAATTATTTTATTGTAAATAACGTATAAAAATAAAATTGTAGAAAAATATAAATACTGAATGATTATCGTAAGAAAAATACTTCCTCTAAAAGAAAATATTTGCTTGAAAACTATTATGCAAGTTAAACATTTTTTTTTGTACTGTCTTAATATCGATAAGACGTATTACTAAATGACGTGGATTTAGTGGCTATGAAATTAAGAATTGTTACATTACTCGTGTAACAATTTATATAATTTGTTTTCCTTTTTAGTCAATCCTCTTGAAAATAATAACATCTTATCATGTTTCGAGATCGTATTCAACACTCTCCTACTTTTTCTTTGATAGCAATGTCCTAATATTATATAATAGCTATAAACGGAATCTCATGAAGCAGAAAATCTTTCTAAAAAGAAGTAAGAAGTTGATTGTAATGTTGTAATGCTCAAAAGATCAATTTCTATAAGAGAATGATACATTTCTACATTTAGTAACATTTTACCTTTAAAGTGTCTATTTTACCTTTAATAAAATGATTTATAACCACACAAATATCTATGCGTTATTTAAGACATTAAGTTTCAAAAGTCTTTCTTTATTTCATATCGAGTCAAACTACCTCATATAAATTGAGACAGAGAAAGTAATAAAGAGAGATGATTAAAAAAATTAAATAAGAATATGATTGACAAAAATACATAATTTCTTATGGGGCCATGAAAACAAAAATTGCAACAACTATTTAGAAACAAAAGAAGTAAGATAATTGAATCAAGAAAGATTAACCATTAGTAAGTACTCCTAATCTAAGTTGCTCGAACTCTCCAAAAATGTTACCGCATTCGTGTCGAATCCTTCAAAAATGCACTATTTTTGAAGGATTCGACAAGCATCCGTCGATATTTTTCAAGAGTCCGAGCAACATAGCTCCTAATTAACTTCCAGATAATGTTGCAACTTCTCTAAGCAAAGGCGGAGCCAACCCAGTAATAGGGAGTTTGTTAATACATGATTAAAATAATTTTTATGTATATAATTTTTATGAAGATATTGTAGATATTGATTCCTTTTCGATGAATTTTTTTTCAAATTTTGAATCCCCTCGACAAAAATCCTGAGTCCGGCTTTTTCTCTAAGTGCAGGCATAACTCTCTCTTGTCCTATGATCTCAATGGGACTAGAGGAAGCATATTTTGTTGACAAAACAAAAGTGGAAATCCTTGAATTTTCAATACCTTCCTCTCTTCCTATTGAGATCATGTCGCCTTTTTTTAAATTCTTATCGTCTTTGAAGATTTGAAATCCTTCTCTATAAAAGCTGTCAAAAATGTGACCAGTGAAGGCTTTCCGTGTATCTTTACCGCTAAAACTCAGGAATACATCATACAAAAAAAGATTCTCCGAGTATCTTTACTGCTAAAACTCATGAATACATCATATAAAAACAGATTTTTCGGTATTTTACCGCTAAAACTCAGGAATACATCATACAAAAACAGATTTTTCGGGTATCTTTACCGCTAAAACTCAAGAATACATCATACAATAACATATTAACACTAGAACTCAGGAAGTAAATAGTAATCTTGAAAACATGATGACTTAACGTGATCGGAGCTCTACCTTCTTTGGTCAACTCAATTACAAGCACTGCAGCAAGTGGTGAAGTCATCAGGAAGTTAAAATCTCAAAAGTCAAATTATAGTGGTTGGGAAGTCAAGTGGAAAAGCATGTGATTTAGAGCAATCTTAAATATGTTGCAAATCATTTTATTAAGGGGCAAAAGAAAAAAATTGAAGTTAAATTGTTTATATTTATCGTAATATATGGAATATTTTGTTGCTACTGCTAAAGGGTTATGATGAAATAAATAAAATTCCTCGCTCCTAACAAGGAGTCTCAAATTGGAACATCGATGCGGCGGATAAAGTCCTCCACTCTTAACTAGCAATCTATCTCAGATTCGAGCTCTGCATAAAGAAAAAATTCCAGATAAGGAACGCTTCGGAATCCAGATTAGTCTAACACTGAAGGAAGAAAACATCTTTACTATAAAAGAATGTTGTCTACCATATTAGTACAGTACAACACACTTTAATTTCCCAATATACCTTGAGCTCAACGAAAAGACAAGTACACTAGTAGAAAGAAACTGAAGTTACAACAAAAGCTTCGGTTGTTAATATTCAGTCTACTGTACCACTGTATTCTTTTTCAGAATTTCATATCTTTCTCATATGCTTTGTAGCTGAGAAAATGAAATCCGAATGATCGAGCCATCGAGAGATGTGGCATGTTTACACACCAGTGCCTCAGTTGCCTGCTCCTCACTTTCGAAAAGAACAAGAGCCTGCTTCTTTCCATTCATTTCGAAAAGCTTTGTGTTCACAATGGGACCATGCTCCTCTACGTGGACCACGATCTCTTCTTCTGTCACGTCCTGGGGCAAGGTTGAGAGATGGATCATCTTGGTAGGGCAGCAACAATACCGGTAGTTTTTAGCAGCGTTCCTGTTGAAACGATTGAGATTTGAGTTTGAGTAGTCGCGGGTCTCTGGTCCAGTGATAATATTTGGGTGCTTCGAATAGTTGACTTCCAACCTCTGGCCAAATAACATGGCACCCTGTATCCAAAATATACCAGGAGAGATTAAAAAACATTAACGAAGCAAAAGATATGCGTGGACTTTAATTCAGGTAAACTTACTGCATTAATGGATCATATATTGTAGATTTACATAACAAGGAGTTTGAACATGAGTACATTCCAAACTCGATGAGCATCATAAATCTACTAACCCTTTTTTACTTGGTATAGCTCCTGTCATCCGGTATAAATGCACGGGATATGACACGTCAAAAGTCAAGCTAGGAAAGAATGGAGAGAGGGTTGCAATTTGCAAGGTTGTCGAGAAACAATTAATTTTATTTGATAACGAGGGATCATCTAGTAATCTGATACATGGTCTGAAGTATAGTTTTCATTCTTTGGAGTCGACAACCTAATGCTTTGATGAAGTAAATAATTTTCTACAAACAACAATAAATCATCTATGCTAATTCGACACAAAATTTTATGTCGTTTCCATTTTATAACTATGCACAAACCTATGTGGCAGCAGCTTGATGCTAAGATACTTTTCAAAAGATTATTAATGAGACGGAACAAACTAAATCCAAAAGAAGAAAAGAACAAAAGCAAAGAAAAACGGATTCAAAACGAATATAACCATTCACACCTTCAAAAAGTGCACAGCAAGCTCTGCCTGGAAGCCATCACCCATCTGAACCAGAGCATGATCTGGTTTATTCCGTAGGATTTTAATTCTGACAATGTTTCCATAAAGGGAGAACAGATTAAAAAGCTTGTCCTCGTCTATTCTCTGTAACAGGGAAAACCAATCAGAAGAGAAGCATAAAGATACGTAACCACGAACATTAAAATTTAATTAAACAGGAAAAGAATAAAAAAGAGATTCTTCCGCTATTCAAAGAACAAGAAAAGAACTAAAATCCTAGAATCAGGGTCCAAAGAAAGGAAAAGAAAAGGCTAATATGGTATAATGAAAGAAAGAATCTTACATCTGGATCTACGTTCGATACAAGAACAGTACACCGGTCATTTGTCCCGCTTATGCCAGGGGGCAAACCGCTAGGAAAAGCAGCTGCAATGGCTGCAGCATTTCCCATCTACTCAAATGATAGCAAAGAAAAATCCAACTTAGAGATTTAAGGAAATTTGTGTGTAAACACCAGAAAGCTAGAGCAAGATAGTGTCAAGAAAAGAAGTGGTTAGCGTAGCGTAAGAAGCAGCAACTAAGCTGCACCGCCTGGATCTGATTGCACAGAGGGAGATAACCAAGAGATGTTAAAAATACTTCAAACTTGATGAGAGAGATGCACACCTGAGGAAATCCAACTGGACAAAACAAAGGGAGAAAACAGTTAAGAATACTAAACCAGCAAAGATTCACAATCACCATAATAAAATAGTGTTAACTTAACCACCTCCACGAGGCCCAGAACCTTGCATGGAGTACATGGCTCCTGCATCTCCATATCCTTGCTGTTACACAAAGACAAAGCTTGAACTTAATCCATATAGGCAAACTCATAGAGCTACAAAAAACAGAAACAACGGAAACTACTTGAGGAGATTTGCCCTTCTGCTCAGCTGGTAAATTTGGGTTGGTGTAGTCCCTGCACATATGGACAATGCACAACATGAATATTTCCTAACAACTGAAGAGAAAAGCTTCTTTTGAGATGTGTATAAGAGGGAAAGAGAGAGAGAGCAATGAACAAGTTACCTAGAGCGCTCGTTATTGTAATTCACTTGCAATTCATCCAGGCTGAATCACAAAACCAGCCAAGGTAAACAATCCCATCATATCATATAAGGGGGAAAATGCAAATATGTCCATACATACACAAAAACAGCACAATTTTAAAGGGATTTAAAAGCTTACTTTGAGAATTGTATGTCAAGCTGACAGCAGCCATCATATATATTACGTCCCTATTAAAAAATTTGTAAACATTAAACTTCATTGTCTAAGAAAAACAAACAGCATAAAATAATCTTTTCATGACAAGACACCTCTATGCAACACAAAGTATACCTGGAGAGAGCTCCTAGCAGAAATAGCAGTCTGAAGTAGCTGGTACTGAATTAAAGCTTGAAAACCTACAAAGTTCATAACAAATATCAGGAGCAGTAAAAGATCATGAAGAGATGGAGCAAAGACTCCAAGTGTCATAATTAGTATTTCAAATATGCTCCAGAAACAATTGAAGCAAGAAGCTAACTGGTCACATCTAAAATGAGAATCATATAACACAACAAAGAAGTGCGAGAGACTTCCAAGTTCCATCCATGATCAAATTTCTAGGTAGTCTTCAAATCCAGAAGGATAAAAAAATTAAGAAGAAATTAGAATATAGAAAGAGAAAACTTGAAGGTGCTGACCAGCCGACTTCTGAAATGTCACAATCTTCTCAACAACTCCGTGGGGTGAAAAAACTTGATGCAGCACATCCACAGTTATAGGATAAAGCACGTGATGTATTGTAACTAACAGAATTCGATTAGGCTGAGAGTCCAGAGAGCCGTACAGCAGAGCAACATAGAGACAGAAGAGAGAGAAGAGAAGAGAATGAATAAAGAGGAATAGACGAAGAAAAGGAGAAGGAACTATTGCAAAAATATTCAATCTCAGCAAGCAGAAAAGAAGCATAAAGACAGACCAGAAAGCATGTAAAATATAAGAAAACACATGAAAAGTTAATACATATTGACTTCTACTTCACAACCGGAGCTTTATTTCACTTTGATATGGTTCTGAGTCATTTCAAGCACAACGAACCCCCCCATCACTGCCTCTAGAGAAGAGCTATGAATAGGGCTTCTCAAGTGCTCATTAGGTACAAACTGAGATGAGCACTGATGTTGGTTCTCGATGCTTTATGGTGGTCAAGTACATCAATTATAGGATCCTGGGGAGATACCAAAACTGGTGTGGCCATGTAAGGCGGGTTAATTCTTCCCATTAACTCTCAGTCAAAGGAGGAGCTACCCTTCAATAACCCGTTTTCTCTCTCAAGTTATATAGAAGACCATAGTTTCCTGGACAATGTGACACAACCTTCCCAAAAGATAGACTCTGTTTCTTTTTTCAATGAAAAAGATCGGTTTCTGGCAAACAAAATAACTCAAATCCACAATCAATCTGGAACTATGCAATCTGTTGAAGTATTGAGTTATTTGCTGTTATTTTTCTTTTTAGTTTAGTAATTTTATTTCTGAGAATTCAGTTATTTAAGTTGATATAGAATAGGATTTATTAGTATCCTAGTTGAAGTTAGAATAGGATTTTATTAGTTTCCTAATTAGAAATAGAATATGAGTCTTTTTGTCTATTTATATTCTCAGATGTTGATGAATAAACAAGCAGAATATTTTTTATCCTCAACCGTTTTCTTCTTCTCTGTGTTCCATAGAACAACAATTGGTATCAGAGCCAATTTGTTGAGGGATCTGTGAGAGGGAAGACCCCCCCCCCCCCCAAAAAAAACTGCGTAAAAGTCAATATTGTTGTGGCTTCCAACAATTTTTCAATTCCTTCACCCCCATTTTTTTCCGGTGAGAATTATCCAATTTGGGCTATCAAGATGAGAACATACTTGCGAGCACATGATCTGTGGCAAGTGGTAGAGGTTGGAGGAGAGGTAAATCCTTTGCCAGATAATCCAACAATAGCGCAAATTAAGAATCACAGAGAAGAGGTTGCAAAAAACTTTAAAGCTCTCTCTTGCATACAATCAGCACTTTCAGAAGTAATTTTCGCTAGAGTTATGGCGAGTGAGACTGCAAAGGAGGCTTGGGACAAGTTGAAAGAAGAATTTCACGGAAGTGACAAGATTAGGCAAATAAAAGTGATAAATCTAAGAAGAGAGTTTGAAATTCTCAGAATGAAGGATTCAAAAACTGTAGAAGAATTCTCCAACAAGTTGATGAAGGTTGTAAACCAAATCAGACTTATGGGAGAAGAGCTTACAGATTCAAGAATCGTGGAAAAGGTTCTTGTGAGTTTGCTGGAAAGATTTGAAGCAAAGATCTCCTCACTCGAAGATTCAAAGGATCTCACAAAACTGTCACCTTCAGAACTTGTACATGCTCTTCAAGCTCAAGAGCAAAGAAGATCCTTGACGCTAGAAGAAGCTACTGAAACTGCTCTTCAAGCCAAGTTCAAAGGGAAGATGCAGATGCTAGAGGAAGGTAAAATCCCAGAAACTTCTACTAATTCTAGTAGAAATAGTCAATGCGATTCTCGCAATGGAGTCAAGAAGAAAGAAAACTTCCCTCCATGCAAGTATTGCAGAAAAAACAATCATAAAGAGGATGATTGTTGGTTTAACGGGAAGAAACCACCTCTCCAGTGTAAATATTGCAATAAGCTTGGTCATATTGAAAGATTTTGCAGAGTGAAGAAGGAGAACAACCAACAAACTCAAAAAGCCAACATTTCGGAAGTTGAAGAACAAGAGGAGTTTGTGTTTACGGCGATGGCAGCAACAAGATTGAATGATAAAAACACATGGTTTCTGGACAGTGGTTGCACTCAACACATGACCAGCAAACGAGAATATTTTACGAAGTTAGAATCTGCCAAAGGTAGTGTCAAGTTAGCCGATAAAACCACGTTGGAGATTGTTGGTAAAGGAACTGTGGCAATTGAAGCTCCCAAAGGTACTAAATTTATTCAAGATGTATTATTGGTACCTGATCTTGAACAAAACCTATTGAGTATTGGTCAAATGCTAGAACGAGATTATGTAGCCGTTTGTCCATGAAAACTAAAATTTTCCGAAGTTGGAGTTGAAATTGGAGTTGGAGTTGTGTTTGGTCATGTCTTTTTTGAAAAAAAATTTGACTTTCGAAAAAACTTTTTTAAATATGACTTTATGCCCTAACTTTTACAAACTATCAAAATCACCCAACTAAAATTTACCTACTAATGGAAAAAGAACACAATTAGACACTATTATAAAAATAATTACATATACATGGCCATATTTAATGAATTTCAATTATAACATATATAATATTTACATTAATAGCCGTTTTCTCATATTTGAAAATTTTAAATATGGATGTTATATTAACAGATCACTGCTTCCTGTTTTTTTAGGTAACAAATATTATCTTTCAAACAAATTTATTTTTTTAGGAATTTATTTAATTTATTTCCTTCATTTTTCGTTCCTAAAAAATAGGAAATGATGAGTTGTTATTAAACTTTAGGGTGCCGCTAATTTATTTCTTTAATTTTCTTATACATGAAAGATTTTACTGTGTGTGAATAAATTATTTCTATGTAAAACATGCTTTGCATATTTATGGTATATTATATCATATACCATAAATATATAAATATGCTTAGTATGTTTCTTTATACTTTGTATTTTTATATATGTGTGTATATGGTATATACATGGTATAAACTTCATATATAACATACTTTGTATATTTATATTATAAATATGCTTAGTATGTTTCTTAATACTTTGTATATTTATATATGTGTGTATATGGTATATACATGGTATAAACTTTATATATAACATACTTTGTATATTTCTATTATAAATATAATACTTTATATATTTATGGGTATAAATATAAATTAGCAGTAAAATAATGTCTTAAATAAGGGATAAAAATAATGATGAGAGAGAAAAAGAGATATATATTAATTAGGATAGCATTAAGCTGAAATTATAATTATCTTATTCTTTAAAACTGCTATATACGTAATATTGAAAAAGTAATGTTATAAGGAGAGTTTTATGTAAAAATTTAAAAGATTGGGGTTATATGTAATAATAATAAAAGTTGGAATTGGAGTTGGAAAATTGTGAAAACCACAAAAATCTGTTTTCCCTTTTCAAAATTTGAGTTCCAATTCAAAGGTGGTTCATTGACAAACAACATATCTGGGAATCACAAGCAGGTGGTTAATTCACTGTTTTGAGGGATGTAAATGTTGAGCAATTGGGCAGAGGAACAAACATAACTATCTTCCTCAAGGAAGACCAGTTGGAGTATTTGGAAGAACTGGAAGCTTTTATAGAAGAGAAATCGTAAGATGGATTATTTGGAGCAGAAGATGGCTTATGCTGAACAAGAAATTAAACAGTTAAAATATAGATGTATGATGTGCTGGAGTCCTCAAATACTGTTTGTACACATGCTGATGAAATAATGATTGACCATACTGATGATGGACACCTGAAGCATGAGATAATTTTCCTAACTGGAGGATATGATGGTGTATCATGGTTATCAGCATTGGACTCGTATTTACCTTCATTCGATGTGTTAAATTTACTTAAACCAATGAATTCAGTCCGTGCATATGCCTCGGTTGCAAAGCTGAGTGGAAAATTTTATGTATTTGGTGGTGGAACTGGAAGCTTGTGGTATGACACAGTTGAATCGTACAACCTAGCTAATGATGAAAGGACTATGTGCCCTTGTTTGAAAGAGAAACGGGGTAGCTTAGCTGGTGCAACTTTGAAGGACAAAATATTTGCAATTGGTGGTGAAAACGGGATTGAATGCTTTTCAAAGGTTATTCATCAGATTTTTGCTGAGAAACCAGTTGTCTGCCAAGCATATTTAAATTTTGTTCCTGGAAAGATGTCAGGAAAACAATTCTGGACTAAATATTCAAGGGATAAATACCTCCACAGTTCAAAAAAAATTTTTGCAACTTTTGCCAAGGCTTCTGAAGATGAGGAGCTTGCAGTTTTCTTGAAGTAAGATGCTATGTTAGAATCTGAAGCTCGAAAAAAGATGAACATCAAGTTATATGTATGGAGGGTGTTCATTATGGATAACTGTGAGGAGCTTATGCCCGAGTACCTTGGATTTGTGAAGGGCGCTGTGGACTCTGATGATTTGCCTCTCAACATATCTCGTGAGATGCTATAACAGAACAACATTCTCAAGGTGATTAGGAAGAACCTTGTGAAGAAATGTATTGAGATGTTCACTGAAATTGCTGAGACCAAGGAGGGATTGAAGCTCGTTGATATATTTACCAAAACTCTTCCCAAAGAAACTCTTCGTGAATAACTTGGAGTTACCAGCAAACATCTCCTTAACTTGGAGTTACCAGCAAACATCTCAAGGAGGAGTGTTGAAGTATTGAGTTATTTGCTGTTATTTTTCTTTTTAGTTTAGTAATTTTATTTCTGAAAATTCAGTTATTTAAGTTGATATAGAATAGGATTTATTAGTATCCTAGTTGAAGTTAGAATAGGATTTTATTAGTTTCCTAATTAGAAATAGAATAGGAGTCTCTTTGTCTATTTATATTCTCAGATGTGGATGAATAAACAAGCAGAATATTTTTTATCCTCAAACGTTTTCTTCTTCTCTGTGTTCCGTAGAACAACACAAATCTATATTTATATTCTGCATGCCTCTCAATTCCCCTAAAAATCATACCTTTTGAGAACCTCCAACTGCATTAAATAAGTTCTAGTGTCAGTAACTGTGAAAGAGAACAATCAGTTAAGACCTTATATCTTTAACACCATAAGCGCAAGGCGCATAACTGGTGCCGGGTAGGCAAACATCTCAAAGGTTAATTCATATTCTCCATTCAGTTCGACCACAAAACCTCAAATTTTCTCTTGGTGTCTCCATAATATGTCTATACCTAGGTTTCGAACTACGTTCGTCCACTTGTTGTGAATTTGAGATAGCATTCCTTCACTCATTTGAATACACATTAACACACAATTCTAAAGGTTCCATTTATGACGAGTGAAATCATTTATTATCCTACAGGCTTCACATAGTTATCTACTAATAAGGAATTGGAAGTGAACTATGTACTTCTTATTAGTGCTGCTGTACATCAAGTAAATAATAGAAATGAATCTTTCAAACATGTAAAGAATCTATAAAGCATGTAGGTCTGAAAGCAAACAGCAAAATATGCTTGAAAATTTTTCTACTTTAAAGCCAACCAGGTGGACGTTTATCAGTATGTCTTCCAGGGACAGCATTAGTATGGAGTTCAATATAAGTGATGGACTATGCCACCTCTTATAAGACAAAAAGGGTTCACTGACCTCATCCCCTCGCCCTTGCGAACTCTGCTCCACAGTTGTCAGTTCTTGATGAGATGAGAACTGTACATAAACATTTCTTCCCCTATGGACAAGAAAAATGAGTCACTAATCAAGGTTGAACAAAAAGATGCAGCAAATGTGTAGTCTATTGAAAGATTAGCAAACACAGTAATTTGAAAAGCTATATATATATATCCAGTTGGATAAACAAGTTTTGTGTTACAAGGTACCTTATGCTGGGTTGAACATTTGAATAAAACTGTATTGCATTTACAGCTGCAGCAATATCTTGCATTTGCAAGAGGGCCTGTACTTCCGCAAGATGTAATTATTAAGAAACAGCAACTTACTCTAATCATTCTGCCAAATGCCAATCAAAGTAAATGAATAAAAGAAGCACCTGATTTTTTGCCCTAAGCATTACAAGTTTGGTAATGACTCCAAAGGGCTGAAATAGCTGAAGCAAGTCATTCTGAAAAAAAAAAAAAAAAAACAGGAATCATTGCACCTATAGCATCACTTTATTTCTTATTACAACAATAACAAAACCCAGTGTATTTCCACATAGTGGGGTCTGGGGGGTAAGATGTACGCAGTCCATACCATTACTTCAGGAGAAGTAGAAAGGTTGTTTCCGATAGACCCCCGGCTCAAGACAAGGAATAATAAACAAATACTTAATAAAGCATGGAACAAGATGTCAAGACATAAATACGCCACCCACAAGGAATAATAAACAAAGAATAGTAAACAAATTCGTAATAAAGCATGCAACAAAGTGTCCTAGCAAGAACAATACATTTACCAAGTAATGCCCTACCCCAACGACTCAAACTGGCACTAGCCTTCTATCCTAATCCGCGTCCTCCAGATCTTCCTATCTAGGGTCATGTCCTCAGTGAGCTGTAACTACTCCATGTCCCGCCTAATCACCTCTCTCCAGTATTTCTTCGGCCTACCCCTACCCCGCCTGAAACCATCCAAAGCAAGCTTCTCACACCTACGAACAGGGGCATCCGTGCCCCTCCTCATCACATGCCCGAACCATCTCAATCGGACTTCCCGCATCTTGTCCTCTACCAAAGCCACTCCAACCTTTTCCAGAATAGTCTCATTTCGAACTCTATCACCCCTATTAAGCCCACACATCCAACGCAACATCCGCATTTCCGCCACCTTCAATTTTTGAATGTGAGAGTTCTTGACTGGCCAACATTCCGCTCCATACAACATGGCCGGACGGACTGCCACCCTGTAGAATTTGCCTTTAAGCTTGGGCGGCACCTTCCTATCACACAACACCCCCGAGGCGAGCTTCCACTTCATCCATCCCGCCCCAATACGGTGGGAGACATCCTCGTCAATCTCACCATTCCCCTAAATCATGGACCCAAGATACTTGAAACTATCCCTCTTACACACCGTCTGGGAATCCAATCTTACTACCACCTCGTCTTCCTGCCTCACGTCATTAAACTTGCATTCCAAATATTCTGTCTTGCTTCTTTCTTATTACAATAGAGTGGAAAAGAGAACTAAAATAGAAAGAAATCCAAGTGAATGCAAGAGGAAGGATTTGTTGTTCCACTCAGTTTTAAACATTTACTACCTCAACGAACAAAGTGTTCCCAACTTCCAAACTGCATGAACACTAAACCAAATAAAAGTGGCATAATGCTAACAGCTTCTCTTTTGGAAATTCAAGTGTGGTGGGAAATCAAATGCTAAGAAGCTAAAAGACAAGCATAACCAGACCTTTAGAACGACTATAAGCACTTGGCAAACTTTCTATCTTCAAAGACAGGTGCTAGAATAATCTCTTCAAATAAGATGATACTTCTGTAAATTTTGGTACGGGCGTACGGGCGTACGGCCGTGATGAAGAATGGGAGTGATAGCATCCATAATGGCATACCTTCATTAAAGGACTTGGGTGAAGTTTTGGAAGCTAAGAAGATGAAACACAATGTTGAGCTTCAGTGGGAGATCAAGATGAAGCTTATTATCAAAGAATGAGCCCAAGAATTGTGGTGAAATGGGCCAAGTACTACACATATTTCATAGTCCAAATCCAAGCCCAAATGAGGAAGATTGAGGACCACATGGAGCCCCAAAGGAGCTGAAAATCAAGTCCAAATGGGGTCGAAAAACATGATTTGAGAAGAAGTGTAACATCAATTTTTCATTCTTTCCTAGTTAGATTTTACTACTATTATTCCCAAAAAATTAGATTTCGAATCCTATGGTGTTTAGAAGAGAGGTACACATTTGGGCCCTATATATAGGGGTATACTTGTTGCTTTTTAGAAACAGCATCATTAATATTATTGAGAGTTTCTGTTGTATCCCTTCGTGTATTGCCGGCTACTTGTTATTTATCTTACAACCTTACGAGAACGGTTTTTTCTAAGTTAGTAAGATTAATTTTTGCTTGATATGTATGGTTCTTACCCATTTAATCAAAGAAGGTAACTAGTCTTCTACTAATTATTGTTTTTGATTATTCAATTAAGGGTTTAGATCACTTATCATCTGAGTAATTGAATTAAATCTGCTTGTAAACCTGATTGTCCCTAATCCGCTTATTTTGTCTAGTACAATTAACTAGGGATCTTAGCAATTAATTTGAGGTTTGGGAATTTTATTTTCGAATTTCAGCTATCTTTAATCTTCAGAATTTCACTTCCACATAGTTTTCTTGTTTTCTCTAAATACTTGATTCCTATCCGGGAAGCTAGCACGTTCTGTGCTGCCCGTTTTAATCATCTATCACAAACTCTACTATCTTTTCTTAATCTTAATTGTGGAAATTCATTTTGTATATATTTATTACATGCACATCACGCGCTCGGAACATTTTTGATTAATTACATGAATGACTTTAACCTTTGAAATAGTACAACACAATAAGTAAAATGCTAGAAGCACTCTTCTTTCAATGGAGCATCAACGAGGCAAATGACGCTAGGAGAAAATTCTAAAATAGTAAAGCAAAATAAACCTAGTTCACATACTGGGAGCTCACAGGTCACACATTTAATTCAGTAGAACAGATGCCTATCCAGGAGATAAAGAGAAGAAAGAGCAAGTGAGAGAGGGAGTGGGGTAGGTATCTACCTCTGAGATCTCGTGGCCCACGTTGCGGACATGAATGACCTTTGACGGCTCAGTCATTTTTTACCTGAATCATAAAAACAACAAATGGCATTGAAATAAAAACGCGCCTCAAACACATGGCAAAGTCACATTATGCCGAAGAATAATTAAGCACGTGCAAGACAAGAATTTAGCCACAGTAGATAAAGGGCTTAAGAAAAACGACCAGACGTAGGAGAATTCAGAATAAAAGAATATCTTAAGTCATTTTGACCACAAACATCGCTTCCTAAAGAAAGTTAAGAGTCGTCAACAAATAACATCACAACGGTCTACTGGTAAAACTAAGCCTTTATATCTCATTTTATTAGTATGGAAAATCAACAAGATAGAAACAAGGTAAATATGCAAGCTATTACAAAAAGTGAAGTTGCGGATGCTGGTAAAAGAGTACACGTGGCATGTTTACTGCCATTTCCGCCCAACTATTGCCTAGAA
The DNA here is from genome assembly GCA_030864215.1 of Capsicum pubescens. Lineage (NCBI taxonomy): Eukaryota > Viridiplantae > Streptophyta > Magnoliopsida > Solanales > Solanaceae > Capsicum > Capsicum pubescens. Next base: position 281,426,285 of record CM061547.1, on the reverse strand, counting down.
AGGGTAACTTAAGACAATTAAATTGTCATCGAAACTTCAAATTTCTTTCGAAGAAACAAGAAGAATCCAAATCATGCTTAGAACTAATAGGTATCTTTAAAAGTAAACGCCGATAAGTTGACAACCTTTTTGACATCCACATAATTAAATGCAGTTGCCACATACATCTCACTGATCAGTTAGACCAGAAACTCAAATACTTTCCTAAACCCAAATAGATTTCTTTCATGCCATACATCTACCACAAGTATCATATTTGTGCCAAACACCTTTGGACCCCAGATGATTCAATAGTAAAAATACCATTTTTCTTTAACTTTCTCTAAGATGGTTCATTCCTTTTTAGGAGACATTAGATTGTGCCCAGGATTTTATACATTAGCAAGAATTTTATACTTCCAACAACTTCTACTCAAATTCATAGCCTATCCGTTTTATCTTTAATGAAGAATCCAACTTTAACAACTTTTCTCTAATTCTTTTACATACATAAATTGATCACAAACGATTTTAAGCCTTAAAAAACTCCATCCTAACATAAGCAAAAAAAATTATAATTTTTTCAAATAACCATTGGTGTCCGGACCAGCTTTCGCGCACCTCGACTAATTCCACGAATACCTGCCACCTCCCACCAGCAACAGGTACCAGGCAAAAATTCACATCACATTAGCAAGAATTTTATACTTCCAACAACTCCCACTCAAACACATAGCTTATCAGTTTTATCTTTCAAAAAGACTCCAACTTTAACAACTTTCTCTATTCCTTTACTCATATAAATAATAAAAAACTCCATCCTAATATTATCAAAAAATTTATACTTTTTTTAAAATCCATGGTGTCCGGACCAGCTTCTGCGCACTAATTCCCACGCGATACCTGCCACCTCCCACCAGCAACAGTACCACTTAAAAATCACCTTATTAACATTTAACAAGAATTCTATACTTCCAACAACTTCTACTCATAGCTTATCAGTTTTATCTTTCATAAAGACTCCAACTTTAACAAGTTTCTCTTCTCATTTACTCACATAAATTGATCACAAATGATTTTAAGCCTTTAAAACCTCCATCCTAATCTTAGCAAAAAACAATTATACTTTTTTTAACAACCGTGGTGTCCGGACCAGCTTCTACACACCTCGACTAATTCCACGCGATACCTGCCACTCCCACCAGCAACAGGAACCACGTAAAAATCACCTTACCAACATTTAACAATAATTTCATACTTCCAACAACTTCTACTCATAACTTATCAGTTTTATCTTTCAAAAAAACTCCAACTTTAACAACTTTCTCTTGTCTTTTACACACATAAATTGATCACAAATGAGTTTAACCCTTGAAAAACTCCATCCTTAATAATTTTTTTTTTTTAAAGAACATTTTTAATCTATTACAACAAAATCAAAACAACATTAATAAACACAAGTTTTAATGATTCTAATTCTTAAACACTTAAGTTTCCAAATTAATTCAGTAATAAAATTTTAAGATAGAATGAATTAGAAATAATAATTAGAGTGAATAAACACATAAAAATGGAAGTGAATTAAGGATCTGACCTTCAGAAACAGAGAGAAGAGAAGAGAAGAGAAGAGAAGAGAGAGAGAATTAGGGCTTGAGTGATTATGTGGGATTTTTCCAGTTTATGTTTTAATATTTAAAGCTGTTTTTTTTTTTAGCTATATTTGGAAATGACATAAATGCCCCAGAAATAGAAATATAGACAAGATTATTCATTGAACTTAGACCTCTTGTAATTTATTTATTTTTTTACTTTATTTGAATTTTTTAAAAGTTTTCCCACTTTTGTACATTTTGGGCTTTGAATAATTGAGACCTGGTCTCACCTTTAATCTTTTTACCAAAAAAGAAAAAAAAGAAATTGAAGTATATTTGATTATATATTATGCAAAGAAAATAAGTTGCATCTATAGTGCCCCGTTAGGCGATGAAAATATTTTTTTTTTGGAGTTGAAGTTATAGTCGTTTTTGAAATTTTATTATAGAAATAGGAGTAAAAAATAAAACAAGTTTTTACTTTTTCAAAAATAATTTTCACTAAAGTAAAATAATTCTTATAGTTAAACATTACTATTTTAAACTTTTCTTTTTAAAGCAGTCTAGTGTACTAAAACTATCGTAGCTTTACCTTGCATTCCTGACCACATGTGACCATGACATTAACTTTACTAGTTACTCCAACGCTTCCCTTCAACTTTTTTAAGTAAAGTAAATAATTTTTTTTGGAAAAAAATGAATAAAATTCTCATGACCAAATGTCTATTTATATCCACGGATGTTAAACTAATCAAGTTAGTATGAATCATACTTCCTCCGTCCCATTTTACCCGTCTCAAATTTCCTAATTTGATGTCTCATTTTAATTGTCCTGTTTTACTTATCAAGACAAAATAATTTTTTTTCCATTATACCCTTAGTGTAATTGATTACCCTTTGTTATTAGTCATCCATCAATATTGGAACTAATAACAAGACATAATTAAAAGGGGCAAAATGATAAAGTTACATTACCGATCATTGTTTTCTTAATAGCTGTGTCATCCCAATTTGAAACTGGTAAAATGGGACGGAGGGAGTATTAGCTTTGGTTATGGTGGGTGACAATAAGATATTCGTTCCAAGTCATTTGAGAATTACTTACGAAAGAGTTCGGCTATGTGATGCTACTGACTTTGATTTTGATGTAGAGCTGGAATCGCAAACTATGATGCACAATGATGAGCTAGGCTTTTAACAAAGTATTGTGTCATTCATTATATTTAGATCTATCTATCTCTCAAGCCATCTTTTATCAAAGCTAGCTCGTAATATAATGTAGATCAATGTCGACACAATCGAATTGGTTGAGAAAACGAAACTCTCAATGACTAAGCGTTCACATCCCTAAAAGAGGAGACCAAAGAAGCACCACATTGTTGAGGATGCGTTTGGAGAGGAGACCAAAGAAGAACCACATTGTTGAGGATGCGTTTGGAGAGGAGACACTCCCTCCCACTAATAGACTATGAGGACACGTCAAAGAAATCACATTTCAACTGATGTTTTATTACGTGAACTCAAAACCAAACGTATAAAAATCAGTAATTCATTAAGAGTTTGAATCGTAATATCAAATTTAAGTGATTTTATTTCAATTTTTTCCCTTTTAAATAAAGTAGTATAAGTAAATTTATAAATTTAGAAGTAAGATTGGAAATGAATTTAAACCTTATTTAATTAAAGATATAAATTTATTTCAAGCAGGTATGAAATAATTTTAACTCCAACTTAATTTTAAAATATTTTATCTAATCCCACATATCAAATGATTCTTTAAATGTACAAACTATGCAAAAGAAATAGAATTAATTTGAACTCATGCTCGAAATAAACAGACTATTACTAAGAAGATCGCAATTGAATGATAAGTACTATTTTATCTTTAATCAGATGTTTTGAGTTCGAGTCTCCTTATATACAGAGTCGTCTTTGTTGGGGAGTGCTTAACCCCCAATATGAGACTGTCAGAATATAAATTTGAATTTAATCAGGTTCCATTACAAGTACCAGACACTTGGTCGGAAACTTTTAAAAAATGAGGAAAAATTACTTAAAACTACAACCTAAATTTCAATTATTACGTGAAATTCCAACTACTAAAAGTAATTACAATTTTTTTGACACTCTCTCTCTTCAAACTTCATATACATATCTCGCCTACCCTTTTCTTACGCTTAATACTCATCGATGAGTGTCTAAAATTAAGGAACCTCAATCATTCAAATTCAAATTTTGAATTTACAAAAAATACTGCAAAGAACTTCAAACTCCTTGCTAGAAAATCCTAATTCCCAAACTTCTGATCAAAATCTTTTAGTCCGCATTCTCCCTTCTAAATTCGTCGTCCCTAAAGTCAACGACATCATGCTCGCCACAACTATTGCCGGTAGCGAGCCATCTTCTTTTCCACTTTTCTTTTCTTCATTTTTAATGGGGTTTGGAGCGGCATTTGTGGAATAAGATGACGCCATACTTTTATTTTTCTTCTTTAGCGGCGTTTCTTTCATTCCTTTTCAATGACGTTTGTGAGGAAGGACGACTTCATACTTGTAGTTGTTGTTAGTTGCTTCTTCACTGGAGACGGCGTTTTGGCGCAGTGTGGTTGATCGAAGCTCATGATTGTTGGATATGTGAGCTTGTTTTATAGTGGACGAGTTCATCGTTGCATTGGTTGGTTTGAGCAATGAAGTCATTGTTGATACGGGACAAATGACCATCTTATCTTTTGATGACATCTTTGGAGACCAACATATAGAGGCTCAAGACTTGGTCACCTCGAGAATACAAGAACATGCATGGAGGACCCGTTTTGAGCATAACTTAAAGCAATCTCGCGTGTGGAAGATTGCTTGGAGCATTTAAGATTGAGGACTCACGATTTTGGACCTTAATTAAGGGCATTTTGGACATTACACATGGTGTATTTACACACCATGGTCGCACCTATCATTAAGGGCAAAGTGGTCTTTTTTGTCTTCTTTTGTAATACACTATAAATAGGTCATTTTAGCTCATTTCTTTGGAGATTTTGAATGATGAAGAATTGAAAGACATATTTTCTCTCTTTTGAGAGTGTAATACCCTTAGTTGTAGGGCTTGGAAAAGTCATCCTTAGCATAGGGCTTGGAAAAATCAATATTGACCTTTGCTTGAAAATGGTAGATCTTGAGATGAGTTCATTTCCTTGGTGGTCACGGTAAGAGTATGGTTTTGATTGTTACATTCATTAGGGGTTAGTGTTGAAATACACTTGGTTCTTAATCTTGTAATAATCTTGGTCTCACTATCTATCTTTATTTTCTATGCAATTTCTCTTGTGTTTGTGTTGAATCTGTGACTTGTTTCATCTTGTGTCAGTGTTGCTGTTTTGGTGTTAAAATACACCTTGTAACTTGTAATTCTTGTGTTGTTATTGTTGGTCGAAAGTTGCTCTCAAAGGAGTCCTCAGGTTCTAGTTGATTTGTGGACTGTTTTGAGTAGTGTTTGAGTCTTTCTCGTATCATTTGGTATCAAAGCATGGCTTGATCTTGTCCCCACAAGATCAATCTTGGGCTTGCTTGTTAGAAAATTTAAAAAAAATGTTAAAAACTGAAAATTCTAAAAAAATAGTAATTTGTCCGTGTTTGTGTTATTGGCCAAAATTGTGTTCTTGTTGTGTCTTGGCCGAGATTTGTTTGTTGTGTGACTAGATCTAGTAGTGTTCTTGTTTGTTTTGTTGTTTCTAGTGTTAGTTTTCTTGTCCTCTAACACTTTGAGTCTAGATCTAAACTTGAGCTTGAACTTGTTGAAAGTTGTTGTTGTGAACATAAGCTTGGCCCATTGTAATGGTGGACTGTTTTGGCCGTGTGGTTTCTCCTTGATGTTCTAAACTTGACCACATGATATTGTTGTTACTTGGTGGCTTGAGAACCATTTTGTTGAAGTTGTAGTTGTCTTGGCCAAGTGTTGGAGATATTGTTAATGTGGATTGGAGTAGGCCGTTGGAATTGTTGTTATTCTTGAAGATTATTGTTCTTGGTGTGGTTGTAGTTGTTCTTGAAGTTCTTCACCTTTCTTCATATATTATTAGAACATAAAGTGAATGTTAAATCCTAAAAGGTGAAGGAAAAAGGTGTATGTACTTGTTAGTCTTGAAAGACCCCCAACCACCAAAAGACTTTATATCACTTATCAACCATTTTTTCATGATTTAAGGACTCATGCTTTAAGGAGAAGTACAAGAAAAAGTCAAGTCTTGAAAATTGAAAAAGGCACCAAGACTTATTTTCCCTCCTAAAACAAATTTCACCAATCCAAATTAATTTTTTGACCAAGACTTGAACATTTGAGAATAACCACTTGATAAAACTGAAACAATACGTGGCTGCCACATCATCACTGCTACTGTTCACGTAATATTTTCGAGCTCAAAATTTTAGATTCTTAGTTTCATTTTTATTGTCCCTTGGTTTCGTTATTGGTTCTAATACTAATTAGCAACTAGTAATCACCTACTTAGTTGTAGATTAGTTGTTGAGTCTGCTTCTTTCGTGTCTTCGTTATTTATGTGCTTTTCTTATTTTTTTAACTCGTCGTAACTTATTTGTTTCAAGTTCATAAGTAGATTTTGTTTTGTGTCTTGAGTCGATCAAACAAGAATCTATTCCGGCCGCCAAGTAGAATTGACATCTTATTGACTACCGGAGTATAAGCAACTTTCAATATTCGCCGCTCCAAATTGTGAGGATCACAAAAGTGAGTGAATACGAGTGTTGGTGAGGAGCTTTACTACTAATCTTGTTTGTTCATTTTGTAGGTTTAAAGGGTGATATAAGGGGAACATGACTTCGATAGCCGGGGATTATTGTGACTACAATATGAGAGACTATGATTGTAGTGAGGGGTTTTATGGCTACGAAATTGAGGGAGATTGCGGAGGCTATGAAAATAGCCATGATCAAAACATAGGCAGATTTGAAAGTTACTGTTTTGAGGGAGAAAATGAGGTGAATGAAGTTCCTAGTGCTTATGGTGACTTTGGAGATGATGTAGGACCTCGTGATGGATCTTATGATGAAGTTGGGACATGTAAGGAGTCTTGCACTCCCCACTCCGAACCTAGATTTGGTGTTAGGTATAACCCTTTTGTTCGCAAACCTTATGAGAGCTATGGTGAGAGTACACGTGAGGAGTGTGAAGACTCATATTCTCCACCGTGTAGTACTTCTTATCAAGGTTGATATAGTGTGAATGGTTATACTAGCTATAGTGTAGGTTGTCCAATGAGAAGAAGAGGGTATGCATCTCCAAAACCGAGGGGTACTCATGTGCTTTACAATGTTGATCCGAGAAGGAGTGTACACTCCGAAAAGGTGACCATTTGTAGGATATCGGGCTGCCTCGTTGTGTTAAATAATAGGTACTATAGAAACTACATTGTTCCATCCATGGTTGATTACTTGGGGTTATTTTGTGAGCCTTTACTTGTTCCATACTTCTTGGACAGGTTTAAGGTTACCGAGAGGGTAAAAGTTGTCTTCTCCCAATTTAATTACCATGATGAGGTGTTGTGTGATGTTTTTCCCATAACCTATGGTCATGTGAGCTTGGGCGCCGATTGGTTTGCACAACATAAAGTTTCAAATATGCAAAATTGGCCTAATATTGTAAGAGACCGATGGGAAAATTGCCTCGAGACGTACATTCTGCCCGGGCCGCAAAAAGAAGTTCCTACCTACTCCAATTTGAATTATTATGAGAGACAAAAGATTAAGAGGAGTAAAAGAGTGAAATGTGGTAATTCGAGAGTGGAAAAATGAGAGGTTGTGTTGAGCGAAGTGAGGGGATTACCACCAAACTATGCTAACTTTGGTTGTCCTTCTATTTCTATGGACATTTGTGTAGGTACCAACATGGCAAACGAAGGCGACCAATGTCAAAAGGAAGTTGCTTCCCAAGCTTATGGAGGACCTTCACCTCACGGCAAGAAAGAGTTTACTCAAGATCTTCAAGGTAAAATAGCTAACTCTTACACTTTAATGCATGTGAATGATAATTGTATGGCTAGTAATCCATTGAGTGTGAGTAGTAGCTTACTTATTTATGAGTTTAATGATTCCTTACCTCTTGTTGATGATGTACATATTGTGAGTGTGAATACACTAGTTGATCCTATTGATGACAAAATTGACTCCTCTTGTGAGATCAATTTATGTCCACCTAGTGTTGTGAAGCCTATATGTTAAATGGAAGTACATTGTCTTGTGTAATGGGTGTTGATCAACTTGTTTGTGAAAACTGTCCACCACTTGAGTATGTGTGTGATGTGCTTAATAGGACTCAAGTGAGTGAAGTATTTAAAAATGTTAGTCAACAAAGTGAGAATGAACCCGAGAGCTCTTCTTAGGGTAATATTGTGTTTAAAACATTCTTAAAACTTGATATTGATCATTTAGAGAGTGAGGAACTTGCTTGTTCCAAATCTGTCTGTGAGGTAGATCACATTCTTTTTAGGTATAATGTCTTGTTTGAAGATGATTTAAACACTCCTAATGAACCTAGTGGTGAAAATGATGGTATAGCTTGCCTTGGAATCTATAGCCTATATGCTAACCCACTATGGTGTGACAACATTCCTCCTAAAGAGGGAAATCTCTTCTTGGAAGATGAGAGTACTCTTAAGGGTAAGGAATGTGTAGTTGCGGAAGCTACTTCTTCTTCTACTTTGTGTGATTTCATTGTTGAGAGTACTTATGGTGATTATTGGGAAACTAGTAGTGAGTACACACATGAGAGCACCTTAGTAGAAGTCGATTTGAGTGACACCCTTCTCTACTCTCTATTTGCTTTGGATGATATGTATGTTATTGTAGAGAGTATGCCATTTAGTTTGGGTGTAGACTACGAAAAAGGGAAGTGTTGTCGAGACCCGTGTCTATGGCCACTTTTCCCATTTAACCCCGGTGCCAAATTTAGAAATGGTGATGTTGGTGCACCAAACTTGTTGCTTGGTCTACATGACAAACAAAGTGTCACTCTTGATGTATCTTATAACCAAATCCTTTGTACATCTTTTATTGAGTTTTTAATATTCCTTTCAAAGGATTCTTGGTTATATTGCAAATATGTGCAACCTTGGCATGTTGAGATGATTTGTTATACTAACCCTAACCCTCATGCCATGAGGAGTTTGTATTTGTTTGTCCTCTCTTCAATTTTGCAAGGTTTGGATTCGAGGTCGAATCCTTTTCAAGGAGGGGAGGATGATATGGGACAAATGGTCATCTTATCTTTTGATGACATCTTTGGAGGCCAACATATAGAGGCTCAAGACTTAGTCACCTCGAGAATACAAGAACATGCATGGAGGACCCATTTTGAGCATAACTTAAAGCAATCTAGCATGTGGAAGATTGCTTGGAGCATTTAAGATTGAGGACTCACGGTTTTAGACCTTAATTAAGGGCATTTTGGACATTACACATGGTGTATTTACACATCATGGCCACACCTATCATTAAGGGCAAAGTGGTCTTTTTTATCTTCTTTTGCAATACACTATAAATAGGTCATTTTAGCTCATTTCTTTGGAGATTTTGAATGATGAATAATTGAAAGACAGATTTTATCTCTTTTGAGAGTGTAACGCCCTTAGTTGTAGGGTTTGGAAAAGTCATCCTTAGCATAGGGCTTGAAAAAACCAATATTGACCTTTGCTTGGAAACGGTAGATCTTGAGGTGAGTTCATTCCCTTGGTGGTCACCGTAAGAGTGTGGTTTTGATTGTTACATTCATTAGGGGTTAGTGTTGAAATACACTTGGTTCTTAATCTTGTAATAATCTTAGTCTCACTATCTATCTTTATTTTCTATGCAATTTCCCTTGTGTTTGTGTTGAATCCGTGACTTGTTTCATCTTGTGTCATTGTTGCTGTTTTGGTGTTAAAATACACCTTGTATCTTGTAATCCTTGTGTTGTTATTGTTGCCCGAAAGTTGCTCTCAAAGGGGTCCTCCGGTTCTAGTTGATTTGTGGATTGTTTTGAGTAGTTTTTAAGCCTTCTCTTGTCTTTCTCGTATCAATTGTGTTATCTATAAACTGATACATAGCACAGTCGTGTATATGTATAACATTTGACATTGCTAAAAGTTTTCATGTCACATCATATACATAATTATGTTATGTCTACGTTTGACATAGGCAACGTTGGGTTATTTTATTTTAAATCATTTACATAACAGAGTTATGAATATGTATGTCATACAAACTGCTGAGTTGTTTAAAGTTAAACCACACACATAACTATGTCACGTATATGGTATACATAAGCAATTGTGCATCTGTATTGACATAACATATACATTCCATAGTTATGTATATGACTCTGTTAGACCTAATGAATTGTGTTATTTAAATCTATAGACATATCACACTTATGTATATGGAAGGAAGTTAGTCATTGCTCATCTATATTATCAACTAGAGGTGCATAGCCCGTGTCAGCACGGGTCCAACACTATAAATATTTTTAGCACTAAAATTAGATATTAATGAGATATAAACATAAATGTACACTAATTTAATTAAATATTACTAATTCTAATATATAAATGACTTATAATAATTAATTAGGGGTAATATAGTAAAAAAAAGTTATTAATTCTAATATATAAATGACTTATAATAATTAATTAGGGGTAATATAGTAAATTACGAAGCAATTAGGGGTATTATAGACAGACATGTCATCTATTTTTAATTAAATATTATTATTTTTTTAATAAATAAACGACTTATAATAATTAATTAGGGATGATATAGTAAAATCACGGTTAAAGCAGCTGAAACAAACGTCATAAATATCTATTTTTAAAATTAAATATTATTAATTCTAATATAGAAATGACTTATAATAATTAATTAGGGGTAATATAGTAAAAAAAATATTATTAATTCTAATATATAAATAATTTATAATAAATAATTAAGGATAATATAGTAAATCATGGAGCAATTAGGGGTAACATAGGCAGCCATGCCATCTATTTTTTAATTAAATATTATTAATTTTTTAATAATTAAATGACTTATAATAATTAATTAGGGATGATATAGTAAAATCACGGTTAAAGTAGCTGAAACAAACGTCATAAATATCTATTTTTTAATTAAATATTATTAATTCTAATATATAAATGACTTATAATAATTAATTAGGGGTAATATAGTAAATCATGGAGCAATTAGAAGTAATATAGTAAAATGTCTTATAATAATTAATTAGGGGAAATATAATAAAAAATATTATTAATTTAATATATAAATGACTTATAATAATTAATTAGGGGTAATATAGTAATTAACGAAGCAATTAGGGGTAATATAGTAATTGATGAAGTGCTGGCTGAAACCATAGGCAGACATGTCATCTATTTTTTTTAATTAAATACTATTAGTTTTTTAATACATAAATGACTTATAGTAATTAATTAGGGATGATATAGTAAAATCACAGTTAAAACAGCTGAAACAAACGTCACAAATATCTATTTTTTCAATTAAATATTATTAATTCTAATATATAAATGACTTATAATAATTAATTAGGGGTAACATAATAAAAAAATTATTAATTATAATATATAAATGATTTGTAATAATTAATTTGAGATAATATAGTAAATCACTGAGCAATTAGAGTGTAATATAGTAAATGATAGGGGTAACATAGTAAATGAAGAGGTGGTTGACTTATAATAATTAATTAGGGATAATATAATAAAAAAAATATTATTAATTCTAATATATAAATGACTTATAATAATTAATTAGGGATAATATAGTAAACTACAGAGCAATTAGGGGTAATATAGTAAATGATATGGGTTAATATAGTAATCTATTTTTTGAATTAAATATTATTAATTTTTTAATACATAGATGACTTATAATAATTAATTAGGGATGATATAGTAAAATCACGGTTAAAGCAGTTGAAACAAACGTTATAAATATCTATTTTTTTAATTAAATATTATAAATTATAATATATAAATGACTTATAATAATTAATTAGGGGTAATATAATAAAAAATATTATTAATTCTAATATATAAATGACTTGAAATAATTAATTAGGGATAATATAACAAATTATGAAGCAATTATGATGTAATATAGTAAATGATTGGGGGTAGTATAGTAAATGAAGAGGTGATCGAAACCACCTCATTAGAGATGCATGGCCCGTGTCAGCACGGGTCCAATACTATAGACATCTTTTAGCACTAATATTTGATATTGATGAAATACAAACATAAATGTACATTGATTTAAAACGATAACTTTTCAAATAATAACTATTTGACGATATTCGCTAAGAGGTGAAATTTTATAAGATAGTTTTATTCCACATGATAAGAAAGTGTGATGTGTCGTGTGGTCGAGTTATTTTAATTGTTTGATGATAAGATTGAGACCTGTTGCAAAATATAGAAAAGATGTAGAACTAATATTCATAGGATTATTTCATACAAAAACTGGAACAAAAGATACTTCAATTAACAATAAAGTCTTGGATCATTTTCTCAAAGATGATTATGGTTGAAGCAGCTGCAACAAATATGTAATAAACACATATTTTTCTTGATTTAATTAAATACTATTAATTTTCTAATACATAAATGACTTATAGTAATTAATTAGGGGTGGTGTAGTGAAATCACAGTGCAACTCTTGAAGCAGCCATGTCGAAATCAATATTTTAATTAAATATTATGAATTTTTAAATACATAAATGACTAATAAAAAATATTATTAATTATAATATATAAATGACTTATAATAATTAATTAGGGGTAATATAGTAAATCATGGAGCAATTAGAGGTAATATAGTAAAATGACTTATAATAATTAATTAGGGGTAATATAATAAAAAATATTATTAATTTTAATATATAAATGACTTATAATAATTAATTAAGGGTAATATAGTAATTCACGGAGCAATTAAGGATTATATAGTAATTGATGAAGCGCTGGTTGAAACCATAGGCAAACATGTCATCTATTTTTTTAATTAAATATTATTAATTCTAATATATAAATGACTTATAATAATTAATTAGGGGTAATATAATAAAAAAATAGTATTAATTCTAATATATAAATGACTTATAATAATTAATTAGGGGTAATATAGTAAATCACGGAGCAATTAGAGATAATATAGTAAGCGACGAAGCAACTGTTTTTTTAATTAAATATTATTAATTTTTAATACATAAATGACTTATAATAATTAATTAGGAATGATATAGTAAAATCACGATTAAAACAGCTGAAGTATATACGGTATTTAATAATCTATAACTGAAACAAGTTTTAACTAAGCTTGTGTTGGTTTTCGGTAGTGCGATTACCTTGTTGTAATCTTGTAATTTTGGGGTTATATAGTTTGTGTTTGATTCTTGGATATTTGTAGCACTGGGGTTAAGGTTTAGATAAGTCTGTATTTTATGGATATTTTCTATGTATGCTCGAGTTATATGGTTATAGGCTTTTCTATGTTGGTTTAAACTTTCTCGATATGAAATATCTATTTTTAATTAAATATTATTAATTCTAATATATAAATGACTTCTAATAATTAATTAATTTTAATATATAAATGATTTATAATAGTTAATTAGGGGTAATATAATAAATCACTGAACAATTAGAGTTAATATAGGCAGACATGTCATCTATTTTTTTAATTAAATATTATTAATTTTTTAATACATAAATGACTTATAATAATTAATTAGGGATGATATAGTAAAATCACGATTAAAACAACTGAAACAAACGTCATAAATATCTATTTTTAAATTAAATATTATTAATTTTAACATATAAATGACTTATAATAATTAATTAGGTGTAATATAATAAAAAATATTATTAATTCTAATATATAAATGACTTATAATAATTAATTAGAAGTAATATAGTAAATTACAGATTAATTAAGGATAAAATGGTAAATAATAAAGAGCTGGTCGAAACCAACTCTTCTATAATATAGAAATATTGAATTTTTTTATTGCATATTAAATTAATATTGATTTGCAATGTATATTGTTACAGAAGACGAAATACATCGAAATGCCTCAACATTATTGGAATGTTCATTTTCTTGAGATCTTTTTTGATAAACAAATAACGTGAAAAAATAGCAAAATTTTGATCGAAAATTTCAAATTTGATGTTGTTTAATTGGCTAGCTTGATTTGGTGTTTCAATTTTTTAAAATTGAAAAATTGTTACTGAATTTAAGAAATTCATTAATCACACATTAATAAATATAAATTGTGTTTTATATAAAAGAATACGGGTTATTTTCTTAAATATCGTTAAGCAAGTTAATTTTGATACATAAAATGCTTATATATATATATATATCAACGTTCAGTTATGTATATGAATAACTAAAATATGAGAGAAGAAAATATTTATTCAAAAAACTGAAAGAGAAGATGATTAAACTCCAAACTATCGAGATTTGTGTTATTTGTTTAAAAAATGATTAATAGACTATGTTGAGTTTTTTTTCCTCATTGACAACTGTCAGAAAGTCTTTGGTTGGGAGTGCTATCCTCGAATAGGCCCTATCTGACGCAAATTTGGATTAGTTGGACTCCAATATAAATATCGGACACCGGACACCGGATGGCGTGAGGGGTATATTTGGAAATTTACATAGTGATAAGGACCTTTTAGGTTTTCAGAAAAAACTATTTAAGAAGACGATAGAGCTAAACTTTAACCCTAAACTACTTGATCTTATCTGAGCAGTGGGCGGCGGCGAAGACGGCGGCGGAGAGTTTAACCGGCGGAGTTAGGGTGGAGCTACCGCCCTATTTACTCAGGGTTTATGGCAGCTCCGGTCATCTCTTTCTCTCCGGTCAATTCTCCGGTGCCGTTTTTCCCTGCTTTACTGCGGTGAAGACTGTTCGCCATCTGAGCCTATCATATAAATCGGGGCGATGACGGTTTGTGCGGACTTAAACATAAAAAAACCTCAAAATAGTTTTTATTTTTATGTGTTATTTGCTATAACTCATGCAATTTACTTGATTTATTGTATTATTGTATTGCTTACTTGTCATATTTTGCTAATTGAGAGTCAAACTATGTAGATTTTGACATATATTATTTGTTGCGTTGTACTTCGACTATCATATTATTTTGGTGTAGTTTTTGTCTTTTAGTCTGTGTTGGGACTATTTTTTTTCTTATGAGTTATTGGAAAATATGAGAACTGTAACCCATAATGCTTGAGTATTATAGTTTGCGAATAGGTAAATTTAAGCCTAAAACATTAAATTATGCTAGTTTAATTTAGCTTTAAAAACCAGTCAAACTGAGGCTTGATAAACAAAACAAAGTTTTAGATTAATCTAGTTTTATTTAGCTTTAAAAATTAGTTCAACGGAGACTTTATAAACAAAACAAAGATTTAGATTGATCTAGTTTAATTTGGCTTTAAAGACCAGTCAAACTGAGGCTTGATAAACAAAATAAAGTTTTAGATTAATCTAGTTTTATTTAGCTTTAAAAATTAGTTGAACGGAGACTTTATAAACAAAACAAAGGTTTAGATTGATCTAGTTTAATTTGGCTTTAAAAATTAGTCAAGCTGAGACTTGATAAACAAAACAAAGGTGGAAGCGGAGGGAGTACTATTAGTTCCATTCTGAATAGGTGCACTGCATCTAGATTTCAGAAAAGTTTTGTTTTTTTATCTATTAGTTGCTCTAGTTCATGCATTTTAGTAAAGTTTTGTTTTTTTATCTGTTAGTTGCTGTAGTTCATGCATTTTGGTAACCGGTAAAGTTGTTGCCATTTGACGCGGAGGTCACAGGTTCAAGCCTTGGAACAGCCTCTTGCAAAAATGCAAGGTAAGGCTGCGTGCAATAGATCTTATGGTTGGGTCCTTCTCCGGACCCACATAAGGGGAGCTTTAGTGCACCGGGTTGCCGCTCTTTTGCTCTAGTTCATGCATTTTGGTTGATTTATTTGCTTATGCCTCTGTATTATCTTTTTATCAAACTGCCTTGTTATGTGTTACTTGAGCCAAGGTTCTTTTGGAAACAACCTCTATATCTCTACGAGGTAGGGTAAGAGGGTAAGGTCTGCGTATGCTCTACCCTCCCCACCTGTGGGAACTGGGAATACCCTGGGGTATGCTGTTGTGTATATATTGGTATGATTCATGCTTCAAATACCTTCATGTTTGTGCTTCTGTTTGAAGCAAGTGCTTGCATCTCTTTAAACTGCTTTAAGTTTGAATTTTCAGGCGTGACTATATACTATGATTCATATACTGTTACAATATCAGAGCATTTTGTTCCTTCTGTTTTCAGATCTGCGTGAAGTTTGTTTTACTTTAGATTGACGACACATCAACTTAATTTTTTTTTAGTTTTTAGACGTTTGTGTATATCCTAGTCGCTTATATTATTATCTAGATGATTAAGAGATAGAGTTGCTTCTTACTTGTGAACACCTCTTAATTTTTTGCGTGTGTTCCTGTTTCGGAAGCATAGATTAATACTTATGCCAGTTTTAAACAGCGTGGTGAATGTATCTCTTTGCACAGCGCTACCTGTCTTCTGGTACAAGCTTATACAATGATATGCTAATTTGTGTCTGAGATGTATCACCTTCAAGTTGTGCAAGGATATGAAAGACAATACTCCCTCCGTTTCAAAATAAGTGAATTGTTGGGGTATTTATTGGTCTTTCAAAATAAGAGAATCATTGATTTTTTTTTTCAAATTTGCCTTTATGATTTAACAATCAATTAACTTTTGAAAAGGTATTAAAAGGTCAACTTTTCCTTTTTTTGGGCAACTTTTATGTCTTTAATGCTTTTTCCTTAATATGTGTGTCAAAATCCAACAATTCATTTATTATGAGACGGAGAGAGTACATTCTTAGTACAACTGCTTATAGTTGACAGCTCTAGGATATCTAAATTTGCTATGGTATGTTGCTATCTTTACCATGTGCAACTCTAGATAGTATTTTTCCTTTTAATCCATTCTGTGATTAGTAGTACAAGTTGTAAGAGGCAGGTGCTTGGTTGCTTCTACCTTAAAGGTTCCAACTTTGATGTCTGTGATGTTTTTTGGTTGTCTAGTTATTGGATGCCACAAATAACAGAATTCCGCTCTTCACTTTGTCATTGCATGTGCGATGCAAATTGAGTTGGAAGTTCTGGAGATGCAGATCACGGCTAAAGCCGAAAGGCTGTGGAGACGAGGCCTTCCTTTGCTGATACAGACTATGCCTTGACAACAACAAACCCAGTGTGATCCACTCCCATGTGGGGTCTAGGGATGGCAGAGTGATGATGATGATACAAGACTATGCCTCGATGCAAACTATTTGGTGTTTGTTCAATACTGTTTTAATGAGGTTGACTTATTTCCAGTACCAAATCCATGTCTTCCCTGGAAAAGTGTTGTGCACAGTCGCTATATGTTAGTATGCCATACATACTATACGGTACATACTTGTAGTTATTGTGTTATCATGTAGTCTGAGTAGCATGATGTTCACTTCTCAGTTCCAAAGTATAGCCTTTTTACTCATAGAAGGTGTGCCAATAAAGACTTAATGGTAAGAAACTTGACACTCTCTCTCAATTGACAAGTTCAACAGGAATGACATTCATTTCGTCCCTAGTTAAAAGGGGGGTGGGGAATGCCAGAATGCATTCTTTTGTTCCACCTCATCTGAAAGCCAAAATCCACATATAATATGTTGAATAACTAAACTAAATACAGTATAGTACACACAACATAGTATTTCCTGCAGCATTATGTACATAGTTGCTGATAAAAACGTGAGATAACCTGTACGTACGTCACCTCTATAACACAGTTTACTGATGAATCTCAAGATCATCCACGGTAAGTAGGCAAAAACTTCGTTAGAATGTCTCACAATAGCTGAACTGTACCGTCATCTTTTCATATAGTCTTGAGCTATTCTCAACTCATGAGCTAGCTTTTGAAGGTAAGTCCAACATCCGTGTTCTTCATACTGTACCAGATCTATATACATCCACACTCTCTTAGTTCATGCTCCAGACTGTTAGTCTTAGAGAAATCAGAGTGCCCTTGAGGGAATGAGCTGTTGTCAAGCTTTTTTACCTTATGAGTTTACTATTCTAGTTGAGTTAGGCCAAGGTCCGTCTATTTTTTAACAAACTTCACTCTTCGAATCCTGTTTGGCCTTACTTAAAGTTGATGCAAGGGGAATAGGAAGTGGTAAAGGGGAAAATGTACTTGGATGGGATGAAGATATTCTGCTTGTTTTAATCACCATATCTTCTTGTAAGGTAAGGGGCACTGGTTCTTCTGTTTTTGGTTTGTAAGCAAAAGAGAGGTCTTTCTTAGCTGCGAGTGCAAGTAACTCTTTCTCTTCAAGCCCTTTAACTGGTCCGAGGCTACAACAATCTGCGCCGTACTTTGTCAACGCATCTTTGAATTTCTTGATCTGCACCAGAATATTGCGGTTAGTGTTAGAATACCATTCTGACTGATGTTACGAAAAGCAAACGTCTTGGTAAAGAAGCACGCGCCATAAAACACAAGAAGCAAAAGAATGCATCGATTAGCTGTTGTAGTCATCAAGATGAAATCCCATAACCATCCTTATACTGAGAATGACGTGAAAGAAAAGACATTTCCAGCTAAGGAAGAAAGCAGCATATAATGTCATTAACAATACTGCGGTAGATCGCGGTATAGTATGAAGAAAAACTAAAGCAAATAAAGGCGGGATGGTAAACTAACCGTGGCATTGGTACAGCTAAAGCTACAAAGACGACCTTCAGCCCCTCTATAGAAACGGAAAAATGGAAGAACATGTACATTCAGCGCGTAACACATTGATTTGTGTTCCTCATAGTTCAAGTGCAGAAACTTCACGTCTGGATTCATCTCTGCTAACTGACATATCTGCACTTTCCAATTTTACCAAGACTAAGGTCATCAACAGCCAACAAACTGCAGCATTATTGCAGAATATCGACACACACAAACACATACTATAACGTATAGTTGAGACAACAAGAACTGATTACCTTTGGATGAAGTTCTTTGCAGCCTCTGCAGCCAGTGGAAAAGAAATCGACAACTACTAGTTTATCAACAAACTGCAGCATTATTGTATAATCTCGACACACACAAACACATACTATAACGGATAGTTTAGACAACAAGAATCTATTACCTTTGGATGAAGCGCTTTGCAGCCTCACAACAAGGGGAAAAGAAATCGACAACTACTAGTTTATCAACAAACTGCAGCATTATTTCAGAATATCGACACACAAACACATACTATAACGGATAGTTGAGACAACACGAACTGATTATCTTACGATGAAGCGCTTTGCAGCCTCCACAACCAGGGGAAAAGAAATCGACAACTACTAGTTTATAAACAAACTGCAGCAGCATTGCAGAATATCGACACACACAAACACATACTATAACAGATACTTTAGACAAGAAGAACTGGCTACCTTTGGATGAAGCGCTTTGCAGCCTCCGCAGCCAGGGGAGAAGAAATCGACAACAACTAGTTTATCCCCCGCGGTTAGAAGGGAGTCGACAAAGTTTTGGGCACCATTCACCTCTTTCATGTTAGGTTGAAGCCCTTTCTCCCACCATTTTGGAGCTTTCTTGAATCCAATGCTCATCTGTTTTACGCGCATATGTAGCGCGAGATGAAAAGGTAGAACTTTTTATATACTATAATATTCAAGCCTGCCAAAATTTAAAAAGGAGGACATCATAGTAACAGTACAATACTGCAATGATAATCCAACTTATGCAAACAACAATTTAGCTTTCCAACTTACTAACATAATGTTAAAAAAGTGAAGCATATCACCCAAAATGAACGCTACTAGTTACAGGGGTACCTGCTACCTCCCGCCACCTCCCGCCAGCAGAAGTACTGGGTAACTAACTATATCCTCAAAAGTCCAAAGCGTGGATAGATGAAGAAAAACACCTTGTGATTTTCCATCACTCGAATTCGTACCTTAAATTTCAATTCTCAAACCACTTCATTGGCTACTAGATCATTTAGTACTCTCTCTATTCACTTTTATTTACACTTTTCATTTATCATTGTTTCACTTTCCGAGGTCAACTAACATGAACTTTGACCAATATTTTTATACATATACTTTAATATTTAAAATTTAGATGGTCAGAAAGTGTACGAAAAAATTACTATAAGTGATAATCCTTCTCATATTAATATAATAAAAAAATATATCTTAATATATTAGTCAAAATTTATGCAGACTGACCTCAAAAAGTGTAGCACAAAGGATAAAATATTCTATAAGCAACGACCAAATGAGAAGAAAAAAATTAAGGTAACAATACAATCACACTAAATCGATATCAATCCTTACATAATATGACACTTGTCACAGTTGGATAACAATGAATTTAACGATACTATACAATAAAAATTAAGTAAAAATCAAAACAATAGTATTATATATATTTAAACTAACAATACAATAAAATACAAGTATGTTTAAGCTACTCAACTAATAGAGAATTTAAAAAAAAAACAGAAAGAAAAAATGAACCTGAGCACTAGCAGCTGCTGATTTGGAATTTCTTCTATTGAACTTGGAAATACTACCACCAAATAAATCATAATTTGTTGATAATGAAAACCCAAACGAACTCTTATTTTTAAATTTCATAGGAAAACCACAAACCCCATGTTGATTATAATACTTATGATGATGATTAATATCACCATAATTCAAAAGTGATGGGAAAAATCCTGCCTTGATCATCATGGATTTCTTGATTATATATATATATATTTTTTTTTTTAATTTTTTTTTTTTTTTTGGGAAATTGAGAAGTTTGAAATGGGACTTGAGATTGGAAATTGGGAATGTGAAAATGGATATTTTGAAAATGGCCACAAATGTAACAGGTGGCTAAGCTTGTTGACCTTTATGTAGAATGACATTAACTGATTCCTTGGATGACAAAGAAACTAAATTTGTGACAATACGTGTCAAATGTTGGACCAAATAGGAATATGAAATATATCTAGATAGGATAATAGGACATTGAATTTCACGTATTCAAATCTTGAAAATAATTTTTACAAAATAAAATAAAAAATAAGTATAATAAATTTTTATAGTTTGACTCTTTTTTGAATTCTGCATATAATGAAAGTGGTATTGCGTCAGATCTCCTTTATAGTGAATGAACAATACTATAACTACTGGTGTAAACAGATGTCATGATAACACACTGCTACTGACTAATCTTTTATATAATTTATATCCTTCATAATTTACAACTTAATATCATGTCATCGAGAAGCTAAAATTACTGTCATGCCTAAGTTAATTACCTCTCTTTAATATTAATGGTTAATTCCTGCAAAGACACGTCAACCAATCTTCACTTATTTTTTCTTTTATCAAAATGATGCATATATATAGAAAAAATCACTTGTGACAGTGTCACTGTACAAATACCGGTAACAACAGTAATTGCCCTTCTAGAACTAGTATTTACAATCTGATAAGTAGGAATATTAATATTATACGACGACTGAATCGATATCGTTATTCTAATTGAGCAACGTGATAATCCTCCTTTTTTGTCAGCCTGCAAATATTCAAAGTGAATGAAATCAATCTTCACTTATATATCCTACCAAAACCAAATACATTCAACATTAGCGAAATATAATTATATTCTCCTAATATTTGAAGAGTAAAGCCTTCACGTTTACATATGAAACACTAAAGTGGAAATGATCAGTATTACAAAAAATTGGAGGAATATCTCTTCAATTCTCAAACAAACAAATCGAGAAGATTGGCGATTCAAAACAGTATAAAGATTTGAAGAAAATCTCTTTAATTCTCAACAAACAAATCGAGAAGATTGACAATTCAATACAATATAAAATTTTTAAAAAATAACTCTTTAATTCTCAAACAAACAAATTGAGAAAATTTACGATTCAAAATAGTATAATAATTTGGAGAAACATCTCTTTAGTTCTTAACAAACAAATTGGGAAAAATGAAAACTCGAAACACCACAAAAAAGTTAAAGAAATATCTCAATTATCTCAAACAAACAAATCGAAAAGATCATTAACTCAAACGCTACAAAAAACTTGAAGAAATATCTTTTCAATCTCAACAAACAAATTGAGAGAAAGGCAAACTCAAAACACTACAAAATCTTACAGGGTCAGATCAATACTATCAGTGAGCTAAAGTAAAAAATTAATAAAATACCATAAATATTTTTAATAAATTCATGTATTTTTTTTTCCGAAATTCACTTTTTAACTTTTATAAGCAAAGTTATAAAGTTATCCTTTTGAGGATTAATTCATCCAATACATTTTTTATGGATAACTGAATGTAATTGATTTAAAAAGTTGAGTTTAAAATAGTATAAAAAATTATCTTAAGCAGGAAAAAGGATAAAAAAATATATGGAACAAAAAAAATAGTCATAATCAATGGGGGTTGTATATGTACTAAATAATAAAAAAATTGTTATAAATATACCATATATAGTGAATGTCTACTTTACCATATATATGAATACCTACTTTACCATATATTGTGTATGTCTATTTATGGAAAAGTTACAAACCGCAAGGTTATTTTTTCTCTATAAATAAAGGGCCCCTCATTGTAATTCACCCCTCAAGAGAAGAAATAAGAATTACTCTCTTTATTCTCTCTATTCTCTCTATTCTTGTTCTTTATTGTTTTATAACACCTTATCAGCATGAGACTTTACCGTCTCAAATTTGAAGGCTAAGGCTAAGATATGGATAATTTTCAAAGTAAACTGTCAAATTGTGAAGATATATGTTTGATTAATTCTGGCACTACACATACGATATTCAAAGACGAGAAATATTTCTCTCATCTAAACATGGGCAAGATTAATGTTACTACAATTTCTGGTATTGCTAATTGATTGAAGGCTTCAGAAAAGCCATTATAATCTTGCCCAAGGGAACTAAACTCATCATAAATAATGCTATGTTCTCTCCCAAGTCTCGGAGAAACTTGACGAGTTTTAAAGATATCCGTGAAAATGATTATCATATCAAGACAATTGATGAGATGAATCTTGAATATCTTGGTATCACCAAGAATGTCTCTGGGCAGACATGTGTTATTGAAAAGTTCCCTGCTTTATCTTCTGGCCTGTATTGGACAAAGATTTGTGCAATTGAAGCACATTTTATAGTAAACCGGAAGTTTATTGATCCCAATACTTTTGTACTTTGGCATGATCGTCTAGGACATTCAGGATCAGTAATGATGAGACGAATCATAGAAAATTCAAATGGGCATCCACTAAAGAACTTGAAGGTTCTTTCGAAAGGTGAATTTTCATGCAATGCTTCTTATCAAGGCAAGCTGATTGTGAGACCATCGCCAACAAAAATTGGGATTGAATCCCCCGCGTTCTTGGAACGCATATGTAACACCCCGTATTCAAGTACATGTATTGGCGTATTCAAGTACGTGTATTGGTCTTATTTATATGGAATTAATTTTTTTATTTTATTTATACCGGAATTTGCCCGTCGATGGTTCCATACGAAGGTTATTGAATAATCTTTCCAACGATATAAAGATTTCCAAAAATGGATAAGTTTTGGATATAATCGAGCACGTTCGAAACTATAAAACGGTGGCCGGGATATGGTGAATAGTAAATGTGCAGGAAAATTTCCTGCACACAAACTACTGAGGCCTGCCAGTTTTTTTGGGTCAACTTTGAACGATCATAACTCCCTTAATATAATGAACTGGGAGAGCTACGACCTATCAAAAGAAATATCTTTGAGTCTTCTTTCCAATGCAATTGGTTTCATCCAAATCCAACGTCTGAGTAAGGAGTTATCCTCGTTTTACTTTAGCCTCTCAAAACAGATTTTTAGGGTCAACTTCAAACGATCATAAATCCTTGTACAGGACGAACTGGGTGTCCTACTTTATATGAAATGAAATCCCTTTGAATTATCTTTCCAACGATACCAATTTCACCCAAATCCAATATCGGAGCAAAGAGTTATGGTCAATCTACTTTAGCTTGTCAAAACAGTCCACCATGGACAGATTCGGATTTACTTAAAATTTTAAGGGCAATATGGTCATTTTCCATCACCTCATGAACGAAAATTGGTCATTATATACATATACTTAGCCTCATATCCATTATTTATCATCCATTATTGAAGAATAAAAAACCCTAGCCAAATTTCAACTCCAATTATCTTGTGATTCAACCGTAGAAAATCCAAATTGATTCCGTAGTTGTGTTCACTGTCTCGAGGGCTTCGAGAAGCACCCCTTATTTGTGCCAACAGGACTTCGAAATCAAAAGGGCCATTTTATGGTAAGGATGTAAATTATGTTGGTGTTATTTATATGGATATGTATATATATGCATGTAAGCATAAAAAGTGTGTTATTTGATTGTTGTTGAAAGATGATTGAAAATGATGTTGGATTATTCTTGTGCATGGTTGGATTATGTTGAATTGTGAAGGGATTTGGTGTGATGATGTGGTATTGAAATGATGATTATATATATATATATATACACATAAACCTATTGTTCAAGTTGGTTTTTGGAATGCTATGCAAATATTGGTTGTATGGAATTATGGAAGAGAATTGTGGTGTTGGGTTGCTAATACTAGATGCCAAACATTTCATTGTAGATAAGTGATTTGTAAAGGCGGGAAGTTGTGTTGAATTGGTATCCGAATCTACGATGAGGTATGTAAAGCATACTCTAACAATGTTCTTTGGCATGAAAACACCAATGTTCCATCAAGTAAGATTCCGAGGTTGTCCAAAAACATGTATTGTTCTACGTTACCAACGAAGTTGTTTCCATCCTATAAAGTGTCAAAATGTTTCATTGATATACCAAAAGGCTCCTATTTCATTGTTGTGATATTGATGATTCTGAAACACATTGTTGATGTACCAATGAGTCTTTATTACATCGTTATTGTATAGAAGGTCTATTACTTGATTCCTATTGATGTATCATTATTTCAAAGTATCAAAAATGTGGTGGCGACCGAAATAACAATCTCAAAGATTAATTGAACTAAGTGATGGAAGTTCTCTCTTATCGGGTGGTATCCCAGGGGCATAAGCCTAGCATGGGTCGATCCCTATTTATGTGTTTATGGGTGGTATCCCAGGGGCATAAGCCTAGCATGGGTCGATCCCAGTTGATATGTACTGGAGGTAGCCTAATGGTCACAGTACAGTACAGTAATGATTACAAAGACGATAAGAACGAAGGTAAAGTGATTGAATAAATAAAATGTACAGGTTGTCACAAGTTCTAGTAAGTGTGGTCCACTCCTATTACGATTTATTCACTTGTTTCTGATTTCTATTGAGCTCCTATATCATATGTGATTATCTACAGCTTTACATACTCAGTACATATTTCGTACTGACGTCCCCCACGGGGACCTGCATTTCATGCTGCAGGCACATGTACCTCAGCTTATACACCGCACAAGTAGGAGCCAGGTCATACAACTATTGTTGGTGAGATCCAGTTTGCTTCGGAGCTTTCCGAGTCGGTTCCTTATGTTTTGTTATTGTACAGGAGTCATATGTGGGCGAGGGTTTGTCCCGACCCTAGTTATGTCATGTATATCCTAGAGGCTTTGTAGACATAAGGAAGGGTAAAGTCATGGAAGTTTATATAGTGATGTTATATTTGTATATGTGGTGGCCCCGACGGCCAAGTATTATATATATATATATATATTTGTGCGTGTTGTGCTGATACAGGTAATTAGACCCTTCTATATGCAATGAAGTGCTGTCCAAATTTTTGGTGACATATAAGTGAAAGTACAGGTATTTGAATGGGTTCTCCCGGGCCTTCTCGGCTTCGGGTGCCAGTCCGGCCCGATGGGATTTTTGGGGCGTGACAACATACATGGGGATATTTGTGGACCCATTCACCTACCTAGTGGGTCGTTTAGATACTTCATGGTCCTAATCGATGCTTCTTCTAGATGGTCTCATATGTGCCTTTTGTCATCTCGCAACTTGGCATTTGCAAAATTATTGGCACAAATAATACGATTACGGGCACAATTTCTCGATAATCAAATTAAGTCTATTCACCTTGATAATGCTGCAGAATTTTCATCCCAAATATTTAAGGACTATTGCTTATCGATTGGGATAAGAGTGGAACATCTTGTACCCCATGTTCACACTCAAAATGGCTTTGCTGAGTCATTAATTAAACGTCTGCAGCTGATAGCAAGACCATTGCTTATGAAAACTAAGTTGCCCACTTCTGTTTGGGGTCATACAATTTTGCATGCTGCAACACTTGTTCTTCTTAGACCGATAAATTATCATAAATTTTTTCCATTACAATTGGTTTTGGGTCAAGAGCAAAATATATTGTAAGACCCCGCAAAATCTTGCGTTAAAATTCAGCTCGTTTAGCTCCTTGAAGCTCTTTAAAAGATCCAACACTTGGAAAATTTTGATAAGTATTCAACACTTAGTCTCATTTTAAGCCTCCGAACTTCGGAGAATTATTTGATGACCTTCTCGACATTCGTTTTTAGATTTTCAAGTTGCGTTGCGATGGGGCAAGGTCGTAGTACATCCCGGGTGAGTTTCAAATTTTTTGGAGTAGCGTAAGGGCACGTTTGGTGTGCCAAACCAGTAGCCAAAGGCTATGAAGGGGCGCCGCTCATAGTATAGCCTTTCTGGGTAATTTTATACCAAAGACGCCGCCCAGGTTGCACAAAGCGCTACCCAAGGCGCCGCCCTTTGTGTAGCCTTTGTACCCAGTTTTCAGCATTTCACCTCCGTGTTTTTAAGGGAAATTTGGTTATTTTTTCCACCTTATATAAGCCTAACAACACGAGAGTTGTCCATAATTCAACAACTTATACTCAATTTCTCTCAAAAACTCTCAAGAACAAGCCCTAGGATTTTCATAAAAGGTTCAATTCCAAGGGAATTCACCGTCAAATTTCAAAAATCTCTCCGTCAATCTTCGTAAAATCACAAGCTAAGGTATGCGTAGTGTTCATCCATGGATCTCTTTCATCCATGGAGCTCAAGAATCAAGTTTTAAATCATGAATTGTGATTATCTTCTTATGGTATGATTATGTTCATGTTGATGGTTGTTATTTAGTTTTAAGATGGTATCTTGATGTATTTTCATGAAGTATGTGAGCATGTTAGTTGAAATCCATGAATTTGGGTGGCTTAAGATTGTTAAATTGATAATGTATACCTATGCCCAAAGTTGTGCATGTAAGGTGTTTGATAAAATGCCTAGAATGATAGAAATCATGTATTATAGCTTAGGGGTGAACTATATGATAAATTCATGCTAGTTTATTATGTTCAAAGTGATCACATGTCATTGTTGTGAAATATATGCGTTAATGGAATGTACATGATTATTGGAGAATGGATTTGTCACGCTCCAAAATCCCATCGGGCCGGACTGGCACCCGAAGTCGAGAAGGCCCGGGAGAACCCGTTCAAATACCTGTACTTTCACATACATGTCACCAAAAATTTGGACAACACTTCGTTGCATATAGAAGAATCTAATTACCTGTATCAGCGCAACACGCACAAGTATATATATATAACACTTGGCCGTCGGGGCCACCACATATACAAATATAACATGACTATATAAACTTCCATGAATTTACCCTTCCTTATGTCTACAAAGCCTCTAGGATATACATGACATAACTAGGGTCGGGACAAACCCCCGCCCACACATGACTCCTGTACAATAACAAAACATAAAGAACCGACTCGGAAAGCTCCAAAGCAAACTGGAGCTCACCAACAATAGCTGTATGACCTGGCTCCTACTTGTACGGTGTATGAGCTGAGGTACCTGTGCCTGCAGCATGAAATGCAGGTCCCCCGTAAGGGACGTCAGTACAAAATATGTACTGAGTATGTAAAGCTGTAAATAATCATATGTGATATGGGGAATCAAGAAAATCAGACGCAAGTGAATAAATCATAATAGAAGTGAACCACACTTCATAAACACTTTTAGGATCATGTACATTATCATTAATCTGAATTGGGTTCTTGAATTCAAACACATTTGTGGAACGGTATACATTCGTTCATTTCATTCTTTACAATTATCATTCGCCATTACCTCCTCCCGAACCTCCAACCACCTAACAATAATCAATACTGTACCGTACTGTGACCATTAGGCTGCCTCCAGTACATATCAACTGGGATCGACCCATGCTAGGCTTATGCCCCTGGGATACCACCCATAAACACATAAATAGGGATCGACCCATGCTAGGTTTATGCCCCTGGGATACCACCCACACATATATCAAGTAACACACATAAGAGATCTTTCCAATAACTTAGTTCAAAAGCTTTTGAGATTATTACATTAGTGTTCATGCCAATATAGTACCTTTGGAACAATGATACATCAATAGGAATCAAGTAATAGACCTTCTATACAATAACGATGTTATAAAGACTTATTGGTACATCAACAATGTGTTTCAGAATCATCAATATCACAACAATGAAATAGGAGCCTTTTGGTATATCAATGAAATATTTTTACACTTTATAGAATGGAAACAACTTCGTTGGTAACGTAGAACAATACATGTTTTTGGACAACCTCGGAATCTTACTTGATGGAACATTGGTGTTTTCATGCCAAAGAACATTGTTAGAGTATGCTTTACATACCTCGTTGTAGATTCGGATACCAATTCAACACAACTTTCCGTCTTTACAAATCACTTATCTACAATGAAATGTTTGACATCTAGTATTAGCAACCCAACACCACAATTCTCTTCCATAATTCCATACAACCAATATTTGCAAAACATTCCAAAAACCAACTTGAACAATAGGTTTATGTGTATATATATATATATAATCATCATTTCAATACCACATCATCAATACCAAATCCCTTCACAATTCAACATAATCCAACCATGCATAAGAATAATCCAACATCATTTCCCAATCATCTTTCAACAACAATCAAATAACATACTTCTTATGCTCACATGCATATATATATATATATATACATATCCATATAAATAACACCAACATAATTTACATCCTTACCATAAAATGACCCTTTTGGTTTCGAAGTCCTGTTGGCACAAATAAGGGGTGCTTCTCGAAGCCCTCGAGACGGTGAACACAACTACGGAATCAATTTGGATTTTCTACGGTTGAATCACAAGATAATTGGAGTTGAAATTAGGCTAGGGTTCCTTATTATTCAATAATTGGATGATGAATGATGGATACTAGGCTAATTATATGTATATAATGGCCAATTTTCGTCCATGAGGTGATGGAAAATGACCATATTGCCCTTAAAAATTTAAGTAAATCCGAATCTGTCCATGGTGGACTGTTTTGATAGGCTAAAGTAAATCGACCATAACTCTTTGCTCCGATATCGTATTTGGGTGAAATTGGTATCGTTGGATAGATAATTCAAAGAGATTTCATTTTATATAAAGTAGGCCACCCAGTTAGTCCTGTACAAGGAGTTATGATTGTTTGAAGTTGACCCAAAAAAACTATTTTGATAGGCTGAAGTAAAACGAGTATAACTCCTTACTCAGATGTTGTATTTGGATGAAACCAATTGCATTGGAAAGAAAACTCAAAGATCTTTCTTTTGATAGGTCGTAGATCTCCCAGTTCATTATATTAAGGGAGTTATGATTGTTCAAAGTTGACCCAAAAAACTGGCAGGCCTCAGTAGTTTGTGTGCAGGAAATTTTCCTGCACATTTACTATTCACCATATCCCGGCCACCGTTTTATAGTTTCGAACGTGCTCGATTATATCCGAAACTTATCCGTTTTTGGAAATCTTTATATCGTTGGAAAGATTATTCAATAACCTTCATATGGAACCATCGACGGGCAAATTCTGGTATAAATAAAATAAAAAATTAATTCCATATAAATAAGACCAATCACGTACTTGAATACGCCAATACATGTACTTAAATACGGGGTGTTACATACTTCCCTCCTTTAGGACATTCGTCCTCGAATGTTAGCGTAGTTATTCAACCAAAACAAGTTCAAGTCCACCATTAACATTCACATCATCATATAAATACTATGCATATATAAACAAAAACTTACTTGTTAATGTTCTAACTCCGTTTCTTGAACTTCCTCTTCATCTTTGAACAAATGAGGGTACTTAGATTTCATTGATTCCTCAGCTTCCCATGTAATCTCTTCCCTTTGTTGATTTCTCCAAAGTACTTTCACCGATGCTACTTCTTTATTTCTCATCTTCTTAACTTGACGATCTAATATAGCAATAGGCATCTCCTCATAGGTAAGATCTTCTGTTACTTGCACATCTTCAGTAGAAGTAATAAGGGACGGATCTCCGATGTACTTTCGAAGCATCGATACATGAAATACTGGATGCACTGATGAGAGTTCCTGGGGTAGCTCTAATTCATAAGCAACTTGCCCACATCTTCGAATAATCTTATACGGGCCTATATATCGTGGACTCAACTTTCCTTTCTTGCCAAATCTCATCACCCCTTTCATTGGCGATACCTTCAAAAATACCCAATCGCCTAACAAAAATTCTAGCCCTCTTCTTCTACTATCCGCATATGACTTGTGTCGACATTGGGCTGTTTTCAACCGTTGCTGAATCACCTTGACTTTTTCTATGGCTTGATACACAAGATCCGGTCCGAACATAAGAGTTTCACCCGCTTCGAACCATCCTATTGGTGATCTACACTTCCTCCCATATAAAGCTTCATATGGTGCCATTTTGATACTTGAATAATAGCTATTATTGTAGGCAAACTCAATAAGAGGTAAATGATCATCCCAGCTGCCTTTAAAATCTATAACACATGCTCGTAGCATATCTTCAAGTGTTTGAATGGTGCGCTCTGCTTGTCCATCCGTCTGAGGGTGAAAAGCTGTACTCAGATTCACTTGTGTTCCCAAACTCCGTTGGAAAGACTTCCAAAAGTTTGCGGTAAATTGAGTTCCCCGATCCGATATAATAGAAGTTGGCACTCCATGTAATCGGACTATTTCTTTAACATACAGCTTTGAATATTCTTCAACTGTGTAAGTGGTCTTAACGGGTAAGAAATGTGCGGATTTAGTAAGCCTATCCACAATCACCCATATAGAATCAAATTTCCGAGCTGTACGAGGAAAACCTGTAACAAAATCCATGTTGATCATGTCCCATTTCCAAATTGGAAGATCTATGCATTGCATATAGCCTCCGGGTTTTTGGTGCTCAACTTTAACTCTTTGACAATTTGGACATTCAGCTACAAATTCTGCAATGCTCTTCTTCATGTCATTCCACCAATACATATCTTTCAAATCTTGATACATTTTGGTTGATCCTGGATGAATGGAATACCTTGAAAAATGTGCCTTTGTCATAATCTTCTTTCTTAGCCCGTCTACATCCGGCACACACAATCGGTTTTGGCACTGAAGTACTCCTTCTCGCGTAAGCTCAAATGCCTTGGTCGCACCACTCTGAACGTTCTTCTTAAGCTGTAATAAAATAGGATCTGCATATTGCTTCTCTTTCACTTCAGCTACTAATGAAGATTCCGCAGCATTATGTACGATAAGCTCTTTATTCGGAGTTTCAAGAAGGCGAACTCCCAAACTAGCTAACTGGTGAAGATCTTTAACCATCCCTTGCCTTTCTATAGGCGCCATCATAGTCTTACGACTTAACGCATCAGCTACCACATTTGCTTTCCCTGGATGGTACAAGATATCAACATCGTAGTCCTTTAATAGTTCAAGCCATCTCCGCTGCCTTAAATTTAGATCCTTCTGATTAAAAATATATTGCAAGCTCCTATGGTCAGTATATATATCAACATGAACCCCATATAAGTAGTGGCGCCATATCTTTAAAGCAAAAATAACTGCTGCCAGCTCAAGATCGTGTGTAGGATAATTTTTCTCATGTGGCCGCAATTGTCTAGAAGAATATGCTATTACCTTACCATGCTGCATCAATACACATCCTAAACCAATTCTGGAAGCATCACAATACACTGTATACCCTTCGGTGCCTTCTGGAAGTACCAACACGGGTGTAGAAATCAATTTGTTCTTTAAATCTTGAAAACTCTTCTCACATGCATCATTCCATTGGAATTAGGATGCTTTATGGGTTAGCTTGGTTAAGGGTGCTGAAATGGAAGAAAAGTCTTTAACAAACCTCCTATAATAACCGGCCAACCCGAGAAAACTACGAATCTCCGTCGGCGTTGTGGGCCTTGGCCAGTTCTTCACAGCTTCTATCTTTTGAGCATCAACCTTTATCCCTTCACTAGATACAATATGACCCAAAAATGCCACCGACTTTAACCAAAACTCACATTTAGAGAACTTTGCATAAAGCTTACAATCACGAAGAGTCTGCAATGTCTGTCGTAAGTGATTGGCATGGTCCTCTTCTGATCTAGAATAAACTAGAATATCATCTATAAAAACTATCACAAATACATCCAGGAATGGCTTAAACACCCTATTCATCAAATCCATAAAAGCTGCAGGTGCATTTGTTAGCCCAAATGACATAACTAGAAACTCATAATGACCATACCTTGTTCGGAAAGCTGTTTTGGGTATATCTTTTTCTTTGACCCTCACTTGGTGGTAACCTGACCTCAAATCAATCTTAGAAAAGCACTTGGCGCCCTGTAACTGATCAAATAAATGATCAATTCTTGGGAGAGGATATTTATTCTTAATAGTCACCTTATTCAATTGCCGATAATCAATACACATCCTCAGCGAGCCATCCTTTTTGCGCACAAATAACACTGGTGCTCCCCAAGGGGAAATACTAGGCCTAATGAACCCCTTTTCTAGCAAATCTTTCAATTGCTCTTTCAATTCTCGTAATTCTGCTGGGGCCATTCTATACGGAGGAATAGAGATTGGTTGGGTGCCTGGTATTACATCAATACCAAAATCTACTTCTCGTTCAGGAGGCAAACCTGGAAGATCTTCAGGAAATACATCAGGAAATTCATTTACCACCGGAACAGAGTGAAGAGTTGGTGGCTCCGCTTCTGTATCCCTTACTCTAACTAAATGATATATGTATCCCTTGGAAATCATTCTTCTTGCCTTAAAATAAGAAATAAATCTACCTCTTGGCGCTCTAATTTCACCTTTCCATTTAAGGACTGATTCATTTGGAAAATGGAAATATACCTTTTTCGTGCAGCAATCAATTGTGGCATAACAAGACGCCAACCAGTCCATACCCATTATAACATCAAAATCTACCATTTCTAACTCTACAAGATCAGCCATCGTATCACGACCACAAACAGTTACTATGCAGTTTCGATAAACCCTTCTAGCTATAATAGATTCCCCGACCGGTGTGGACACTTCAAATGGCTTAACTAACAGTTCGGGTATTCTTTCAAACTTTCCAGCAGCCAATGGAGTAACATAAGATAATGTAGAACCGGGATCAATTAAGGCATATAAATCGAATGAAAATATAGACAACGTACCCATAACCACATCTGGGGAAGCCTCTAAATTCTGTCGATCCGCTAGAGCATACGTACGATTATGAGCCCCGCTAGAACTCGTGGCTCCTCTATCACCTCTAACACGACCCATTGGTTGTGCACCCCTTTCTGAATAAGGCATCGATGATGATGATGCAACAAATGACCCCGTAGGTCGTGCCATACCCCCTATGTCCCTTCGTGGGCATTCCCTCATCATATGCCCCGACATACCGCACCAAAAGCAAACATTGGTCCCCAGCCGACATGCTCCCAAATGATACCTTCCACATTTATTGCATGGCTCTCGAGGAGGTCTTGATTGGCTCATATTCCCTTGCCCTTGGTAACCCACTGATCGCGAACTATGACCCTCACTTCTTTGCCCAAATTGACTGCCTCTGAACCCCTGATGCTGTGGTGGAGCACTAGCTGCAGAATAAGAAAATAATGGCCTAGGTGGTCTAACAGAAAATTGAGGTCTAAAACCTCCCTGTGGCGCCATAACCTGCCCTATAGATCTGGCCCTCTTAGAAGATCCGCTTTCAAATTTCTGTGTTCTTCTTCTTTGCCTCTGATCTTCCATTTTCTGTGCAAATGCTTGGATCCTAGCTATATCCATGTCTTTATTCAGTGCAGCAATAGTACAATCCCTAACCAAATACGGATCCAATCCATTCACATACCGATGAACTCTGTCATCCATAGTAGCTATAACATTAGGAGCATATCTGGACAAGGAATTAAATCGAAGACTATACTCCCTCACACTTGTATGACCCTGTCTAAGATTTAAGAACTGATCCGCACGGGCCTGACGAGTCTCATATGGGAGATAATGATCAATAAATGCCTCTTTGAACTCTTTCCAAGTAGCTGGGGGTGCATCAATGCCCCTTGACTGTTTCCAGTCTTCATACCAATATATAGCCTCACCTTTGAATCTATACGCGGCTAACTCCACTGTCTCTCTGCCCGATACAATCATCACCTCTAGGGACCTTTGGATCTGATCAATAAAGTCCTGCGGATCTTCATTAAGATCTGATCCGGTAAAAGTGGGAGGATCCATCTTAAGAAAATCCTGTGTTCGAAGGCTAGCCACCCTATCTATACCACTAGGACCTGGAGTAGGAATGGCTTGCCCTTGAGCTTGCCCAGAACCTATACGAGTCAAAAGTTGCACTGCATTTCTAAGATCTTGATCAACAACATTAATAGGTAGCTCTGGGGATATAGTTCTCCTCCCCCTTATTTCTTCCGGACTGGGGGAAGTTTCTGATGCATGCTCAGCTGGAGCCTCACTTTGATTAGCTGGTATAGTGGGTGACTTACTAGTCCCCTCTCCGGCAGCCACATCTACTTGCTTACCGGTATTCTTGCTTCTGGTAACCGACATCATTACTATAATAAAAGAAACAAACTGATTCAGTGGTCAACTATGACTTCATATACAATATAAGCTCTATCGCACGATCTAAGACATGAAGAAAAGAAACAATTCCTAAATGTCCATAGCCTCCTGTTTATAGATGTGGTGCACAACACACCGATAAACAAGACTCTACGTAGACACAACTTTGTAGACTCACTAGGACGAACCTCTCTGATACCACTTTTATCACGCCCCAAAATCCCATCGGGCCGGACTGGCACCCGAAGCCGAGAAGGCCCGGGAGAACCCGTTCAAATACCTGTACTTTCACTTACATGTCACAAAAAATTTGGACAACACTTCGTTGCATATAGAAGAATCTAATTACCTGTATCAGCACAACACACACAAGTATATATATATAACACTTGGCCGTCGGGGCCACCACATATACAAATATAACATGACTATATAAACTTCCATGACTTTACCCTTCCTTATGTCTACAAAGCCTCTAGGATATACATGACATAACTAGGGTCGGGACAAACCCCCACCCACACATGACTCCTGTACAATAACAAAACATAAAGAACCGACTCGGAAAGCTCCGAAGCAAACTGGAGCTCACCAACAATAGCTGTATGACCTGGCTCCTACTTGTGCGGTGTATGAGCTGAGGTACCTGTGCCTGCAACATGAAATGCAGGTCCCCCGTAAGGGACGTCAGTACGAAATATGTACTGAGTATGTAAAGCTGTAAATAATCATATGTGATATGGGGAATCAAGAAAATCAGACGCAAGTGAATAAATCATAATAGAAGTGAACCACACTTCATAAACACTTTTAGGATCATGTACATTATCATTAATCTGAATTGGGTTCTTGAATTCAAACACATTTGTGGAACGGTATACATTCGTTCATTTCATTCTTTACAATTATCATTCGCCATTACCTCCTCCTCCCGAACCTCCAACCACCTAACAATAATCAATACTGTACCGTACTGTGACCATTAGGCCGCCTCCAGTACATATCAACTGGGATCGACCCATGCTAGGCTTATGCCCCTGGGATACCACCCATAAACACATAAATAGGGATCGACCCATGCTAGGTTTATGCCCCTGGGATACCACCCACACATATATCAAGTAACAAACATAAGAGATCTTTCCAATAACTTAGTTCAAAAGCTTTTGAGATTATTACATTAGTGTTCATGCCAATATAGTACCTTTGGAACAATGATACATCAATAGGAATCAAGTAATAGACCTTCTATACAATAATGATGTTATAAAGACTTATTGGTACATCAACAATGTGTTTCAGAATCATCAATATCACAACAATGAAATAGGAGCCTTTTGGTATATCAATGAAATATTTTTACACTTTATAGAATGGAAACAACTTCGTTGGTAACGTAGAACAATACATGTTTTTGGACAACCTCGGAATCTTACTTGATGGAACATTGGTGTTTTCATGCCAAAGAACATTGTTAGAGTATGCTTTACATACCTCGTTGTAGATTCGGATACCAATTCAACACAACTTTCCGTCTTTACAAATCACTTATCTACAATGAAATGTTTGACATCTAGTATTAGCAACCCAACACCACAATTCTCTTCCATAATTCCATACAACCAATATTTGCAAAACATTCCAAAAACCAACTTGAACAATAGGTTTATGTGTGTATATATATATATATATAATCATCATTTCAATACCACATCATCAATACCAAATCCCTTCACAATTCAACATAATCCAACCATGCACAAGAATAATCCAACATCATTTCCCAATTTCAACAACAATCAAATAACATACTTCTTATGCTCACATGCATATATATATATATATATATATACATATCCATATAAATAACACCAACATAATTTACATCCTTACCATAAAATGGCCCTTTTGGTTTCGAAGTCCTGTTGGCACAAATAAGGGGTGCTTCTCGAAGCCCTCGAGACGGTGAACACAACTACGGAATCAATTTGAATTTTCTACGGTTGAATCACAAGATAATTGGAGTTGAAATTAGGCTAGGGTTCCTTATTATTCAATAATTGGATGATGAATGATGGATACTAGGATAATTATATGTATATAATGACCAATTTTCGTCCATGAGGTGATGGAAAATGACCATATTGCCCTTAAAAATTTAAGTAAATCCGAATCTGTCCATGGTGGACTGTTTTGATAGGCTAAAGTAAATTGACCATAAATCTTTGCTCCGATATCGTATTTGGGTGAAATTGGCATCGTTGGATAGATAATTCAAAGAGCTTTCATTTTATATAAAGTAGGCCACCCAGTTAGTCCTGTACAAGGAGTTATGATTGTTTGAAGTTGACCCAAAAAAACTGTTTTGATAGGCTGAAGTAAAACGAGTATAACTCCTTACTCAGATGTTGTATTTGGATGAAACCAATTGCATTGGAAATAAGACTCAAAGATCCTTCTTTTGATAGGTCGTATCTCTCCCAGTTCATTATATTAAGGGAGTTATGATCGTTCAAAGTTGACCCAAAAAACTGGCAGGCCTCAGTAGTTTGTGTGCAGGAAATTTTCCTGCACATTTACTATTCACCATATCCCGGCCACCGTTTTATAGTTTCGAACGTGCTCGATTATATCCGAAACTTATCCGTTTTTGGAAATCTTTATATCGTTGGAAAGATTATTCAATAACCTTCGTATGGAACCATCGACGGGCAAATTCCGGTATAAATAAAGTAAAAAATTAATTCCATATAAATAAGACCAATCACGTACTTGAATACGCCAATACATGTACTTAAATACGGGGTGTTACAGGATTCATAGTGTGTCTATATGCATTCCATGTTATGTACAAGATCATGATTATGAAGTACCACATGAGTTATCTCCAATTATTATAGTATGAACTATTGATGTTGGTCATGTATTCAAGAATGTCAAGTACTGTCAGTTTTCTTCTATCGAGTCCTGGGGATACTTGTACCCAAAAAATATAGCTGTGTGCCTAGAGCCATGTCATGTTTTCACGATACTCTTAGTTAAGCCATGATCTATAGAATTAGTCAGTCATGTGACTAAGGAAAACTCATAAATCTCAGAAATCTCAGCAGTTCAGTAATCTCAGTGATTTCAGTATTCCCAGTAAATCTCAACAACTACAGTACTCTCAGTCAGTCCTCAAACATCATTACATTTCGTCAGTTAACGGGACTCAGTAAACTCAGTTTAGCTCCGCTAAACAATACCACTAGTATCAGTTCAGTTAATCAGTTCAGTTCAGCTAATCAGTTCAGTTCAGTTAATCAGTTCAGTTCAGCTAATCAGTTCGGTTCAGTTAATCATGTTCAGTTTCCATTTAGATGGGAGTAGGAATTAGCACCGAGTGAACCCAAGGATGAGAACTCACCTGTTATATGAGGGTGTGATTCTTAGAAGCAATCTTTGCATTCCAGAACTATGTAGCCAGCATAGGTTGAGACATCAGAGCCTGCTATATGAGGGTAGATGAGGTGGCTTAACCTTTTATATGAGGGTTCCCACCGTTCTCACTAGAGTTACCTGTTATATGAGGGTTACTCACATGTTGTCCTTACCAGTGGCGCGGTATTGACACCTTTCCAATCAGGGAACAGATTGGACCTCACCTCAGCTATTATAGCACATTTGGGGCATGTCGGTTAGATGACTACTTTCCACAGTCTCAGTCTCAGTCTCAGTAAAAGAACTCAGATAGTTCTTCAAATTTCAGGACTGCCAGATACAATCAACTCAGATACAGTACGGAACTCAAGTAGTTCCATCATATTCAGGGCTGTCAGATACAGTCACTCATGTTATCAGTTATATCAGTTATCAAAACTCATGTTACCAGTATTCAACTTCAGGACTGTCAGATGCAGTCAACCAGACTAGTTCTTCATAATCAGAACTGTTAGACACAGTTATTCATGTATCAGTAACATAGTATCATTCCCTCAGTATTCAGTAATACAATATCAGTATTTCTCACTCATCAGTGACTCAGATATCAATATCAGTAAACTCAGTAGTCAGAACTCAGCATTCAGTCCTATCACGATCTCAGTAACAGTTACGTAGTCATGCATGTATTCTCATATTCATGATATACAGTCAATTATTATTGTTCATGCATATGAACCCCATACATTTAGCCTACCTCACTTGCATACCAATACATTCAAAGTACTGACGTATTTGTGCTATGGTGTCTTATACCATAGGTTTAGAAGCACGAGATCCAGAGCGTCAGTAGCATTCCAGGTTTCAGTAGACAGAGTTAGCAGTGAGTTCTCATCATTCGAGGATGATATTATTTGATTATGTTACTATTTCAGTTTTCAGTTTATTTCAGTAGTTGGAGTTAGTTGGGGACATGTCCCATCAACTCCTTATTCAGACAGTTTAGAGGCTTTCAGACTATAGTATGTGCAGACAGTTATCTCAGTTGTTTTGAAATTGTTATACCCTATCTTTAGTTATGTATTAGTATCGAACCTTATGGCCTTTCAGTTCATGTTTCCGCATTATACAATGTTTTATGCAGTATATAGGTATAGATATCAGTCATGGGTTAGCTTGTGGTCCTTCGGGGTCATGAGTACCGTGTAGAGTTTTGATTCAGAAAATCGGGGCGTTACATATATCTCATTTGAGAATTTTTGGGTGCGGTGTTTATATGCCTATAGCACCACCAAACTGTACCAAGATGGGCCCCCAAAGAAGGTTAGGAATTTATGTTGGGTTTGAATCACCCTCCATTATTCGCTATCTTGAACCATTAATAGGAGATATGTTCACTGCTCGATTTGTAGATTGTCAGTTTGATGAGATAGTTTTCTTAAAATTAGGGGAAGAAGATAGTGACATCAAAAGATAAATTTTATTAAAAAATCCATCACTATCTCATCTTGATCCACGTGCTTCTATTTGTGAGCAAGAAGTACAAAAAATAATTCATCTGCAGAAAATTATAAATCAAATGCCGGATGCATTTACAGATTTAAAAAAGGATCACTAAATCACATATTCCTGCAGAGAATGTCTCAATTCGAATTGATGTCCCTAAAGGACCATCCACTAGTGTCATAGCTAATGAATCTAAAGCACGCTTGAAGCGGGATAGACCATTAGGTTCTAAGGATCGAAATCCTAGAAAAAGAAAAACAAATGGTCAAGATGATAATAGGAAAGATCTTCATATGGAAGTTCAAGATTTGAACAATGTTAATATTCCTGAAGGAATTAATGAGCCTGAGACTCAAGAAAATAAGGAACTATCCATAAATTCAAGTGATATTGAAACTAATTTGAATCGATCTGAAATAGTAGTGGATTATGTCTTTGCATATAATGTTGCAACGAAAATCATACAAGACAGTAAGGATCTTGAACCTCGATTTGTCACAGAATATCGACAAAGAAATGACTGGCCAAAATAGCAAGAAACAATTCAATCTGAATTGAATTCACTTGCCAAACGTGAAGTTTTTGGACCTATAGTTCAAACACCTAATGGTGTTAAGTCTGTTGGCTATAAATGGGTATTTGTGTGAAAAAGAAATGATAAAAATAAAATACAAAGATATAAAGCACGCCTTGTTTCATAAGGATTTTCACAACGGTCTGGTGTCGATTATGACGAGACATATTCACCAGTTATGGACACAATAACATTGCGTTATCTTATTAGCTTCACTGTCCATGAGAGACTTGAAATGCATTTGATGGATGTGGTAACAACCTATCTATATGGATCACTTGATAATGAGATATACATGAAATTTTTTGAATGATTTAAAATATTGAAAGCATATAGTTCAAAGCCTCGGGAAATGTATTCCATTAGATTGCAAAGATTATTGTATGGTTTGAAGCAATCTGGACGCATGTGGTATAACCGACTTAGTGAATATTTATCTAAGGAAGGTTATACGAATGATGAAATTTGCCCATGTGTTTTCATAAAGAAAACAATGTCGGAGTTTGTTATACTTCCTGTCTATGTTGATGACATAAACCTTATTGGAATGTCAATAGAGCTTCAAAAGGCAATTGATTACCTAAAGAAAGAATTTGCATGAAATATCTCGGAAAGGCAAAGTTATGCCTTGGTTTGCAAATTAAGCATTTGACAAACGGTATCCATTTCAAGTGGAATATGATTTTAATTTTAATAATTTTTTGATGTTGTTGGTAATGTTAGGTACTCATACATTATGTTTTTTGAATGATTAAACAGTTCTATTTTGTTACCTATTATAATGCAATGCTAAAGCATTTCAGATATATTTATGTATCGAAATATGTTGTTCTTGCACTTTAGGCAAAATGACCTTCTGGACCCCTGTACTATGTCGGTTTTGTAAGTTGGACACTTCTACTTACATGTTTGTCATCTGGACCCCTGAACCCACTAAAAAGCAATATTTTAAACATTTTTTTGGTGAGTGTAACACACTCGCCCCACGTCAGCTTCCACGTCATTTTAAATATTATATTAAATTCCACATCATTTTTAATGCCACTTAAAAATTTATAAAATAAAAAATTTAAATTAAAAATTAAAAAAAGGCCGATCTTATTTCTTTTCTCTCTTCTCCATCTCTCCACCCTCTCTTATCCATTAATTTTGCTTGGTTTCTCAATAACAATACAAGTTCTCATTTGCAGTTTGAGGCGACTGAAAATTGGGAGGAAACAATTGATGATATCATCAATAATTTTGAGAAACAACACCGATGGAATCTCCTGTACAACATCTCCTTCTACTAAAAAGGTGTCGATCTTAGAGTATTAATGGAACGACCAGTTGTTCGATATCCAATTTGGTTGCTGGTATGCTAGGAATGCATCGCCGGTTTGTGTATAATCTTCCCAGTAATGACAAGTGAAGAAAAAATTGCTCAAAAACCTTTGCTGGCTTGTATTGTTTTTGATATGTTCCTGCTTCTCCGTTCTCATAAACATAGCAAAAGTAATGTAACTTTAGTACTGT
This sequence comes from Capsicum pubescens, assembly GCA_030864215.1. Taxonomy (NCBI): domain Eukaryota; kingdom Viridiplantae; phylum Streptophyta; class Magnoliopsida; order Solanales; family Solanaceae; genus Capsicum; species Capsicum pubescens. Next base: position 281,384,555 of record CM061547.1, on the reverse strand, counting down.
TTACTCATAGTTCTGTTTAAATTTAAGATGGTAACATCTTGGATTGGAGAGCAAATTAACAAGATATAATTTCATTACTTGTTACCCTTTGTGCCCAAAGTTGGGCTGTGAAAAGACTGAAATTTTGATGTTTTTCTACACTTTGTTTAAGGTTGTTCTTTGATACCCATATCTTGTTTTTGACAATTTTGAAGTTGGATTGTGAAAAAAATTAAAATTTTGATTTTTTTATACATTTTATTTAAGGTTGTTCTTTGTTTAAGATTGGAATTTTGGACGTTGATGGCCATGGTTGTTTAAGGTTGTTCTTGGTTTAAGATTGGAATTTTGGAAGTTGATGGCCATGGCTATTGTTGAGGGATTTAAAATGTTGGTGGCCATGGCTATTGTTGAGGGGGGCTGGTGGGGGTGGGGGTGGGGGACTGGTGGACGGCGGTGGGGGTGGGGGACTAGTAGACGGCAGTAAGGTGGGGTATGGGAGGTTCTGGACGGGGGAGGGCCTTTTTTTTTTAAATTTATTATTTTTAAAAATATATTTATAGTTGGGGGACTTATTTTTTAATTTTATTAATCATTTTAATATAAAATTGACCCTCACTTGCATCCTAGGCGCGTGCCTACACGCGCCTTGTCCTAGTCAGCCCTTTTAATGCCACATAGGCCTGGTCAACGGTCAAAGGGTTTGAAATATTTCTTTTTAGTGGGTTTAGGGGTCCAGATGACAAACATGTAAGTAGAAGTGTCCAACTTACAAAACCGACATAGTACATGGGTCCAGAAGGTCATTTTGTTTGCACTTTATAAAGACATAGTATTAGATACATATTTTATAATATTTTACAATCATACGTATCTAATATAATGAAACATAAATTAGAATATAATGGCATTAACCTTCACAACATTACATTATTTAGTATCTACTACAACTTTTTGTTCCAACTAATACCTGTTGTCTCTAAAATGCATAAAAAATTATAGCACAACTTAATGGTACTATATCAAAAAAATAATGACATATTATATTATAGAAGTGAATATTTAAACTTGTATCTATAAAATTAACGGAGAAACATCTTATTCAATGATATGTATCTAGTAAAAAAAATTACATATTTTACTATATAATAATTGTAAATAACAAAACATTACATTATTATGTATCTATAACCATTCTTATTTACTCAGAATGCATGTTTGCCTTCAACCTGACTAACACATTATATCAAAACTTATATTCCTACATGATACAATTATATTTTATAATTAATACAAATTGTGCAAACTTGTATCTACAAATTTATGAAAGATACATCATATAAAAGTATAAATCTTTACAATCTTTTACTACAGCGTAACAACTACAATAATATTATCAGTTCGATAATTTTTTAATTCCTAAATGATGTTTCACGACAATTTCAATTTTTTAAAAAATGAAGGTAAATAATTAACAAGGAGCGAAAACAACTATTTATTACAAAAATTATTTTCCTTAAAATTCTTAAAAACCAACAATGTCATCAATTACAACGTCGTATTAAAAGGAAAGAAATTCAACTAGAAGATAACAAATTATTCAACATTATTAATCAGTCAACTGCATTGTCAGTCCTCCTTTGGAAAGAAGTTACAAGTACGCCTGTTGTGACCTGCAAAACCACATCTCCCGCAACAATTACTACTCGATGTCATAGTTTCACTTGATTTCTTGTGCCTGCTTTTCTTTGGCCTCCCGAGTTGACGTTTGTATTTTGGTGGTAACACAACTTCGTCCATAACTTCTTGTGGCACAGTCCAGTCCTTCTTATCGGGCATTGGAAACATAGATTCTTCTTACGTCTTCCTTAATGTTTCAGGATAATAAAACTCTGAGCAATAAGACTTCATATCAACTACATGCTTGCTTTTTAGTACAACAATCGTGTGTTCACATGTTATCTCGTCCAATTGGAATCTACCACAAGTGCAAGTCCTTTTGTCAAGACATACTATGTACTTCCTCCCATCATCGTAAACAAAATATACATATGTTGATGACGCACTAACTTACAAGATTAGTCATAATATGTTTACACATAGATACATATTGGTCTTTTCTAGAATATTTTGTTTAAATTCAACAAAAAAATTGATTAAGTTACTGTAACATTTTCCAATATAATTTTTTTAAAACAAATAGTATCCTGGATTATAAATCAAACATTCGATAATATATAAAACAAAACAAAACATCAAAACTAACCTTAAGGCTTGTAGATTTTGAAGTATTTATCTGAAGAATTCCTTCAAATCTACTACCAAGTGACGTGTTTGCATAAGATGCTCTTTCTCTATTCTTGCAATTCCACTTTCCAAACAATTTCCTAGCCTGCTCCAAAAATTCTATTATCGGCAACTCACATGCTAGCTTTAATTTATCATTTATGCACTCCGCTATATTTGAAGTCATCATCCTACCGCGGTTAACAGGTGCATACACGCGCGCCCACTTTTCAAATCCAGCATCCTCAAGATAAGACTTTACCCTCTTATCAATCTTTCCAACTTGATTCCAAAAAAAATCAAACTCATCTTTGCGGTAATCCTTGGCCATAGCATAGTAAATATCGCTAAGTCTATCTTTACTCTTCCTGAAGTTTGTGCAAACATTCTTCCACAAGTGCCAAATGCATGCGAGGTGCGGCACATTCAGATATACAACACTCACAGCCTTTATTATGCTTTCATGACGGTCGGATACAACATACATACTATCGCGCTCTCCAAAAATAATTCTGAAGTTCTAAAAATACCAAGTCCACGAATTATCATTTTCACTATCAACAACACCATACGCAATCGACAGAATGCGTCCTACAATTTTGATAATAAAAAAAATTAGTTAATCAGATACAAGTAAACGATTTCTCAAACTAAAATTTTTTTTAACAAAAATTATGATCTGAATTACATAGTGATGTTAAGTAAAATATTTTGTACGCCGAGCTATCCTTTTAATATCTTAAAGAGTTACAACTAGCTAGAAAGAAAGACGACCACACCTTCTTTGATGACAATGAGAGAATTTGACTATCCGATCCCATACTTTTTGACATGATGATATCAAGATTCTTCGATGCACCCAATGACTTCTTTTAACACATCTGACTTGAATCTAACCTCTGTTGGCTCCGTTATAACTCAGTCTTACTTGCTTTTACCTTGGTACCTGTTTCCATATCCTTCTTTTTCGAGAATGAATCCCTCGCTTTTAGCTAAGGTCTTTATTACCTTTTTCATTATTTATGTAACACGTGTGCACCCATTTAATATATAGTTTGTCTTGCTTGTGTGCAAAATCCTAATAACTTTTAGATAGAGCAGCTTCACTCCACAACTTGAGGTTAACGACCATTTAGTCCACCTACACACCTGGGAGAGTACAACTTATTCCATGATGCAAGAGACCTATTTGTAATAACATTAGCACCAGACGACGAAATGTAGCTCCTACAAGGGGCTTCAATAATTTTAATCACCTTGGAGGGTATTTAATTGGGACCAATTCAATAATTTTCCACAATACAATTTTAAACTAATTGATGCATTTTAAAGGTGTGTTCAGCCTCCAGTATAGAAGTACACTTGTCCTGATAGATTTGTCCAATCTGAACATCACTATGTTTGCAATCAGTAATGATCTTGTTCCCCTTGCTATCCAACAAAGGCATAGGAGAATTAGAATTAGATTTATAACTAATTATTTCTTCAACTACTTCAGATGGACTTTCCAAACACATTACAACACCAACTTTTCCATCAAAAAGCATTTCACTAGCATACTTATCTAATGTAGTGATGATAAGAGGATACTTCCCAAATCCACGCTCAGTTTTTTTAATTTTAACATACAACTTCACACTCATTTCATTCCTAATGAACAACGGACAAGCATTTCCTTCAACAATGTAACGAGCTTCAATTTTTTTCTTGTTTAATCGATTATTTTCAGTTCTCCCGCAATAGTAGAAATCAGTTTTTCGTAAGTAACATGTTCACTGACCACAATTCCATCACTCTTATAACCAACATACTCGATTTTGTTAACCCAAACATCGAAATGACGTAAAAGCACCGAAATATTCATATCAAACAAACGAAATTAACAAACCAAATAAAAAAAATTGGTATGTTTAATCTGAACAAGAAGAATGAAGATTTTTTAATTTCAAAAATATATTAAAATAGCGTTTGTGTTTTAACGAAGTAGAGTAATAAACGGATTTTCATTAATTGTGGGATTTGATTTTGTTTTTTTACCTTAATTAGTTAGCTTAAATGCTGTTTTAATGCAAAGTTATCTGTTACAGTCCTTAAAACGTGCTGATTTAGTTAATTAATACTTGTATCAGTAGTATGTATCTAATGTGATTAACTTGTATCATCAGAGGTCAAATGTTGGGATTTTACGAGATTTCAAAAAAAGTTAGGATTTTCAGTAATTAGTAGTAAACATGTCGTTATATATGTATTTTTTACGTAAAATAACTATTAAATATAATTCTAGACGCGACGCGACACCATCATTAACGATGACAAAGGTTCAGTGGTACATTCCATGCCCTCTCTATTATCTTTTTTTTTTTTTAAATGACTTTGTTGTTCGTATCAGCTTTTGCATACCTAATACTAGGAAGAATCACCGAAATTAAATTTCAGAATAGCAACTATAGAGCCTTAATTGTAAGCTTTATAGCAACCGTTTCAAAATTACAAAAAATAGCAGTATATATTTTGTATTTGAGTAAACTGTTGCTAGTTAAATACATATATAATTAAAGATTGTGTTCCTAACATATCTCCAATCTATTTCAGTTTAATATGGTAAAAAATGGTTCCTTAAATCAAGGAACATTTAATTTGACAGATTTCTTAACCTTTTAAAACTCTATTGTTACCACAAACGTTAAATTACATCTTCAAATTCAAATTCAAAAACGGTTTTCATAATCAGCTTTTCAATTTAAATCCAAAATACTCATTCAAATTGAAAAACATTTTTCTTCAAATTTTTTATTATGCTGATCGAATAACGTCTTTAAAAAAATAGTAAAAATACGAAGGTGCAAATACAGGTATTTATCAACAACTTAATTTTTAGTTGTCGTTTAAGAAAAATATAATGAAAAATTTACTGAAGAAATACCTGTATTTTTGAAGCAGTCATAGGTTTGAAAAAATTTTAAATGGTATATTAATTTTAGTCGTACTTAGTGTTATAGTACTTATTTCATATTTATTAATATTTTTATTGTTTTGAAATTTCTGGAGATTGACAATGGGAAGTATAGCTGTTCTTATTAAACACTCTGGTAGATGGACATATGAACAACAATATGAAGATTACACCAGTGATGCGATATTGTTGAGCATAAACTCTACGTATGACCAACTTTACATAGTACTGGCTACTCACATTGATGTTGATTTGACGTACAAGTATATTCAAATCGAGTATCAATTAACAGATAGTGCAGAAAAAATATGTATACGTAATGACATGGGTTTGAAGGTCTATATTATGCAGAAAAAGGAATTGAAGGATATTAGTATTTTGCCTTTGTATGTAAGTGTTTCTGACAAGGAAAATTTCAGCACATTGGTATGTTCATCGTTGTTTACTGGCGAACCTATGAAGATGTTTGTCACTGATAGTAACTTGGTAAATACAAGTACTGAAAGAGAGTTAATTGTTCCTGCTTCAAATCAATGTTTGGATGCATTTGAAATGGATACAACTAGAGTTATTATCTCAGACCCACATCACAAACATATTGAGGTTGATCAAGTATATATCTCAAAAAGTGTATTAAAATCGGTAATGAAAGATTATACAATTCGAGAGAAGTTTCAATCACTATCAGCACGATCTAGTAAAACATGGTAAGTTTATTGTGAATTTTAATTTTTTTTTTTGGCAATATGTGTTAATTGTATTTGAGCATATGTCTTTGTTTTTGTTTGCAGTTATACATTGTTATGCAGATCCATAAATTGTGAATTTTTATTCCGTGCATCTGCTATCGGTGAATCTATAATGTTTTATGTAAGAGAATTTTTACCTGAACATACCTGTCCGATCAAAGATAAGATTTATTTCAAATTGCATGGTACTAGTAAGTTGATTGGTGGTATAGTCAAACCAGAGTTAAAATGCCACAAGAGGAAGTACAGTCCATCTGATATCAAAAGTGACATGAAGGAAGACATGGGTATGGATTTAACATATATTATGTGTTGGCGAGCTAAGGAACAAGCACTTGAAGATTTAAGAGGAAAACCATCAGCATCGTACGGAAAACTACCTGCATACATACATGTGTTGAACACCAATTATCCAGGTTCACATATAAGAATGAAAAAAAATGAAGACAATGAGTTTTTATATATATTTGTAGCACTAACTGCATTCATCCAAGGGTTTGATCATTGTAGACCTGTCATAGTAGTTGATGCAAGTCATCTCAGGAGACTTTATACTGGCAGTTTCGTAGCTGCGTGTTTCATGAATGGAGATGGTAAGATATATATGATAAGTATTTGACTAAAAAATATTTTTCAGCTGTATGTATTTATAATATACATATATGAATTATGTTTATGTGATCAGTGTCAGTTGTATTTGAAAATATACATGTGCAATAGAGTTTTGTTTGTGCACTGGAACTTAAGTAGTTTACTTCACAAATATTTCCTGGTGTATGTATGTATTTATAATATACATGTGCATAATTTACATATGCAATAGTTCTATTTGTGCACTGAAAGTTAATTATTTCACTTCATATATGTTTCCAGTTTTATGTATGTATTTATAATATACATATGCATTATTATATTTTAAAAAAATCATTTAAGTTTTATTTTTTTTTCAACATGCAGGACATATATTTCCTTTGGCTTATGGTGTACTGGACTCTGAAAATAATGCATTTTGGAGGTGTTTTTTTGAGAATCTGAAGGAAGCATACGGTGAAAGAAAAGATATATGTGTCGTTTCTGATCGTAATGCAAGCATCATAAAAGCTATCAGTGACGTGTATAATGAGGTACCACATTATGCATGTATGTGGCATCTATGAGGAAATGTGAAATTTTTATTTCAAAAATCACATGATGCATTATCAGATGTCTTCTATATCATGGCAAAATCATATTTGAAGACTGAATTTCACATGTTAATGGAGAAAGTGGAGGCAGTTGATGATAGAGTAAAGAATTACTTGGAATTGACTGGTTATGATAAGTGGGCTAGATCGTATGCATCCGTTCATAGAGGATGGACTTTGACTTCAAACATTGCCGAGTCCATTAATGTTGCGCTGGTTTCAGCTAGAGAACTACCAATATATGATTTTTTGGAGGAAGTTAGATTGATGTTTGGAAGATGGAATTGTGAAAACAGACAACAGGCGTTGTATAATTTTATGGATCTTATTGATAAATTTCAAGAAATTCTTCAACAGAATGAAGCGGAGTGTACACTTATGAAGGTATGATGAATTTTCTGTAATCATTTTATATATATAATAGTATTTTCATTTTTTATATGAACTATATATCTTTTTCAAATAATAAATTAAGGAAAATATATTCTGTAAAACAAATACATATGCAGGAAAGAAATACATATTTTGCTGACTTGCAATATACATACATTGAGATGAATTTTATTTTACTAATTAGTTTTTTATTTAATAATTTCAAGTTATACCTGCATCAGAGTACATCTATACAGTCCACGACAAGGAGAAACATTTTATTGTTTGTCTTAAGGAAAAAAAAGGTTCTTGCAATGCATTTCAATTGGATGAGATACCGTGTGTTCATGCTTGTGCAATTCTTGATAGCAAGAATTTCAAGAAGGGACCATATTGCTCTGATCTATACAAGCCAAAAACCGTCTTGAGAACATATTATCTTCCAATTTATCCTCTACCACACAAAGATGACTGGGTGATTCTGAAGAAAATTATGGATGAGGTAGTTCTGTCGTCGAAATACAAGCGACCCCCTGGAAGACCTTCGAAGAAGGACCGTGGAAAATTCGAACGAGATATGTTTGAAAAGAAGAGCAAAAATTATTGTAGTTCATGTGGATTAAAAGGTCACAATAGGCGTTCATGTAGGAAATACAACAAATGATAACTTGATTGACGTATTAAGTGAATAAACAATTGATGATTTTTTTCATTTATGAAAAATATATGTGATTTTCAATTTTGATAAACATTTTTTATATTATTGTAGTTGTCATTGTTAATTTGGTCATATTATATGTAAGATACTTTAAGCTAAACATAAATCTGAAAAATACATATTATACTCTTTTAAGTACGTATGAACATATATAAAAATTAATAATAAGTTAACTTATTTATTATTCATAAATATATACGTAAAGGATTGATGATATGAATTATTCCTAAATAAATACGAAAATTTAAATATATATGTAGAACATTAAAGTTACACATTAACAAGAAATGAAAAAATATGTAGAACATTAAATAGACATGATTATGTAGAACACAAATATATATATGTAGAACCAATATTAAACTGTAACATAACAACCAAGAACCAATAGTATATCTTTGAATATTAAAAGTTATTGATTGAAAATAAGAAATATATGTAGAACACAAATATATATGTAGAACCAATATTAAACTGTAACAAAACAACCAATAACCAATAGTATATCTTTGAACATTAAAAGTTACTGATTGAAAATAAGAAATATTCAACAACTTGTTTGTCCAACTAATGTTAAATAATGTAAACCACAGCAAAATAAAAAGAAACATCAAATTTCATGAATTTCAGTGCCTTCTGTTAAACTAATTTCACGAGGAGGTCTCATTGGTGCTTCGTCATCACTTTGTGCATTCTCTTCTTCTTTCTTCATATCATAATTCCACAAAATTAAAGCATATCTCGTACGAATCAGATCTGGATCAAAATCAACAGGTGAAACAAGATCTCCAAAGGTGAGACACTCGGCATATGTCACCATATATAAACCACAATTCCTGCAAATACATATATAAAGAAATAAGAATCTGTTCTATAAAAATAATATATATGTATATATACAATTGATATGTATATGAATACTTACAAACTGCCACTTGGTTGTTGAGGCAAATCCTCTACAATATAAATATCAAATAGATCCATGTTGTCATAGGATTTGTAATTTGGATGATTAGCAGTATCAATACCCTTCTTATCGTAAAATTTACAAGCAACGAGACATATAGGTATAACATCAGCTAACTTTTCAACTTTAGCAAGTACCCCAGCATCATGACCAACAGATGACAATGAATCATATACATAAATGCATCTATCATTAAAAGATATAACCGCAAGAAATCAATGATGTTTAGCCTTAACGTTGATAGGAATGAAAATATGATCAACCGTATGCCAAGGCACTGTAGCATGCATGCGGAATCCATTTATGTACTCATTCAGATGGTATTCCTTTCCACCAGCATTAAGAGAACCATCATCAATTCTATACACAGCTAACACACTATTTATAATATTCATGAAATTACAGTCTACAGTGTTGTACTTGTATGAAGTATTCGGATCATACTTAGATTTCTTTCGCAGATAGTAGAAGCATACATCAATATGTTGCATTATGACAAAAAAACATACTTAAAAGTAAATAATGAAATTAAAAGTCCTAGTAGGTAACACTACATATGTATATATAATATACATATATCAGAACATATAGAATAAAAGCATATGTATATACAAATATAATTTTTCAACTTCATCATAACAAATAATTACATATGTATTTGTGAATATACATATGTAACAATGAATAAAGTTTCATTCCAAATATAAAACTTTTTCACTTATTAGCAGAACACTTACCTCATCAGACCATATTGTCCAGGAGTACCCATAATATAGAACCAATTCTTGTTTTCCATAGCTAAAACTCCAAAATTGATTACTGATATTTTGGACTTGCCCTTCTTATAGTGTTCTTGCTTGTTGCTTCTGTTCAATTATTAAACATAATGATTCATCATTAACAGAAACTTATATGTAATTATTATTACAATTAGGTGCTAAAATATATACATTTTTGCATGAAATTTAAGAATATCCACAGACAGCCACTTCAGAAACTTGTTGGTAACCTTAGTGTCTTCTATATCATTAATAGGATGAGATACGAATGGATGCTTTTGTGCAATGATATTACATAATAATGAAACATATGTATTTATATAATACATCTGGAAATTACAGTATAAAAAATGTATACATAACTGTAGCATATCTATATTATGAGTACATCAGTTATACATATTGAAGTTATCGAACAACAAAATATAAACATGATTCCAAGCTAACATAAAAATTATGTATTTTAATTATTTAGAATTAATCCAATTAACATACTTGTCATAATCAAAATCTAATGAATAACAAAAATAACATAACATTAAATACAAATCTTAGTAGTAATCTAAACAAATACATATCTAAAGTTTATCATGTCAAAGAAGTGTCACTAATATAGTGGTGCATATTTACAGGTTACATGTCATATTTCTTAGCCATTAAAAAATAACAAGAAATTACTATTTTTAAAATATATAAAGTAAAGAAATTTGTTAACCATATTTAACATGTTAGTGTACTTATCAGACGCTGAACCAAAATTCATTGTGAATGGTGAATCTTTGAATCTAGATGGTCGCTTAATCCTTGATACATGCATGGGCGTTTCTTGTGCTTTGTTTGCCGATGAATGTACAATTATACTTCTTTCTTGATTCAAATATGTATTAAGACTCGGTAAAAGCTCATCAGGAATAGTGACTTGCGAGTCTGAAAAATTTTGTTCAGCTTTTCTTTCTTCAGTTTACGCTACATGAATGTGGACCGAAGACTGATTTTGCTGATTCAACTTTGAGTTATCCATATTAAATTCTACTGAACTTAAAATCTTTTCAGCATCACATTCATTGTCCTGTATATAATATATAAATATGTTATAATGTTGCAACATTAGCAAAATAAATAAAAGCAGAGAATGCTACCTTTGAATCATCTTTTGATGATTTATTTTCATTCATTTCTGCCTGATAATCTTCTGATGTGTCTACAATCTTTTCAACATCACATTCATTGTTCTATATAAAAATGTATAAAAATGTTATAATGTTACAAAGTAGCAAAATAATCAAATGCAGACAATGCTACATTTAACTGATCTTTTGTTGATTTATTTTCATCCATTTGTGAAGGATAATTTGTGTTTTGTATAATAAATGTAAAATTCTTGTTAAAGTGATTTTAAAGCAAAAGAAATAAACCCAGACAATACACATTTTCAGTATACCTTGGACTCATCTTCTGCTGATGTATTCACAGTCGTTTCTGCAGTACCTCATGTGTTCTATATAAATATAGAAATATTTTATTAATCTGAAAGCTTATGAAAATAAATGAAGACGTAGAATGCAAATACCGTAGACTCATCTTCAACTCCCAAATTGAATTTTATGAAATCAAGATTAATGCTTCTGAGCACCTCATCTGGAAATGAGAATTGAGAATCTGATATATGTGCTTCACCGATGTTATCATCAACCAATTTTGTGTTCTACAAACTATGTTAATACAAATTAAAAAACAACATCAGATGTCTTTAACTAAAAAATATCATAGATATATTCAGCATGCCGGTGAATCACATATATCTCTTGTTTTATGCTGATCAATATCAGTTTTATCCTTTCATAAACGATAAAGTCAAGCGCATTAAAATATTATTATTCTACTATATAAAAAGCATGAAAGAAATAAAATGAACTATTTACCAGAACATCATCTTTATCCTCATTATACACCTCCATCAAACTAGCGCTTTGATTCCCGTTGATTTCTTCAGTAACTTGTAGCACACGTATAATTCTTATATGCAAACATAAATTCACATTGTATAAATAAAATACATATGATTGTAAACAATTAACTCATCAATGTGTCTTTAGAATTCTTATAAAGATCATGCACAAAATTTGGACTGAATTCATGGTGTGGTGTAGTCTCGACAGCTTCACCCATGGGTGGATTGTCAACTTGATTGTCCTTACCTTTTTTCTGCAAGTTCAAAAAATATTAAAAAATATCAAGAACAATATTAAACTAACTATTTATAATTGCCCAGCAGATGTACTTATGATTATACATATCATGATTTGAAAAAATACATAATACAAATGTAAAAATACAATATATATTGCACATCTCTTTATTCAAACACAATTGTATAAGCAGAATATGTATTTAACACATCATGTGTTATACATACTACCAACTGTATATTCATATGTATATATAAATATACATATTATCATTAAAATGCATATTACCAACTGTATAGTCATATGTATATACTATTTGAAAAAATACATAATACAACTGTGTATTCATATGTATATATGAATATACATATTAGTATTTAGAAAAAAATACCTATAATCCATAAAAAGAAGACATTGTTTTTTTATATATGTATATCATAAATCATAAAATACATATGTTGTATATGTATTCAACATTCAAAATATTTTTTAAAATTATTGTACCTTGATCTCCTTATAGCATTCATTATCGCATCACACCTTGTTGATACTAGGCCACGGATGGATTTCATCTCTTGAAGAACCTGCTTCAAAATAAATAAATTATATATGAAAACAAAGCAATTCAAAACTTAAAAACAAATTACCTCATTGCGAAACTTGTGAAACACTTTCTTTGAAACAAAATCATCTTCATCTCCAGAACTGCACAAAGACAAATCAGGTGACTCAATCGGAATAGATTTCTTGCTTGCCGACCGATTTATGTCCTTACTCTTTGAAGCTATTTTCTCTTTTTGTTGAATCGGCATAAAAATTGAAGTCCTGACAGAAAGTTTCTTTGCAGCACGAGGTGGAGGGGTCCTTTTTGGTGTCTGCTCATCCAAACCTTTATGTTGTTGCTTCAACTTTTTCTTGACAGGTGAAGATGATGAATCACCATGATATTTTTTTTGGGTGATTGAATATTTTTTTGGATGTGGAGAATCCTGGAAATCATCATCCGAATTAACCTCATCATCTTTGTGACTTACACCTGCAGGAACAACCTTCTTGGGTATTCGAAAGCATGAAATCTCCTTTCGTGTTGGCTCAATATTCTTAAAAGAAACCTACAATTATATTACATGCTCATCAAAATTTATTTTTAGATGGTAACACCAATGACAGTTGGAACATAAATCACTTACATTAGAAAACATTTAATCTTTACATACATGCCTAATCATTGACAAATATATTTTGTATATAAACATATGCATAAACATTAAACGCATTTACAAATAATAACATAAAGAACAAAAGATATAAAGGTAACTGACCTTGACATCTGCTTCATTAAACATGCTTTCCATAAGAGATTCGTATCGTGGACGGGGAGCATTTGTTTTCCAATTCAAAAAATGGGGAATTTGATTGTCCACCCTTGAAGCAACATTACGAGGAACAGTGGAGCAACACTTGTACAATCAAATTTGAATGGCCAGAGGCATTCCATGTAGCATATAAAACTTGCCTTTCGATTTCAACTTTTTATTCAAGCTCTTTGCTAATTCCTCAAATGCAACAGACCCCCATGGATAATCACTGTAGCGATCACTCTCAACTAAATCAAAATGTAGCCGTGGAATAACTACAGTATCAACAGCAGACAACAAAAATGCATGAATAAAATAGAGATTAGCAAACTTCACGGCATCTTCATCATTGTCTTTTTCCCATATTTTTCCAGAAAAAGCAGCAAATAATTCTCTTTTTTGAATATACTTGACAACACCAAAATAGTCCTCAATAAGTCTATTCAGAAGATCCTCATCAGACACAAAATCGTCCTTGTTTGAAACACAATCCAAACCAGTAACCACAACAAACTCTATAGGACTGAAATGAAGATTTGTCCCTTCGCACGAATTACTATGGCATTTGCAGTGCTTTCCTTAGTCTTAAGCGACATAATACATCTTTCAAACTGCGCTTGAATCACAGAACTCTTTTTCTTCATGAAGACAGCAAATATGTTATTATTACAAAAGATATTATACTAATTCTTCGTTAAAGTTGACTTAATGTGATGTTCAATGTTATTGACAGTATGGCATCCTATATGTGGAGCAAATTTTGGCAATACTCTTGCCATGTATATCTGATCACGCAAAATCTATACACCACAAAATACAATTATATATCAAAACAGTGACATATATGTATTTATGAAATACAGCTTAAAGTTACATTATTCCTAAATTAAATCTAAAAAAGAAAAAGTCATATGTATTTTATTTATACATAACTATGTCGAAAAATCATTCAAATTAACAAGAAGAAGTACATGATTTTGTCTAAATCAAATTAATAAAAAATACAACTTGACATCAAACTCAAACATTAACAGTAAATAAAATAAAAAAATATCTATATTTTACATGTCAAAAGAGTGAGAATTATGTATTTACAGAATACAACTAATTACAATAAACATATAGATATGTATTTTATGAATACAACAAGTATATACAAATTATAAATTTCACAAAAATACATATAATTAGGGGCTACAATTTCATATCTTAACGACCTTAAGAAACTAAAATATCACAAATACATATTACTAGGGGCTACAATTTCATATCTTAACAACACAATATATACTAAAATTTCAAATCATAAAGAAACAGAAAAATAAATACATACCTAATAAATTGTATATAAAAAATACATCTATGAACATGTTTTCAAGAAAAATACAAAATTTAAAAAATAGAAACATACCTCCTCCACTTTCTCTTCTTCTGATTCAAAATCAGATGAAACAAGACTTGAAATTTTACTACATTCACCTTTTTTATTTGGCTCTGTCTTTTTCATTGATTTTTGAATTTTTGGGGGGTTTGGGGATGAAGGTTTTGTCAAATCTTTTCGCTTCATTTTTTCCATAATATTTTTCGAATTGTTACAGTGCTTCAATCTCGCTCCTTCACTACTAACACCTTCCTTAGGCTGAATATTAGAAGAACCCAAGTTAAAAACTTCATCTTGAGTTAAGCCAAGACTAAAAGATGGAAGTTCATCGGAAACTAAATCCATCGATTTATTACCACTAACTGAAATACTACCCTTTGCATGTTGTGCCATTATATCGAAAAATCAAAGATTTCAACACAAACTCAAAAAAATAAAAAAAAAATCAAACCCTAACTGGCGACGAAGAAGAAGAATGAAAAATTGAAACAAAATCGACAATAAAACAAATAGAAGAGTTTATATGGAAAATATAACATGCATTAATTGAAAAATAAACTTGCCTTAAAAGTTGGATGCAAAGTTTATCAAGATTCTGAGAAAAAAAAACGGAATTTGAAAAAAGAAAAGAGTTGGAGGGAACTGAAATTGGAATATGGCATGAAAAAGGGAGAAGGTAAAAAAGTTGAGTTAATGTCACGCATTTTTCCCAATGTAAGTTAAAATATTGCTAGTTTTGTTATTAGTTGTAATTTTTAAAAACTATTGCTATAAATTATAATTAATATCTTAAGGTTGTTAATTTTGGGGAAAAAATTTCCCCTTAGAATGCGAACTATGTGAACTAATTAAAATAATGTTAGTCAATAACATAGAATAAAACAACAATTAAATATAATTGTAGAATTAATTTTAAAAAAAATAAAAAATCTTGCAGTATTTTCTCCATTGACCTGTGTAGACTTGGAGAAAATATGTTGTTCGGATTTGAGATATTGTTCCATCACAAGAGACTTTTCTTAATTGCTAATTCAGACCCATCAAACTTGTCTTCAACTTTCCTCCTCGTATCACTTGGTGTGTCCACAGTTGTTAATTCCAACCCATTTATAAGTTTGTCTTCAACTTTCCTCGTACTATCACTTGGTGTCATTCCATTAAGCTTGTCTTCATCAGATTTATTTGTTTGGGATAATGTTGTCATCATAGGTTCTCTTGAAACTTGCTCATCATCAGTTGATGTTAGAGTGAAAAAAGGAAAGAAAAATTTAGCTGTCTCATTTATAAAATCAAGAAGATTTTATTATATTCTTCTAATAATATTCTTATTCCAGTATTAAATGACTAAACAAGTTGTATGTATTCAAATTTATATTTTCAAAGCATAATCAATAAGAATAATTTGGTAAAATAGAATACTAATAAATATTTTTATTAATGAATGTATCAAGTCTATAGGGTCAACTAATACAAAACAAACGAAGGGAATATTACTTTGGCCATTTATGTCTTCTTCTTCATTCTTCCTTCATATATTCAAGCATTAAAACTTCTTCAAAAGGTTAATTGTAAAACTAGACATAACACAAACGTAAATCATTTCGAGCGAATTATATATCAAAAGACTCGAAACATCGAAAGGCGCTCATATCTAAACTTTAAAAATGTTTAAATGAGATTTTAATCGAAATTGAAAGAACTTTTTTTTTTAATTATTGGACAGATGCTACTTGGTGTTGTTCATTGCATTTATATTCATGCTAAAAATGTTGTTTAATACATGATCACCTGAACTTTGATTAATCTTGAATGTTGGAGTTGTTTTTCAATATGAACTACTTTCCTGCATAATAACTGGAAGTGTAAATATGTAAAGTTTTTGTCCTTGCGAAAATATTCGTACATTTTTTTAAGGTCCAATCTCAATGACGATGCACGATTATACGTTATTTATACAATATTGACATATTATATACTAACTTTTATATAATAATGATAAATATTTATACAGCTGATGACACCAAATATCGTCATTGGCATCTTTCCAGTCAACGGCTGCAGCACCGGCTTACAATCAAATATCTGGACTTCAAATAGGGCAGGGGCAACACGAACGCAGACCCCCTCTACCACAAATTATGACATAGGCTAGACCACTTGGCCCGACCTTAGGCAGGCACCCCTCCAATGTGCAATGGAGGTCACAAGCCTAGGCCAAGGGGTCTTAGTGATCACCCATTGACCTCGTCCAGGTATGTATGTTCTCCAGTTAGCTCAGTCCATTGTTAATACTACTGCTTTTGCTCCACTTTTTTCTTAGACATTGATGTGGGAGAATCACTCAAAATGGCAATCTCTTTTTGGCTACGGACTCTAAGCTCACTAGCCATTGAAGCAGGTGTATGATGAACAGACTTCATCTATGGCTACGGCGCCATGACCCAAAGGCCATGGAGGCCTAGTCTAATGGCCACGAGTCACCGAATAGACTTAGTTCCTAGTCTTCTTAGAGAAATTAAAATTAAAATATTAAAATTTTCCTTATAAAATATTATAATTAATATATTTTCAAAGAACTGTATATCGAACTTTGGCACTAGTAATTACTATGTTAAATGTGGAGGTGCACCCGTCAAACTCAAATCCTGGGTTCGCCTCTGGAGAGCACAACCAATTCCATGATGCAAGAGCCCTCTTTGTAATAACATTAGCACCAGACGACGAAATGTAACATTAATCACCTTGGAGGGTATTTGGGACCGATTCAATAATTTTTCACGATAATACAGTCTTAAACTAATTGATTCCTTCCAAAGCTGCCCATATTGTTTATAAGCCGATGCATTTTAAAGGTTTGTTCAGCCTCCAGTATACAAGTAAGGCATCTACAGCATAGCTGCTATGCAAACTATAACTATCCTAATTTCAAAAAGGCATCAAATTTCAGAGAATGGCCTATGCTAACACTTAAATTATACAGCACATAATCTCAACAATATTTCAATGATCCCATAGAAACTTCTGACATCAACAGTTAGCTTTCATTTCAACATAGTAGCACGCCTAAGGTCTATTTGTCGGTCCCACATCAGCAAAACACTGAGACATTGAGCGCTACTTAAGTGATAAAAGAAAGGGCATGACCTTACTTGATCAGGATCTGTTCTATAGGCTCGTACCACTGTATCCATGTCTCGAAAGGAGACAGTCTAATGGTTGTCTGACAGACTTCAAATCTTTTTGGTTATGAAAATTCATCATACTCCTAGTGAGCTTAGAGATGTGATAATCACTAACTTTTTTGCATAACTCAAACTCACAATATTCGATTGGAAGTAAAAGGTGTTTAATATCCGAGAAACTCACTTTTGTCGGTCTAATGGTTGTCTACAGGCCTCAAATCTTTTTTGGTTATGAAAATTCATCATACTCTTGCTTCAATGACTACTGAGCTTAGAGTTGTGATAATCATTAATTTTTTTAAACCCCCTCCATCGGAGCTTTCAACCTTGTTTGCACGACTCGAACTCACAATCTTCCATTGAAAGTAAAAAGACGTTTGTTATTCGAGCAACTCACTCTTGTCCTACGAAAATTACTCTTAGAAAGGAGCCTAATTGTACATTCTTAATTGAATGTGATGATGTGATGGAGAATCGCCCACCAAAATGTAGTACTCCATTTGGTAATAACTTGTGCCTAACCTTCTGAATTTCGAGAGTAACACAATTTAAATTTAATCATAAATTTGGATCGAGTTTTCAAGTTCTTTAAAATAAAATTTGAAGTTTGTAAAATATACAATACTTACAACAATACAATTTGAAATATTTTAAAATTATAAAAAAGATTATAATCAAAATATATTTGAATATCAAAATTTAAAAAGTACCACATAAATTAAAATTGGGAGTATCATTTTGCTTTAATATATTTATCATTTTTAATATTTTAAGGTACAACAACAATAATATAGTAGTGATGTCTTTCAAACTGAATTTGATAAGTGATGTACTATATCTTACTCCGACCTTATCTTAGGATGATGGAAAAGATATCTTTGAAACACCCTTGAGCT
Organism: Capsicum pubescens; assembly: GCA_030864215.1. NCBI lineage: Eukaryota > Viridiplantae > Streptophyta > Magnoliopsida > Solanales > Solanaceae > Capsicum > Capsicum pubescens. The sequence continues at coordinate 281,365,562 of CM061547.1, read as the reverse complement.
CAACTAAAAATTCATAGGCTATGCAAATATATTTTTGTCCGTTTTAATTTATTAGTCTTAGCTCATTTGAGCAAGTACTTAAAGAAAAGAATATGTAGCTTACATTAGAATAAGTTTTCTACATCCCACCCCTCAAGGGTATGGCCATTTTCGACCTATGTAATCGTAAACTATTTTATACGCCTAGCTATTCTTTTAATATCTTAAAGAGTTACAACTAGCTGAAAAGAAAGACGACCGCACCTTCTTTGATGACAATGAGAGCATTTGAGTATCCCATACTTTTTGACATGATTTCATGATTCTCCGATGCACCTAGTGACTTCTTTTAACACATCTGATTCGAATCTAACCTCTGTTGGCTTCGTTATTACTCAGTCTTACTCGCTTTTACCTTCGTACCTGTTTCCATATCCTTTTTTTTCGAGAATATCTGCCTTCGTTCAGGCCCAGGAATCCCTCGCTTTTGGCGAAGGTCTTTATTTACCTTTTTCATTCCTACCTCAAAACTAGAAATTCAAAAACACTACTAGAATGACATGATAGCAAAACCTACAATAGAAAGCAAGACTAAAATGCATATACTTAACGACAAGGACAGAGCTACCCTTTGGCGAGGGGGTTCTAACCCCCTTCGACGAAAAGTTATACCATTTATACATGATTAAAATTATTTTTTATATGTATATAGTAGATGTTGAACCTCCTCGGTTTGTGTTCGTATGTTTATTTCTAAACCTCCTTAGTTAAAATCCTGGTTCTGCCACTGCTTTCCAACAAGAGAGCAGGACTGAAATAGCCGAAAGAGAGAACGCAAGAGTGATCAAATGCTAGTATATTTACAACATATCAGAAGAGAAACTTTGCAAGTCACAAACTATTAACTCTTTTAAGAGACAATTAAAAAAACTAAAGTTTGCACTTCCACAAGCACATACAATACCACTTTACATGTACTAACTTAGCTGTATCACATATACTGGCCAGTGTAACACTGTGATGCATGTCATACTTATTGCTCTCGTGGCCTGGCGAGCCAAAGAGAACTGAGAGCTCGAAGACGGGAGAAGTACTCGTTAATTGCAAGAAGCGCACGGGCAGATTGTCTGGTCGTCAGTAGGCGATGCATTTGTTGCAATGTTTGCTGACGCAGGCTGTCCGCCTGTTAAAAGTGCCAGAAAGATGCAACGACTTTTAGCTTCACGAATTTCGCTTCCAGAGACAAAATAAAACTAACACAACAAAACCAGAAATCTCTAAACGTGAAGTTGCTATAGCGAAATGAACATGACAGGCTATCTAGAATCATATAATTTACAAGGGCATACAGTGGCAAAAGGTCAATTATTGATTTAAAAACGTCTTCAAACATAAATTATGACCTCGTTAGAGGACATAAAAGAGGACAATGTACCAGAGTTCAAAGATAAATAGAAACAAAGACATATTCTGAAGTTTCAATAATGGCATGATACTTTCAGTTACAAGACCTCCAGAGTAACGTTTACTTGCGCCCCACTTCCACGTGGTCAAACATGAACGATCATTTGCACCAAAAGACCTCTTTATAATAACATTAGCACCAAAAGCCCATGATACAAAAGCTCCTACAACGGGCTTCAATAGTTTTTATCACCTTGGAGGGTATTTGGTAAAAGTTGGGATCAATAAGATTGTATACCAAACAATACAGTCTAAAACTAACTGAATCTCGCCTGCATAAGAGAGTTGTTTAGTAGTCCGCCTGCATAAGAGAGTTGCTTAGTAGTCCAAAGGTGCCCTTATCGGTTATCGCCAAAGCCATTTTAACAGTTGTACTGTCCTCTAGTAAATAAATTTCTTTAGAAGGCATCTCGAGCATAGCAGCTTTGCAAACTATAACCAATTTCAAACAGGCATCTAATTTCAGAGAAACGGACTATGCCAAACATAGATTATACAGCACAAACTCTCAACAAGCAGCTTACAAGAAAATTTTTAACTTTGAATTAGGCAGGGGCCGCGCGAACGCAGGCCCCCTCTACCACAAATTATGACGTAGGCTCGACCACTTGGGCCGACCTTAGGCAGGCACCCCTCCAATGTGCAATGGAGGTCACAAGCCTAGGCCATGGGTCTTATTGATCGCCCATTGACCCCGTCCAGGTAAGTATTTTTTCCTGTTAGCTCAGCACATCTCTTGTACTACTGCTTTTGCTCCACTGTTCTCTTAGATTAGAATGTGGGAGAATTACTCAAACTGGAATTACTCTCTTTAGTTGTCTGTTTGGAACGACAAAAGCTATTCTATCCTCTGAGAATCCTATACGGCTAGCTCAAGATGTAGGAATCTTTTCTCCTTCTATGCAACTGATTATAATTACAGCCATTACATTCTTATATCGCATCGTCTGCAGCATCTCCAGCTCACAGATCGTGTTAGCTTTTAGCTTCTTCAGACTTTTTCAGGTCAATTTTGTTCAGAGTATTATTCTACCCCTTTATTAGAGTCTAGAGGTTTACATGAGAATGTATACAGGACCATATGCTCCATTGATATTACAAACTGAAGGACCATAAGCAAACCTGCCATACCCCTACCTGTTTCAACAGATCTTACTCTTGCACAGTAACTAACGATTTTATTAATCACCAAGAATGAAACTAACATAACGACAGCCTAAATATACTCAACTAGACGTTTTCAGACAGAAATAAAAACTAACACAAGGGAACTATCTATTACATGGACAAATAATCGAAGTATACTTCCAAGGGAGGGCTACCAAATATTTAGATGAATAGGCTAGAATAGAATAGAAGACTACAAACTATTCAACTTAACATCAAACTAAAAGGGGCAAGTTTACAGGAGCTGTTTGATACCATGGGAAGCTCCAACATTGCAAGCATATGCCACATCCTTAGCTATAACTCTTCGGGTCCTTTCCAATCAGATCGCATGAACCCCTTGAGTGTAGACCATCTTGAATACCTGAGCTGCCTGAATTTAGATGTTGGTCCCAACTTTCTGGATTGTATCCTTGTTTCTTCAGCCATTGTAACAGTCTATTCCAAAAAGCTCTAGCAAACACGCATTCAACAAAGAAATCTTTTCTGGACAGAACACGCACCCAGCATCAAAGTCCATCCCCCAATTTTATAGTCTGTAACCAGAAGGCAACCTGTCTTGATAGTGCAGCCATAATGTAGAAATAGCTTTGCTCCTAGCTTCATTTCTGAAGATGAAAACTTCCCATGGCACCGTATGATCAAGTAGTTGCCGATAGACCAGTCCGATAATACTGCTTCTAGCACTTATAAGATGCTGAATTTGACCTTGTGCCCCTAGTACCAAATGATCTTCTGTACCATCCAACTAGCTTGAGTAGGGATTGGCGTTTGCCCCCCAGACTTGTTTTTATGTAACAAGTGTGCACCCATTTAATCCATGGTTTGTCTTACTTGTGTGCCAAATCCCAGTAACTTTTAGATAGAGCAGCTTTACTTCACAACTTGAGGTTAACGACGTTTAGTCCACCGACACACCTGGGAGAGCACAACCTATTCCATGATGCAAGATCCCTATTTGTAATCACATTAGCACCAGAACAAATGTAACTCCTTCAATAATTTTAATTAATCACCTTGGAGGGTATTTGGAAAAGTTGAGACCAATTCGATAATTTTAATCACCTCGGAGGGTATTCGGAAAAGCTGCCCTTATCGTTTATTGCCAATGCCATTTTAACAGTTTGTTCAGCCTCTAGTATAGTAGTAAGGCATCTACAGCATAGCAGCTAAGCAAACTATAACCACCCTTTCAAACAAGCATCAAATTTTAGAGAAATGGACTATGCCAAACTTAAATTATACAGCACAAAATCTCAACTGGCTGATTCTGCTGTGAAATGCAACCACAGTTAACAAGAAAATTTTGAGATTAGGATTGGGTAGGGGCCGTGCGGATGCAGGCCTACGCTACCACAAATTATGACGTGGGCCCGACCACTTGGGCCGACCTTAGGCATTCTCTTTTTGGCTTTCTGTTTGCAAAATAGAAAAAGGAAAATCAACAGATATTTGGTTCTCTGTTTTAAGACAACAATAACTATGAAGTAAGCAATAGTATTTTGCATCACAAGAACAGTATATATAAATTGATCATCAAAATTCAAGTGTCATGCTAGAGAAACATAGTAACGCAGCCAGCAACATGACTTCCTTCAGAATCTTCCTATTCTTATTACATCAAAATCAACAGTGTTTGGCAGCAACAGTCACCAAGTAGAAAAAGGTGAAAAATGCCATCATGGGTGGTAACATAAGTAAGACAAGTACCTTGTTTTCAAGAAGAGCCATGGCCTTTCGGGTCATGGCGCCGTAGATGATCGTTCTCAGCTCCTATCATGGTGCTTGGGATGGTCTAATGGTTGTTTGACAGACTTCAAATCTTCTTTGGTTATGAAAATTCATTATACTCCTGCTTCTATGGCTACTGAGCTTAGAGTTGTAATTATCACTAAGAAATCTACTTTCTTTTTTAACCCCTGTAGGAGCTCCCAACCTTTATGCATGACTCGAACTCACAACCTTCGGTTGAAAGTAGAAAGGTGTTTACCATCCGAGCAACTCACTCTTATTGGTCTAATCATTTTTTGGTTATGAAAATTCATCATTTATCATATTCCTGCCTTCTTTGGCTACTGAGCTTAGAGCTGTGATAATCACTAAGAAATCTACTCTTTTTTTTAACCCGTCCCCGGGAGCTTCCAACCTTTTCGCATGACTCGAACTCACAATTTTCGGTTGAAAGTAAAAGATGCTTACCATCCGAGCAACTCGATATTGGCCTGAGAAATCTACTCTTACAAAGGAGCCTAATTGTAGATTCTCAATTGAATGTGACAATCACCCACCAAAAAGTATTACTCAAAAAGTACTCCCACTTGGTCATAATTTGTGCCTAACCTTTTGAATTTCGAGTCTAACACAGTTTAAATTTAATCATAAATTTGAATCGAGTTCTCAAGTTCTTTAAAATAAAATTTGAAGTTTGTAAATTATACAATACAATTCAACTTGCTGAACAAAGCAGCAGCAAAATGGCACCTGTTGATGATAATAGTAAGGTTCATTTAAAGAGGTATAAGCCAACAATCTAAGTTATCAGCTAATGTGAGACAACTATATCATCTTTATCTTCCTTGTGTAATCCTTAATACTTGTGTTCAGCTTGACATTCACTCCAAATATTCACCAAGGAAACTGCAGAAACTCGTGTCACCGTCATTGGCATCTTCCCCCGTCATTTGCAATTACAACAGCTGCTCCATCCACAATTATTTCTGTATGACCTGATTCACAATGTAGCAATCTTTTCACCTCCTATGCAACTGATAATAATTACAGCCATTTACATTCATTTTTTATTTTTTTTGCAATTACCTCTAGTATAGCTATTGTGTTTTTTTTTGCAATCTATGACATAATTTCCAAACAGGCATTATGTTGTTCAACAAAAACACTGGTCAACGATTATATTATTCGATAATCAAACTTTCAACAAGTAGTTTCTGCTGTGAAACGGGTGGCATTTTATCTTATCAATCTCTTCATTGACAAAAAATTTAAGACTTTGAATTGGGCAGGGACCACGCAAACGCAGACCTGAACTCCATCCTGAACTCCAGGGATTACCAACAAATTCAGCCAGATAACTTCAATTCATATCAAAAGTTACAAGGCTTTCTTGATAAAGATCGTAGAATGTTTGTTTCACACACAAAGCTAAAGGTACTAGTCTACAAAATTGTCGGCCAAAGTAGTTTGAGAGAGCAAAAAAATTGAACTGAGATACATTAAAGCTCTCCTTCAAAGCTTTATATCACAGCTGTCAACTGCTGTCAAGGTCTTGCCTGAGAATATACTAAAGCTCCTTTGACAGTGACTCAGATCACATAAGATCCTAAAGCAAGTCATCAGAAGAGAATCAATACTGCAAATTGTGACGCAGTTCAAGATTGGCAGCTCAATGATAAGAGATGGTGCACTGCACTGCATAAGAAATCACATTAGCCAGCCCTCCGGATAGAACCTTTGGTCATATTACTTGCTCAAAGTATTCCCATCTTAACTTTTTGAACGTGTTCCCACATTCAGAGATTGATCATTGTGAGGGGGGTAGAAGGGAAATACTCTTCTTGAGGGTTTTCCGTGCTCGCCAGTGAACGGCTGCTGCAGTTTCTGATGTTCCCATCTGAGAAGTAGTTAAAAGAAAGAATCAGCACTAGATGCTTACTCATTTATCCATAGTCCATGACCATGAGTAACATAACTTTTACAAAGTGAACATAATAAATAGCAGCAAATACCCACAGTCCATGACCATGAGTAACATAACTTTTACAAAGTGAACATAATAAATAGCAGCAAATACAACTTTTCTATCCCCCCCCCCCAAAGGATGTGGCTCAATCAAGTGGGTTGAGAACCCAAGGTCCGGTAAAAAGCACCAAGTGATTTCTTCCTATCAGTCCAAGCCTTGGTGGATAGAGTTACCCGGTACTTGTGTTGGTGAGAGGTAGCAGGTACCCGTGGAATTATTCAATGTGCCGGAAGCTGACCCGAGCACCACGGTTATCCAAGAAAAACATGAATATGTCACTATTAGTAGATCATATAACAACATTATCAAACGAATGATTTATTTTTCCCAATTACCCACATCAAAGTGAACGGAGAGTACTAAGATGTGTGAGTTGCCTCATCTATTTTTTTTAGAGAATGAATTCGCGACCAAATACAAATTCCAAGTACATTTAAAAATATAAAATATTAGAGAGATGCCATCAGTAATTTTTATTTTATGTTCATCATGCACCCTTACGTGTGGGCATGATTCTTTATCATGAATCAATTGGAAATAACTGCTTATGCGTTGACAATAAGACTTAGAACTCGTGAACTTTATAACTGTGTCTAGATGTGATCATTTAAAAGCTTAACTTGTAAGAGAGAAGACACTTCTGTTTGTTCAATTTGGGTTTACAATCGAAGTTGAAACAGCGCACGTCTTTTTCCTCGAATTCCCATCATATCTCTGAACATTCTTCTGCTATTTGTCTTAGTGAGAAAAATAATGTGCTCATCAAGGAGGAGGAGAAGGAGAAGGAAAGATTGCCTACCTTGACTTCCATATTGTAATAGTCTTGCCACAATCCGACATCATGATCATAAGTTGTGACTGCAGTGTCAAACAATTTTCGGGCATTGCCAAGACTAATCTTATCTCCATTAGATGCAAGGTTCAATTCCAGCTCAATGCAATTCTTATATAAAGAAAGTCCAGGATGTGGTAAAGCAAGGAATCTGCACAAGGCAGTCATATGTCAGTCTGAACATATACCGTTAGTGCTCTTTAAAGAACACAAATGAAACATCACCTAGCATCATAGCACCCCTAAAATTGATCCCACACGTTGGAACAAGTTTTGATTAAAATAATACTGAAAAACAAAGCCTAGGTATTGCTTAAACATCAAGTTACTCAATACTGAAGTTTTGATTAAATGTCACCAGGTATTGATTACTCAATACCTGGAAGTCCCTGAATTTTAAATAACCAATATCAAGTTGGAGATTTGCATCAAGGAATAACCAGGTTAACCTTTTTGATACCAGTAAGCAAGTGTGAACTAACACGGTACCTAACCTAAATCAACTTCAGAAAATAATTGATTAGTTAATGCAATAGTGAAGGACCATGATTGGTTCATAAAGTGATCCAGTTGGAAGAGGGTTCATTTTGTAGACCGTATTCCCTTAACCTAAAAAAGTGGCTCAGCACATTTCTCCACGCTCTTAAACAAGTCTATCAGATTAACGTATAAGAACAGATTCACTATAACAGAATAGTTTATCAAACATAGATGATTGCACTGTATATACATGACAATAATCAATCAGCACTAGCATACCTCTTATATAACTCTCTAGCACTCTCAAATCCATTGCTTTGCAGAACAAAATTGACGATGGTAGCAGAGAGGGAAAACCCATCATCACTTCCACCATATTTGGCCAGTGAAATCATAGAGATCTCAACCAACTTGTGAAAGAACTTCTTATGAGTGGAGAAATATTTGAGTGCCTGCATAATATGTAATGTAAATGGATCTTAAGATTTGTTTTGGAGTAAATGGATCTAAGAAGCTAAAGCTAATAAATATTCCACTCTTTCGAAACTAGTAAAACTAAAGCATCGAAGGAAATCAAACGGAATGGCATGTACTCAAAAGAAAAGTTAAAATGATAAATAAAGAGGATTCTTGTGCTTGATCAAAATACCATGGAACTGGCTCCAAGAGATCCTTTTTTTGGGCTCAGCTAGAGCTTCTATCCTAACAACTGCTGAGAAAGAATTTAGTGTTTTTGTTGGGTAAAATTAGTTTAGTCTCCAGTCTCCACATAGACAAGGACAAATCACGCACTTCTTATGAATGCTACTCTATGCCAAAAACAGACAAAAACAACAGTGAAACTGTGTTGCCACATGCATCCGTCATTTACTTATACGTCTCCAACATGCTAACATATGCTCAACAATGTAACATGCACTGAACTCAATGGGATCTGCATCTGCCAACATATAAATACTGCTCAAACTTGCATTATAAATGTAATCACATAAAGCCCTCAATGAATACTTACCTATTCTAAATTAAGTAAGAAAAGCAAATAGAAAAAGAAAAACATAACAAAAAAGCGAGTGAAACGGTGTAGTGATGTGCATGTCTCAACCACTGATACATCTCCACATACCCAACATAACGTGCACTGAATGGAATCTGCTGAAATGTAAGCGCTGCCCAGACATGCATCTTATATGTAGGATACTCTATTGTATGTATCAAGCCTTAATGCTCGCAAAAGGAATCAATTAAAATAACAGAAGATCTTATTTTTCTTAGAAACAGTAGATTAATCATCAGTACAAAGATAGAGAATTACATGTCAAAAAAGAAGCAAAAGATATACCCTTGCTCAGCTTACAAGTAATCAGTAATATCTAGGAAGGACTCAGCTTCATCTACATAATTTTCTCTACACCAAATATGAAATAGCAGAAGAAATATTGATATATGCAACTGGAAAGCAAGATCATATATCACAGCTAACACAGAAAGAGCAATACAATTTTTATCACCATTATATAATGCATGACAAAGACTCTATCAGGGAAAGGTTTAAGCTTTGGCCTACCATAAGCCATATGGTTTCTGCTTCTGATATGGGCACTTCCAATAGAACATTTCTCAGGGGTTCAAAGAAAGAAGACAGAGCTGCCTTATTTGGAGTATAGTTATTCTCGATAAATCTCATTTCTGTTGAGAACCGTAAAGCCCATAGCCGCACTGCTTCTGAAAATTTTCCAGAACAAAATTTAGCCGCCAAAGTCCTAGCTTCATCTACTTTTTCAAGTTGCAGTAGAAAAGAAACATGCTGACAAGCAAGATCCTCTGTGATGCACCCCATTGTTTCAGCCTTTTCATATACTACCAAGAGCTGTGAAATAGGATCCATACCATGACTAGCTGCACTGAAGTGCTCAGAAGATTGACTTCCCTGATTTTTAAAATGGATGACATCCATCAAGAACTTTGCATAACAATCAAACATTGAGGCCAAAGGCACAAATTCTAAACCCTCCTCATAAACCTACAAAATTGATGCAGGAAGCCTTGTCAGCAAGGTACAGATATAAACCATAAAAAGAGAACAGCAGCTAATGAAATCTCCAAACCTCTCACCTCTCCACCCCCACCCCCCACCCCCTCACCCCCCAAAAAAAGAAAATACAACAATCATGATACAGCTGCCTGCACCTGCTAATGAATGGAGAAAATTATACAGGATATTCTGCAAAACAGTGATTTACTACCAGTGCACTGAAAGAGTACATCAAATCATAAAACTAAAAGAAAGGGAGATCTCCAACAGTTGGGCACAAGCATCATCATGTTTCATCTGCAACCAAAGACTTTTGGTAGATGTCATCTAAATTAGCCACTGCAGAAGTACAAAATTGTCCTCGACAGTAAAGTTCAAATAGCATGCTCTGTTGCACATGAAGGAACAATCTTCCCACCACACTAGAAGGGACACTCAGAAGGGTAATTCCAGAATTTATGCCGCTTTTTCTTAGACTGGAGAATTGGAGCAAACAATGACTGAGGATAAACCTTCCATTTCAAAATAGCAAGCCTAAATTTCTGGCAAACAAATGTCCTTTTCACACGATCTTCGATAAAACAGATCCAGAAATTATTACATTAGACAGGCAATATAGGGATTGGATTATAACATCAAAATCGAACATGTGGATAAGGTTTAGAATTACCTGAATTGCTCTGCTTAATTGATCAGCTGTCACTCCTTCAGTACTCTCTGGATTATTAAGATCAATCACTTCCTGTCTTGCAAGCCAATCCCAATATTTTGGTTCTTTTGAAAAGTCTCTTTTCATATCAGCAAGTATCTCATTTCTCATATCTTCTGAATGAGCTAAATTTGTTGCTTCTAGTATCTCAAGAAACTGTGTTCTTAAACTGAAACTGGAAGGGAGGGCTTTTATAGAACCACTGTAAACTGTCTGAAGAACACTTAAACCTTGTTCCCTAAATAAATCTAGTCTCTCCTTTGAGTCTCCGTCGTGAAGGTTGGATAATTTGTCATCCTCTCTTTTATCATCAAGGGCCATAAATAATTCCTTGTTTTCATTTCTCCACTGTTCCTCTTTAGCATTTTTGCCAGAATGAGCCAGTGTTCCCTTATCTTCTCCTAGCACAACTTTGCGGGTCTTTAATTTATTTAGGTACGTAAGCTCCATTCGGAGATATTCTACCCACAGATCCTCAGAAGTTGGACAAGCTCTCAAGCCGCTATGCATTAGGGCACGAGCAGCAGCAGCATTTAAGTTGTTATCGAATTCCCAAGCTGCAGCATATATCCATACTCCAGGCACCTTAGGATGAAACCTAATTGCCTGTGCAAGGGCCTGTTAAAGAACAATAGGCATGAGAAAAGCATAAGGCATCCGAGAACACAGTTTTTCAACATTTTCAACATTTAATGAGTTGACACGGAGAACACCATCCAAGTTAAAACACTCCCACTGCTCGCTCCAAATCCTACTTGAACCATTGGCAAATTTAAATCTGATTAAATATGTATCTAGCATATAGTAAAAAGCCTTGGTTAGCTATTCACCTTTCTCCACAACCATGTACCCAGTTAGACTCTAGCTGGTTTTAACTATCAAGAGAATTCAGATGCACTTATACAAGAACAAGCTCTCATAGTTCTTTTTCAGTCAAACAAACAACCTAGCGATTTTTAGAGAACTTTGTGCCACTGGAATTCATAAATATAGGAGGAAAATCAACATCAGATGGATTTGACCATGTTGCAAATGATCATAAGCAAGTGCATAAATACAAGTAAGAGAACCAATGATTAAGAAATATATATTGTTCGTTAAATCCTAAGAAAAGTTGTTAGAAACTAGAAATACAGAATAGGCACAGTAAACAAACTTTGTAATCACGGTTTAGTGTGTTGACTGCTATGATTTACAACTACACACAAAAAAATCACATTTAAAGCCTGCAGCTTTGGACTTATAAGTAGCAAACAAGTTCATAAACCTCATGAATCTGCACAAGGTGCAGAGCTAATACATTACAGACAACCCTCAATGCTTGACAAATGCAACCTTATCAAATAAAAAAAAAGACATTTCAACAGTAATAAAAGAAAAATTAACTGCCTTCCATTATACTCATTATCTTATCCTAAGCTCTTTATTTCCAATGTTTTGGAACTTGTTTGCTCTCTAATATGATATAATCTTATCAAGAATCAATCACTCAACTATGCCTCAGTGCCAAATACTCCCTCCATTTCAATTGGTTTGTCTAATTTTTCTTTTTAGTCCGTTTCAAAAAGAATGTCTCTTTTCATGGCATGTTTAAGACCAAAAGATTAAAAGGCATTTTGGTACATTTAATATATCTTTAATTTAAGAGTTTCTTCACTTTCTTAAACTCCATGCCAAGTCAAAATAGGACAAACAAATTGAAACGGAGGGAGTAACTTTGTCCTGGCACTCCAAAAGTAAGGAATTACTCATATTATAAGACAATTTAGGAACTCTCTAAAAGTCTGGCTTATGGAATAATAACTAGTTTAACGGAAAATTCACCTTCACAATCAGATTTGGACACACTATTAAATGAATGTCGGTTACTATTAACCAAGAGAAAGAACAAAACATCACTGAAATACAATCATATCAATTGAGACAAATATCATAACTTTGAAGAGGAAAAGTCTATTTAAAATTCATGCTAGTATCTTTAAATAAATTGAGTCCTGAAAAAATCAAAACTTTCAAAATTAGCAAGGACATCCATATTGACAAATTGAAATACATGTATCTATGTTATGCACAGGTGATAATATACCCATAAAGAGGTTAAGAGAGTAAGAGTTAATATTATTACATTACAAAGTATCTACCGTAAAATTACACGTATTTAAAGTAACAACAAGAAGATGCACACGGAACTTGAGTTTCAAATAAGCAGGTTTCGTAAACATACCTTCTTCATTCGACCATTCCTTCGGTCCCTACAAAACTCCAAATACTGAAACCAAAGCTCTATATCTCCCTTAAACCTTCTCGTAGCGAGCCTGTAAATGTCAATAATCCTGGAAACGCCAGCATAATCCGAAGCCGATTTTTTCAACTTCCTATCGCCAGTTTTTTTCATGAGAGCTTTCTTACGTAGAAGTCGTAGAGAATCGAGACTTTTTTCATAGTCAATGTATGCTACAAAATCCTGTTTCAATGGTCTAGGCCTCTTCAACCTGTACTCAAATTTGCGGCGCTGTTTCACTATTTCTTCTATTTCTTGGTGGCTAAATAGGCCGCGCTTTTCAAGGTCGTCTAGCTCGTGGAGCATTCGCTCCATCTTGTACTGTACCACATCCGCCATCTTTGCTTTCTCTTCTTCTGTCCCTTCAAAACTGGAGAAAGAAAACGTAGTAGAAGTCGACGATTAAGGCACTTTGTTCAGTCTAACTATCTTTGGGAATTTATTATAAAATTATCCGTTACTACTTTTTGTTCAAATATATTCAATGAATAAGTTAAAAACAATATGAGTCAGTGGTCACATTTTTTAACTATAAGGCTGTAACCCATAATTGTTAACTTACCAATATTTGTTTTGACATAATCTTAAACACATGCAGAATCCAGAGGCAGAGTCTGCTTTTCTTAGCTATGAAAAGAATTAACCAATAAATTATTATTCGTTTAGGTTTAGGTCCAAATATATAGGCCGCCTTTGTGTGGATCAAGCCAAACTTTGTATAAGCATATATTATGGGTTAGAAATTGGACAGAATTGAAGATGAAGCAGAAGAATTTTAGATGATAAGTCTTTAAAGTAAGATTGAGCAGTAAGAAGAGCAAAAATTATTACTTGTGAGCGCAACAACAAAAGCCGATCAGCAAATCGTCTTTGGCCGTCTCTAGCCTCTTCAGTTTTCATCACATAATATCGACTTTTGGGTCTACTGACATTTTCCGTTTGAGAGACGGAGAGAGTGAGAATGAGAATAAACCTAAGTCTAGGGTAAGTTATGACTAATGACAGTGGGCTTGGGAAATGGGATTATTGGGCTACGCGGTGGGATAATGGAAATTATATATGGGCTGTCTATTTGACTATCCGGTTATCGGGCCGGATGGTCCGATATAAATTTTCCCGTTAATGAAAAATTTGAAATCGTCACTCAAATCAATAAGTTAAAAAATGGAAAAAATGAACCTGAGCACTAGCAGCTGCTGATTTGGAATTTCTTCTATTGAACTTGGAAATACTACCACCAAATAAATCATTATTTATAATGAAGACCCAAACGAACTCTTATTTTTAAATTTCATAGGAAAACCACAAACCCCATGTTGATTATAATACCTATGATGATGATTAATATCACCATAATTCAAAAGTGATGGGAAAAATCCTGCCTTGATCATCATGGATTTCTTGATTTTTAAAAAAAAAAAAAAAAATTGAGAAGTTTGAATTGGGACTTGAGATTGGAAATTGGGAATGTGAAAATGGCCACAAAAGAACAGGCGGCTAAGCTTGTTGACCTTTATGTAGAATGACATTAACTGATTCCTTGGATGACAAAGAAACTAAATTTGTGGCAATACGTGTCAAATGTTGGACCAAATAGGAATATAATATAGGATAAATCCTATTCAAATTATAAAGTAATTTTATTTTGATATTTTTGTCCCTTTTATTTTAAATTTAAAATTCTTATTTTATTACTCTTTTTCAATACATTGAAAACTATCCCAATACATGAGAATTGACAAATTAACATAATTTTCATAAATATGATTGCATAGTACTTATTGATTGAAAAGAATAGTGTAGGATAAAAATAAAAATAAAAATATAAAATTAATTAATTATATTCTCATATATCCAAAATTAGTGTGACCAAAGTAGTATTATCTGAAATTTTTAATTTAATATTATATATTTATGTATCATATCTACTTAATTATGTATTTTATCATATAAATAATTTTTATTTTTTAATATTTAATAAATTTTATATCTCTTTATTTTATATAGATAAGTAGGAGGTATATATATATATATTAAAACCTATCAATATTTGAATAACTTTTTGTTTTTTATTTTTGTTGAAATCTGATTCGTAGTTTAGTATTAAACAAAATAAGCAATTATCGAAATTTTCAACCCAAAAAGTTAATTATTTTTTTATGAACTCTATTGTACAATTTTAATTATGCTATAATTTTTCTCATGATAATTTAAATAATTTTTTTTTCATTTCAAAATTTTTTTATCTATTTTTAGAAGTACAGCGGAAAGAAGTCAACATAACTTTTGAAAATTTCGCAGCAAAATTTTCTTAGTTGATAAAAAAAATTACCCTATATTAATGTTACACTTAAATTATATATAAATGATAAGAAAAATACATAAAGAAAAGAATAAAAATTATTTACGAGTTTTAAAACTAAAAGTTTGCATTAAATAATTTTTAATATATTATGAAAATATTTTAATAAAAAACAATAAAAATTTAAAACACTTTAGACGTGATAGACATAGACAAGTTATAAAAATCATATAGTTCATAAGTATCGACTTTAATTAACAATAACCTAAGAGAGTCACACATTGATGTTGTAATTTTGTGTTACTATGTTACGCCGATTTGATAAAATAGGAACCATTATTTATATTTTTATTAATATATATGACTTCTAATTAAGGAACTATATTAATTTTTATGTTTATATAAATTTAAACTGCATATTTGAATAGATTTTTAAAAAATATATATATAGTTTAAAAATATTTCAATAGTGATAGTCAGAGCTCAAATTACTCTAGACATGATAGATATCGACCCAAAATAAAAATCATATAGTTCAAAAAAAGTCGATATTGGTTAAACATCAATTCAAGAAAGTCACACATTAATGTTATGGTCTTGCGATCCTACGCACTTTAATTATTATATTTGTTAACTGGTGAATTAAAAATTTAATTATTAACTGGAAATCATTAATTATATTTGTTATTAATATGAACTTTAACTACGTAATTTTATTTTTATATTTAAAATCGAACAACATATTTAAATAGTTTTAAAATATAATTAAGAAATATTTCTATAACGATTGTCTAAATTCAAAATTCCTTAGACATGATAGATATTAGCACATTATAAAAATCATAGAGTTCATAATTATTGACCCTAGTAAACATCAACCTAAAATAATCACTCATTATAGATGTTAAGCTAACCATTGTCATAATTTTCTAGTACTCTAAATAAAAATTAACTATGTTCACATTTAATTGTGTTCACATTTCTTAATAACCCAAAGTAGAAATATTGATTAATTATAATATTTTGTTTGAAATAATTTATTATGGCTACAACCAACAAGTTGAGGTTACTATTGCTAAATTAGCTTTTATCGTGTGAAAAATATTTTTTTTCACTTACACTAGCTATGTTGTAGGTGAAAATTAAAAAGAATAGAAAAATTGAATAACTGAAATCAATGATAGGTAAAATTTATCTGTTATTATATAACATTGATTCTGTCACATAAAAAAATTCAAACATAAACGTCATTTAACTTTAAAAATTAATATGTTTGTGACATAAAAATATTATATCTTTAAAATTTAGAACACAAAAATTATTTGACCATAATTTTTGTGTACTATTAAAAAATAACAAAGTAAAGGACATATAATAGCTATAATAGTGATTTTATGAAATTGATTTGAGACACATAATAAATACTAATTCTCATAGCACTTAATTAGGATAAGCTTGTGTGAGACTTATTAAAATTATGTTTAGATTTGATATAATTAGTTAATCCAAGTTAATATAATTACTTATTTTTAAAAATTACATTTAAAATTTACAAACTATAAAATTGGATTCAATCGTCGACAACTCTAATGACACTTCAAATACTCTATATGTGAGACAAGGCTATCAATTAATTTTAATCGTGTATATATATATGTGTGTGCGTGTGTGTGTGTGTGTGCATGCTTAAGATACTGAAATAGCTCATTATTAGTATCAAATCAATAATAATTCATACAAGCTAAATCTTCTAATCGATAATTAAGTCAAAAAAATAAAATTTATTTTATTCATTTTTCTCTTTATAAAGAGGTTTTCTTTCATCCAAAAATTGACTATAATTTCTTACATAGATTTCATTTCAAAATACTGATCTTCTATCGACACCATTGTAATAAAGGTATTATTATCGAACAAACATAACGTAACACTTAGTGAAATTAATTTCCTTAAAATTAATATAATTAGTTGATCAAATGCAATTAAATTTAATTATCGATTTATTTAGATATAAATTATTGTATAGAAACACTTTTATAATTATTATGTTGAGTTATTAATCCTTGTTCAACTAACAATAATTACATTTGTTGTAATTATTAGTTAATTCAATTAAACAATAGACCATAAAAGTATTATTTCAATAAATAACATTTGAGAGTCATAACAATTATCAAAATATCTGATCAAGATAAAAACTTAAGTTTAAACGCAGTAAAATTTTGTTTGAATCGGCTATAATTAGTCAATTAAAAATAATTACATTATAATCACTGATCTATTTAAATTATATTTCAAATTTACTTGTAAGACTCGTTAAGATTGTATCAAATCAAATCAAATGATTAAAAATATAATTTAATTAGATCGGCAAATATATTACTGTGATGAAACTCAGTGTTTGATTTTATGATAAAAAAAATTAATCACTATGTAGACACAATATAAATTTAGTATTGTATTTTTGAAATCTTTTTTCAAAGAAGTTTATTCGACCTAGTTAACAACAACCTAAGAGATTACTAATAAATTAATAGTGTAGTTTTCGTGCCTGTATTTTATGTCAATTTGACAACTTATGAATCATTATTTATATTTTCTATTAATATGAGCTCTAAATAAGTAATTTTATAAATTATTATGTTTGAATAAAATTTAAAATATATATAGTTAATTTTTTTAAAATGTAACTTTTAAATATTTCAATAGCAACACTCAAAATTCAAAGTACTTTAGTTATGATAGACATTGACATATTATAGAAATCACGAAAATTATACAATTCATAAGTGTCGATCCTAATTATGAAAATCAAGCATAGATATGCTATATTATAAAAATCTTACACCTATACTTTCTGTAATATTATACCTATTTTTTTTAAAAAAATTAAAATTATGTATAAAACAATTTTAAAGTGAAAGAATAAAATAAACTATTACATTTAAATAAAATTACAAATAACTTAAGTATTTAAAGTGAAAACAAATTATTACTAATAGTTGGTTTATCCTATTAAATAATTTGTATCATTTCATATCACACTCATCAGACACCAAAAAAATTATTTTATAAAATAAATAAATTATACATTTACTAACTTTTTATTTTAAATTATTCTCAAAGTAAAAATAAAAAGAAAAAAATAACAATTTAGCTTCTTTCATCAATTTCTCTCCGAACTAAAAGGTGTCGCATGGATATTTAACCTCTTTCATCATTAGATTTTTTTATTACTATTTTAGGTTTTGCTTTTTAATCTTAATTTTTTATTTTACATTATTTATGTTTCATTTCCTTTCTTTTTATTTGTCAATCATTACTTCTTCTAATTTTATGTTATGTCACGTATTTTTATTATTATTTATTTATTTATTCATCTAGCATAACTGATTAACTACACTATTATTTTAATTATTGAATTAAAATAGAATTTTATTATTGAACAAGGCTATAGATTCATATTTTCTTTTCTTTTGAATTAAATTACGTTGTTCATGAAAAAATATCGAAAAACATGAATCAATTATTTTTGTAAAATTAGTTATAAATATATTTATTTATTTATTAATATATTTTTAATAAATAATATATGTATCTTGAATATCAAATTAGTATCATTTATAAGGGTTTGTTGCTATCAAATACGAGTCTTACTTTAGAAATGGTGGACATCAACACATTATAGAAATCATAAAACTCATATAGTTCATGTGTGTCAATCTAGTTAACAACAATCCTAAAAAGTCTTCCGCTAATATTGTGGGGGGCTATGCTGTCGTGTTACGCCGATTTGATAACTTGCAAATTATCATTTATATATGTTATTAATATGACCTCTAATTATTAATTATGTTTAAATTATTTTTCTATAGTCGTGGTGTTCGAGCCAACTTGCAATAAATTTAAACTATATATTTAAATAATTTGAATAATAATAACAACAGTCAAAATTCCACACACACTTTAGACATAACAGACGTCGACACATTATAGAATCCTAAAAATTATATAGTTCACATGTGTTGACCCTAGTTAACAACAACTCTGGCTATCAAGACGCGTTAATGTTGTAGCCTTAGACCCTTAGGTTATGCTGATTTGATAATTTGTGAATCATTACTGATAATTTTTATGAATATGTCCTTTAATTAAGCAATTTTATTAAATTTTATATTTAAATAAATTTTAATTTTATTTCAATAATTTTTAAATATAATTTCAAAATATTTCAATATCGACAGTCAAAATTCAAATCACTTTAAAATGAGAGACATCGACATATTATAAAAATCGTACAATTCACATATTTTGATCCTAGTTAACATCAACTCATGAGAGTCATGCATTGATGTTATCGTCTTACGTCCTTATGTTACGTCGATTTTATAATTTGCAAATTATAATTTATATTTGTTATTAATATGAACTCTAATTAAGTAATATTATATTTAAATAAAATTTAAGCTATATATTTAGATAAATTTTAAATATAATTTAATATATTTCATTAACGACCGTCAAAATTCAAAGTATTATACACATAATATATATTGACACATTATGGAAATTGTGAAAATCACAAAATTCACATTTGTGGACCCTAGTTAACAACAACTAAAGATATCAAGACGCATTATTGTTGTAATTTTGTACCTCTATATTTCGGTAATTTGATAACTTGTGAATATTACTTATATTCACTTTTAATATATCCTCTAATTAAATAGTTTTAATTAATTATTATATTTTAATAAATTTAAACTATATTTTAATAATTTATAAGTCTAATTTAAAAATATTTCAATAATAATAATCAAAATTCAAAATATTTTAGACATGATAAACATTGACATATTATAAAAATCATATTTTTCATATTCGTTGAACCTAGTTCATGTTTTAAGAAAAACACTTTTGTGATAAACTTTAGAATAAAATGACTTTTATATAATAAATAAATAAATAAATAAATTTCTGTGATAAATTCAAAATTTAGTTAACCACTAATGTCCTTTACCCAAAAATATTTTAAAGAATTATGATCAATATATAATAATATTAGTTTTAAATTTTGATAAAAAAAGAAAGACTAAAGAGAAATTGAGGGAGATGGACGAAGAGGGAGGGTGTGATTAGATAGAAGGTGAAATTAAGGTGGGTCTCCCATTTTAAAGTTAAATAAATACTCCTCTTTCATATTTGATGATAGTCATAATTTATTCAACATAAATTTTAGTTATATTTAACTTCTTGAATTTAGAAGATAGTAAAGATTTATTTAGTTTTTAAAAGGAAAAGGTTAGTATAGTCTTTATACATTTATGACCATTTTTGGGCCAAAAAATTATGGCAAAAAATATGTACTCTAATTAAATAATTTTATTAATTATTATATTTAAACTATATTTAAATAATTTTTAAATTTTGGAAGTGTAATTTGAAAATATTTCAGTATTGGCAACCAAAATTCAAAATACTTTAAATATAATAAACGCTGACACATTATAAAAATTATATTGTTCATATTTATCAACCCTAGCTAATGTTTTAAAAAAATGTGATAAACTTTAGAATTGAATGACTTTTATATAATAATAAATTTATTATTGTGATAAGTTCAAAATTAGTTAATCATAGACGAACTTTTTCTAAAAATATTTTAAAAGATTATGATCAATATATTAATAATCGTTGATGAACTTTTCTAATTTTTTTTTAAATAATTATGATCAATGTAGTAATAAAACCAGTTTTAAATTTTGATTTAAAAAAAAAAAGACTAAATTGAAGATCGAGGGAGAAGGATGAAAATGCAATGGGTGAAGTTAGATTTGATATGGATTTTATTTGTGATTCAAGAACCGTTAGTGACGTATTTCTTGATCGTGGAAAGATTTGAATATGGATCTCCATGAAAGGAGGGTTTGGGGAATTTTTTTTGATGTATTTGATTATATAAAAGACAGTGTTTTGACCCCTTTGTGATATTTCATGAGTTTGTGAAATTATCGAGAGATATTCGAAATGTTTGATCTGAATATCTCATTAATCTGTGAGATATTTAAGATTCTCTTTAAGGGAATATATTACCCTTTAAATAGGCATAATTTAGGATTTCGGATAAAATTGTCTCCAAAACTCTAATAGAACTTGGATTCGTCTTGTAGAATTCACCAAAGTTCAATGTCTACAAATATGTACAATAAATTTTTATAGTTCGACCTTTTTAAAATTCTGCACATAATGAAAGTTTTACTGCTCCGTACCCCCCTTGTAGCAATACTATAACTATTAGTGTGAACAGATACCTGCTACTTATTAATCTTCTACTTAATTTGTATCCTTCAGTTCACAACTTACTACCTAATATCGTATTCTCGATAAGCTAAAATTACGTCATGTCCAATTCAATTAGGGAAATATGTTTATATTCTCCTGGCTATTTATCTTATTCTTAATATCCTCCAGTCTTTCTTAGAGGATGTACCAAAACACTCAATCCCCCTAGGCAAAACTCCTCTATAACAAATACTGCACCAAGTACCAAATTGAACCTAAGAAAAGGATTTGCTCAAGAACTTGGAAATGTATCAAGGAGGGATGGGATATCTGTCTCCAAAATCAGAGGTGGGTTATCCATAAAGGTAGTAGAGTCAGATTTTTTGGGGACAAATGTATCCCTAACCATAGCGCCATTAGAAACAACATTTATGGCCCCCTGAATAAGGATGAAGATAGACTCACTGTCAGTCAGCTTCATAATAGGGGGACTTGGAATTTAGACCTCCTTTCTTTTGACCTCCCCCACCATCTCCAAAGCACTATCAAGAGTACCTACTTCCCCTCCCAAGTAGTGTTTGAAGATAAGCTTATTTGGGACTCCACTTCTGATGGTAAATTCTCCATTGCTAGTGCCTATAAGACTCTTCAAGGAAGACATAGTCCCACTGAAGCTGACTATAATAGTGATTTTCTCTGGGTCTAGAGACCCTCCTTTGGCTCATGCTCCACAAGAGATTGCCTACTGTTAGTTACCTTAATCACTTAGGCATGTCTGTCTCTCCCCATTGCAAACATTGCCCTAACATTGAGGAAGACATCACCCACACTTTCTTCCAATGTCCCAAGGTTGTTGCCTTCTGGAGCAGCATGGCAAGGCACAACCTTTTCATTGCCAGTTTTGATTCACGCTCCCTTAACTCTTCTAACTGGACTAACACGTGGAAAGCCATATCCAATAAACCCTTCAACAATTGGTTCAATTAGGATTCCATCCTTCCCTTCTGCTTGTGGAATATTTGGTTATGTAGGAATGATAATCTGTTTAACCACAAAGATAACCCCATCTCTGTGCAGAGAACTGTTGCTATTGCCACAAAATTTGTTATGCTCACTGATGAAAGAACTAAAAGAGCTAAGCCTACCACTGTTGTACAGTTGAAATGGAACCCACCCATACAAGGTACCTCAACACTGACACCAGTGTAAAAAAACAAACGGGGCCGGGCAAGATCGGGGTCGTCTTTAGAGACCATAAGGTCTTCATGTATTAACTCAACTTAATTATTAATTTTATGCACCCCTTTAACCAAAAGAAAAAAAAAAGGTGTAAAGCCCTCACATTTACATATAAAAGACTTAAGTGGAAATGATCAGTATTACAAAAAGTTGGAGGAATATCTCTTCAATTCTCAAACAAACAAATCGAGAAGATTGCCAATTCAAAATAGTATAAAAATTTAGAGAAATATCTCTTTAATACTTAACAAATAAATTGAGAAGATTGGCGGTTCAAAACAGTATAAAAATTTGGAGAAATATTTCTTTAATTCTCAAACAAACAAATCGAGATGGATTGGCGATTCAAAATAGTATAAAAAGTTGGAGAAATATCTCTTTAATTCTTAACAAACAAATTGGGGGAAATGAAAACTATAAAAAGTTGGAGAAATATCTCTTTAATTCTTAACAAATAAATTGGGGGAAATGAAAACTCGAAACACCGCAAAAAAATATCTCAAACAAACAAAACGAGAAGATCATTAATTCAAACACTACAAAAAGCTTGGAGAAATGTCTTTTCAATCTCAAACAAACAAATTCAGAGAAAGGCAAACTCAAAGCACTACAAAATCTTAAAGGATCGGCTCAATACAATTAGGCTAAAGTCAAAAAATTTAAAAATATCATAAACATTTCTAATAAAATTCATGTATTTTTTTCCAAAGTTCACTCTTTTAACTTTTAATAAAAGACTTTTATAATAAAAGCTATAAAGTTATCCTTTTGAATATTAATTCATCCAATATATTTTTTATGGATAACTGAAAATAATTGATTTAAAAAGTTGAGTTTAAAATAGTATAAAAAATTATCTAGGCAGGAAAAAGGCAGAAAAAATGTATGGAACAAAAAAAAAGCCATAATCAATGGGGTTGTATATGCACTAAATAATAAAAAATAGAATTTTGGGTTGTATATGTACTAAATAATAAAAAATAGAAATTTGGGTTGTATATGTACTAAATAATAAAAAAAAGAAATTTAACTCAACTACTTGTTCATTTGAACAATTCAAACTAAAATCTTTAAAAAACTTTGAAAATAATAGAGTTACATTCCATGTTCAAGTTTTTTTAATAGTATAAATATTCTAAATTTTTATATAATACAAAAATGGTAATAAATTGATATTGAGCCTAACTCAACTCGGAAGAGAAAAATTGTGTAAGTAGACGATTTTTTTTCTTCTCTCATCCTATAGATATGGGACTTAACAAAGATGCTACAATACGTATTACAAAGTTGCAATTAATATTTAGAAAACGTTCATTATTTTTTAATACAGTCATGACATTAGAAATATAATAAATTTTATTTTCAAATGTTTAAGTTTTTAGTTAAAGACATTAATACTTATTTGATATTTTAGAACTTTGAATTAAATTATCTAAACCATACTATTAACAATAAAAATTCTGAAAATGAGAATCAATGTATTGAATTGCAACAAATATATAAGAAGATAATGACCCTTTGAATATAACCTATAAAAATTTAAGAGTGATAACATGTTTAAATCTCTTCGGGAAACTTCAACAATATTTACGATTCCTAAAATAAATAATGCACAAAATGAAGAGAAAAATAATTCAAACATATTAAGGAGTATTCATTTGTTCAAAACACAAATGCATTATCTTAGTAAGACGAAATCAAATCAAACAGGAAGACAACATATCTGGCCACCGTAAAATATGAAAAATCTGGCCAAAACACATCAAAATTATTTTAAAACCAAAAAATTATTTTGTATCGTGCATGGCAGCCAAACACATATTTGAAGACTAACGAGGTCAGAATCCCGCGAGTTAAACACATACAATACCCAACCCAATAACAGGTTATATGAATCCGCCCAACAGCCTCTGGCAGTACACAAAACAACACAAGAATGTTGCAAACACAAGCTGAAACGAGGAAAAACAACCATGGTCCGGACAACGTTGTTGTATCCATACAACGTCGCTGCATCCATACTCCCCAACGCCAAACATCACCGTAGCAAGAATAAGCGAGGAGTAAGCTGAATATACAAAATAACACTCAGAGATACTCATAATAAACCAAGACAATGATACAGTATTTCTCCACTCAAACGGAGACGGAAGACTTCACAGTACTGCTACACGTCTTTACTTGGCCAAGCACAATATACTTTACCGTATTGATACTTAGTGAGGTGAGAGTAAATTTCTTCATTGAAATCAACTGATGCTGTGATGTGATTGTAGGTCCAGTACCTGCTAAAATAACTCGTATTTTTTTCAATGGCGCCATGGAGATAAGATATTTTGAACTTGTTAGTGAGTGAGATTTTGAATTTTGTTGAAGAAGAGAATGCTTTTAGGTGAGTTATATAAAAAAAATTGGCGGCACGACACTACAAAACGTTTTCACCGTGAACTAGACAACATTAGCAACGTTATGTGCTGTAAAGTTGTAATTGTAAATTGTTTATCATATTTACAATTAATATTATTTCCTTCATTTATTTTAACTTAGTTACTTGTTTCTAAAATTTATTTTTATTTTTATTTATTATTTTTAACATATTAAGAAAAAATAATTATTCTTTTCACCTCAGCACTAATTATTTATTCTCCAAATTCTTTTTCAATAACTAATAAAAACGTCAACTACTTGGATTAGTGTGGTAAAAATGTCATGTCAATTATTATTTTTATATGTGTGGTAAATAAAAGTGAACGAATGATGTAAATAACAAGTGGTATCTTAGCTATT
Organism: Capsicum pubescens; assembly: GCA_030864215.1. Classification (NCBI taxonomy): domain Eukaryota; kingdom Viridiplantae; phylum Streptophyta; class Magnoliopsida; order Solanales; family Solanaceae; genus Capsicum; species Capsicum pubescens. The sequence continues at coordinate 281,340,251 of CM061547.1, read as the reverse complement.
TCATTGTGTTCCTAAATAAATAATTATTTTAAATAATTAAAAAGACATTAATTATATGATGAATAGTTTCTTAAATGGTATGTCTAAGCTTAAACAACCACTATTTAGGAAGGGAGGGAGTATGTAATAATGATTGTTGAGCTGATGAAGCTATCGAATTTTTGAAGGTAGGATTTTAATTTCAAAATTGTGATTTTAATTTAAAAAATTATAATTTTGATCCATAATTTTATACTTTATCATCGAAAAAAATAAACTCAGTTTAGATTTCAAAAAGAAAAAGACTCATATTCGACATAAAGAGATTATTCGAATCATGTGAAAGATCATATTAAAAAATAACTATTATTGATTTATTATTAAAAATCACTTAATCTTTATAAAATTGTATGGATTTGAAAGTTTGTAATAAATTTATAATCATAAACATTTATTTATAAAAGGAATGTGAAAAATATGTTATTTATGAAGCGGCTTTTAAGATATTCTGATATATTCATTTATGATTATAACTTTCACTATTATATTGTGCTTTCACCTTACCTAAGCAGCGACACCTTATTTTAGTATATCGAGCTACCATTTTTATTATTGTGCTTTCACCCTTATTGATTGCAAGTGGATTTTCATAGATTGTATGTTTTGAGCCTCTAACCACACGATCGAAGAATCGAAACTAAAATCAACAAAAAAATATTTATGGTGAGTTAAAAAATTATACAGAGTCAAATATCATCTTCAAGTCTATCTATGGTGAGTAGAAAAAATACTAAGGTATGTCTCTAGCTAAATCTCTTTTTTGATATGAAGAAAATAAAATTTTGTCAATTAAACGTCTTTTTTCTTGTTCTTCAACTGAAAATCATCACGTGCTTAAATCAATAAATTTGAACGATGATGTTTGATTGTTTAAACATGCAAGATCGCAGACAAATGATAGAAGGACAAAATTAATATTGCAACTTTAAAAGTTTTGAAAAACGACTTCATGTCGTGCATATCTCCAATCCAATATGTCGGGAAAACAATGATCTACGGAAAGCAATAGCTATTTGAAAATTTCTTGAATGTGCCATCAGTAAGAGAAGAAATAGTGTACGTATATCTTATTTGATCCTGCAAATTTTATCGACAAATTTAGAAATAAATAGCTACTTTATGAAAAATAAAAGTGACGTATAAAGACATGTAAAAACTCTCAAACATGTTGAATCATGCCGATTTTATGTACATTTCAGACGTTTGAACAATTTAGCTAGATTTTCTACTTCTTTGTAAAGAGAACTCTTTGATTTTTTTTTCCAAATTAAAGCGTACATGATACAATTTTTTTTTTTTGAGCTGTGTAATTCGTTGGTATAGACATACACAATAATACAACCCTATAAGGAACTTCATAAAATTATAAATAGTTTTAGATTAGACGAATTACCCAAAGAAACTCGTTTATTCGTAACAAAAGCATAAAAAAATGAGCTTATCATAACCCTTATTCATAGTAGAAGTATTTATCACACTCCAAGAAAAATATGTTGGCCTGACAAAAACAATTCGAAGATTTCACTAGATTATTTTTGAGGAATTATATGGTCTTCCTAAACATGCAAATATTCGAAGAGGATCCTTCATTCACAACAAAAGCGCAAAAAACTGAACGTTTTTTATTTTTTATCTCAATCCCTTTTTACAATATAGATATTTATCGAATATCTTGAGAAATATGTTGATCTAGCAAAAATAATTTGAGAATTTCAACTGATTCTTTCTCGAAATAAGATGATCTTTCGAAACAGGCCTAATGATTAATTGTGATGAATTTTTTTAATACTAAATATTAATTTTAAGCTATAAGCTCATCCGAACAGACTCTTATAATTCATAACTATACAAATTATTTTATTAAATAAATATATTATAATATATTCTATAGTCCTAAAATAAGACGGTGTGATAATAATAATAACCATCTAGACGAATGATGAAATTTTCACATAAACAAATAATAAATAATATATATATAAATAAAAGAAGTCTTGTTTACTTCTCCTCCTCTTCCTCCTCATTCTTCATTCTCAATTTCCCTAAAATTCCGAAACCCTAATTTCTCCTTATACCTAAAATTCGTATAGATATATACATATTATATATATAGATAGATTGCCCTATTATTGTAAATTGAAAAAATTGAAGGTGATTCAAGGGGGATCTAAGGATTTCCCTGGATCTGCGTTGCGAATTTTGGTAAGTTTTTTTTTTCCCGATTTTCTCCGTATTATTATTGTTTTTGTTGTTGTTGTTGTTATTTTGTAATTTTTGTGATTAAAGTGGAATTTAATTTTTGTTATGTAAATTAGGGCGTTGACGATTTTTTTTTTAATTTTTGTTTGTTTTTCGCGGTGATATGATTGAGTTTTGTTGGTTTGTTGTGTTAATTTGATGGAATCTTTTAGGGAAGTTAGGTATATGAGTTTTTTTTTTTTTTGGGGTGTAATTTGGAAAAGTTATAGTTCTGTTTGTAGGTGTTGTTGATGATTAGATAGAGGGATGTAGTTAAGGTTAAGGGGATTTGTGTTTAATGGTGAGAGCGGAATGGATGATGTGTGGGTATATGTTGTTAGTTGACTTTTCGAAAATGTTAATGGGTGTGTTGGATTCTCCAAAAATACTCCAATAGTAGTGTATTTTTGGAGAATTCGATATGGGTGTGGCATTGAAAGTGAAGAGTTTATGCAACTTAGGTGTGGGTTAGGCACAACAAGCCTTTTATTTAAGTGGAGAAGGGTAAGGGGGTGGGGTGGGGTGCACAATTGGTGTTTTTTTTTTCTTTTGTCGTTTGTGGATAATTGTTCTTTTTGTGGATTTTGGTATATGTATATTAGTAATATGCATGTATCTTTCAACTTGTTCGAGAGGAGTTAGTTTTGGTCTAGTGGTGAGAACGCACCCTATTTTGTGTATGGTATGTATAAAAAGCCTTTTTGTGCCTAATCCACACATCATTTGCAATTAATGTCTTCCTTAAAAGGAAGAGAAAAGTGACCAATCTTCTCCGAGTAGATACAAAGCGACAATGCTAGAATATCCATGTACTAGCCTTATGGTTGTGACTTCCAGGTTTAGGTTAGGCCCCTAAACCTATGTCTTCATAAAACGATCCAAAAACTAGCTTTTGTCGAACAAGTTGAAAGATACTTGTCAATTATACATATGTAAAATTCATAAAAGAAATTAAATAGATGGAAACCAGCGAATCCCCGAAGGCCAATGGTGCGACCCCTCTAGCCATCTCCACTTAAATGGCGAATTAAATAGCAGGCTTTGGTGCCTAATCCACACATTATCTAAAATTAATGTCTTCTTGGAAAGGAACCAAAAAATGACAAATCTTCTTTGAGTGCCTAATCCACACATTATCTAAAATTAATGTCTTCTTGGAAAGGAACCAAAAAATGACAAATCTTCTTTGAGTAGATGCAAAACAAAACAACAATGCTAGAATATCCATGCACTAGTTGAACGACTATGACATGCGGGTTTAATCCCAAAACCCTTGTCTCAAGTTCACTTTGAACCTATGTTGCTCGGATTCTTCAAAATTGCGGCGGGTACGTGTCTGATTCTCCAAAAGTAGTGTACTTTCGGAGAATCCGACACGGGTACAACATCAAAAGTGAAGAGTCCATGCAACTTAGCTTTGAACTCATATCTACATAAGATAATCCAAGAAATGTCTTGTCAAACAAGTTAAAAGGCACATGTAAATTACATATGTTAAAATTCATAAAAGCAATTATCCACAAAGAAAAAGATAGAAACCGAAAGACCCCCCAAGGCTGATGGTACGTTCCCTGTACCCTTCTCCACTTAAATAACAACTTAAATAGCATCTTATCATCAATACTGAGATATACCATATGGTCAATAAGTTGATTCGAAAGCTCGCTGGTAATCCGTTGGCTTAAAAAAGTAATCTTTGTCGAAGAAGTCAATTGATTAGTGTAAAATTGTATCCCTTAGGAACCGTACACACCCCTTTGATGCATACAGTTCAAAAAAATGTGAATCAATGTATAGATTCCAGTCCTTTTTTTTGGTCTGCTATTTAAGTGGAGAAGGGTAGATAGGTCGCATTATTGGCCTTTGGGAATTTGTCGGTTTCCATCCTTTTGTTTTGTGGATACTTGCTTTTGTGGATTTTAATTTATGTATAATTGACAAGTATCTTTCAACTTGTGTGAGAGGAGTTAGTTTCTGGACTATCTTATGTAGACAGGAGATTGAGGTAAAACTTTCGACTAGGGTTTTGGGGATTAAACCGGGATGTCGTAGCCATTCAGCTAGTACTAGGATATTTTAGCATTGTCGTTTGTACCTACTCGGAGATGGTCCGTCATTTTTTGTTCCTCTTAAAGAAGACATTAATTGCAGATGATGTGTGGGCTAGGCACAAACCACTTGCTATTTAAGTGAAGGATAGACAGGTCACTGTTGGCCACGAGGATTCTTTTGTTTCCATCTTTTTGTTTGTGGATAATTGCTTCTGTGGATTTTAGTCTGTATGTATTGACACATATCTTTCAACTTGTACGAGAGGAGCTAGTTTCTAGATTATCTTATGTGGATGGGAGTTTGAAGTGAACTTGAGACGAGGGTTTTGAGGGCTTAAACCTGGATGTCGTAGCCATTTAGCTAGTATATGCATATATCGCTTTGTATCTACTCGGAGAAGATTAGTCAATTTTTTTTCCGTTTTACAAGTTACCAGCTTCCAAAAAAAGATTTGTCAGCTTTTCTTTCCTTTTAAAGAGACATTAACTGCAGGGTGTATCTTTTATGGGCATCTAAATATCAGTGTTAGCTTGTTGAGGGTTATAACAGGTAAATATTTTGCAACACTTCACATTAAAATGTTACTGGTGGGGTAACATAATACTTAAACAAAGCAGGTCCAATAAAACAAGTCGAGTCGTGGGGCCAAAGATTAAACAAGTTATGTCCCTTGTAGTTTTTCCCTTTCGATTTTTTAAATAACGTAACATCTAATACGTAACAGCAAAATACATTTGGAAACCCTTTCTGCAATGTGCATTCACCTAGATTCACTTTGGAGTTCTATTCTCCTTTGTGTGCAATGTATCCTTCTTTGATGTGTAAATGATTGCATTTCTATTTTTCCTTTTTTTTTTCCTTCGTGTTTCGCCCTTTTGATATCTGATTGTGCTATGGGCTGCAGACTGAATAGCTTGATGAGTAATGGCCATTCAGATGAATAACAGTTTGGATCATTCATCACGGGAACGCGTTCAGAGGCTCTTCAACAAGGTCAGTATTTGCTTTATCGCCTCGTTTCTTTCCCGTTTGAATTATGGATATCTAGAACGATTTTTCATCATAATATCCGTTATAGAGAGTATATCTCCGACCCCCATACATAAAAGTTTAGAAACTTTTATTGACCTGCACAACTTATTACTGTATGTACAGGTGCAATGAGTTGTATTCAGTTAATGCTTAGAGATAGTAATGTGTATCTGCTTGTTTGCAACATGTAATTGACATTTGCACTTTTTTTTTTTTTTTAAGAATGTGGAGTTGGATAACAAGCGCAGAAGAGCAGCACAAGCTAGAGTTCCTTCTGACCCAAACACATGGCAACAAATGCGTGAAAACTATGAAGCTATCATCCTTGAGGATCATGCTTTTTCTGAACAACATGAAATAGAGTATGCCTTGTGGCAATTGCATTATAGAAGAATTGAGGAACTGCGTGCACGCTTCAATGCTGCAATAACGTCAACTGGATCAACCACTTCTCAGACTGGAAAAGGTCCGCCTCGCAACGGGCCAGATAACATCACAAGGATTCGCATGCAGTTCAAGACCTTTCTCTCAGAAGCGACTGGCTTTTATCATGATTTGATTGTGAAAATCAGGGCAAAGTATGGCCTGCCGCTAGGAGGTTTCCCTGATGATCCAGGAAATCATACTCCTCCTTCTAATGATGCTAATAAATCTATTGAGGTGAAGAAAGGCTTGATATCCTGCCATCGTTGTTTGATTTATCTGGGTGATCTTGCTCGGTACAGAGGCTTATATGGTGAGGGTGACTCTAAATCTCGTGACCTTGCAGCAGCATCAAGTTATTACCTGCAAGCTTCTTCACTGTATCCATCAAGCGGCAATCCTCATCATCAGGTATCTTTTATTTCTTTATTTTTTAATTGGGTTTGTTCTGAATTATCATTGAGAAATCTTTTATTATCGTTTGGGAGGGAGGATTAGAATGAAGAGTAAAGTGATCATTGATTAATCTTTCTAGCAACAGCTGTCATCTTATTGTTTATATTTGTCATTTGTAAAAATTACTGATTGTGTTGTTTTCTCAGCTTGCAATACTGGCCTCCTATTCCAGTGATGAGTTGGTGGCGATCTATCGGTATTTTCGTAGTCTTGCAGTAGAGAATCCTTTTCCGACTGCAAGGGACAACCTGATCATTGCATTTGAGAAGGTAAACAACTTATTGAGCTGGTGCATTGAGCCTCTTCATCTTAGCATCAGATCTTTGAAATCAATCTCTCTCTCTCTCTCTCTCTATCTCTGTGTGTGTGTGTGTGTCTCTCTCTCTCTCTCTCTCTTTTTCTCTTTCTCTTCAATGTTTCTTATCTTGGAAAAATATTTTAAGACATCGCAATAGCTTTGGTTAGATCAAAGGCCAAAGGTATAACCAAATAAATGCTTTTCTGGTTATGGATTTTTCGCCACAGAATGAATCAAGGAACTAGGGATGTTTACAACTTCAGATGGTCAAATCCACAGTTGAGAAAGTTCCATTCTTGATAAGAGATGATGGTAAAATTATAAGAAAATTGATCCAACCTGAATTTCTTAAGTCCGTAATAATAAGCTTTTCAGGTGATTTAAATGTGCGACATTTTGTTTTCCAGTTTTTCTGTTCTCGTCTTACCCTTGTACTATGATCAACTGTTCCAACAATTAGAAGGCAGCTCTTTCCCATCTTTGATTTTGTTGCTATGTTCCTTAAAGTTCTGATCTGGTCAAGTATAATCTGCTTCCTAACCCGTCTCAACAGTGCTGTAATTTTCAAAAACATGAATAAAGAGGAATAGGGCAAGGAAAAGTTTCCTGCGAAAAGCAACCGGACAAGTATGCCAACGGTTTTTTCAGTTAATGTTGAGAGTTTCGAGTCATGTGTAGAGAACCATATTGTGTGGGTTCTTTGCATTTGGTGGGTTGGGGGGGTGTATTTTTCCACACAATAAATCCTTTACTTCTAGGAAAAAGACATACCTGCCAATACGTATGTGTTTGTTAGTCCATGACTATAAATGGAGTCCTATTATTGTTAGGGGTCGTTTAGTACACTGGATGGGATAAGTAAGGATATCCCATGAGGTGGGATATCCCATGGGACTATTTTATCCCTTCCTCCCCATGGGGTAGTAATCCCAACATTTTAGCACAAATGGTGGGATAATATAGTCTCGGGATTAAGTAACACCTTATACCGGACATGGGATAAAGCTAATCCCAAACTTTATCCCGAGATTATTTATTTTATCCCTTCTACCAAGCGACCCCTTAGTGCTATTATTATCATTAATTGTCGTATGCTTAATCTATGGAGGTTTTATTTATTTGATGAAGAAGCCTTATATTTGCCAATTTTCTCCTAATTCTGTGGTTGCTTATGTTTTCCCCTTTCTTTTGTCCTTTTTCCTGATGTGTAATAAGTAGCTTCATCTTGGTTCTTGTGTCATGGAAGAGTAATTACTTACCCGATCGAACTTGGAAGAATCTACTTGTTAGTTAATCGTTTGAGAGTGATAAAGTGTACTTATGTGGTTTTGGTCTAAATAAAAAGAAATATGAATTGTTATATAGAGAAAAGAATGATATAAAGCATAAGTGCAGCTGATGTTAAATAATATCATTATGACCTGATTTTTTGAAGCAATATAGACACCTGAATACCATTTGTATACCATTTGTAGGAAGTTCTCGAGATCTTGTTGTGGAACTTTGATTTCCATATTTTCAGTTGCTGGAAGTGTGGAACTTCAATTTGCATCTTCTTTTAGTTTGTCAAGTAGTGATCAATATGTGATTATATAGTATATATTGTTCAAGTTCTTCCCTAAAGACACTCTCATGCTAAAGTATTCTGGACATTTTTTCTTTCCGTATGAACTGTTTCTTCTTCGGTTGCAGTAGGCTATGTGGATGATGTTAGTGTTAATTGGTTTCTTTGTTATGGCAGAATCGTCTGTGTTACTCCCAGCTGCCAGGGGATGCTAAGGCTTCAGCTATCAAGGCAGCTCCTTCACGGACAACTGGTAAAGGAAGAGGTAAATATGAAATCAGGCAGTCTCTGAAAGATGAAAAGGTTGAAGCAAGTATATCAAAGGAAAATACTTCAAATATATCTGACATCTTCAAAACCTTTAGCACTGGATTCGTTCGGTTGAATGGTATTCTCTTCACGCGCACTAGGTATGTTCCTGTCTAAGATGCTATTGATGACTAACAGAACTGAGTAATGACACTAACTTCTTATCATCTTTATTCAGCTTGGAGACTTTTGAAGAAGTGCTGTTGATGGTTAAGAATGATCTGCTTGAGCTTCTCTCTTCTGGGTCTGATGAGAAGTATAGTTTTGGTTCAGATGCTGTTGACTCCAGACTGGCAATTGTCAGGCTCGTGGCCATCCTAATATTCACCATCCATAATGTGATTAGGGAAAGTGATAATCAGTCATATGCTGAGATTCTACAGAGATCAGTTCTTCTACAGAATGCATTTACTGCTGCTTTTGAGTTCATGGGTCATGTGGTTGAGAGATGTATCCAATTAAATGATCCCTCATCAAGCTTCTTATTGCCTGGTATTTTGGTTTTTGTTGAATGGTTGGCGTGCCATCAAGATATCGCACTTGGTAATGAGTCAGGGGAGAAACAAGCAAGGGCTAGATCCTTTTTCTGGAAGAACTGCATCACTTTTTTTAATAAGCTAATGTCGACTGGGTCTAAGTTTGTCCATGAAGATGAAGATGAAACATGCTTTTTCAATATGAGCAGGTATGATGAAGGTGAGAGTGGTAATCGGCTTGCATTGCCAGAAGATTTTGAACTTCGAGGATTTGTTCCTCTTCTTCCAGCACAACTCATCCTTGACTTCTCAAGGAGCCATTCTTTTGGTGGTGATAGTGGAAGTAAAGAGAAAAAGGCACGTCTTCAGAGGATGATAGCAGCTGGAAAGGCCCTTGCTACTGTTGTACGGGTTGGAGAAGAGGGAATATATTTTGACACCAAGGGAAAGAAATTTATAATTGGTGTTGAGCCCCAAACTTCTGATGATTATCAACATAAGGGCTCCAAGGAAGTTACCAACTTAAGTGGTATTGAACTGGAAAGTCCAGATGCTGGAAAGTTGACTCTGGGAGATTTGCTCCCAAAGCAGCAATTGTATTTGGAATGTGAAGACGACGACGAAGTTATCCTTTTTAAGCCATCAGTGACGGAAAAACCGAATGGCATCTCTTCAAGTACAATGACCTTAGCGGTTCCTGTATCTGGTAGTAGTGTTGCCAATGCTCCTTCTGGTGCTAGCATGGCTTTTGTTGATATCTGTTGTGAGACGGGGCCATTTCCGTCTGCACTCGATGGGTTGAGGTTGCAGAATGCTTGGCATACTACAAGGCTGCCAACAAGCATCTCTCATACCAATACCCAATATATGCAGCCAATCCAACCAAGTACTTCAATGTGGTCTGTAGAGCAAGGTGCTGTTATGAATGGATTGGGGGGCTTGAGCTTGGCAGGAAATGGGCCTACGACAGAAGCTGAGTTGCTAAATCATCCTGAAATGGCGCCACCTACAGCATATTCAGTTCCCTTACCCCAGTCTGTGAAGTATAGCACTGCAAGTAATATTCACTTCCAGGGTCCGGAGACTGCTGTGTCATCTACCTTCAGTTCACTTACATCCTCCGTAGCCGGTTCCGATTGCATGTCAATGAAATCTTCATCAGTTATCTCAACAGGAATGAAGAAAAATCCAGTGAGCCGACCGGTTAGGCATCTGGGTCCACCTCCAGGGTTTGGTTCTGTTGCTTCCAAAGTAGTAGACTCTTCATCTGCCTCGACTTTAAAGAATGAAAACAACTCCATCCCTCGTATGGATGATTATAGCTGGTTGAATGGAGGATATCAGTTACCTTCAGCACATCAGAGCATTGTTTACAATAACTCGGACTTTCAATCAGCTCAAACATATCAGTCTGTAAGCAACAGTAGCTTAGCCGGGATTAGCTTTCCTTTCCCTGGGAAACAGGTGCCCTCTCTGCACATGCAGTCAGATATCCAGAAAGCAAACCAACAATCTGTTGCACTGCCTCAGCAATATCAAGGACAGTCCCTGTGGCAAGATCGTTTCTTTGTGTGACATGGATAGGGAGACTAGAGGGTGAAATGCATCTTCCCTGTTCTTTTAAATCATTAAGTTACTTGAAGCAGATTAGTGTTGTTCAATTACAATATACATTCTCTTAGCCGTGTTTCAATGCTGTACAGGTTAACAATTACTGGGAAGAATGACCACTAGCCTGTTGCTACGAAGTTCAACCATCATATTGCAGTTGGCTAAGGTTATTATAATTTTGTTGCAGCATGGATGGTCTTGGATTGTTGCAGGCACTTGCTGTTGAGCAGGTATTTTCTGCTGCCTTATCTCCTTGTTTTTTTTCCTCCTCCTGACAACTGCTGACATGTGAGTAATTATTCCTAGTCCAGAACAATCAGACTAGAATGGGTAAGAAAGGGTAACTTTCCATACTTACGAAGATATTCCAGCTATCAATTAGCTGCATGCCAATGATTAGGGAAGTATAGGCCACGTGTCACGCATAAGCTAATGGCTCCTCCATTTCTTTCCTCTCTCTCTCTCCGCTTTTCATTCTTCTCTTTTTATTAAGTGGGAAATACTTTAACTAGCAGGACAGATCTCTGTTGGAGACCTCTCCCTCCCCTTCCCTTTTCTTCTAAAATTATGTATTTACTATAACCTACTCCACATTTGCCTATACCATGTCTAGGTGGTCTTACACTCGCCCGGTTATTGGTGGCAGTTTGCCTGTTATTCCTCCGGGAGTCTGGCTAATGAAGAGTTTGATCCGGATGCCTGTATTTCTTTCCTTCTGAATTTTGAGGAATTGGGAATAAAATAGGACTTTCCATAATATGTTTCACTTGTCTGCTTTTTAACTGCCCAATTCCGACAGCTGCTCCGACTTTTTCCTTCCTCTTGTCAATGTTAATTTATTGGAAGATTTCTATGTCAAATTTTCCTGTGTTTACAAATGTTATGATTTTCTGTTATTATAACTACAGTTGTGTGGGTTTGGTGCAGCTTGTGCCGAGCTATTCAAACTGGTTCAGTAGAGACTGAGGTCAGTAGGTGCAGGAATTTGGGAGTCGTTGAAATTAAGTACCTTGTCTTGGTTGGATTGATATTTGTGCAGCCGAGGGATCAGATTTTGGTGGACATCTTGTTGGAGCAGAAGCAACAGTAAATCTACCCGCTTTATAATTGATCTCGACAAAAAGAGTCTGCTACATGTCATTATGAGCAACTTTCTACAATACACAAATTAAGCTAGATATCTTGGCAGTTCCATATCTGCCTTGGTGTGAAGTTCTGAGAGTAATTTGCGTAAGTTCATGAAGAAGGATTTGTTATCGTTGGAGTACTTTGTGGTTGTTAGTTGGAAATAAGTATAGCCTGTGGCTATCTCAACCTTTTATCGTCTGATGATATTGTCCTAGTGACAATTATCATGTTATGTTTGTTCTGTTGGACGAATTGACGATGGATTGTTGCTGTGTTAAAGTTTCTGTGGTTTATGTTTGTTCCGTTGGACGAAATTATGGATTGTTCGTGTTACAGTTTGTGGTTGGATTATTAATAATGTTTTGTTATCTGGATGTTGGTATTCCCTTGATAGCTTCTTTTGGTGATGTGATACCTGATAGATCTTGCTATTACAAATATTATTACTCATGTTTGATATCGAACGCCCGGGATTATAATATGATTTAATGTTTTATACCCGTTTTCGAAAATAGCTTTTTTACCTCTACGAGGTAATGGTAAGGTTTATGTACACTTTACTCTCCTTAGATTCCACTTCGTGGGATTTCATGGGGTATGTTGTATCGGTTTTAGCTTACATCAACAACCAAACACCGGATCAACGTAATCCCATGTTTTATATTCGGATTATTACCCTAGTTGGGTAACCAAATTTCAGAATTCATCTTCTCGATTTTTCAAAATTTTATGGCCAAACATGATTTTCAAAATCAATTTGAAAAAGGTAAAAATTATTCGTTGATATATAAGATGTTCATAACGAGACAACTCTAAATGCTAGTTGGACAATACTTAAATGCTAAAGTTGGTATAATTTTTTTTTCCTTTGTTTGCAAAATGAACTATATTTTCTGAACAAAATATGTAAGATCAACTTTTGACATTGTAATTACATAGAGGTGAATTTTAAATCACTAAGGAAATATAATTACAGCTTGATGGTAGTTGACAATAATAATTCTTATTCACACTTCATTGAGAATAAGAACAAAAACAAACCATCAAGGATTGTGTTGGTATAAATACTAGGTTTTGGATTCGAACCTTGGATATGAAAAAGATCATAGTAGGGAGCAAGCAACCGAAGCCTCTCTTTTTGTTTATGATGTACTGGTTCAAATCCACTTTCACTTTAGGAAAGGATTCCTTTCTCTTTGCTCCGCAACACGAACCGGTCAGGTGGGGCCATTCTCCCCAAGCAGAGCTTGAAGCACGGGTCAGAACTCTAAGCGAGGTGTCGGGCACCGGAGGGGGTGTTAGCTCTTTGATAGAATCAGGCCTTCCCGGGGCTGAAGAAGAGCCAGGGGATCGGACTACATTTCCCTTTAATCAGTAACATGATGCGAATCCAGGTTAATCAAGACCCCAATGCGGATACCGAATGAAAAAACAAGAACAAAATCTTTTCATGAATCACATTGAAACAAAAGAACCCACAAGGTTTAAGGGGCTTATGTTAATTGGAAATTGGAACAAAATTAGTTCATGAACCAAACCAATCATTCCTTTTACAACTTTCTTCTATACAATTTCTATCAAAATAATATATAATCTATGTTGACAAAAGAACTTCAAAATCATAAAACAAAATTTCAATGAAGCCTAAGTTGTTCTAAGCTTCCAAAAGCAAAAATTGTTGTGGAGTCGGTCCTTCACAAGCATTTCTCCTTGTAGCTTGAAGTCCTCTCATCAAATTCCCAAAAAGTAACAACTATTACATCCCTTATTAATCATCCTCTACAAAAACTTTGAATATGTAATCGCGAAAACGCCTCGAGTATGCCATTGGATCAACTGCTGAGATAGAATTTGGATCACATTGTATAGACTTATATGCATGTTCAAGTTTTTTAGCAATGTCATAGTCTTGAAGTATATCGATTATTCCGAAAAATAATGTCACATCATACAACTCCCCTGTTGGTTCTCCTATTAGCTGAAAATCCAAGTCATTTTTCCTTAATGTCCTTTCAACTCTTGCAGGCATGTTTACTCCCAAACTTGTATTAGTCAACCTGCATTACTCAAAGCACAAAATAAAACTACCGAGGAGCCATGTTGCTCGAACTCTTAAGAAATGTAGTAAGTTTGTCCGAATGATCTAAAAAGGGTGCGCGAGCTACCTTAGAATTTGAAGTCATTTAAGTAGAAAAAAAGCAATTCAAATCTTATTGTGACGCTACGATTAGTGTAAGTATCGAGGGCAACCCGGTGCACTAAAGCTCCCGCTATGCGCAGAGTCCGGGGAAGGGCTCCACCACAAGGGTGTACCTTGCATTTCTGCTAGAGGCTGTTTCCAAGGCTTGAACACGTGACCTCCCGGTCATACGGCAACAACTTTACCAGTTACTCCAACGCTCCCCTTCTGGTAGTGTAAGTGTATAAATGGAAAATGGTCAAATATATCCCTGAATTATTCAAAGTGGATCACTTATACCCGCTGTTACGTTTATTCGGTCAAAAATACCCTTACCATTACGTTTTTGGCTCAGAAATGTCTTCCAACTATCAAAGCATCTCAAAAGTACTTATTTCACTAGCGATTACTCCGAAACAAGCAAAACTGGCTCATTTTTCCTTGTTTTGGAGCAACTGTTAGTAAAAAAGGTACTTTTGAGCTATTTTGATAATTGGAGGGCCTTTCTAAGCCAAAAATGTGACAGTAAGAGTATTTTTTTGAGCCAAAAATGTAACGGAGGGTAAAGCTGACCCATCTTGAACAGTTCGAGAGTATATTTGGTCCTTTTCCCTTGTGTGTAACCTGTTATGCCAGGTTACATGACTTATATTTAAGTTTACTACTTTCACTTTCATGCATAAAATATCTTTCAAGTGACCTGGAAGTGTAAAAATCCTTCTCCGATGTAGTGGTGTACGATCAAGATTAAGAAAACTGAACCTTAAAATACGTTTTAGTCTTAGTATCGTTTGGGTAAGCAATTAAGTGAAGTAGGATATATGCAGACGTACTAATTTGAACACGATAATGTAATCTGATTATCACGTCTAGTTTACTTATAGAGATGGTTGCAGACTTGGCCGATGGAAAACTTACCCTGCCGGATTAAGAAGTAATAGATCCACATCTGATTTAGAAAACCGATGAATTGGTTCAACTCCTGTTGTTCCATTTTCTGCAAACATATTAGAAAACAAATGATGCTTTCTTGTTTTCTTACAATAAGTTTGCACCTTTATCTAGAAAATGGTTTGTACTATGATTGTCAAACGTAGCCGTCCCCAACTTGTTTGGGACTGAGGCGTAGTAGTTGTATTGAAAAATGTATCCAAACTCAACTTGTTTGGGACTGAGGCGATTGTTGTTGTTGTATTGACAAATGTAAATGCAAGTGTTGTAAGATTAGTACTAACCGATAGGCGTCTTACAGCCAGAAGGAGTTTGATATCCAGTACTAGCAGTTCCTTCCTTAAAATGAACACCAACTAAAAGACTATAGTCCATCACTCTTTCCTGTTCCAAGAGCTCACAATCCCTATCTACTTGCCTACAAAATCAAAGAAACATTCGAGCCAGAGGTGGATTCAGGATTTGAACTTAAGGCGTTCAAGGTTTCGAAATACTTGAAATGATTCAATTGGAAACGTATTCAAAACTGTAAGTCCGCTCTGATTAGAGCTCTTTCTTGCAACACCGGTATATTGAAAGTTGAATAGTAATAAAGGGTTAACGCGAGGAAACATGTTTTACCTCCGGAATTCATCAAACCACGACTTTTGTAACTTGAATATGAAGTTGAGATCAAGGTCTTTAAGAGTAGTTGTTGTATCAATTTCTGATTCGGGTTTATCTGTGATCCTGCCAAAAGTTGATCCTTTCAAGTCGAACCGTTTATGAATAGTGTAATTGGTGCAGAAGAGATTCCCAATGATCACGAACCGGACCTAATTAAACCATTGAACAGATTTACAAGTTCTTATGATGAATAATAGCTACTTATACTAAAACTAGTGTTTCATTTCAATGCATTATATGTAAATATACCTTTCTTTGAGTTGGTCCGTTTAGCTTCAGGCAATGCAGGCCATAGTACCTCGTCACAAGGGTGTTCTCAAAAGCACGAAAATGATCGTAATAGGCATTTAGCATCTTTAAAAGTACCTAATGATCATTCATTGACAGGAAAAATCAGGAGTCATGCAGTTTGCAGAAATGAAGAAATGGTGACTTCATTGAAGGTTTCAAAATATGCTTCATACATAATGATTTCTTGGACTATGTGTGTGCGAGAGAGAGAGCGCGTGAGCCAAAAATTGACAGGTCTATAAAGCGAGAAGCCATTAACTCTTCTAGATTCGCTTGTACTGGCTCACGGTGTTGTCACCTTTGGCTTTAACCCAAAAAGCGCATCAACAGTTGGCCCCTAACGTTTTCCTTATACTCCGAGGTAGGATTTGCATAATGCAAGTTTCACAAAACAAAGGACCTTTTCAACCTCTAGCAGTCTATTGGTTGTTACGTTGCTGCTGATGCCAAGTACTACAACTTTGAACCACATTTCGTTGAAATTAAGCACATACATTATGAAATTTGTTTAAAGATCTTACCTTTACTTCTGCCTTTTTCATCGTCTTGATCATGTATCGATCATCATTCGTCAAGTAAAAGAAGCTTCCACTTTTTCCAGGAGAGCTTAACTCTCTAAGGGGGCCACAGATCGACAACATATACTCCGTTGCATCCACCTTGAACAACGTTCTCAAAGCTCTGGACAATATCATAGCAAACGTGATGTCTTAACTTTTATCATTTTCACATGAAAGTATATACTAAGAAAAGAAGTTGGCAACATTGCATAGTGAGGCATTCACCCGAAAACTTTTGGGCAATAATCTTTCCATCTGAACTCACAAGATTGATGGCACGGCGTACTCTTGGATCCTTCAGGTGGAAATCTTGTCCAGTACTTCTCCTTCGGATCGAAAGCTGATGGCTCAAGATCGGGTGATGAAGGAGGGCTAAGCTTTTGTACTGAATGCCTATATGGTTATTCACATTACAAGTTACCATAAACAAACAAAAAGTAATCTTCTCAGCCTATAAACTTTGCAATTATGACAGAAGCTTACATGTTTTTGATAAGTTATATACACTGACTATTTAAAAAATTTATACACTATCAGTTATACTGTTATCTGTCCTGAGCTAGGGCTATCGAAAACAGCCTCTCTACTTCACCTGAGGTAGTGGTATGGTCTGTGTACACTTTACCCTCCCCAGAACCCACTATGTGGGAATACACTCGGTATGTTGTTGCAGTGTAATTAGTCCTGCCATATCTGGCCATGTACCCTTTTTTTCAGACTACATGCTAATAAATGCTTATTATATTAAGTTATGTGTTATATAAATATGTTTTATCTGCTTAGAACGTTCTTTCCCCGGACTGACTACATCACACCCCTTGGAGTGCGGCCCTTCCCTAGACCCTCCTAACGCGGGATGCTTTGTGCACGGGGATGGCTTTTAGTACATATATAGGACTCAAAACTCTTTCAGGGTCCGGCGGTTGGGAAAGGGCTAACCCTGAGGAGTGTGTGTGATATATGCAGCCTATCCTGATTCAAGTATCAGCAGCCGATTTCATAGATAGACAACACACGGAGACAACTTTACCATTGCCCCAGGGCCCCCTCTTTTCGAATTAACTAGTAACTAACTATACATGAAGAAAATTTAGCTACCTGATTCCCAACTGCAAATTGAGCATGAGCTCATAATTCTTATGCCCTTTAGAAATTGTGATTCCTTGCCTTTTTACAACCTTAGGAATCCTAATAGGACTCCCACATTTATATCCATCACATTCCAGCAAAGTAACCAACGTGTCGATATCTGAACAAGAATTACTTGTAGTGGCAGTACTAATTGTTCCAACAACTCCGTCTGATAACTGCATTCTACTAAACTCACTATCTACTGAACCGTCTATCGACTTCCTCCTCATAATATTATTGTTCACAGGCCTCGACGATGACATCCTCATCGCGAGTTTCTTCTGTGAAGGCAACACAGATAATGTATCATTTGGTGAAACTTTACATCCTTTCAAATCAACATTGAAAACTTGTTGAGGATCCCATTCAAAATTCCCTCTTTCTAATAATGACTCAGATGGGAAAAAAGTCCCATGTAATTCATCTGGATCTCTACTCCAATTCCCAACATAGTAACTCCCATCAGCCCAATGAAATGTCCCTTTCCCTTTTGGCAATCCATCTTCCCAATTCCCTTCATAAAAATTCCCATCCTTCCAATACAGCTTCCCATCACCACACATTACCCCATCTTGCCATTCACCAACGTAATAATTCCCATTCTTCCAAGTATACTTACCATTACTTTCTTGCAACCCCCTACACCATTCGCCATCGTAACAATCACCATTTGCATATTCTTTAACACCATGTCCATGTTTCAAATCCATTAACCAACAACCTCTAAATGTATCACCATTTGGTGCTGTATAGGTACCTTCACCATCCATATAACCATTCTTGAAATTACCTTCATACATACCACCAGATGGCCAACTAAATATACCTTTACCTTTCATTTTACCTTTCTTCCAATCACCTACATACATACAACCATCTGTCCACCAATATTTACCATGCCCATTAGGTAAATTATCGACCCAATAACCCGTATAGTAATCTCCATTATAAAGAAACTTTTCCAAATGATATGTTTCACCATTCATTGCATGGTAAACTTCATCGTAATTATTTTCTTGATGATCTTCTTCTACTATTTCTTTTTCTTTATTGTTATCATTATTATTAGTAAGGTCAGTTTCATCAACTTGTGGTGGTATATATGAGCCAAAGATATTATGGGCTCTTTTTCTTGCTACCAATTGTGTTTTTCTAACAGTTGCTTCTATTGCCTTCATGATATTACAATAATCTTTTTCTTTTGGATCAAGATGAATGTTTTTTCAACATTTGATCAAATGATTTTTTAATGTGAAAAAAAGACAACAAGATTGTCTTTTTTTTTTTGTTGAAAAATTATGGATCGAATCAGTATGTTTCACTTTCTTGATCCAACAATGTTGTTTTTGTTTCTCTTTCTCTATCCTCTCTACGTGTGATGTAATGAAAGAGACAACTAACAGAAACCAACAACATATGTACTTCTTCTATATTTTTTTTCAATTGTTTTATATATATATATATTTTGTTTTTTTTCATTATTTTTGGGTTTTCTAGAGTAAAGCATCTAGTAGCCCCTGAACTATGACCAAATTTACTACAACATACTTCAACTTTACGTGAATTTTACTATCCCCTGAACTAAATTTTAACTTATTTTTGTCATCCTTTTTAGCTGACGTGACACCTTTTGTCAATCTTTTTAGCTGATGTAGCACCTTTGACGTGAGCATCATTTTATGTAATGAACGTGCCACATCAACATAAAAGGGTGTCAAAAATACGTTAAAATTGAGTTCAGGGGTAATAGGACATCTGTGAAGTTGGAGTATGTCGTAACAACTTTGGTCATAATTCGGGAGGAGTAGTGAATGCTTATCTCTTTTTTTTTTTTTTTATGATTTTGAATATAATTGTGTCACTTAAGGGTGAGTTCAGAATTGAAGATCATATAAGGGCGAGGTCAGAATTCTAACTTTCGAGGCGTCCTATTTGTGAGAACCATAAGTATAGAGGTGACAAAAGAATGTCGAGGATATTAAAATCTGACACTTCTTAAGTATGATGGCGAGGCAAACCTTAGTGATGACACTAAATAGAAGTGACGGAGGGTACATTAGTAAGGACGGATCACAAAGAAGGACCATAGACTTATAGACTTTAAGGCGAGCAAGCCTCCCAAGAAGATGCACGCATGACATCTCAGATGAATATCACATCAAAATACAAGAGAATAACAAAAAGTACAAGTGAATATTTGAGAATAAAATGAGACATTTATGAACAATAAATGAAGGTAATCTTAAAATTTCTTACATGTAGTAAGAAATTGTCTTTAAAAACTTACAATATGTTGAAATCCATGTAGACCTAGCAAAAAAACATCCCACATTGATATAAAAAATTGTATTTTTTTTTTTTTAAAAAAACCCAGTATATTTCCAGTATATAAAAAATTGTATGAATCAATTAATTAAGATTAAGTTTTAGTGCAGTATTGAAGTCAATATTTTATTAAAAGGTTTTAAGATATTAAAATGTAAACATATGAAGAAGTAAGAAAGTTCAATACTAGCTATTATATAAATATAAGATAAGTTTAAATTTATTTATATAATGTAATTTTTATGAAAAGAGGTTTGGATGAGCCCCTTTTACTCATCTGGCTTCACCCATGTCTTGTAGCAAGTAAAGATATTTTCTACTAATAGATATTTTTTTTCGTATATTTGTATTTGTCATGCTTTACTGTACGAGAGTTAATTTAACTAATTTTTGAAATTGAATTAATTTAATTTTTTAAATTTAATTATTTAAAAATACACTTATTATCATTCTTCTCATATACAATTAGGGGATATTTGGTTGGGAAATAACTTATGTCGGAATTAATTATTCGGAGATTATTTATTCCACTTTTAAAGTGGAATAAAAATTAACGGTATAATTCTAGAATAATTAATCTTCGAATGAGTTATTTCATATATTTTATCTCAACTAAATATGATATAAGCTCATTCTATAATAATTAATCTCGAAGTTAGTTATTCCTCAGTCATTATATCAAATGACTTTATCAAAATGTGATGAGTAGAAGTGAACGGAAGAATCATATAACACAAACAAAAATTAAGTTAGCTAGCGACCACCTCAGAGCACTCAAGAGTATGACCTAGTGATTCAATGAAATCGAATTAAACATCATGAGATCTCAGGTTCAATTTTCAACAAAGACAAATACTAGGTGATTTTTTCTTATCTCTTTTAAGAAAGCCAAAATTTTCAACTACGGTAGTTCAAAATTGAAAGAAGTAAGCACATAAACTAATTGAAGGGATTCAACATCGATTATATATGCATAAAAAATAATTTTAGTAATATATAAATAGTACTATAATTTTTTACCGAAAGAGTTCCCCTAACTATAAAGTGGCTCCGTCCCTGAATAAAATTAATCGAGTTGCGTACAAATTGGCCAGAATATTATAATATAAAAAACAAAAATTTCTTTTAAAAAACTAGTAGCCACCTCACACTCTCTCTCCCTCTCGTGCTGCTCCGATTCATGCGCTAGTTTTAACACCTTTTTTTTTTTTTCTCAATTTCTTTTTTTTTGACAAAACCAAGAAAATGGGGACAACCTATATTGCTGTTTATGAAGGATAACAATAAAACCTTAATTTTTACAATGCAGAAGGGATAAAAGCCATACAGTTTTGCTAATTTATCAACAAACAGATTTTGGGCAAATATGATTGCATCTGTATAATTTTTTTTGATAGATGCAGTGTTCGTGTCAGCTTTCGTGAACCTGACTAATTCTACGTGTCACCTCCCACCAGCAACTCGGGCATTACATCTGTATAAAGTTATAGATAAATATATAAATATATATATATATAGTTGAATTATAAATGTCTGATTTGGTTGCTAGGACGGGTAGGCATCAACAGAGATATGAAGAAGGTTATCGACTTATTGCTGGGTACTTTTCTTTTTTGTTTTGTTTTTTTATGTAAAGTTTGTGTTTTGTTTGGATTTATTTTGGTTTTTGTTTATATGGGTTTTGTTTGATTTTGGGGTTTATTATTCAAGATTTTGTGCTTGGTGTAGTTAGGTGTTTGAGTTTACATGTCTACTACATTGGTGTTTACCTGTTATGAGATAATTGATGAAGAGGGGTGTTAAGAGTGGGCTAGAGTAACACATTGGTTGGAGAGTGGAAAGGAAGTCTGCTTACCTCGTAAGCTAGCTTTTGGGGTTGAGTTAGGCCGTCGAGGTGATGTATCTTTACATTGTACCGTAGCCAAGTCCATCCTTGTTTGGACTCTCGGTCCACTCTGCAGTTTGGACCTGCGCATGAAGGGGTGTTAGAGTGGGTTGGCATCCCACATTGGTTGGAGAATGGAAAGGAAGTTTGCTTTCCTCGTCTAGCTTTTGGGGTTGACTTAGGCCGTCAAGGTGCGATCTTTACATGGTACCGCAGCCAAGTCCATCCTTGTTTGGACTGTCGGTTCACTCTGCAGTTTGGACCTGCGCATGAAAGGGGTGTTAGAGTGGGTTAGAGTAGCCCATTGGTTGGAGAATGGACTAGTGATCTGGTTATAAGTGGACTTGGACAATCCTCCCCCGTCAGCTAAGTTTTGGGGTTGAGTTAGACCCAAGTGCTGTTAAGGAACAAGATGGATTGCGGTTCCATTCACTTAGTATTTCCTTTGATTGCATTTGTTTAAGGATTGGGTGTTTGTGCAATTTAAATTTAAGAAAGGGGGTAAATTATCAGCTTCCTATAGACTTAAAGTTTAGCATTTTCAAAAAGTTGAAGTCTTTTTGCACCCAAGGGTGTGGCCTAGTGGCCAATGTAGTGGGTTGAGAACCATGAGGACTAAGGCCCAAAACCCAGTGGAGATGTCCATGTGTCCTAGCCCCGGTGGACAGACAGAGTTACCTGGTATCTATTGTTGGTGGGAGGTGGCATGTATCTTGTGGAATTAGCAAGGTGCGGGAAAGTTGACACCATGGTCATCAAAAACAAAGTTGATGTCTTTTTTGAACAGTAGTACCCAAGAACTGTTTGGACATGTGCGAATAGGATGGCATTGTTGTCTTCAAGTTGCTTGTTCAAAAATAAGTAAAATTTGAGGAGGTGAAATTCGAAGAATAACTCTTGGAAAGTTGTAGTTGGAATTGGGTTTCCTTCCCATCAAACTCACCATATCCAAGATTCCATTCTTATTCTGCTTAACATCTCCTCAAAATGGAGTCATGACTCGTAAGCCATGACATAAAACATAAAAAAGGTACAATCTTTATAAAAAAAAACATAAATAAAGTAGAAAAGACGTATAGTGAAACTCTCTTTATCCAACGGAGGAATGGAAAGAAATGAGAGCTATGAGTGCAGAGCTACTTGTCGAATAAAAAATTCATTCATCCTATCACCATCAAAAACTAGTACCATGACTTCACTGAAACAGTCGTGTGAAAGGATTATTTTTCAGCTGAAAAATGTGAGAAGGGAAAAAATGATGGATTGATGATGCTGAGTTTGAGGATTGCTTCCGTTTCTTAGTTGATGGGCAATGCACCTTTTAAGCTCTAGAGTTTGGCTAAAGTGATTAGTTCTCGGCTGTTCAGGCTGCAACTTAGCATGGTGACAGCGAGCGGGGCTTCGATGTTCTATATTGTTAAAAATAGTTGTTTTACGAGTTTAAATTTGCTGTTCAATTCTTTTAAGAGTATGTTATGCAATTGTGTACTTGATTTAATCTTTGGAAAGTTATAGAGAAGAAACAACTGCATAGAGTAAAAAATTTAGGAACACGAGAAATCCTTCCATGGCTAGAAAGTAGAAAGTATCGGTATATGATTCTCATAAAAATATGCTCTTAGAACAGAAGCAGTATGTGAATTTTTATCAAGAAAAGATCTCTTAATCTTTTTGCTTCTAAAACTTAAAGTAAGCTCAAATCTCAAATTTTAGCTCTTCTAATTAAATACTAAGCATGGTTTTTAAAGTTGACATTCGAGTTCACTTTGTGGCTGTCTTTTTCTCTATATTTCAGGTGATAAATCTGACTTTTGTCTTTGGGGTCTCTTTCTCACAAGTATACAGCATCTTTATATGGGTTTCAGTCCTCTGGTAGTCGTTTGACGACATTCATTTGTCAAAGATTTTTGCTTCTTTAAGATTTGAAAACAGCGGGCAACGAGTGCTTTTAACTTCTTTGGTTTGCATTTGAAATCAGAATAATATTGCCTTAGAACCTGTATATTCTGAATTGTAACAAGAGTTGTCACACAGGTGTATACCATTCAGGTTCAGAGATATGGAACAAAATGATGGTGACACATCTGAAAAGATAGTTGAAGTACTGATGATAAACTCAACGAGTGGGCCTGGTCTTCTGTTTCCAAAGGTGAGAATTCTTCTAATGGATTTCAAGTAAGTTGCTCGGACTCTCCAACAATGTTGCCGCACCCGTGTCGGATCCTCCAACAATGCACTACTTTTGAAGGATCCGACACATGCCCGATGATAGTTTTGAAGAGTCCGAGCAACATAGATTTCAAGCAATATGTTATGGTTTCAAATGACTAAAGTGTTTTATCGGGCCAGCATTAAGTTAACTTACTGAATTCATTTTCTGATGGGTCTGGTTGTTGTGTACTCTTTACCACTTAGTATTTCAACCTCATAATTAAGAGATTTGCTAACTTTGTTCCACCTTGCTGTCAAATTGAACCTTACCAAATTTAAGTACTAATAAGATACCAAGTTGGCATTTCCAGTAGGTTCTCCATTATTTCTTTTCGGGGCATCACACATGACTTGATAGACTTCTTGTTCTTTTCTTTAACTTTTTTTTTTCAGTTATTAGCAGCACCGAAATAAGATTTAGTTAATTCTCTTTGTCCATGTTTTATTTTCTTTACAATAACATAACTACATACCTAGTGTAATCCCACAAGTGGTGTCTGGGGAGGGTAGTGACTAGTGTGTATGCAGCTTTACCCCTACCTTGTGAAGGTAGTAGCCTTCAATGTCTACAATGATAACTGAAGTAAAGGAAACAACAGGTAATAAAATCGAAGAATAAGATAGTAGGGGAGTAATATTAACAATAGTGACAACGTAAACTAGGCAGCGTTGGACTATCTACTAACCTTCTACCCTAATCCACGACCTCCTATCCTCTGTCATGTCCTCAGTAAGCTTATGTTTATTTTGCCTTATAGCTGAGAAGATGTCTGTTAATTGACATTTCTCTCTTTGTATATACAGGGAGGTTGGGAAAATGATGAAACAGTTAAAGAGGCAGCTGTACGTGAAGCCATAGAGGAGGCTGGAGTTCGTGGGGATTTAGTGGTGAGATCATTGTCTCCTTTCTTCATTTATTCTGTAGTATTTGGATACACATATTCCCTGTTGCATGGAGGTTCATCATGCTTTAGTTGGGTGAAATCACTCTTTGGTGATGTATTTGCATGTCAAAATGGACCGCAAAAGCAACATTTTCTCTGCATTTGAGCTTTGAATGTGCTCGTGTCTTTTTTTTTATGTAATCATCTTAAGTTCTCTCTGTGCAGGATGTCTTTTATTATTAATGGAGTGAATTTTTAACAAGAATTCTTATGATACTTCTTCTGACCCGCTGCTTGTAAGCATCGATGTGATAAAGCTTCAGTATGTTTTTTTTTTGATGAAGTAAGAGATATTATAAAAAAAACATGAAGAAGATGCAAAATCGAGCACTGGATAGGGTATAAATCTCACGCAACAATAAAATTTATGTAAGCTGAATTATTTTGGTTAAGTTAGTTGCAGTTACTGACTAAAGAAATGTGCTCGTTTTACTATAAAACTTTCAAGTAATCCTCTTCTGATCAGCAATCGTTTTGTCTTTAAATAGGTAGCTTGTGTCGATAACTTGTAGGTTAGAGCGTATATTGAAGTGGCGCGATTCCCTTGTGTTTTGTTATCCATGTATCCATTGGATTTACGCCTCTTCTTTTTCAGCATTTTTTGGGATTCTACGCCTTCAAAAGCAAAACACTTCAAGACGAGTTCAGTCCAGAAGGTCTGTGCAGAGCTTCCATGTTCGCTTTGTTAGTGAAGGAAGAGCTCGACTGTTGGCCTGAGCAAAGCTGCCGAAAAAGAAGTTGGCTGACAATTCCTGAGGCGATTGAATGTTGCCGGCACCCATGGATGAGAAAGGCTCTCGAAGAAGGATTCATGAAGTGGCATGAGGGTGGTATGGTAAGTACAATTAACAACGATGATGACTAAGCTTTTCTCTTTATTCCTCCTTCGTAACCAACATTGAAGGTTTTTAGAACATTTAACGGGTAGAAACAACTGTGAAGTTTGATCTGATGTTAACTATGAATCTGCAAAAGAGTAATGTTTTACATATTGGATCATGACATGGTCAACATGCTTTAATGATTTATTATCTGGCTGCTTGCTTTCCATTACTCTGAGCCGAGGGTCTATAGAAAGCAGCCTCTCTGCCTTGTAGGGTTAAGGTTTACGTACACACTACCCTCCCCAGACCACACTCTGTGGGATTACGTGGAATTACATTGGGTATGTTGTTGTTGTTACTTGCTTGCTTTCCACGACTGCTTTAGGCTGTTTTCTTGAGCCAAGGGTCTATCGGCAACAACCTCTCCTCCTCTGAGGTAGGGATAAAGTCAACGTACACTTTACCCTCACCAAACCTCACGTTGTGGAACTACATTGGGTATGTTGTTGTTGTTGCTTGCGTGCTTGCCATGACTGCTTTGGGCTGTTTTTCTTGAGGCAAGGGTCTATCGGCAACAACCTCTCTACCTATGAGGTAGGGGTAAAGTCAACGTGCACTTTACTTTACCCACACATTGTGGAACTACATTGGGTATGTTGTTGTTACTTGCTTTCCATGGCTGCTTTGGGCTGTTTTTCTCGAGCCAAGAGTCTATCGGCAATAACTTCTCTACCTCTGAGGTAGGGGTAAAGTCAACGAACACTTTACTTTACCCTCACCAGACCTCACGTTGTGGAACTACATTTCCATGACTGCCTTGGGTTGTTTTCTGTGAGCCAAGGGTCTATCGGCAACAACCTCTCTACCTCTGAGGTAGGGGTAAAGTCAACGTACACTTTACTTAACCTTCACCGGACCACACGTTGTGGAACTACATTGGGTATGTTGTAGTTGCTTGCTTTAGAAGAGATTGAAGGAGAATTAGAAAGAAAAGAAACTAACTGAAATTATCTTCATCTTCATCATTTCCCATTGGTAGCGTAAGTTGCTCGGACTCTCCAAAAATGTTGCCGTATCCGTATCGGATTCTCTAAAATTACCCTACTTTTGAAGGATCCGACGCATAGGGGATGACATTTTTGAAGAGTCCGAGCAACATAGGCTAGCTACATTTCTAATCAAAATTAGATTAGATTAATAGATGATGCTTTTATGTAATTGTGGTTTCATTGTTCTATTACTATTTAACTCTTGGATGAAGTAACATAGACATCATCACATCACACTCCTTGGGATGCGACCCTTCTCCCAGGGCCTGCATTGAACGCGGGCTATTTGTAGTTATGTTGGTCGGACTTTTCAATAATGCAGACGGACGACGTTGGATCCTACAAAAGTTCTCAAAAAATAGTACATTTTTTTAAGAATCCGGCATGAGTAGGACAACATCCGACCAAATCAAAAGTTGAAATTAATCCACTTTCTTCTTATTTTGAAATTTCATTTCCATTTTATAACTAGCAAATAAGAAAATGTTTATTCCTTGTTCCATGTCTGTGGCTCGGACTCTTAAAAAATGTCAGCCGATGCATGTCGGATCTCCAAAATATATAAATTAATTCTAGGAAGAAGTTCAATTTCTCTTCTTCCTTGGCCATAAAGAATCTAAAAGGTCAAATCAACATTGTTTTTTAATTTGGACTAGTCAATTTTAGAAATTAGTCAATCTATAAAGTTCCTAAAAAAAAGTACTATGTACTAATGTTTCTTTTGATTGTTGTCCATTGTCAACATCCACGAAGCTTCAAACACCAATGTCCATTAATAAATTAAAAGGACAAACAAGGCAATTCGGTATACAAAATATTTCGTGTTAGTAGAGTCCGAGGAAGTACTGTACTTTAAGGGATCGAGGGATCGCTTGGTGTAAGGTATTAAAAAAAAGATAGTCTAGGGATAAAATTTCTAGTGTCTTGTTTGGTTGTCAAGTTCGGGATAACTTATTTCAGAATTAACAATAGTAGCGGGATAAGTTAGCTATCCTTTTAGTGGTATAAGAATTCGAGGATAATTTATTTTGGGATAAAGTCATAAACTGGTAAAATTATCCTCTAAATTTTTTGATTATCACCTTTCACATATATAAGGCAAACAACATTTTTGTAAACAAACAATATATTCTTAGAAAAAATGCAATTCATATTATTTTTTAGTACCACAAGCCAAACAATCACTAAAAATATTAGAATAATTAATTTCAGGACAACTAATCTAAGTATAACTAATTTCGATATAATTTATCTTCAAATCAAACGACCCCGTAAAAATGTGTGGATAACCTATGATGTGCAAGCAATAATGGTTATTTCATGATTCAAAATCTTGACATATAATTCCAATATTACTTCTTATATTTCCTATTGATATTAATAGTACTGACTTCAGATGAACTCGTTATAAAAGAATTAGCATCTATTATAATAATATATTTAGTGTAATTTTACAAGTGAAATTGAAAGAAGGTAGCATCCGTATACCTTATTCCATTCTTAAAAAGTAAAAATAAAAAATAAAAATTGATTTACCCAAATCAATAAAAAAGTATATCAAAGCATTCTAAATTTTGTTATAATTGGCTAATAATTTAATTCAATGTATCTTACATGAATGAAAATCACGAAACAACAATATAATTGGCTACTGATAAATCTCGTTTTAATGCTAATTATTTAATTAACGTATCTCGAATAAAGTTTTTTTTTTTTTTCTTGTAATTATTAATGAAAATAAAAATATTAAATAAAACTTAGTGTTGGAAAGTACAAAATGATATTTTGTTGGGAAGCATCTAGTTCCCCTGGCGGGCGGCGTTGGAAAAGCACATACAAATATACTTCCACCGTTCGCTTTTATTTGTCACTGATTTTTCAATTAAATTTTTATTTTTATTTATTATTTTTAACATATAAAAAAGAAAACTTATTTTTTTCTATTTTATCCTCAATATTAATTATTTTTTTAAAATTTTAAAATATAATATAAATATTATTTAATAAGAATATTATGATAAAATAGTTATATTATTAATAAAAAAATTTAATAATTGTGCTAATTTAAAATATGACAAATAAAATCAATCGAAAAAAATAGTAGGATACTTTCGTTCATTTTCACTTGTTCACTATTTCGTTCATCTTTCACTTATCTGTTTTGAATTAAATTTGTTATATTAAAAATATATATACATATCGAAATTATTTTATATGATCCACTACAATCTACAGTTCTCTCACTTTAACCTACTCAGTTTTATTAGGGAAAAAAGTTGTTCAAATTTATTATGTGATTGAAAAGGAGCTTTATGTAATTGGTAAAATTATTATCATGTGCTTAGAAGATTATATATTTAAATTGTGAAAATATTTTTTTACGAAAAATATATGATAGTATTGTTATATAGTAGAGTTTTAATGCATCAAATTGTGTTAAATTTATTTCCTATACTGCCTGAAATTAAATAATTTTATCCTCTATAAGTAGAGCTGTCAATACGGGTCGGTCCAGCCCACACGAACTTTGAGTTTGACGGGTCAGGTCGGGCTGACCCATCAAAATGATGGACCAAAAAACACCAAGTCCACACCATTATTCTGTGGGCTGCGGGCTAGCCCATTTTAAAAAAAATAATATTTTATAATTTAATTTTAGAATATTAATAAACATAAATATTACCAGATAATATTACATAGTGTTAATAATTGTTAATCAAGTCTCCAACACCACAAAAAATACTCCTAACAGCGAAATTAAATAAGTTTTGACATGATATCCTCTGAACCAAATAAAAATACTAATGAACAATCTACATAATTGCATGCATTTGACTTACGGATCAGCCCATGGGCTAGCCCAACCCATATTGCTCAAGCTCTACGGGCCACGAACTTCTAGGAACCGGGCTAAAAAGTCATGTTTTTAAATGGACTGCAAAAATTAAAACCCAACTCCATCAAATTATAGGTCAGGTCGGACCGGCCCTACGGGCCCAACCCATATCGACGGCTCTATCCATAAGTTTCGTTCTAATACTACTTTTGCCATTTTGGTCCTTGACTCATATAAGAGTTCCAACTTGTAGGGTAAATTTAGACCTTTTTGTTTGATGAATTTGTAGGTAAGAGTATTTTTTATATGTATCTATGTCTATAGTTGCTTATTTGTGGTTTTCAGTGTTGTGTTTGATTTGGAATAATGAGTTTATAGTATTATTTTGTTGGTGTCGTATTTTTGTTATTATCTGGCGGTGTATTATTTTATTTTTGTTGTGTGCTTTTATGTTTTTTTGTTTGTTATACCGTTATCTATCCTGAGCCGAGGTTCTATCGAAAATAACATCTCTACTTCATCTGAGGTAGTAGCATGAACTACATACACTTTATCCTCTCCAGACCCCACTTTATGGGAATACATTGATATGTTGTTGTTGTTTGTTTGATGAATTTGGACACTGATTTTATCGAATTTATATTCGAGCTCTGTAAATAACAAGAAGGAAAAATGTTCTGTTTCCTCCCTGAACTATACACGAAATTGTTGGGACACACCCGAATTTTAGGAGGGTCCTATTATCCCCTAAACTAATTAAAACTGTATTTTTGGCAACTTTAGTGCCTACACGACACACACGTGGCATATCAGTGAATCAATACACTGAAGATCCACGTATGTGTCGCGTAGGCACTAAGGTTGTCAAAAATAAGGTTTTAATTAGTTCAGGAGGTAATAAGACCCTCTTAAAGTTCGGATGTGTCTCAACAATAGTTCAGGATGAAAACATAATATTTTCTCTAACAAGAATAAATACGATACGATTGTCTAATTAAATGGACATATAATAAAATTTTTAACAAATGCTAAACTTGATTAATTTTAGAAAAAAATAATTGTGAAGAGAAATTTATGTATGAACATATACCTTTTACAAAGGGTGTTCACATCTAGAGTATAGAGAAATATGTATTGACAATTATTAAAGCCAAAATGAATTATCATATGTTTGACTATGATGCTTTAATCATTACTATTTCATTTATGGAATTCTCAACAAACTTTTACTTCTTGTTTTTTTGTACTATATTCTAAAGTTCCAACAACTTTTTTATATCCACCAACTATCATCTACCTATGATTAGTCTAGACAATTAGTGATAAGGTTCAATTTTCGTGACAGATTAAATGAGAGAAGCGAGATTGAGACGATTCGTATATGCAAAGAATAATGTGTATGGAAATATTAATAAATATATGTAAGAACTTAGCTATAGCAAGTTGTTGGAAAGATCGAGGTTGACAAAACATGAAAAAAAATGGGCCGATTAGATAAGATATGACGTTGATGCATCTCTAGTTTATTGAGGATATTATTTTAAATAGAAAGTTTAAAAATTGAAAATTAGCATTAAAAATAATAAATAGTCCTATGTGACGGTACTTATACGAGATCATCTTCTTATTTAACTCTTACTTAGTATTTATAAATGAGAAAATACATAAAGTTCCCTCTGATGTTGTCTGACTTGTTAAAAAAGACACTTAAATTATACTTTCGATCTATTACCCCACGAATCTTATCTAAACCATTGTAAATGTATTATTTTGACCAAAATTTTGACTCTGCATATAAACACGCACATGAAGTGCGTGAATGAAAAAAATTTATTGAACCAACAAATTAAAATGTGCCACGTATAATAAAAAGGATCTATTTTAAAAATTTTGTATTTAAATATTTTTTTTCTTCATTTTCCATCTTTTTCTTTTATTTCTTCTTCCTCCTTCTTCTCCATTAATCTCCATTAATGGTGTCACTCGATTTTCTCTGTAATTCGTGCGTGCATTCACTCTCTATCTTGTGACTGAAATTCAGCAAAAAAATGGTGTATTTGTAACGATTTAAGTAAGATTCGTGGGGTAATAGGTCGAAAGTATATTTTAGGTGTCTTTTCAAAAAAATCAGACAATATCAGAGGGACTTTATGTATTTTCTCTTTATAAATTAAAAAATCATGAAATTACTACTATACTTAAAACAAAGATAACAATTACAAACTTTATAAACAAATGTTGGGAGCGCTACTCCTCGAATGGGGTCCTACCCCGCGTGAATTTAAATTAATCGGGCTCTAATGCGGGTACTGGACATTGGATGGACAACCAAAAAAAAGGTGAATACAAGGCATGTACGTAGACGTGTTCATGGGTCGATTTGGGTCGGTTATTGGTCAAAATTATAATCAAACCAACTTAGTCGGTTTTTAAATTTCTAAAACCAAACCAAACCAACACAAAAAAATAACCGTCGGTTTGGTTCTTGTCGGTTTATAACTTTAGTTAATGATAAAAGTTGAAATTTTTCTTTAAAAAATCCAATCCAACATATGAGATGTCAACCGAGTGTTGTTCCTCAACCTTGAAACCAAGATGTCAATTTAGTGTTATACTTAGACAAAACCATGAACAACACCATATGAACGTTTCTACAAATGTACTTAGAAACTACATCTCAGAGAATGATATGATAACCCCCAAAAGGTAAACACATATTTTTTTTGCTCAATAGGGATCAAAAAGAAAATTCAAAACTAGTGATTATCTATAATCTAATAAAACTCACCTATAAAATTCCGTAGACAACAAGATAATTTTCACAATTAGTATCATTTGTCATTCAAAGTGCGAAAATCATATAGAATTTCATAACGTACCATTAACTTAGATGGAGACATATGACTAAAGTTAAATTCATAATTAAAATTTTAAATATAAAAAATATTTATATTTTATTTATGAATAATATATAAATAATTTATATATGCACATGTATGTGTGTGTATACATACATACATACATATATATAGAGAGAGATATAGATAATTTTTATCGGTTCATTTTAGTTATTTTGTCGGTTATTTTAGAGTGAAATCTAAACCAAACCACATAAGTATTGGTTTTAAAAATTTAAAACCAAACCAAACCAAACATACTAAATGTCGGGTTTTTTAATTGATTTGATTTAATTCGCAGTTCGATTTGATTTTTAACCAAACCATGAACACCCCTACGTGTACTCAATAAATCGTAAAATTTAAAAGCAACTCTTTCAAAATAAAGGGATGCAAGTGAAAACAAAAAAACAAAGTGGGTGTTTAGTGTAATTTCCAAGACTTCCTAAGGAGAATCTCAAATTACGACTGTTTGTTATGTAAGTGCGCTAAATAATTTCGGAATATTAAAATATTCCATAATTGTACAAAATATCAAAAGTGTTTTGCTTATGTTTTTGCTTTATATTCGATATTTATATTAGAATCTGATTAATTATAAATCAGCTATTATAAGATTTATTTTTAAAGTTGATATTTTTAACGAGATTTTTTTCATATCCATGAGCTAAATCGAGACTTCCATATCTATGTCTTATATTCATATTATAATTCAATTAATTCTCATTCGCGCTATTATAAGGTCTATTTTTTAAAAATATACTTTTAATAAAAAAATTTCATATTTAAAATCTGAACTCAAAATTTCTCACTACGGTCGAAGATATCTCAAGCATTCCACTACAACGATCAAAATGTCAAAATGTTGGGATAATGACATCTCAATGACAGTAAGGATTAAATAGTTTCGAAATAAAATGAAGAATTATTTTATCTCATGTTTGATTGAAGGTATAAATTAGTATCGTGATTATTTGTCCCACCATTTACACCATAATGATAGAATAAGTTATCTCATATGCATGGGGAATAACGAATTTTGAAATTAATTATTCTGTGATAACTCTTTCCCAATCAAATGACCTCCTTCATAACGGTTTCAGGTTCGAGCTAATACAGAGCCATTTTTTATAGGAAGAACTTTACTCCCGCGTGAGATTTTTTATCGCGAATATGAATCAATCGAACTTCAATGTGAAATATCGAATACCGAACGAAAAAATCATCTCATATACATAATGAGATAATGAATTTCGAAATTAATTATTTCGTGATAACTCTTTCCCAATCAAATGACCTCCTTCATAACGGTTTCAGCTTCGAGCTAATACATAGCCATTTTTTATAGGAAGCACTTTACTCCCGCGTGAGATTTTTTATCGCGAACTTGAATCAATCGAACTTTAATGTGAATATCAAACACCGATTGAAAAAAATTATTAATTATTAAAAATAGTTATTGGTGGCTTTTGAAAATTGAAAATAAAAAAAAGGTTCACTTTGAAAATGACGCGTTGGCTAGCGTAGTTTGGAATTATATATACGTCACCTCTGTCTTCTTCCTCTCTCCTTCCCTCGTTCTTCGTGGCCATATACAATATAAATAATAATTTAATTATAATAATAATTATTATTTTAGTACTATTAAACCAAAATTATAGTAAAATAAATACTTGGGTTCTTTGAATTTTGTTTAAAAAATGAGTCTTGATACAGAAAAATTGTTATAAAATATTACTAGTATTTTCTTGAGGTGTTTTTATCAATTTGAGCTTTTAGGTACATTATTTTCTCATTTTGATTAGTAGGGGTAGTTGTTTTTTGTTAAAGTTTTGACCTTTTTAGTGTTTTTTGTATTAAAAAAGAATCTTGATTTCAGAAAATCATAGTATATAAAAAAAGTATTTTCTTGAGGTGGTTTTAGGAAATTGAGCTTCTGGGTATTAATTAATTACTCATTTTGATGAAAGGGGGTAGTTGGGTTTTAATAAAGTTTTGACCTTTTTAGTGTTTTTTGTATACAGAAAAGAAAATTATAGTATAAAAAAAATTAGTATTTTCTTGATGTGTTTTTTATGTATTTGAGCTTCTGGGTATTAATTAGTTACTCATTTTGATGAAAGGGGGTGGTTGGTTTTTAATAAAGTTTTGATCTTTTTAGTGTTTTTTAGTATAGAGGGGTTAATATACAGCTGTTTGGGATTTTCTTGATTTCAATGGTGTAGTTTTGTCTTTTTGTATATTTAGCGGTGGATGTATTAAAGTTGTTTTAGTCTTAGTTAAAGTGATTAAGCGGTTGTTTTTGGAAGTTTTTGTATTTTAGTCAAACTATATATTTGTGGTTCTTCATATAAGTTGTGTGTGTGTATGTTAACTGAAGTTGTGGATTCTTGATGATGCTGTGAAGATTGGTACTTTCTGGGATGCCAAGTTTCATTTCTCAGATACCAGTTTCAAATCACATGTATATATCTCTTAACATCCTTTTTTAAATTTAATATCTTTGAATTTTAGTTTTTTTTTTTTTGCTTATTTGTATGTGTAGAATTTGTTTTTAAGTTTATCTGAGATGGGGATTAGTGTTTATTGTTATGTTTATGTTGAAGAATTCAAGTTTTGAAATTGCTGTTAGGCCTAAGGTCTGTTTAAGCTTTTATGTGGGATGGGGATTAGTGTTTATTCTCATGTTTATGTTGAAATTGCTAGTTATATGGGCTATAGGCCATACATCTTTCTATTTGTTCATATAAATGAGTAGAAGTTACATACAGTGCAATTCTAGCTTGGAGAGATCAGTAGGGACGGAGCTATGTAGGGCCGAGGGGTTTATTTAACCTCCTTTTGGCGGAAAATTACACTGTTTATACTTGATTAAAATTGTTTTTGTTATGTATATATATAGTAAATGTTGTAACCCTTTAGCTTCTTCATGTGTTTAGTTCTCCATATTTTTGAACCGTTTAGTGAAAATTGGCACAGAAGGCAGTAAGACTGGTACTTCTGCGGTGCCAAGTTTCATTTCTCAGATACCAGTTTCAAATCACATGTATATATCTTTACATCCCCTTTTTTTTTAATTCATGTAAAGTTTAGTTTGTTGTTTGCATATTTGTAAGTATTGAATTTGTTTCAGTTTATCGGAGATGGGGAATTATTGTTTATTGTTATGTTTATGTTGAAGGATTCAAGTTTTGAAATTGCTTGTTATAGGGAATAGGCCATACATCTTTCTATTTTGTTCATGTAAATAAATAGAAGTCACCTACAGTGCAATTCTAGCTTGGAGAGATCAACAGAGGTGGAGTTAGGTAGGGTTGAGAGGTTCATCCAAACCCCTTTTTTGCGGAAAATTACACTGTTTATACATTGATTCAATTTATTTTTTATGTATATATAGTAAATGTTGAACCTTCTTTAGCTTCTTCTTGTGTTTACTTCGTCATCATTTGAACCCCTTGGAGAAAATCCTGGCTCTACCAATGGAGAGGTGTGACTCCATGAGTTTTAGATAGTCTCTCTCTTTTTATTCAGCAGGGTGCTGATAGTGGCAGAGGCAGGATTTTCTTAAAGGAATTCATAAATAATTTTGTCCTTTTATATACTATGTTATTTTCTGGTGAAGGGGATTCGAATGAACACCCTTCTGCCCTTCTGGCATTACCCCTGGTTGTCCATTCCGATGTTTAGGTAAATCAGCTATTTCTACTAATCCTATGCTAGTCCCTTGAAATGAGGGAAATTAATAAGAAGAGCAAAGAATGTTTAACCATTTCATAGTCAAGTTGTTTCTCTGAGTTCCTGCTGAATAATTACTGTGTTAGCGTAAATCTGGAATGGTTATATGTCATTGCTGATATGCTATATATGGAGGGTGAGATCTTGAATAATTTATTCCTGTTGAATAATATTTTTGGGCTGTTTATTTTGGATTTCAGGGGCACCGAAGGGAACAATACAAATACTTCTCGAATGTCTGAATTTGGGGTGCTTGAGCAATATCTTGGATTCCGTATTGGAGATGGTGCTAATGCTAATCGAAGTATGTATTTTGCTAATCTTGAATGTTCTTGGTCTGCTATTCTTTCCTATCTGTCATCTGATAAAAGAATCTTGGTGTGTTTGACCCTTCTTTAAATTACGGATTTACAGCCGGGACTAGGTATGGTTTATCTTTAGTGAGCATTTGGGCTCTCTCGTTGTAAATAACCATTACCGAGGATCTTATTTGCAAGAGTAGTTGAGACCTCTGAAAAGTTTAATGAGCTGAAGAGACTGATCATGTCATAGGACTTCTTGTTGCTTTTCTATCCTTGTCAGGTCGAATAGTAAGAGAAGTGGGACTTTGAACTTAACTCTATTCCAAACGTTAGTGAGAGTTCAAGGTTATATAGAGATATGTGGACATGAGGGTCCAACATTGGGTAATTTAACATAAGGGATTGGTATCATACTACGTTTAAGAAGAAAGGACCGTGGCAATAACTCTACCCAGGAACTAGTTCATTAGGTTAGAGTTGCCGAAGACCATATAAAGAAGGTAAAATTAGTACCCTCGGCTGATGTGGTACGTATGAATTCTCTTTATAGATAATGTACGGAAAAAATAATATTCCTATGTAGATATCTATAGGTTTTGGAAAATATAATCAAGTACATAGTATATGAAGCAAATAATGTTTTGGGATGTTGAGATAGGATTAGCTAATGTGAATTAGGAAGACTATGTTCATTGTTCCAAATACTTGATATATCTTAACTGGGTCTTCCTAGTTGGACAGTGTCATAAATGCGAGTTAAATTAGTATACCTATTACAGGAAGGTTGGATTTGACACTAATGAACAAATCGGAATTGGTTTTATGTCCTAAGATGGGTGCAAGACATGTGACCTTTTTCATGAAATAGTAGCGGTGTTAAGAAAATGTTATGTTTCACATGTTTTAAATTTTGGGTTTAGTTCTATATGCATAGTTAAAAAGATTAGGCCGAAAACACGGACTTCATTAGTTAAATGCCAGATAGTCATATGCACAATTTGCTCTTATTTCCTAATTTCTGTGCATGTATAACTGCCACCATCTAATTTTGCGTTTGTCATTTTCGGATTATGGCGTGATGTAACGTAAAGATAGTACCTATCAAATTTAATGTGAAGATATTGCAAACAATAGCTAAAAAATTTTGAGAGCATGAAGGAGGAGAATAATTGGATTTTTATTCCTTTGGGCTTTTCAGACAAATTGGTCTGTCAATGTAGCTTCCGGGGTGAAAGAACTAAGTTATGATCTAATAAACTGGATGGCTGTTCTCCAAATACTTGATATTATTAAACCTATTGTTTAGACTGATACTGAAAGGTGGTCTGGATCCCCTTATTAGAGAACTGTGATTTCAAATTCTTGAGCTTGATTCCAACTGTAGTTGAAATGCTAGATTTACTTAAAAAGAACACGCATTTCTTTGCTATTGTTTTGTTATATGTGTACAACAATTGTCCAGAAACTTGTCTCACTTAAAGTGAAGATTTGACCATTTCCCGTGTTATCTGATTGAGAAATATGTCTTCGTTGTCTTCTTGTTGGTTTAGGTCCCCTATTTAATTCAACATCTGCAACTAATCCAGCAGTGGGCTTTGACGTCTCTGGAACCATCAATAGGGTAATCATGACAGTGTTCTCTCTACATTTCTTCCTAAAGAGAATAGAAACTGTAAATCTGGTATTGCCAGAGATGTCCACAGACAGAGGACAAGGTATTTAGCTAATTTTGATGTCTTTTTTTTCTCTGTTGATCTTGTAGAATTTAGCTCCTTCAAATACAAGTTTGTCTGCTGCTGCTCCGGGATCTCAGATATTACAATTGCAATCAAGTGTAGTTCCTGTATCCTCTCATCCTGAGAATTGGGGCGAGTCCAACTTGGCCGATTCTGGTTCTCGCACTGATACTTCAACTGACATGGATGGAGATGATAGAAATCAACGGGTAATTTACTCTGCTTGTTTTGGGTTTATTGCTTAGCCTCTCTTAGTCATTTCTCTTTGGTCTGTAAAAACTTGCGATCTCTGGGAATCAATGTTGATTTGACTAAGAATAAAACGTAATAGAGAAGTGAAGGGGCTATATAGGCGAACCAACTAGTATGAAATGTTTATTTGGTTTCATTTTGTTCTATTTGGCCAATTGTATGTCTTCTGTAAGAGAAGTGCGAAATTTGGAGAATCTCTCCTCATTTGCTGAGCTGTCAGCGAGGTTGATTGCAAACCCTTAAAGTCGTGTGAAAAGTGAAGTCCAGTTCCCAAAACTGCTTTTTGTTATCTTCCCCATCTGTTGGCAACCATTTTCATTAGCAGTGGTTTTGAAGTTGAACTTTGTTTGAAGAGGTGAAATCATTCAATGTGAATGGGTGGAATGCAGGGACGAGGAAGAGAGGAGGGAGAATAAGGGGGTCTATAAGACGGCTAGGACAACGGCTAAGCGGTCACAGAAGCTAAAACGGTAGCTTTTGAAAGCCTCTACGCTGCAAGGGGACAAAGGCGGAGATAAGAAACTTTACAGGCTTGCGAAGACGAGGGAGTGGAAGGCCCGAGACCTGGATCAAGTGAAATGCATCAATGATGAGAACGGTAAGGTATTGGCGGATGAGACGCTCATCAAGCAAAGATGGCAAGCCTACTTTCACAAACTATTGAACGAGTAGGTGATAGAGCTAGTGTGCTGGGGGATTTTGAGCACTCTTAAGAGACTTAGGATTTTGGATTGTGGATGTATTACGGTTGAAGAAGTGACTCGCGCTATTAGTAAGATGTGTAGGGGGAGAGCGACTGGACCTAATGAGATCCCGGTAGAGTTTTGTAAGAGCTCAGGCGGAGCAGGTATGGAGTGGTTGACTGAGTTGTTCAATGTCATTTTTAAGACGGCTAAGATGCCTGAAGAATGGAGGTGGTGTACAATGCTCCCATTGTACAAGAATAAGGGCGACATGTAGAATTGTAACAATTACAGGGGTGTCAAGTTGCTAAGTTTGGGAGCGAGTGGTGGAGATGAGGGTGAGGAGTGGTTTGTCCATATCTGAGAACCAGTTTGGATTCATGTCGAGGCGATCTACTACGGAAGCCATCCATCTGGTGAGGAGACTAATGGAGCAATACCGGGAAAAGAAGCGAGCACAGTTCATTTATTGTCTTTTTCATTAGAAGAGCTTGTGTTTTTCTTTTGATTTGAAATTCAAAAGTTTTCAGATGATGAAATACTCTATAAGAAGATTATCTAGCAACGAAAAACTGATGCAGGGACTAGTACCACCAAAAATGGATATAATTTTTAAGGAAAAGACAGAATTTATGAGAAATGCTTGAAAAATTTCTGAAGAGGGGAAAAAGACAAGTGATCTTGTCTTTATTTTTCCATTTCCAGGTAAGTCAAATTTAATATCTCGACTCTGCAACCTGTCAAATATATAAAATGGATGGAGGGTATATTATTGAATTATTAATCCAAAATAAAAGATATTTATTGTACCTACTGTAAAGAAATGGAAAAAGTGGAATTGATATAGAGGATTTTTGTTAACCAATCCCAAACTAGCTGTTATTGAGCAATAATTGGTTGATGGGCTAGGTTTCATCACTTGAATTTCATACTTGAGTTTTTGGTTCACAAATATGTAATTACTTGAACTGAACAGTTTGTACATGTAACAGAAAGTTTCTCCTCAAGTAACTGGGCGATTTTTATTGTTTGTGAACCTTTTTTTGTAATTGCTTGCTTGAGAAATTATGGATAAATTCTTTACTTTAAAGTATGATATTTGTCATAATCCGGTTTTTGTTTTTACATTTCAGTCATGTATGAAAAGTCTTTTCCATTCTGCAGATTGAGACAGGTCAATCCAGGACTATTGCAGCTTCTGATTCCAGTGACAAATCAAAAGAAAAAGTCTTGGATCAGAAGGTCCGTGTTTTACTATTTAGTCTTAGAAGAGGGAAACTCATGTTCCTTTCTGATATTCTTTTTGTTTATTATCATTGCTTTCAGACATTACGAAGACTCGCACAAAACCGTGAAGCTGCTAGGAAAAGTAGATTGAGGAAAAAAGTAAACCTTTCTTCTCTCATTTTCCTCCTTTAGTTTTTCCACAACGCACCTTCCCCTTTTTATCGGTCTTAAGCCGGGGGTCTATCGGAAATAGCCTCTCTACTTCAATTGAGGTAGTGGTATGGTCTGCGTACACTCTACCCTCCCCAGACCCCACTATGTGGGAATACACTGGGTATGTTGTTGTTGTTGTTGTTGTTGTTGCCCCTTTCCCTTTTGATGTGTAATATAAGCCTGTAGCCGGTTCACTATTTTGTCTTTTTCGTCGATGCGAGATGCTGAAGAGATTACGTTAGCTGATTATATCTCATCTGTCTTTAAATGACAAATTCGGTACTTTCTTATGCTGCAGGCATATGTTCAACAGCTGGAGAATAGCCGTCTGAAGTTATCGCAGTTGGAACAGGACCTTCAGCGAGCGCGTCAACAGGTATTGGCTTCTTCCTTTCACGTGCTTTCGGGAGGACCACCTGAGGAGGTTCCACAATCTTGTCTTATTTTGGGTTCTTGTCCAACTGAAGGGGAAGTACATTTCAAACATGGGAGATCAATCAAACGGAGTGGGTGCCAGTGGTATGCCTTTTTCTTCTCGTTGAACTTGTGTGACTAACTTCCTTTTTCATTTCAACAAACAAGAAACTTGCTGGGCTTCTTCTTGATCTGTTGAGGAAGTATCACTTCTTGATACTAAATTGAGCTAGGATTGGGTTGTTAAGTCATGTTAGTGTAACAGCTGAAGTTTCCCAATACTCTTTATTATAGCAGCTAAATCATGTTGGTTTCACTAGAAAGAAAATTGTCCACCATATTGCTGTCAAACAGATATTCATACATGATGGCTCTCTCTATCTTAAACTAGTCCAGTATGCACTTTTCATCTTTTCCTGGAACAGTTCGTCTGTCATATGTTGTGCGTTGCGTGGTCTGTGATTAGGAAGCAAATAAGGCTGAAATAATGTGTTTTTCCTACTTAAGAGGACAGTAGAACTTCAGTTTTCTTGATTTTCCCTCATTAACTGCATTCAATATGCAGTGGATGACATTACGTTTGAAATTGAGGAACAAAGTGAACTGCAGCTTCCAATGGGTCCTCAAGGTGCATGGACTTGGTCTTCATAATTCTCACACTTGTGATGGTTGTTATGATAAAGATAATGAATGCGTCAGTTGCTGCTTTATGCATTCAGTTTAATATAACACTTTTTTGTATTAGGCTGGCTATTTTAATAAGATAATGTTCAACCACTTGTCTAGTTTCTGGTTGCACTCAAAAAGTTGTTTCCTCGTGCTAAGATAACCTTTCAGAGTCTGCCGTTCTGCAGGGACCTTAGCATTTGATGCAGAATATAGTCGATGGTTAGAAGAACACAACAAGCACATCAATGAGTTGAGGAACGCTGTTAATTCACATGCAAGTGACCCTGAACTGCGAAGTATTGTGAATAATGTCACTGCACATTTCGATGAGGTCTTTAGGGTGAAAGGAAATGCAGCCAAGGCGGACGTATTCCATGTCTTGTCAGGGATGTGGAAAACCCCTGCCGAGCGGTGTTTTATGTGGATTGGTGGCTTCCGCCCCTCGGAACTTCTTAAGGTAACCTCTTGTTGCTCTCATATGTGTGCAATTCTGCGTCTGTTCTTCCACATTTCCCATCTAGACTTCCCCTGTATAGTATTATAAGAAGCTGTCATACTTTTTGATCATGTATGAAAAGGTCCTATTATTAGCAGGACTAATAAATTCTTAGTAGTATGTAGAACTTCATTGATTTGCGTTCCTGAAAATAAAGAATACTTGCTAAAGATTGGGTGGTTTCACTTTCCAAATGAATGAGGTGCCCTGCAGTGTACAATTGCATTTTTATGTCACTATCTTCTATAACACTTCACTATAGTCTCTTGACCTTGGATAGACAAGGTCTGAGGTTCTCCTTCAAATGGCATGGACTTACAATTGTTGTATTGAAGCTCTTAGTTTTCTTCTTGTGTCCACTGCATAGAAGCATCTCTAAACGAACCTGATTCCTAGCAACAGCTTGGATAAATTGTGTGGTTATCTCTATCCATCCCGGATGAGGTTTGTTGAGCTTCTTCAGCTTGCTGATTGTTAGAGTGAGCTGGAGTCTCACATTGGTTGGGAATGGACGGGTGGTCTGCTTATATGGAACTGGGCCCTCATGAGCTAGCTTTTGGGGTTGAGTTAGGCCGAAGTGCCGTATCTTTACAATGATGTTAGCAGACTTCCTGCTGCATCTGATGTTAATGTGCTTTCACTCCGTCTGTTTACGGTATTTTGTGCAGGAATATGTTTACGGCATTTTGCGCAGGAATATTATACGAGTGCTGTTCATTCTATTTGCTTTTGTTCTCGTGTCAGTTTTTCATGCGTCATCTAGAAGTGGATAGATTAAGAACCTCAAGTTACTAATGTA
This sequence comes from Capsicum pubescens, assembly GCA_030864215.1. Taxonomy (NCBI): domain Eukaryota; kingdom Viridiplantae; phylum Streptophyta; class Magnoliopsida; order Solanales; family Solanaceae; genus Capsicum; species Capsicum pubescens. The sequence continues at coordinate 281,297,350 of CM061547.1, read as the reverse complement.
GATAACACTTTGCAGAATTGAATAAGTCATGATCGTATGGTATAAGTTCAAAGTGCTATTTCTAAGTGGTACACAAGTTTCTTTACAACCAATTATTCATTATTTTAGTATTTTTCTCATTTTTCGTGAAATGTTCTGGTAATGCAGCTTCTGGTCAATCAGTTAGAGCCTCTGACCGAGCAACAGTTAGGTGGCATTTACAACTTGCAGCAGTCATCCCATCAAGCTGAAGATGCTCTCTCACAAGGTATGGAGCAGTTGCAACAATCTTTGGCGGAGACGTTAGCCAATGGATCTCCTGCTACTGAAGGGTCATCAGGAGATGTTGCTAATTACATGGGTCAGATGGCAATGGCTATGGGGAAACTTGGGACTCTTGATGGTTTTCTCCGTCAGGTAACTCTTTTCTTGCTGCTGCCGCCTATTTTTTTTTTCTTAAAAAAACGAGAGATATGCTGCAAATGCTCGTTCAATTGTTTGACCACGTGGAAATCGGGCGCAAGTAAACGTTTCAGTATCATGCCATTACTGAAGCTTCAGAATATGTCTTGTTTCTATTTATCTTTGAACTCTGGTACATTGTCCTCTTTTATGTCCTCTAACGAGGTCATAATTTATGTTTGAAGACGTTTTTAAATCAATAATTGACCTTTTGCCACTGTATGCCCTTGTAAATTATATGATTCTAGATAGCCTGTCATGTTCATTTCGCTATAGCAACTTCACGTTTAGAGATTTCTGGTTTTGTTGTGTTAGTTTTATTTTGTCTCTGGAAGCGAAATTCGTTAAGCTAAAAGTCGTTGCATCTTTCTGGCACTTTTAACAGGCGGACAGCCTGCGTCAGCAAACATTGCAACAAATGCATCGCCTACTGACGACCAGACAATCTGCCCGTGCGCTTCTTGCAATTAACGAGTACTTCTCCCGTCTTCGAGCTCTCAGTTCTCTTTGGCTCGCCAGGCCACGAGAGCAATAAGTATGACATGCATCACAGTGTTACACTGGCCAGTATATGTGATACAGCTAAGTTAGTACATGTAAAGTGGTATTGTATGTGCTTGTGGAAGTGCAAACTTTAGTTTTTTTAATTGTCTCTTAGGTTTTAGAATCCCACAATTTTACTTTGTGACTTAGGAAGCAATAATGTACCTGTGTTTTAGTTTTTACAAAGGAAAAAGTTCAGTTAGGGATTTTAAGCTGCAGAAATGTAATAGATATTTAGAAATTTAATGCTTAAAAGAGTTAATAGTTTGTGACTTGCAAAGTTTCTCTTGTGATATGTTGTAAATATACTAGCATTTGATCACTCTTGCGTTCCCTCTTTCGGGTATTTCAGTCCTGCTCTCTCTTGTCGATGAGCAGTGGTGAAGTCGGAGTTTTCATCAAGGGATTCAGAATAAACATATGGACAAATCGAGGGGAGGGGGTCAACATCTACCATATGCGCATAAAAGAATAATTTTAATCATGTATGAATAGTATAATTTTTCATCGAAGGGGTTTCAGATGAACCCCTCGTCAAAGGGTAGCTCCGCTCCTGTTGGTAAGTATATATGTATTTCAGTTTCGCTCTCTCTTATCGTTCTAGTAGTGTTTGTGAATTTATAGTTTCGAAGGAGGAATGAAAAAGGTAAATAAAGACTAAAAGGAAGGGATTCCTGGGCCTGAATGAGGGAAGAGGCAGTAGGGCAGATGTTTTCGAAAAGAAAGAAATGAAAACAAGGAGGGAGGTAAAAGCGAGTAAGGTTGAGTTATAGCAAAGACAACAGAGGTTAGATTCTAAGCAAATGTGTTAAAAAGAATCGGAGAATCATGAAATCATGTCAAAAAGTATGGGATACTCAAATTCTCTCATTGTCATCAAAGAAGGTGCGGCCGTCTTTCTTTCCAGCTAGTTGTATGTAACTCATAAAGATATTAAAAGGATACCTAGGTGTACAAAATATTTTACGTTTACATAGATCGGAAATGGCCCGACCCTTAAGGGGTGTGACGTAGATAACTTATCCTAATATAAGTGATAGTGATTGCTTCCACGGTTCGAACTTATGACCTATAAATCATACAGAAATAATTTGACTGTTGCTGAAATGCTTCCCTTCAACTCTTTAAGATATTAATGACCTATAATAGCTATACAATTGCATCTACAATTATACCAAATTAAATTCAATAAATGCTGCAACATCTACATACAAGGACTTCTTTTAGCACATGTACTCTTGTTTGTGAGCTTCTGGCTCGTAAAAGCCACTCACAAACATGAAAAATAAATAAATTCTACTATCATTTTCTCCTCTCCTTCTCATTTTCATTATCCTTTCTTAATATTATGATCTTAATCTTATTTTGGATTCCATCAATTATTTTTATACTTTTTTTTTTTTTTTAATTCTTTTAAGTTATTTCATGTATATGATGTGATAATTAATTTCATGGAATATCTCAATCCATGAGACTATTTTATCTAAGAATATATTGTTGATGCTCTTTTTCTTTAGAATAAGCACGTTCAGTGGTAACTTTCAGTATTGAAATAAAATGTATACATTGGTAACAATGACATAGAAATAAGTATTGAAACAAAATGTATTAAAATAATTACATTGGTATTGAAATAATTACATAACAGTTACATGGGTAATAATAACTTTCGAAATAAAATGTGTACATTGGTAACATTGTTCTAAGGAAATAAGTATTTCAACATTGGTAACCCATCTAATTGTTGATGCTCTTTTTCTTTAAAATTACGTTTATTAATAAAGTGTAATTTCATGTTCATTGTTGATGCATGGATTATTGTTTCTATCTTTTTTTTTTTTTTTTTTTTTTTCACATTTAAAACTTTCAGGAAATAATGATCAATTTCTTATATTGAAATGACATGTACTTATTAAATTAGATGTTAATAAATTATCACTGCTTCATGTGTTGTTGTTACGCCAGACTCAAGTTTTTATTGAGGAGTAATATGAGGAGCTACGTACATAAAGTTTTGTTGGTTTATTTTTCTTCTTAATATTGAAATTTACATTTAATTTCTAAGGAATCACACATGCCAAATTAGATGTTAAATTTATTTATGATGATTATCAATGCTCCATGTTGTTGTTATTATGTAGGAAGCGGGTTTTATTGAGGGGTAACATGATGGACCTATGGAGACAATGTTTGTTGGTTTAATTTGTTTTCCTTAAGATTGAAATTTGTATTTTATTTTTAAAGAAAATAATCACACACGTCAAAATATACCTTTTTAATAAATTAATTGTATTTAAGAAAAATAATCACATACATCAAAATACAATTTTTTTGATTAATTTATATATCTGTATAAAGGAGCGACATATACAAGGTGATAGGATACCTCTCTATAGCCTCTATTCTTATTTATCTTTTTTTTTTTCCTTCTTGTATAATTTTTTTTCTCTCATTTTTCTTTAAAAACCCATATATGTAACTCACATTTTTCATCTTCATAACATCTACTCTTCATTAATATTAATAATATCTATAACTTTCAAAGCTTTAACGTTTATAACTCCATTTATTTAATAAATAATTTTATGACACCTTAAACTCACATGAATATTGTTTTTGTTTTAAGTAAAAAAAAATTGAGTCATACTGGCTATGCTATACTTTGAAGTGCTAGCCACGAATAAGAGTCAAGTAAAATGGTTAACACAAGTCATATCTATATTGGAGAAATTAATTGCAACATTATGTACTTAGCCGTTTCACAGTCTCTTTTGAAAGGAATAAATAAATATAATAAAGGCTAATAATAAAGAAAGAGATCTTTTAAAAAGATTTTAAAATAGAAAATGAGGAAAAAGTTATAATTTATGAGAGAATAGATGACAATAGAGAATAGAGAAATTTTTTAATTATTCATGCACAAGTCAATCTAAACGATTGCTCGCAGCAAACGATAACCCCTTATCTAATACTTTGGTGATCTCTCTCTCTCCCTACATATGTGTGTATATATATATATATATGTATGTATGTTATAAGATATTTGAATCCATTTTTTTTAAGAAAATCAAAATAAGAGATAGACATCATCATCTTTTGTTAAGAGATAGACAAATTTCCTTCATTCATTTAGTAACCTTCTGAGAATTGAATTGAAAAAATATAAGTACATTAGAATTTGTGGATAAATACAAAGCCTAAAACTTAAATTATTATTACATCTTAAAAAATATATCTAGATTGTGTTTTCAAACGTGAAAGTCACATTAAGAACATATTCTATGCAAAGGAGATATCATTTCAAACTCTTAAATGTTATGGGATAAAGTGGGATTGACTCTTCACTTATACCTACTCTCTTTCTTTTGTCTCTTTTTAATATATGTCAATAAAAAATAATATTCATTTAATATCTATATCTAATGATTTAATAAATTATATATAAAAAATATTATCGCATGAATGAACCTCAAAATTTTCGTTTATTCTATTTGTGATAAATTTAAAGTTATTGATGTAATTAAAAATCGCGTGAAGTGCGGTATATTTTCCTAGTTTACAAGTAGAAGAAATACTATATTCTTTTAAGTACTTGTTCAATAAGACCATTTAAGGAAATGTAAAATGAAAATCAAAGATAACAATCCATTAAATATTAAGAATTTTTAATAATCCCTTAAAGGTTAGTGACCTTCATTGCACTTTGGAGGAGTGCCTCCTAAGATCGGTCCAAGTGATTGAACCTATGATAGCGGGGTCTGTGTTCGCACGGCCCCTACCTAATTCAAGTCCAAAACATTATAGGCCCATCCAAATTGGTGTTTAAGTATGGCCCAGAGTCAATTTAGTTTCTCTTCCCGTGAGACAAAATGAGGAAAAATAATACTAGTAAACATACACCTTAAATTATTATATTTACATAAATCTTCATCTTTACAAAATAATTATAAAAATCTCAACAAATTATTTATCTTTATTGGATATATCGAGAGTTAATTATGTATCTCGACAAATTCAAAATCGAAAAAAATATACTGGGAGTTAATTCTGTATTTTTACAAAGGAAAAATTGTATCTTTGTTGGATATACCGGGAGTTAATTATATATCTCGACAGACCTAAAATTAAAATTTTCAGTAATTATGTAAAATATCAGGATTTTATGTAATTAGGCTCCAAACTATTGGGATTTATTGTTTGCAAAATAAACATAAACATAGTGCACTGTACTTATATTATCTAAAAAAAATTAGTTTCTACTTATATATAATCTGTCCTTTACAATGATTTGGAGCTGAAAATTCCAAGATGTATAGTCATAAAGATTCAAATTTCATAAGTGGGCTGTGTATAGAACAAGATATACAAGATTTTACTCCTAATTAAAAGACACAATAAAACTTTAGAAGAGAATTATTCTAAACTTTACTCATTTTAGTTGATATTAAAATGAGCTAAGACAAAATAATTAAAACGGCTGAAAATATATTTGAATCACTCATAAACTTTTAGTTGAGCTCAACGGTCTTTTAAAAATATCTTTTCCAGCATCATAAGATAAGGCAGGAGTAAGATGTACATACACATCACCAATCAGATTCAGCTTGCGAGACACTGCTATTTTGTACCTTTAAAAATTAAAAAATGATACCCCCCAGCTGTTGCTGAGGCGTTCTTGTGTTGTTGTCAGGATTACCCTTGCAAGCACCATCTGAATTGCATTTAAGAAAATCAATACCAAGTGGATATCATTTTATCACTTTACATATAACTAATGAGATATATTCTTCAAAGTAAAAATCTCTAATCCATGTAAAAAAATAAATTCATATGAATTTTTTTATCCTGAAATTCCATCATATAATTCGACAAAATGAGACCCAAAATCAAGACCCTCTCTATTCTTTAGGAAAATAAACTTCAGACCATGATACCCCAATGTTTTTTCTCATTTTCTTCTTAAAATTTCATAAGAATCTTGCAAAAAACTTTATGTAAGGCACGAATAACATATTTAGGAGGAATCATCGCAGGGAATAAATACATAGAGATGCTTTGCAAAACATTATTAATGAAGACATTTTACCTCCAACAGAGAGCAATTTACCTGCAGTAAATTTTTCTTTAGCATATCTATCCTATTGGGCGTCCAAGGTATATTCAAGAAAACTTACCTTTACTGAAATCAGGAACCTCTTTCACCTCCTGCACAAAAAAAATCTTTTTATTGTTAACCTTTTGCCCAAACCATCTTTCATATTATGAAGGATTTTCATAATCAACTATAATGTCGTTTTTAAAGTAGCACAAAAAATAATAATATCATCAGCATATGCCAGATGACGATGTTAGGATTTTTGCCTCGATTTTCTTACCAAATTTAAGTTTTATTTTTTCTTATAAGGAACCATAAATACTTTTACTTTTTTCTTAAAGGAAAATATAATTTTTTTTCATATTTGGCAAACCTCTTTCTCGGAGGAAAGGTTTTGTACCATAACACAATAACATCCACAATGTAGTCATTAAAAAGTCTTTGTTTAGGGAGAGATTTTCTCTCTTATTAGTTTTTATGTTTTTCATATTAGGTTTTATATGTAGGCCAATTGGCCAAATCATATAATAAAATTATGTTTTTAGTATTTTTTTCGTTGTCATCTTATTTATCGTCTCATAGTTTGCAACTAATAGCTTCCGCATGACGCTCTCTAGATTTCGAACCCAACAAGTGGTATCAGAGCCTATGCTTCAAAGATCCAATGGTTTGGTAAAGCGAGGTTGAAGACAACTCTAAGGCAGTTCTAATCAATTTGCTATCAATTGGATGATAATGAAGATTTTTGTCCAACTACATGTGGAGAAGATATTTCAATCATATTTTCAACAATCATGCTGTCACATCTTTGAAAATAAAACTCTCTTTCAATCCTATTTAGGACTCAAAAGGGATAATATATTTTTAACCCAAAAGAGCTCAATTTTTAAGCATGACAAACAATAGAGATAAATGAAGATTATGTGAAGAATCAAAATTATGCATATGACATGAAGAAGGCGGATCAAGTCAAGAAAATCAAGCCAAAAAGAGGAGATTTGTTAGGATTTTTGTTCCGATTTTCTTACCAAATTTAAGTTTTATTTTTTCTTATAAGGAAAATAAAAGTAACCATAAATACTTTTACTTTTCCTTAAAGCATAATATAAATTTTTTCCATATTTGACAAACTTCTTTCTTGGAGGAAAAGTTTTGTACATCTATAAATAGAAGACCCCTTCTCATACCATAACACAATAGCATCCACAATGTAGTTATTAAAGAGTTTAGAGGGAGATTTTCTCTCTCATTAGTTTTTATGTTTTTTTATATTAGGTTTTATATGTAGGCCAATTGGCAAAATCATATAATAAAATTATGTTTTTAGTATTTTTTTCGTTGTCATCTTATTTATCGTCTCATAATTTGCAACTAATAGTTTCCGCACGACGCCCTCTCGATTTCGAACCCAACATATGATTGATTGATGTTATCACTTCATTTAGGCATTCCAAAATTCTTACACACTTTATTTAAAAAATATCTCTAAAATAAAAATGAATAAAGCAGTGAAAAAATCACGAGCCTGACCATTTATTAAAATTGAGTACGAAATGTTTGAAACCAACCCCCATACCTTCTCAATCAAAAGATTATCAAAACTCATAGCTTCCAAGACATTCATCAAGTAATTCTAGTCAACCTTGTCATATACCATGTTAAACTTTATAACCACATTAACAGCAGAGGCGGAGCTAGGGGTCAATATTCAAAGAAAACTAAGTCGAAGGAGGTTCAACACCTACTATAACTACATAAAAAATAATTTTAATCATGTATAAATAGTATATTTTTCTGTCGAAGGGGTTTCGAACACCCCCCTAAAGAGGGCTGGCTCCGCCTTTGATTGACAGCCTTGCTCCTTTTTCTAATGTCAGAGATAATTTCTTATGCTAAAAGTAGATTTTCAGTAATGCTTCTTCCTTTCACAAAATTAGATTGATTTTGTCAAATAAGTCTAGATATAAACTCCTCAAATCTATCATGAATAATCATGAATGACATTTTGTTCAAGAAATTACTTAAACTAATTGATCTCAAGTCAGAAAAAATCTAATTTTTTTTTTGGATAACAAAATTAGATTAATATAAGTAATTGATTTTGAGAGGATGCACCCTTCAAAAAAAAGTAATCACCATATCAGTAATGTCCTTTCCTACTATATCCCAATAGGATTGATAAAATTAATCAGTGTTAAATCCACCTTTGCAATACCACTAGTAAATTGATCTTCGAAAAAAATTAATAGCCTCAACAATTATTTTATCTTCACCTATTGCCTATTCATTATATTTTTATCACGATTCAAATCCGTCGTAAATGACACCCGCACTACTTAATTGGTGGGAGAATCATCTTCCCCACTATCTTAAAATCAACACTTAAAAGATATAACAGAATTAATCCATCAATAATTATCAAAATCTAAACAAAAATTGAAAGTACAATTAATAGTGAAATATGGTATTTAAACAAAATAAAATCATTTCCAATACTCAAAAGTCATTCGTATCAAAATATCTAAGATTATCAAGAAAGGGATGCAACCCCAAAACTAAAAAAAAGTGCAAAATGTCCAACACAAAGTACTACGTCATAAAGGAAAGATCTCATGGTATCTCGGATATGCCGCTGACCCTGAAATCTAAAGTCAACCGCTGATATCACAAGTAAGGTCTCATAAGAGTTGCTGAAATATGCGTTGCACTCACAAAAATAAGAGTAAGTATAGTATCAGCACACAAGACAACAACAGTGTATTGATGGGGTTATTTGGTCAACTCAAGATAAAAATATGAATATTTAACTAAAATATTGTACATTAATAAATTAATATATTCTCAGACTAACATACACTTAGCACAACAAGTATCAAATAAGCAACTTAGAATTTCAATCAACAAGTCAACATATTATTACCAAGTCAAGTTCAGTCGAGCCAAGCCAAGACAAGTCAAGAAAAATTATACAAATTGTCAACTGTGTAAATATATTTCTCGATTCACTCATGGAATTATCAAACTCACCTGACCCTCATATATATATGTTGTAGGTAATACATCCATCCTTTAGCCATAACTTGCATGGAATCAATTTTATCCATGTATTAAAACCCCAGACACAAGTATCTACCAATCTTGTTTCGCCATAACCCCTGAGAATATTTCAATTATCGAAACATTCCATAATAAACAATAAAATAACATACAATTATTTGGATTGACCACACCAATTAACATGCATTAATAAGCCACACTACAAGACAGTTAATATGTACATATGGCACAAATTGAATTCAATTACAATACCATCATTTACATCGAATCAAGCCTGCACAACTCATCTAAGTCGGAGCTTTGTCCTTTCATGTAATTTCTGTTTGCTCTTGGTCTAGAACATGTATATAAATACATAATTAATGAAATGATCTACCATGTTAAAAATTATAACTCACACCCAACTTCTAAGGTCAAACTCATGATAATTTCCTTCCCTTTCTAGGACTTTTGTACTGAAATTCGCCTGAAATTATCAATTTCATGGATAAATTAGCGAATTAATAAAATGTAAGGGTAAATTAACTGTTAATAGTTAAGACCCATTAACTTATTACTTAATTTTCTTTCTTGAACTAGAATATAACTAAAATCAACTCTATAATCTTCTTCTAACTTCATAATTTAGCAATTCTAAGGCTTAATTATTAAATACTAATTAGCGGAGATGGGATTCTTATCTTAACGAAGTCGAACAATGAAAATCTAGTGAAAATTGCTCCAAATCACCCCTTCTTTGCTCCAAAATGAGCTTTATAAAAATAAACCCTCTAGGAAGAAATTAAATAAATCTGAAACTTTCACCGCTATAGCATCGCTATAGCAGCCCCTGCCGCTGTATGGGTCATTTATCGGGTTTGACTGTTGTTATAGCGAGAATTTCTCCACTATAGTGATGGTCGTTGTAATGGCGTGCATGGCGCTATAGCAGCGTCGATGAAACATAATGTCCAGTTTTACTTAAAAATTTCAATTTTTATAATACGCCTTAAACACATGACATTTCAAACAATGTCTTTTACGCTAAGATCAATTTTGGAAGTTTCACTTACCCAAATTCGATTCCATAAATTTCTACGAATTTCGTATCATCTTAGCTAACTAGAAATTAAATTAAATTAAACACCATCAAATTTGCTCAAATTATTTCTGATTTTTTCTAGATCATACCTCACTTCAATTTCGCTTAAAACTAGCTTAGCCTAGAGTTTATAACTTCAAAAACGGGAGAAATTTTAATATGAAGTTTTAAACGAGAGGTTTATACATAACAAAGGAAACAATTGTTACATTTTTTAGCAATTCTGTGGATATTCAACCTTTTCTTCTCCCATTCCCTAGTCTGTGAAAGAATTTTGTATTTTTGTCTCCCTCAGTAAACCATTGAATACCAGCTTTCTATCTTCAATACTCTTTCTCAAAATGTAGTTTTTTCTTTAATTCAGCCCGAGTCGATCGGCTGCAACACCGTTCTATTTTCAGCGGATGGGTGAGTTTCAAAAGGATTTCTTTAATCCTCATAATCTGATAAAAACAACAGCAGCTTCAGTCCAGAACTTCAAAAACGTAAAATTAAAGGCCTAACAAAATGTGGAGCATGTCCAACACAGGTTAGCAGTAAAGGGGCATGATGATCAGAGACTATTCTTGCTAAGCGTTCCATCTCTACATTCCCAAACATGCCTAATTAGCATTCCTAATTCGTCAATACCCTATATATCAAGATTTTTAAAATACAATCCTCGACAGCTCTTTCATTCCTCCAAGTAAAAGAGTTTTCTTTAAATTTGATGTCTAGAAGATCACATGAATTCATATAAAAAACAATATCCTCATATTCTTAAGGATACACAGGCAAGCCAGTAATCTTCTCCACGTCATTCACTATAATACCTGGACAACCTTATATAATTACTCAACATATAAATATCAATATTCCACAAACTTACTCTCTCGATTGCATCACTTTCTGCATATGCAGCAGTGGTTATGATAGTCCTTCCATCATGACCATTTTTCGTATTATTGTAAAAGTCTTTTTTATTTGTTGTTGGTGGTCATATTTGAAAAAAAAAAAACAATTCGGTGATGGAGCGAGTATATTGTTTGTTCTCTTTAGGTTAGAAATCTATATGGTGAAATTTGATGAGGGTGGGGTTTCTATTTCACCAATAAGAAAATTACACGTAATAAATAATTTCTTAAAAATAAAATAAAGAAGTCATTGTTAGTTAGGGTATAAGTAAGCCAAAAAGGTGAATGAAGGGTTATCTCATATCTATAACAAAATAGGTGGATGCATGAAAGATATTTTTAGATCTTTTACCATATATAGTTCGACTAGTGATATTTTTGGTCCTTTTCTGTTTAAAGAATTGTTTTTCTCTGGTGGTTGGTGCGGAATTCTTTTGAACTTGCCTTCCATGTAACATGACTTCTTCTTCCTCTTCTTCTTTCGTGCCTGGTGCCTTCTATGTAACATGACTTCTTCTTCTTCTTCTTCTTTCGTGCCTGGTGCCTTCTATGTAACATGACTTCTTCTTAAACTCAACCTTCGTGCCTTTTTCTATCGCATGCTTCAAGTATTTTCCAGTAAAAATTTAACTGATATGTTGATTGAAAGTAATTGCATGACTTCTTTTCCCAAGAAGAAGTCTTATGTTTTGTAAAATTATTTTATGACTTCATTTTCAATATTGACCAACTATAATGATGTTTATTCATGAAGGTTTGTGGGGTATTCAAAAAGTATGAATGCTTGTCATGGTTAAAAATAGTTATGAATAATAATTTTTATAGGTAGATATAAGCTATGAAAATAGGAAGACATTGATATAAGAATAAGTTATAATTTTAAATATAACTAAATGCTAAAAATAAGTAAAGAGTTAAAATGTCGCTCGTGTATTAATAAAAAGTCATGAGTTAAAAATTGGTTGAAAATAAATTTGGTTAAATTTTTCTTTAGTGAACTCACAATTTCAAGATTAGTAGAGGCTATAAGAAAGGATTCACATACCTCGTAAGATTAATGAGACTCTGATATCACTATTCATCTTTTCAGATGGTAGAGCAATAAAAAATATTAAAAATGATTGAAATATTTCTTAGTTGTTTTAGCAAGTGTTGGACTTGGGGGCTTTAAATAGCTAATTTGAAAAAATAAAATCTGCATATTTAAAATTTAATATAACTTAAATTTCTCAATAAATTACTCTATCCAACATAATTTTTTTAAAAAAAATAAATTTAGTCTAAATCTAAGAAACTTATTATGCTAAAAAGAAAATTATTGTAGTAACGAAACGTAATGTGAGAGAGCCAGAAAAGATTGTATGCGTGAGAAATAATAAAGTCCTCAGTTTTGTTTCAAGTCATTACTATTGCTTTTCTTACTTATTTCATTTTTAAGAAAAGAGAAAAAAAAAACAATAATTAAAGTTGTTTTGAATTTTTAAAAAGATATCTAAAGCTTGTGAGGGTCCTATTTCTCCACGAAACTAGTCTGAATCACAATAAGTATACACTTTTACACTAGTTGTGTTCTCATCCTTACAGAAGTCATCTCACTCTCTAATTAAATAATTTACTAGTATTTTTTTTTATCCTTTTAATATAGGTTCAGATAAAACTCCGATCCCTTACCATTAACCCATTTCACTCTCCTATACTATTATGTTCTGGTGGCTTATGAAATCGAACTAAACCTGTCAAGTGGGCCGGGTCAACCCGACCCACTTAAAGGACCCGACCCGGTAAGCCCTAGGGCTTTAGGATTCCGGGCCTGGTTATTTTTTAATTTGGGCCCGGTTAATTCGGCTCTGACCATGCCCGCCGGATAATCGGCCCGACCTGATCCGAAATCTTTTTTTTTGGGGGGGGGGGGGGGGGGAGGGGGGTAAACTAGCCGTTGGCCCAACGGCTATATAGTCGTTTTTGGGTCCAAACGACTAGTTTGGGCCCATTTCTTAAAAAAAAAAAAAAATACTTTAAAAATTATTTTTTAATCCCAAAAAAAATTCTATAAATACCCTACACCTTCAAATCATTTTTCACACAATTTTTCACTCTCTCAAATCTCATTCTCTCTCAAATCTCAATTCTCAATTCTCAAATATTCAATATATTTAATTTCTTAAAGTGCTCACTTTAATTTTTTAATTTTGCGTTTACAAAGTACGGACAAAAGTTTCTAAAGTCGCAACCTTCGGATACTTTCAAAATTTGGGATTGTCGTTCCATCTCTTACGTTTAATTTTTATTTATTGTATTAATTGTTTAATATTTAATTTTATTATATTTGTGTATTTTGAATTTTTTTTAGTTTAATTCAATTTATACTATGGATAAATTAAGAAACCTCGCTACTAAGGGTGTTAAATTTTTTTGTCCCGAAAGCAGTAGTGGTAGTAAAAAATAAATTACTAGCGGTAGAGGTAGTTCAAGTAGTAAATATACCCATGTGCCTTTGCCTCCGGCACCGCTTGATACACCTTTTGAGGAAGAAATAGGTGTAGGTGCTCACGATATGGATAATGTAGAAGCTCAGAAAAATTACGGTATAGAAGAAGAAAATGAAGTAGATGCGGTTAATTTAGACGAAGATAATAAAAATATTGGTGAGACACCCGCAGTAGGAAATGCTAATGTTGGATCTGAATCGGTTAATCTCCCTCCCCGTCCTCCCCGTGTCGCAAGACCTCGTAAAACTACTAGTGTTGCATGGCAATTTTTTGAACGTATATCAGATACTGAGGTGCAATGCAATATTTGTCAACAAATATATAAGCATAGAAGCGGAGGCAAGCAAGAGGGTACGGGTACGTTAATGAGACATATAGGTGAAGCTCACGAAAGAGAGTTAAATATTGCACGAGGTGGTGGGGATGTTGGTGGGCCAACGCAAACTAGAATGGACCCAGCAACCGGTCAGGTAACGAAGAAGTATAATAAATTGAGGGACAGGGAAGAAATAGCTAAAATGGTAGTTGTGGGTTGTTTGTCTTTTAATTTTCCTTCTTCTGATGCCTTTATTTATTATATACAAGCAATTTATAATCCTATGTTTAACGGTATTCCTAGAAGTACTTGTCGGTCTGATATTTTTAGATTTCATTCACAATATTATTTTTATTTATCAATATTCTGATCTTGATCGTGCTGTAAATAAAAATGATTATTTAACCGTTACTTGTCACTGGATGGATAGTAATTTTGTGATGCAAAAACGTATTCTTACTTTTTTATATGATGAAGATCGTAAACATAATGGAGATTTCATTGTTGATTTTATTGTTAAAGTTACCGGATATTATGGTATCGTAAATAAAATTTTATGTACTGCTTTTGATAATGCTTCTAATAATAAGACTGCTATAAAAAAAATTAAAATCTACGCTATCTCCGCCGTTTTCTGAAATTTTTCATATTAAGTGTGCATGTCATATATATAATTTAATTGTAAGTGATGGTCTTGAGTTTTTTGAGCTTTATATTGAAAAAATTCGTCTTGTTGTTGGTTTTATTCAGGGAAATAATTATAGATCGAGAATTAGAGAATTTAAAGTTAAATGTCAAGAAAATGGACTTGCACCAATATTGATGTCTGAGGATATTGATATTAGATGGAATTCTACGTATGATTTTTTAAAAACTTGTTATAAATATAAAATTCCTATTACACTAGCTTTTAACCAACATTGCGGTTCATTTGCTGATTCTGCTGATTGCATGCTACATAATTCTGATGGGTTGTGATTAAGGATCTTGTTAAGTTTTTAGAAAAAATTTATGTTGCTACGGTTGAATTTTCAGGTGCTTATTATCCTATTGTTTGTAATATTTTTGCATATATAGCCGATATTTCTGGTTTGCTTAAAGAATATAAAAATAAAGAAGGTTATAAAGAAGCTGTTGGTGTCATGTTTACTAAATTTAAAAAATATTTTTTTCCAATTCTCCCTATTTACTTGGTTGGTGCTATGTTAAATTCGTGCATGAAATATAATAATATGTGCCACTTTAGTACTATTATTTATACTAACTTAGAAATAAATATTAACCATGATTCTGAACAAGTACAACCTGATTTGTGAACGACTATGAATGGTGCAAAGGATTACATAGAAAAATTATATAATCACTATGCTGATTTATTTGATTTAGCCGTACCTACAAATATCACTCCAACTGTCGCTCCTCATCCTCCCGAGGAGCCATCATTTTCTAAAAGGCCGGCACATAGTGATTTTCTTGATTTTCTTTATGATTTAACTTGTTGGAACAGTGTTGATGAGAGAACTTACACATCAACTTATCGGGAAGAGCTGAAATATTATCTTTGGTCGGCGCCAAAGGATCACAGACGAAGGATCAACACGTTGGATTGGTGGAGAAGTAATGAAACACAATATCCTGTGCTTTCAAGATTAGCTAGAAATATCTTGAATGTTCCAATGTCAACCGTTGCATCAGAGAACGCCTTTAGTCAGGGACGACAGCAGCTTGGAGACAACCGACACTCATTGAGAAGCAATGTAATGAATGTTTTAGTTTGCCTCAGAGATTGGATTAGAGCGGAAAGAAGAAACCAAGGAATGGAACCGGAGTCGAGCGACGAGCTGAAACTTGAAGAAATTATGTCTTCATGGGAGAACTCAGCAGAATCAAGTCCAATGCATGATTTTGTCACCGTTGACTTCGACTATCCTGTGCAAGTTCCCGTTAATATTAACATGCATGAGTTGAAAAAAATGATGCATAATTTGTAGATTTTTCATTTATGTAAATTATAAATTTTGGATCATTTTGCAATCAATAAAATTCCCCAAATTCATTTACTCCTTAGTCCTTACTTTTTATATTTTTTCATTTAATAATTTTAAATTTTAAATTGAATTTCTAGTTTTCTACTTTAAATTAAAAATTTACTTCTAATATATTATTAATTTACTATCAAATATTATTAATTTATTATATTAAGTAGCATATGTTTTGTATATTTGTGTATATCTTCTATAAATGTGTATATTTAACGTATACATGTGTATATGTTTTTTAAATTAGTATATAACTATATATATATATATAACTATATATATATATATATATATATATGTATATATATATATATATATATTGTAATGTATATATATTGTAGTATATTTTATTAGTAGTAGTATATATACATTGAATGGTGCGCATACATGTGTATATATCTTCTATAGACGTGTATATTTAACGTATACATGTGTATATGTTTTATAAATTAGTATTTAACTGTATCTATATATATTGTAATGTATATATATTGTAGTATATTTAATTTAAAGTATTACATATACATAGAATAGAGTGTATATATGTGAATATATATTCTATAGACATGTATATTTAATGTATACATGTGTATATGCTTTATAAATTAGTATATAACTATATCTATATATATATTGTAGTGTATTTTATTAGTAGTAGTATATATACATAGAATGGTGCGTATACATGTGTATATATCTTCTATAGATGTGTATATTTAACGTACACATGTGTATATGTTTTATAAATTAGTATATAACTATATGTATATATATATATATATATATATATATATATATATATATATATTGTAATGTATATATATATTGTAGTATATTTAATTTAAAATATTACATATACATAGAATAAAGTGTATATATGCGAATATATCTTCTATAGACGTGTATATTTAACGTATACATGTGTATATGTTTTATAAATTAGTATATAACTATATCTATATATATTGTAGTGTATTTTATTATTAGTAGTATATATATATATTGAATGGTGCGTATACATGTGTATATATCTTCTATAGATGTGTATATTTAACATATACATGTGTATATGTTTTATAAATTAGTATATAACTATATATATATATTGTAATGTATATATATTGTAGTATATTTTATTATTATTAGTATATATACATTGAATGGTGTGCATACATGTGTATATATCTTCTATAGACGTGCATATTTAACGTATACATGTGTATATGTTTTATAAATTAGTATAGATGTATATGTTTAACGTATACATGTGTATATGTTTTATAAATTAATATATAACTATATATATATATATATAAAAAGAGAGAGAGAGAGATTTTAATGTATATATATTGTAGTATATTTTATTTAAACTTTAAAGTAGTACATATATATTGGATGGTGCGTATATATGTGTAATTGTGTAATGTGTATATATTTTTAATATTCTAATGTAGTATATACTATATATATAGTGTATATATATTGTTTAACGTATTTATAATGTATATAGGAGGGTATATATAATGTTTATTGAAAAACATTTTTTTTTTTAATATATTTTTGATCGATTTTTTAACCGAGTTTAGGTGGATTTGACCGGGTTGGATTAAATGTGCCGGGTTAGGGTTGTTTTTAATTTTTTTACTGTTGAGCCCGGCTCGACCCACTAGACCCCAACCCGAACCCAACCCACAAACCGGTTAAATGACATGGGCCGATTCCAGGTTGGCCCGACCCGACCCGACCCACATGACAACCCTAAATCGAACTCTCTTCTCCACCCAGATGGGGATAAAATAATTGATACCATCTCTTCCAATTGCTACCTCATTTAGTCGAGGGGAATGACGGGTCTAATATTTTCAAATCCAATAATATCGTCTTCGACAAACATCATTACAAAATCAGAAAAAGAGAATTAAATTTTGATATTTGATTGGAGATGAAATATGAAATTGAAAAGTAAGAAATTTGTTGTCATGAATGGAGTTTTTATTAAAGTGAATGGATGGAATAGAGACCCCACATTTTTTATTTTTTTTAATATTGATGGAAGTGAACTCTGTAGATTTCTTTTTTCTTTTTTCATGTTTGGAGAAGACAAGTTGCTAATTCCAGATGACAATTTTATATTGGCTTGAAGATGAATTTTAACTCATTCTCGCACCTTCTCATTTTTGTGCATGTTTTTAAAATAAATAATTCAGTGCACTGTAGTACGTATGAAATCAAGAATATAACAATCCAAAAGGACTTTGATCTTTTATTATTGCGACGTACGTACCCAGCCATGATGATCATAGACATAGGTTTTCTTTTTAACTAGTACACTGAATACAACAATAGTACAACAATTAATAAGCGCAACATGTTCACTCTAAATCTGCCTTCTTGAACATAACAGAAAATGGCAATTCATTGCCTGATGCAGCTAAACGTCTAATGTCAACATTGCCTTGCTCCTCATAAGAAATGAACAAGTCAGCACACTTAATCTTGCAAGGAATACACAGTGTAGGACAGTAGACAAACCTGCAGATAGAGACCAATTTCCCAAATGAGTTTAATTTATAGTAATACTTACTAAATTCATGGATAAAAGTAATACTACGACCACTGTTTCAATTTGTGGGCATGAAGTTGAAAAAAATAAGAACGTACGTTTGAATCTTGTTTTTTAAAACTACAATATCTAAGATATACCAAAAATGTTCTTTAATCTTGTAATTTTAAACATGTAAAGTAATGAGATGTTAGAATTAAAGAGTTACCACAAAAGGAAAATGGTAGAGACATTCTTAAATTAAGACCAAAAGAAAGACAAAGAAATTGAAATGGAGTATTTTGCTTCAGTTGCATCCACATCCACATAGGGGTGGCAATGGTGCAGTGCGGTGCGAGTTTCTACTAAATTCGCGAATTTTAAAACAGCCCTGCATCACCTTTAGGCTCGCATAAACCGGCCCCACACTCATACTCGCGCATACCCGCACCGCACTGCCCTACGTTTTTGTTTTTCTCTTTTTTGAATTTTTTTTAACCCCACTGAAAATCATAATATTTTCAATACTAGGGAATAGTAACAACCAATTTTTATCATATCACTTTTCACTAAAAAAATTATCATCACGTGTAGAAGTAATGATCAAATATCAAATTTTCGTTAAGATATATAAATAAATTTAAAAAGTTATAAAATAGTTTATTTGTAGTGTTATACATGTCATTTTTAGTATCATAAAATTTTAAGTGAAGAGTACATATAATTTTAGGTAGATTCATGAGAATAATACTAATTTTTAGTTTTTTTTTTAGTTTAAATCCGCACCAACCCGCCCTGCATCATTTAAAATAAAACTTACTTAAACCCGCGCCACACCCGCCTCACACCCACATAGTCTAAAACTCACCCCGACCCGCATAGCCTAAAACATGTTCCGCCTGCACCCGCACTGCCCCATTGCCATTCCTACATCTACATATACTAGTGGCGATCAACACGGGCCCTACATGCTAAAATTAAATTTTTAAAAATTACTGTGAAATAAATCGCCATAATTAAGTATTGATATATTCATATATAATATGAGTGCATTTAGAAATTTAATCGCAGTTTATAATCTCCCGGTAATTTTACTATCTAAAGTTTAGATCTTTCATTAAGTGTTGAGAAATATATTTATACATGAAGTGACATAAAAAATTAAATAGTTTTAAATAATTTAAGTTTTTAATTATTCTGATTTATAATATTTTTTCTTCTATTTCAATTTAAGTGACACTGATATAATTTCTAGAGTCGAGCAAATAACGATTAAAGTAGCAAAGATGACATATCTTAAATGACTCGTAATAACTAATTAGAAGTGATATAACAAAGTTCCTATAAAAAATAGGTGCGAAATATCTTAAAATGTCAAGTTAATTTAAAACATCAAGAGTTAATTTATTATTTAATGTCCATTTTACATTTTTTATCAAATATTATTAATTTTTTAATACTTAGATGGCTTATAATAATTAATTAGGAGTCATATAGTAAAATTACGGTTGAAACAACTGAAGCAGACATGTCATAAATGTCTATTTTACTTTTTTTTTATTAAATACTATTAATTTTCTAATACATAAATGAATTATAATAATTAATTAGAGGTGATATAATAAAATCACGACTGAAATAGTTGAAGCAGACATGTCATAGATGTCTATTGTACTTTTTTCTAAAATTCAATATTATTAATTTCTAATATATGAATGACTTATAATAATTACTTAAGGAGGATATAGTAAAATCACAGCTGAAGCAGGTATGTCGTAAATATCTGTTTTACTTTAATTTTTTTATATATATTATTAAATTTTAATATGTAAATGACTTATAATAATTAATTAGCGATAATATACTAAAATCACGATTGAAGCAGCTGAAACAGATATGTTATAAATATCTCTTTTACTTTATTTAATTAAATATTATTAGTTTTCTAATACATAAATGACTTATAATAATTAAATAGGAGTGGTATAATAAAATCACAATTGAAAAAGCTGAAGCAAGCATGTCGTCCACAAGTTGTCTACTTCATTAGCTTTATTCACACTTATATATTAGTAATAGATAATAGATAGTATATAAATAACTTATAATAATTAATTAGTGATGATATAATAAAATCACGACTGAAGCAAACATGTCGTGAATATCTATTTTACTTTTTTAAATTATATATTATTAATTTTCTAATACGTAAATGACTTATAATAAATAATTAGGGATGATATATTAAAATCACGATTGAAGCAGCTGAAACAGATATGTCATAAATATCTCTTTTATTTTTTTTAATTAAATATTATTAATTTTCTAATACATAAATGACTTACAATAATTAAATATGAATGATATAGTAAAATCACGATTGAAGCAGCTGAAATAGGCATGTCGTCCACAAGCTGTCTACTTCAGCAGCTTTATTCGCACTTATATATTAGTAATAGACACTAGACGTTGAAGGGCCCCTACTAGCACGGACTCAATATATGTTATTTTTTTATCTCAATTTACGTGACACAAATATTATTTAGATAATCAATCATTACAATAATTTATATTTTTAATTATTGTGTTTATAGTATTTTTTTTTTTATTTCAATTTAAGTAAAATTGATAAAATTTTGAGAGTCAATCGAATATTTTATTTCTTTTATATTTTTTAAGTTGTTAATTATCTGATTTATAATAATTTTAGCATAATTCTTTAATAAGCTATTAATACTCTCTCTATCCCAGTAAAGTTTACGTGTTTTCTCATTTTTAAATAATAGATGTTACTTTATGTCTTTCTCTGTACCATCGTAATTTTTGTGGCACTAATATAATTTCTATCGTCAATCAAATGTTTTATGCTGACATATCATTTTGTGTGTATTTTATCCTTTTTTATAAAATATTATTTATTTTTAATTCTTATATGACCATAAAAATCAATTAGGAGTGATATAATAAAATCATGATTAAAATAACGAAACAAACATGTCTTAAATAATTTATAACAACTATTTAAAAGTGATATAACAAAATGCTTGTGAAATTTTTTTAAATGGACCTCATATACGATATCAAGTGCTAATTTATCACTTTATATTTAGTTTACCTTTTTTATTAAATATTATTAATCTTTTAATACTTAAATGACTTATGCTAATTAATTAAGAATGATATAATAAAATTAAATAGGCATGTCTAAGACGTGATTGGTTATTGCCCTTTATTATTAATATAAGTAATATAAATAGGGGTGGACATATTTTGGTATAAACCGAAAAAACAAATCGAAATTTAATTTTAGTTTCGGTTTTTTGGATCGAATTCGATTTGTAATTTTAGAATTTCGATTTTTCGATTTTCGTTTTTTTTTTTAAAATCGGTTTAAATCGAAAAACCAAAATTTTATAAATAAATAAATAATATATATATATATATATATATTTTATTATAAAATATATATATATATATAAAATATTTAGTAATTCACATTCACAATTAACATTTAACAGCAAATTCGCATACGCCGCAGGCTGTTTATGAATTGTTTTAGTGACTCAAATATTTTATGAACTATTTTGGTGACTTTGGACTGTTTTATGGATTATTTATGCAGAAAGTATGTTGTTTCATGGACTATTTTTACGAGTTTTGTGTTGTTTTGTAGACTATTTATGCAAGGTTATATTATATGTAATGATTAATGACGTTATGTATTATGTTAAGCTTATGATTATTTCATTTCGTTTCATCCATGTTGAGTTATTTATAATAATTTATATTTGAGAATGAAAAACAGGTTTGAAAAAAATATTTTTTCTAAAAAAATCCATCAATTTTAAATGTTCATTTATGAAAAAGAAAGGCTAACTACTTTAATATTTCAAATCGAAATAAAAATCCGAAATAACCAAACCGAATTTGTAAAAACCGAACCAAACCACATTTATTTCGGTTTGATTATGAATGTCATTTTTGTCAATCCAAAAATCAATAAACTGAATCGATATTAAACAATCAGACCGAACCGACCGAACGTCCACCCCTAAATATAAATAGATAAAAATAGAGAATAGATACCTGTAGTGTTTTCCATATGGCACAATCCTGAACCAGTTCCTTATCTTGTTTAAAGCACCTAGTGTACCTCGAGCTACGACATATTTATACTTCTTGTCCATCTTCCACACAGTAAAATTGGGACAGGGTGATATCTCACTGGAGTTGAACTTAACATTTATGGGATTGTTAACTAGAATGACTTGACCAGTTTTTTCTGGGTATGCAGGAAAGAATTCCACAGGGCTGCCATGGCTAACTGCATTGGGGATTTGGACAACGTCCTGTGGGCAAACTTTCAAACTTTTGTCAACAACTCTAGACAAACTAAGGCCACCTCCCATGCCCCTAATAGATGGTAGCACAAAGTATTTGACACCTGCTTTGATTGGATTGCCATCAGTGTCAAGTATTGAAGGATATGCGTTACTGCTGGAATATTGTTCAGAGGGAAGGAGGAGATCCGAAGAAAAAGTAGATGATAAGGCTAAGGGAAGAAACAGTGCAATTGAGAGAAATAGGACAAGGCTACTCTTCATTTCAAACTTAGCTTCTACTCTCAACTCTCTATCTACTATTTGTTGGTGCAATTGAGGCATTGTCCAACTCCAATTTATAGACCCATGCATGAGGCCATGACCCTCTAGAATTAATTACAAACCTACTAGTACTCTTCCATTCCTGTTTTTTATAACGAGGTTTGATTGAATTAATACGAAATTTAATTAGAATAAATAATAGACTTCGAAATTTATAATTTAAAATAAGCTAAACACATTTATCATGAGATTAAAAATAATCTCATTAAGAATTAAATCTTGTAGAATAAATAAAACATAATGTATGTGTCACATAAACTAGAAAATAACGTGACATAATAATTAATAAATACTAATAAGTGAAGGAATACTCAAAATGAAGTAATGTACATGAAATTGACGTGGTCGATTTTTTCAAAATCTTTTAATTTCTATTCACCTACCCAAACGTATATTTCCTCCGTTTCATAATAAATAAATTGTTGGATTTTGACACACATATTAAGGAAAAATATTAAAGACATAAATTTAACATAATTTTTCATTTTTACCCCCGAAAAAAAAAGTTGACCTTGTAATATCTTTTTAAAAGTTAATTGATTGTCAAATCATAAGGGCAAATTTGGAAAAAAATTCAATGATTCACTTATTTTGAAACACCAATAAATACCACAATAATTCACTTATTTCGAAATGGAGTAAGTATTATTTAGGTCGATTAAGGAGTGTTGTAAGCTTGATTTTGATGATTGGCAAACTGGACGGAGACTTCGTTCAAGTTTGACATAAAATATGATATTATTTTACTTTATCTTTTATTGAGATTTTTTCGTTTGATAGTGTTAATTTTATTTTATACCTCATTCAATATTGAGATACTATTTCAGACAGCCATTTATGGAATAAAATAAGCAAATGTAAAAAAATCCCTTCTTTACCATATTTCTTCCAACTTTCTTTAAGATCAAGTAAAGATTTGAGATAAGAATTATCCAAGTTTATATAGCTATTGTAAAAACAAACACTCATTTTTAATTCAGTAAACATCAACAAAAAAAAAAAATTATCAAAGATTTTGTTATTATATAATCTTCATATTATAATTATCACATTTTAATCTCAATCTACAACTTGTCTGTGAGCCGAAGGACCCCTCAGACTTTTTGTGGTCATCGGCGCTGTACAGGAGTCGTTTGCTGGAGTGTATTGAAATGTTAATACATGTATTAATTTAATGTGTATTATTAATATCTTGTTTGATATATTCTTTTACACTCTATTGTGTATCAAGGTGTGTATTACTAATACCTTAAAATCCATGACATTAGTAATGCAATGGATCTAATGCATGCATTAACATGCTTAAAAACCCTATTACCCCTTAAAAAAATTTCCGCATCCTTTCCAACATATATATTGAGGATATTATGTAAAAAAAAAAAATAATCTTTTAGAAATTATGTAATTCATGTTTTTTTTAATACATCGAACCAAATACTGCATAAGAAAAATACAAGCATAACTAATGCAAGCATTACTAATATACCATACTTTGCATTATTCTTAAACACTCTACCAAACGACCCTGAATCTTGCTTGTGTTGTGTATGATTCCCAAATTTACACCATTTTTTCCGTACATCACAGACATTCAACTTAAACATGCCCATATTTAAAAAAGCTATCTTTCTTTTTTAAATTTAGTGTCACATAATTTTTGACAAAATGAATTATTAGCGTTGCTAATTATTTCCACCAACCAACTCAATATTATTAAAATTTAATATCCTCATATATAAAACAAAATCACTTTTTGTTTTGAGCTGAAATAGTATGGCTGGAAGAGGAAACCAGAAATTATTAGCGGTAGAGATGTATTGAGAGGAAAGTTGTGGATAGAAAAACTGGCATGTGTTCAATAATGTAATGTGTAGGGGACCGAGGTAGAGGCTAGAGTAAAGCCCATCACTATAGGCCAGGTGAAGGCTGACATTGTCATGATTTGTTTGGGAATTTTTTATGCTGTTTGATGGATCATCATCTCCCGCCTTTCACTTTTTTTATTTCGGGAAACCTAAAAATAGTCAAGATGTTATAATTCAAATAGTTTCATAATCTTTAATACAAGATTTTATTTGAATCGTAATAACTCAAGTATAAACAACATAAATCCCATCATTAATGAAAATAATTTTAAGATCTCAAATTTAGTTTCTCTCTCCCAAATTTGAAAACATCTGTTTTCTTCCGTCCGTCAACATCAATATGAACATCGCTATATTATTGAGGCATTCAGTTTACTTATGTGGATTTGTGTAAGTAAACCGCATATTACACACAAAAAAGAATAAGAGGATTTCCAAGGGAAAGAAGAAGGCGTTAGTGTAGCACTAACACCTTAATCCTTGTCCCTTTTTGTGTGTAATATGTGGTTTACTTATGTGTATTTGTGTGTACATGGTGGATTCCTATGCAAAGAAGGACTGGTATGACATCCATCGTCGATTTTTGAAGTCAAGAACGTCGGCAAAATCCTCGTCACCAAATTAAAATTTGTTCAGTTAATGAAGAAGGTGATCAAGTTAATCACTTTATTAAGTTAATGCATGATAATTGAAAATTTTAAAACCCCCAAATCATTTAAAACTTGATTTTACTCATATAATAAGGAGCACAAAGTTGGAGCAAAAGACTGATGTTTGAAATGTATAAGAGAAAGAAACAATAAGAAAAAGAGATTTTGTGTAATTAATATAAATTTTTTGTAATTACTTTTCAATATAGAAATATTATGTACAGTAATAACTAATAGTTAATTTGAGTATTTATGTAATTTTTAGATAGTTCAAAGCACTTGTCCCAAATAGTAATAAAGGTGAGGTGAAGGACGAAAATGAAAGCACTGTCATGATTGTCGAGGATTTTTTTATGTTGTTTGATGTATCCTATCTTGTCTTCACTTTATATTTTTGGGAAAGGGCCTTAAAAATAGTCCAGAATTATTAGAAAAATAAAAAAATGAAATCTACTCTATTAGTTGAACATAATTAAATTTTATATAAAAATAAAATTAGCATTATATATAATATATATCCACAATAGTTAAAATAATTTTATAATCTCTAATGTAAGGTTTTCCTTGAATCTTAATAAGGCAAGCACAGTACTTTAAGCACTTGTCCCAAATATTAAATGGACGGCGAAATTGTTTTATTTTAAATAATTTAATAGAAAATCGCCTCATTTTTTTGGTTTTGAAACAAGCATTAATATACGGATATTTTTGAGCTATTTTGTTAATTAAATGATAATTTTTTAATAAAAAACATGATGGCGATTATATTTTGAGCAAAAAGCATAATAACCATTATATTTTTTAGCCAAAAACATGATGATGAATGTTATTTTTTCGTTGTCCAATTAAGTAAAGTGTCCAAAGTCCAAATTTCAATTGAAAAAAGAAGAAATTTTAAATAATTCAAAAATACTTTTGATCTTTTTTACATTTATTTTTTTAATTCTTTTGGGTAACATCGATTTACGTGTCACCAGACAAAAGGATAGGATTGGACAAATATCTTGCTATTTGCTAAATATTAGTATTATTTTTGTAACGTCCTTTCTAAAAATAAACCGAATGTACTTCAAAATAATTCATCATTCGACCTCGTGCTTTGTTCAATGAAAGATGCGCCTCATCGATACAGTCATCTTATTGAGATCCTTCATTATCGATGAAGAACAGTCAAAATCTGTAATGATCTTTTAGATCATTTTTCATATTTTCGCTTATTTTCGTCGTTAGAGTTTCTCCGTAGCCGTTTCAAGTCATTTATGACTAGCTGAAGTTGACAGTTCAGTTATTGAGCGGTTCGTTTGTTTTTTTAGAGCCAATTCCCTATTAAAAAGTTTTCGCTGGTTTCAAATGGTTACCGGACTAAAACTTCAATAAAATTATCTCGAATGCAAATTTTGACTGCGCTAGCAGCTCTGAAATATTGATTTTAGGCTAGGCAGATCCTTGATTCGGTTCCGATGCACCCGAGCTCATTTCGACCTGTTGGTTGGAAAGTTGGAAAATTTGAAATTTGGGTGTGGGACCCATATTTTGTCGAAATAACCTCTGATGGAAAATTCGATTCTGCCACTGTCTCCGGAATATCGAATTTAGTCTGATTACATAATTCATTTGCGTATATCGAATTCCGAATGAATTCCGAATGAATTCCGAGGCCTAGAAACTTGAAAATTTTTCAAGTTTCAACTTTAGATGTCATCTGGTGTGGGGCCTTGGTTGCACTTCATGTGCAGAGGTAGTGTGATCGCACAGATGGAGTGTTGCGATCGCAACATGTCACGACCCGAACCGGGGCCCTGGCCGTGACGGACATCCCGAACCATGAAGACCCGAGAGCCTTTCTAACTTGTAATCATACACATCATTCATATACAAATAGGAAGTGAGGAAAATACATACTGAAACGGAATCATGGTCATAAGTCTGAACTCAATTTATAATGTGAAAGTAAAGCTCAACAATAACTAGACAATGTCTAAACCAGTCTGCGAAATCTCTACTACATCTGAAAATAACAACTGTCTGAAACTGGAACAAGGCCCCCAGTGGACCTAAACCAAAATAAATAACATAATCTGAAAGACATAGACCTTCTGGAATAAAGAAGGCTCACCAATTACACACATCACTGCTGTCTGAAAACTCTACGGCTTAGTAGGGCTTCTAACTGAGTTTTAGACCCTGGAGGTAGGGGGTCAATACAACTGTACTGGTACGCAGAGCAATCCAAAATAAAGCTTTTATATAAATAAAATAGTTGAGAGCTAGTCATAAACATCATGAAAGATATAATTTCTAAACACATGGGCATTTTTGAAAACATAAAACCTTTCTGTCATTGCAGTTTTTGATCTTTGTATTACTTCTGAGTTAGGTGACACTCCCCTACAAGTCTGATATTCCACGGACTATATGAAATCCGCCATTGACTCGACGAGGAAGCCGTCAACCCAAGTGTGCCACAAGGGTTGGAGTGTCTGAGTCTGATACGCCACAGGGCACTTGGCCAACGTATAATAATATACCTGGATCAGCAAATTACGGTTTTGGACAATGAGTTGTCTGAACTCGTGCCTTCTTCGGGGAACCACCTAAGCTCTTTTTATGCCCAATTTTAGTCTGTTTTGAAACATGCATCATTCTAGTTTCAAAATCTGAAAAACTGATTTCAAACATGCATTCTATTCTGTTCTGGATTACCATGGCATTATCTGAGTTGGTGTCGTCACACCAAAACTTGCAAATCCTATTTCTGAGCCATAATGCATCATGCATGATTCTTTGATCAAAAACTCAATTCAGACCACCCAAACATGCAAATAGTGTAAGAGATTTCATGTTCCGAAAGCATAAGTCAAAACTATTCAAGGATTATCATTCTTTCAATAACAATGTGGTGGTCATGTAATCTTTAACAAACCATGCAATTCTTTTCATTATATGATTATGTTCAACATTTATCAACATAAACAACCCTCTCTTTTGAAATCAAAATCATAATCCAAATATAACATTACTCAAGACATTTCATATCATGCTTTTCAAGATGTATTCAAAACAATTCCTAGCATATCACAAGTAAAGGAAAATCATAACAAGAGAGGGATTTTTCATGAGTCATGCTCTCAATTCAATCATGAACCTTAAAACACATGCTTATATATATATATATATATATATATATATATATATATATAATTTCAAATCAATTTTGGGGAAGGCCTAAAGACCAAAATAATATCATCAAGGCTTCTAAAACATGTTTATAATCATAAATCCAAAACCATTTTCTTAAAATCATGATTTCTAAACCCTTTGCATAATTAAAAGAAGATTTCTATGCCCATGAGATTTTAGGAAAACCCCACATACCTTAAATTAGAAACTTTTGAATGAACTCTAGCTTTTGGGATGCTATACATACGATTGATGGGTGCTTCTTGTAGCCTTCGTAATGGAGATTCCGAATCTTGAAGAATTAAGGAAAATCACAGTTAAATCTTGAGATATATTGATCTTTGGGTTGAAACCCTAAGGAGTGTTCTTGGTGATTTTGAGAGAAAATAATGTTATTTTGGTGTTTAGAGGATTTAATCCCATGTTATGGCTGAATAGGGGGTGTAAAATACCACTTTTCCCTTAAAAACGCAAAAATAGTACTTGGAAATTGGGTCTGTGCGTCGCACGCTAATCACGCGATGCTACTGTCTCAGTCACAAAAATGGCCATAACTTTTCGCTTAGATATCGGATTTTGGCGTAATTGGTATCATTGGAAAGCTAATCCAAAGAGATTTCATTTGATATATAGTAGGCCCTATAATTAGTTATATACAAAGAGTTATGGTCGATTGAAGTTGACCTAAGTTTCGACGCTCACTCAAACTCGAACGATAGGAAAGCCTTCAACTCGTCCTTGAGTTTGGGGACCTCTATGATCTCAATTCATGCTCCAATAGGTTCCCACACTACATAATTGATTAACATGTCAAATTTGTATAGGATTTATGGCTTTTGGATCATCTACGCATAGAAACAACGGGTTTTGTTCTAGCCCGAAATGCGGGGTGTTACACAACATCTCCTTCTGCAGCCCATCATGCGATTGCAACCTGCTATGCACGATTGCAAAACCCAAAAATCTGATATGGGTATAAATAGACCCCAATGTCGCAAAATTGCTTCCACTCTTTTCCTTGAGAGCAAAACCCTAAAAGAGTGCGATGACTTAGAATTGAGTCTTGGATGGTGATAACACCTAAAATACACCTCCAATTGAAGGATAAAATGGTTGTTGTCAAATATAGTAACTCAACTAGGTTGGGGTAGAATCCCATAAAAAATACATCAAAAATCTATCTCGAATTTATTACAATTATCAGGCAGAGCAAGAAAGTAAAGGGAGGGGGTGGGAGGATTTGTTAAAATAGAAAAAAGGAAAAGAATTGGTTGTTCTTGATTGTAAACAATAGAAGACGAACACTAGGATTGTGTTCCTCCTGACTTCTCAACTCCGTAAATTTCTCGCGATCAACCCAACTATTCTATTGTTCTGCATGCAAAGCCTATAAGATAAGTCTTATCAACTACCGGGTAAGCTAGAAGATAAATTTCACTTTTTACTTGGTTATCGTCTCGGGGTGTTGCCTTGTTGCCCCTTGCTACGACCTCAGTTACACTCGTCGGGGTAGGATCTAGTGATAGGATAAGATGAAATACTTGGTTATCGAATTCCAAATCACTGTCTTAACTTCTTTACCAATTACAAGTTCCTTGATTATCGAATGGATGTGAATACAAGCTATCTCAAGTATCGGCCGCTACTCGAGATTAATTATCGTGAAGAAAATTAAGATACATTCAACCCTAGAATAGATGAATATCACACTTCCTTTACATAGCTAATCTTACAGGATTTCTACAACCCTAGCTAAGGGAATTAACGTCTCATATTTATGAGATCAATCATGAAATCCACAGACAAAATTACAAAATCAATCTCCAAATAATGCGGAATAAATCCCAAAGTCTTAAATTGAATAACAAACCAAGAATAATAATCAATACATTGAATTTTAAAATTGGTGAATATTTTATTGAATGAAAGATGAATAAATAAAACAAAGCCTAAAGGGTATTTATAGATTACCAAAAACAAATCCCAATTAAAGTAGGAAAACCCTACAAATCAACTCCTAAATAAAATGGGAAAACATTATAAATCAAATCCTAAATAAAATAAGACAACATAATTATCCATACATAATAGGACTTAAAAAATATAATAGGAGTGTAATTGGAATATATAGAAACTCTCGAAAACAAATCCCAACTAAAATGGGAAAGGTGACGTTATGTCGGCACTCGGTACGACTTGGTCTTCAACTCTTACCGGCATTATACGAGTCGTACCCTACCTTCTTGTATCCGTTACAGTGTCAAATATTCTAAGGTTGGGTTTGAATCCCTCAAAAAATACGTTGAAAATCTATCGCGAATTTGTTACAATTACCAGGCAATGCAAGAAAGTAAAAAGGGGGGTGGGTGGATTTGTTAAAATAGAAGAAAAAAAAGAAAATAATTGGTTGTTCTTGGTTGTAAACAATAAAAGACGAACACAAGTCTTGTGCTCCCCTTGGCTTCTCAACTCTGTAAATTTCTCTCGATCAACCGAACTATTCTGTCGTTCTACATGCAAAGTCTATAAGATAGGTACTATCTAACGCCGGGTAAGCTAGAAGATAAATTTCACTCTTTACTTGGTTATCGTCTTAGGGTGTTGCCTTGTTGCCCCTTGCTAAGACCTCAGTTAACTCGTCAAGTTACGATCAAGTGATAGGATGAAATGCTTGGTTATCGAATCACAAATCATTGTCTTAGCTTCTTTTCCCAATTTCAAGCTTCTTGGTTATCGAATGAATGCGAATACAGGCTATGTTAAGGTATGGCTGATACTTAAGATTAATTATTGTGAAGAAGATTAAGATACATGCAGCCCTAGATACTTATTTTTATCCTAGTTAACCACAAAACATCATGAAAAAAATACAATATGCCTAAACATGCCGACTCTACTAGAAACGAGACTTTGGAGAAAAGAGGCACGACATCAAAAACTCGAAGAGGACATTAAAACCTACAAGTAGACCCACCCTCAACTTAAAATCATGCATTGTGTAACACCTCGAGAGTACACCATGGGCGCTACACGGCGTTTACAGTCCCGAAGGACCACAAGCTAACCCATGAGCTGGTAACTATTGCGAGCACTGAATAAAATAATAAAGAACATGTGCAGAATTTAACTTGAAACGCCATAAGTTTTTTACCAAAAAAAACAATACTGAGTTATGGTTTTAAACATCTGAAAACATATTGTCAATACTGATAAAATGTCTGATAATAACAACTGAAACTGACTAACTGTTTGTACTAGTATGAAAGCCTCTAAACTGACTGAATGTGGAGTTGATGGGACAAGCCCGTAACTAACTCCGACTGACTAGAAAGTGCTGAACGGACAAGGTAAACTGAGATAAATAAACCATGTCCTCGAAGTATGAGGACTCACCATTGCTACAGCTGATAATCTGGTATGTCTATGCTTGATCAAGAAACTGAGTGTCCGAACCTATGATATTAAACATCATAGCGCAAGAAATGAGTGCGCGATCAGTACTTTGAATGAAATGTACTGGTATGCTAAATGAGGTAAGGCTGAGATGCATGGGTTTATGTGCATAAATGATAACCAACTGAATGAATAACATGGGATAAATGTACATAAAATAATAACTAGCTGAATGATATGAAGTAACTTAGTAAGCATGCATGGAGCTGAGACTGTCTGGTTAGCATGAGAATACAAAATATAGATGCATGAAAGCTGTAAAATCTGAGAATGCATGACCAAGCATATAATACATTTTTGATATAGTTTGTAACTGAAATACTGAAATCTGATAACTAAATAGCTTATAAACTGTATGCTATGGTCAAGAAAAACTGAACGGAGTTCTGAACTGAACACTGAAACTGAAACTATGGGAGGTATAATCTAACCGGCATGGCCAAGTCTAAGTTGATCGGGGTCCAACCTGTGACCCCAGTTGGAAGGGTGCTAATACCTTGCCACGGGTAACAATGGTTGTGGAGTCAGTCCTAACTAATGGGTGACCCCTGAGAT
This sequence comes from Capsicum pubescens, assembly GCA_030864215.1. Classification (NCBI taxonomy): domain Eukaryota; kingdom Viridiplantae; phylum Streptophyta; class Magnoliopsida; order Solanales; family Solanaceae; genus Capsicum; species Capsicum pubescens. Next base: position 281,264,487 of record CM061547.1, on the reverse strand, counting down.
CAGTCCTAACTAGCGGGTGATCCCTGAGAGTGCCAGTTCTAACAACAGGTGACATCTCATAACCTACACTGGCTACGTAGTTCTCTAACTTAGGGATTGCTTCTAGGGACCCAGTCGTAACTAACAGGTGAGCCCTCACCCCTAGGCTCGCTCGGTGCTGAATCCTACTCCCAACTCGCTCGGTGTTGAATCCTACTCCCAACTGAATTGACACTGATTACAGGATTGAGTTAAGATTAACTGGACAAGTAACTGATCATGATGGTTAACTGGTTGAATATGCTCATACGCATCTGAAACTATTCTGAAACTATTCTGAAACTACTAAGACTAAGTAAGCATCTAATTTTTGGGTATTCATAACCCCCAGGACTCGATAACAATAACAACAGGGTCACATGAAAGCTTTGAAACCATGGAAGGAAATTATTGTTCACAATTATTCACTTAAGCGTTTCATCAAATACATGGGGACCAAGACTTTAACATGAGGATACTTCTAGACATAATGAGGTAGCACGATTATATGACAAAATCATAAACTGAGGATTTATTCCAGATTCACATGAAGATGATTGGAAACCACAAATTTAAAACATACTATAATGCATTCCACTTGAAGACAAATTCCAAAATCTTAACTTGTAAACATGTAATAAGTAGTCATTGTTATAAACCCTATAATTTAGACATTTTATCAAACGCTTGAAATTCATGGTTTGAACTAAGCATGGGAATAGTTTAAAAACTTGCAGTAATAACATAATTTCCCTTCTAAGTTCTCCAATTAGGGTTTAAGTTCAACAACCAACATCATTTAAACATGTAAGGTTTAATATCACCAACAGTTTCATGGAAACATGACAAAAATTTGAAATTCATGTTAGTTCATTGGCATAATTCATAAAATATGTAATAAGGGTTGCTTTCAATGAAAATAGATTGTAAACACCATGTATAACTAAAATTCTTAAAAGCTTCATGGGGATAAATCATTATAAATATGTAATTTCACGATCTAAAACAAAAAAGATGGATTATTGGACTCCATGGGTGAAAAGGGCCCATGGATGAACATCTAACATACCTTAGAGCCTTAATCTTGAAAGAGAATTGACTTTTCTTGAACGTTTTTAGATTGAGAATTATAATTTTTTGGTTTTCTTGAACAAGGACTTGAATCTTATTCTTGGGAGGTGATCTTGAGAGGAAATTCTAATCTTGTTGTTGAGAGTGTTTGAGAGGATTTTGCGATGTTTAACTGATGAAATAGGAGAAAGTTACGCCCCTTGAGGGTTATAAGTCGTGGGAGGTGATGGAAAAGACCAAAATACCCTTACAAAACTAATCACAATTGCTGAGATTTTTTAGTTGACGACTTGGGTTGATAAGTCATCACTTAGGTGATGGCTTATCACCTCAAGTCGTCACTTTTGATAAGTTTTTGGGCCCTTTGTGGTCATAAGTGACGACTTGGCTGATAAGTCATCACATAGCTGATGGCCTATCAACTCAGGTCCTCACCTAGGAGCTTCATTTGATGGGTTTCTGGTTTGGGATGACGACTTTGCTGATAAGTCGTCACATAGTTGACGGCTTATTAGCTCAGGTCGTCACATAGTTGACAAAAGGACATGCTGAAGTAAAATGGGTATAACTTTTCACTCTGATATTGGATTAAGGTGAAACCAAATGCATTGGAAAGAAGATTCAAATATCTTTCATTTAATATAAGGTAAGACATGTAAATCATTATGTACAATGAGTAATGGTAATTGAAAATTGACCCAAGCTGAAATGTTTACTAAAACTTAACCAATGGAATCGTTCTTAACTTGTCTTTGAGTTAGGAAATTTTATGACCTATAATGATATAAAAGGAAATTTTCACACTATATACTTGATCATCACCCATATATAGACATAGAATCATTGGGTTTGGGTCTGTATACTTAGAGATAACGGTTTAAACTCTAGCCCAAAAATGTGAGGTGTTACACATTGTCCCCAATGTGTCAAACTAAAACAAGAGAGTTAGAAACATACCTGGGGAACCATTGGTGTGGATATCTAATGTCAATCACGCAATACAAAAACAAATAACAAAATACCTTGGGTTGCCTCCCAAGCAGCACCTGATTTTACGTTGCGGCATGACGGGACTTTATTGAGTACTCAGACTTCCCCAAAAAGCCTATGGGTACCTGGATTACTCAGACTTCATCAAGGTATCTGAATAGTTAGCCTTCAAATTTTTCTTTCCACTTTGAACTTATGAACTGCACTCCTAATTATTTTTCTGATTTCCTATTATGCTCATGGGGTAGAGGTATGAAAATAAAGGACCCAAGAAATAGATGTGGCATGTTGTACTTCTTGGCCCATACACGAGGAATGTAGTTCTTTGATTCTGGCTCAACAAATTCAAGAATATAGATATAAGATTCGTCCTCCTTGCACTCTTCTTTAGGTTCGGATGGCTCGATCAAAATCTGACTATCCAAACACAATGTAAAATAATATTTCGAATGAGGTCCAACACATCTCTATTCAGGATTTGCAGTTCTTTACATCACCACACAACTCTAATATGCTCTCCTTACGAGTGACGCAATCCATCAGAGCATGAGTGATTTTAGACTCCTTCAATTTTAGCTCCTTAAGTTGGCTTTTCAGAAGTCTTTCAATCTCCAATACTTCCTCTAGCCAAGCTGTCATCTTAAGAAGAGTAGATCAATAAAATAAAATAAAAAAAGCAAAAGAAAATAAAACCCAATAACTCTCACAAATTCAATCAAGAATTTCGAGATTGTATTCCCCGGTAGTTGTGCCAAAATTTAATTACGCCCAAAATACACCACCAATTGAAGAATAAAGTAGTCGTTGTCAAATATAGTAACCTAACAAGGTTGGGGTCGAATCCCACAGGGAATACATCAAAAATCTATCTCAAATTTGTTACAATTACTAGGCAGTGCAAGAAAGTAAAAAGAGGGGGGGGGGATTTAATAAAATAGAAAAAGGAAAATAATTGGTTGTTCTTGGTTGTAAACAACACAAGACGAACACTAGGATTGTGTTCTCCCTGACTTCTCAACTCCGTAAATTTCTCACAATCAACCAAACTATTCTGTTGTTCTGCATGCAAAGCCTATAAGATTAGTCTTAGCAACTGTAGAGTAAGGTATAAGATAAATTTCACCCTTTACTTAGTTATTTTCTCGTGGTGTTGCCTTGTTGCCCCTTGCTATCAAGTGATAATATGAGATGCTTGGTTATCGAATCCCAAATCACTTTCTCAACTTCTTTTTCCAATCGTAAGCTCCTTGGTTATTGAATGGATGCGAATACAGGCTATATCAAGTATCGGCCCTACTCGAGATTAATTATCATGAAGAAGATTAAGATATATGCAACCTCAAAATAGATGAATATCACACAACCTTTACGTAGCTAATCCTCTAGGGTTCCCACAATCCTAGCTAAGGGAATTAGCTCCTCATATTTATGAGATCAATCATGGAATCCACAAATAAAATTACAAAATCAATCTCCAAATAATGAGGAATAAATTCCAAAGTCTTAAATTGAATAACAAATCAAGAATAATAATCAATACATTGAATTTCGAAATTAGTGAATGTTTTATTGAATGAATGATGAATAAATAAAACAAAGCCTAATGTGTATCTATAGATTAGAAAAATCCAATCATAATTAAAGTAGGAAAACACTAGAAATCAACTCCTAAGTAAAATAGGAAAACACTATAAATTAAATCCTAAATAAAATAGGACAACATAATTACCCATACATAATAGGACTTATAAAACATAATAGGAATGTAATTGGTATATTTGGAAACTCCAGGAAGCAATTCACAACTAAAATAGGAAAGGTGAATGTTATGTAGGCACTCGGTTCGACTCGCTCTTTAACTCGTACCGACATCATACGAGTCGTACCCTGCCTTCTCATATCCGTTCCAGTGTCGGATATCCCAAGGCTTACACTTTCTGTTCAGCTTACAACTTCTTCTTACAAGTCGTACCTGAGTATACGACTCATGCCCTTCACTCGTATCCACCTTGACTTTGTCTTTCCAAGCTTTGAACACTGGTTTGTGTATGACTTTCTTATACAAGTCGTACTCAGACTTCTGGCTCATATACTTTTGATACTTCAACTTTGGATTTAGATGCATATTAAGATCACAAATTGCTCTTTGCTTTTAGGCAAGTGAAAATGCCCATTAACAATTAAGTTCTTGTAAAGAATCTATCTATCGTCATATTCAACCATACATACATTTTTGTATACATAGTACTTTTGATCTCAAGACCCACCGACATATAGAAAATTGAATTAGCTTTCCAACGATACCAATTTTGCCTTAATCCAATATCGGGGTGAAAAGTTATGACCAAAATACTGAAGCACTGCTGAAGTTGTGTCGAATCTGTCCGAGGTACGACTTGTAAGGTCTGTCCAGGATACGACTCGTATAGACCATTTATGGGTCGTTAGGATAAAGTTGTACCTTGTGCCGTTGAGTCTTAAAATGGGTTTTTAACTATAATTCAAGCCACTTTTCATAGTTCCTCTTGCATTTAGCATCCAAAACCTGATTTCCTGCAAAACACTCCCAAAAACACATCAAATATAACAACATAGCCTTAAGTACATGCATGTTCTTATAGTTTAAGCATTGTAAGTTCTATATTTCTATATCACATCAACAGGTACATCCAAAATTCCTCCCAATATTTCTTCATCCAATCTTATTTTCTTTTTTTGCACCTGTGCAGTCAGACTTAACCCATTTTCTGAGAAATCTATTGAATAATAAAATTCTCTAACTTCATTTTCAAAAATCATTGGTGATGATTCATCAAAAAGATGTAGCTAACATACTCCACCAACTCCACCATCCCAGGTTTCTCATAAAGCTTGGGACCAAACACTCTGCTAGCCAGCACTTTCTGGGGTTTTTAGGACTGCAATTATTGTTTCTCTAGTCACCTCCTTATTTTTTTCCTCTTTTTTTCTTCTTTTTGAAACACTACTCAATTTCTTTTCAACAACTTTTCTCTTATTGGGACCAGGTCCCTCAGAGTCTTTCCTTTTCTTAACATCTATGTGTTTCTACCTCATACCAGCAGGGCTACCAGACTTTGATTTAGAGGACCTGGTCCTCCCTAATGCATGAACTTCTTGTCTTCTCTTTTTAAGTTACAGCAGCAACATCATAATCAATGTTCTCATCTTTTCCAACCTCTACTATTCAACATTTTCCTTCTCTTCTACAATAGATTTCTTTAATATTTTTTTAGTGGTAGAGGACTTCCTCTCCTTCATAGCATCTACTAGTAATTTCTTTTCAGACCCCTTAGTAGAATAAGATTTTGTAACCTGTACACCAGAGTCAATTATTTTCTCTTTTTTCTTTACTGTCCCTCTGTTTCCTCTTGGACCACCTCAGAAGTAATTATCCCAATACCCCTCACCCTCCTCATTAGGAGGTAATACAATTTTTTTAATTCTCTTCACCTCATCTTTTTCTCCTTTAATTTGATTTTCTACACTACTAGGGCTTTCCTTGGGATTACGTGCGAGTAAAAGCAAATTTTCTGGTACCCAATTTACGTTGTTGAATGGATCAGGCTTCTTTACAGGAATCACCTCATCAACCAATTGGGAAAATATGGGGTTTGACTCAGAGGGGGTAGGGGAACCAGGTACTTGTAAGTTTTCTTAAATTTCAATACCTTTCAAATTTTGAGAAAAAGGGAATTTCAGGTTCAGAAATTTCTTGTTCGATTTGTAAGTCAAGACCTTGATTTAAATACACTTCCAAGGTTAACTCAAAAAGATTTTCAATGAATACAAGAGTTTCTACAGGAATGGTTTCACTTAGGGTTTCTGAAATCTCAGGAGGAGGCTTAGTGGATAAGGAACTTTGAGATGCTTGAGGATGAGCAAGGAATTTCTCTATCATAGTGGTTGAGAACGATGAAATTGCTCCCATTTCAAATTTTTGTGAGAGGAAAAAAAAGGATCAGTTTAGAATAGAGATGAGGAATGATTTAGAAGGAAGATTTTAGTCAGTTAAGAAGAGAAGGAAATATAAAGGACTTGATTTTGTATTTAAGGAAGTGGTATTTTGACATTTAAGAGGTACCTTTTTGAATTGACGCAACTAATTAAAAAGGTATTACTATTCACATTTGATAAATTTACATCTTTGTTCAGATGGGAGAAGACGTGGCCTTTTTATACAGAAATTTTATGAATATTTTAGGCACATTATTTTGGTACTAACCTGAGAAATGGTACCAGGTCTCTCTCTTTCTTGAGTGAATTCTTAACTTGTATTTGCTTTAACTGTTTTCCCCCAAAGCTGTTCCCATTGGTGTATACCTGCGAAGGTATGATATTGAGTTAGACTAATATGCACCTACCTTATCAAGTATACCTGTCTCCTTATCATAGCTAATTTTGTGGAGAAATACTGATTCACATGTTAGGTCAGGTCAGTTTGATCAATCCATGCTTTAGCCTTTGCACTCCTTTTTTATTTTAATACTTGTTCTCAAATCAGTTCTGGAGACCAAGTCCCAGACTTGAATTTATTCATAGTGATAAAGTTTATCCTTCTAAGATGAGTTTCCTAGGGACCACATCCCTGAGAATTTGACATGACCTCTTCTTGTTGTTCTTCTACTTGAGATGGGATTAGTGACTAGTATTTTGTATCATCACTATTCTCATCTGCATCTTTCAAACTTTTGCCTATCAGCTTTAGCACCACCATCCCTTTGAGCATAAATGAATTTTTCAATTTCAGTTACTTCACTCCCACTAGGGATCACTGCCGTTCCTGACTAATCAGGAACTATATGAACTTTTATCTGCATTCCATATAATTCTTCTTATCTAGAGAATTTTAGCTATGTTTTTCCAGGGACCAGATCCTTTGAAATCATCTCTTTTGAAATGAGACACCTCCACCTTGAAGTGACTTGAGAGAGAGAACAATGATCACTTGTTAGATTTGGGAACCCACTTGAGTTTGAGTTCCCAGTAGGACAACAATGGTGTAACCAAATCCTTCATGGCCCATCTAGGTAGAGAGTTCTTCTTTACCTTTCTCAGAGACTTGAAACACTTAGGATGTGAATTTTCTTACTGAATGTATTCAGTACTGCTCATTTTATCCTTAAGCTAATGTTGACACCTTTCCTTCAAATGTCCATCTATTCCACAAAGAATACATAGAGGTTTGTGAACCTTGTTTCTAGCACCAGGAGTAGCCTTTCCTTAAGACCCAACAAGTTGAGTTTTTCCTTGATAACCAAGCCTTTCCCATTATTTACACCTTGATTAGTCAAATCAGAAAGGATTTGTAAAGATGTAGTCTATTTAAGATATTTGTTGAGATCTTTTTTAAACCGGACCAAGTCCCTTTCTAGTTTATATTCTCTTAAAGATCATTCTTAATATTTGAAGCTTCCTTCTTACCTTTACCATATAAATCATTTACCTTCTTTAGTTGACTCATACTACTCAGATTTTCAGATTTTAATTTAGAGACCATTACTTCAGTTTCAAATATTTGAAGGGTTACAACAATTAATTAAAGATCTTGATTCTCTACTTTCTTCTCTAAAGCATTTTTCTCAGCAGTCAGTTCACATACAAAATCAATTAACATACTTTCAAACCTTTTTATCTTCATAGCAAAGTAGTTATCTATATTTTCCTTAATATCTGAAAGGGTCACCTCATTTTCTCTTTCATCTTCTATGTTTGCCATGAATGCAAACAAGGAGTCATAGATAACTGAACTATCTTCCACAGTTATCATGGACACATCTCCAGACTTCTTATCTTCATCAAATTCATTGGAAGAATCTCCCCATACTGCCAGAGCTTGCTTTACTGAATATTCAGCTGCAACCTTCTTTTTTTTATTTTCAGGGACCTGGTCCGCATTCTTTCCCTTGTCACTCCAGTCTTAAGATACTCCTGATAATTCAATTTGTTCATTGGACGGTCCTTAATGAAATGCTCAGGACTTCCACATTTGTGACACACCTCAACATTGCTTCATTTTTTACTGTTGATTCCTCTTCTTTGGAACTGACCACTCTTCTTCATGGCTCACACAATCTTGTTTGACAGAAAGGTAATATCAGTATCTTCTTCACTTGAATCATGTTTGAAGCCTTCAATGCTAGAGATTTATCTCATTTTTCTTCCTTCTTGTCTATCTCTTGTTGCTTTTTGAGCTCATGGGTCTTTAGATTTTCAATAAGTTCATTCTTAGTAAGGGTCTTCAGGTTTCTTGCCTCAGTTATAGCATCCACTTTGCTTTTCCAAGACTAGGAAGAACACCAAGAATTTTCCTCACTTGCTTGTACAATGGAATTACTTCTCATATGTAATGAAACTCATTTGTGATAGAAGTGAATCTTGTATGCATTTCATGTATTATTTCTTTTTCTTTCATGGTGAAGGTTTCATGCTGGGTAGTCCGCATGTCAACTTTGGAATCTTTCACATCTGTAGTTTCCTCATAAGTTGTTATCAAGAAGCCCCAGATTTCTTTAGCATTTTCATATACAGACATCCTATTGTATTCATCAGGCCCTATACCACAAACTAGCAATTTCTTGGCCTTGTAATTCTTCTCAATTTTCTTTCTGTCTTTATTATCATACTCTCTCCTTCTTTTAACAACCATTCTAGTTATTTCTCCTTCTTTGACTTATTTAACTGGAATGTGAGGACTATCAAGTATTATATACATCAGCTCACTGTCCTCAGCCATAATGAAGTCAAACATCCTGGTTTTCCACCACCCATAAAACTGCCCATTAAATCTAGGTGGTTTAGTGATAGATTGCCCTTTTTTCAGATTAGGTAGAGCAACCATGATAACCAAAACATTCAAAGTGTGAAACTTTTAGAGTGAATCGTCTTGATACCAATTGTTGAAACCTTAGGGGGTTGCACCATATTGTGAAGGACCAGGTCCCTTAGAGTCAGTCACAACAATCAAATAGTAAATTAACCAGGAATATAAAACAGTGCCGGAAACTTAAAGAACACAAGATTTAATGGAAACCCCATTGCTTAAGAGATAAAAAACCACGGCTTTCCCTCACAAGCACCCAAAACTTCACAATAATCAAACTTTTGATTACATACTCGAACTTTAACCTAACTCTAGGCTTATTCTACTTGTAATAACTCTACTACAACCTCACCTTGACAACTCTACCAAGACTCTTTTAACACTGATTAACTAACTAGTTTCAAGCTACGAAACTCTACCTTAGCTCTCTCAAAGTTAGAAGAAAAGAACATTACTCTTATAGTATGAGTAATTCAGTTATAGACTCAAGCTTGATGCAAGAACACTCTCTATTTCAGCACATACAAGAAATAAGAACTTGACCAATGTTGAAAGTTGGTTTTTTACTTCTTTCACACTTCAGATTTTCTGATTTGCAAAAACTATCAATTAAGAAACATACTTTACCTTTTATAGTAGAGTAATGACTAGGGTTAAAACGCAATTAGACCAGGTGTCCTAAATAGTACAAGAAACATGTGCACAGTTTGTTACACTAGATGACAAAACTGTGCAGGCGCGTGCCAGCTGTACTTTAGCCTTAAATATCCAGGGGCCTGGTCCCTTGTTGTAAGCTTCTCATCATCAAAAAAAGATATAGAAATTTCCCTCCTTTTGATGATGACAAACCAATCACAAAGCTTTTGAGCATCTGTATTCATTCATCCTATTTAACTAGAGTGATTACCACTATTGAAGATTAATGTTCCCCTTATCATTCAGTCATCATGCTTACATCATCAGGAAACTTAGGGACCTGGACCCTTGTTGTCAATTGATATAAAAAATTACCAACCACCCTTACCCCGGTAAATATGCCTTCATACCTTCTTGTAGATATAAAATCAATATTCCATACATATCTGCTATTCAAGATTATATTTACACCTAGTACCTGGTCCCTACCACATGAAATCAATATGCCATACATATCTGCAATTCCAGATTACATTTACACCTGGTACCTGGTCCCTACCATATGAAATTAATATTCCCCCTTTTGGAATCATTGAAAAGTGAAAAAAGTAAACCAAGAGAAAAATAAGTACAGGTTAGTTAACTCATGGCCACTAGGGTAACACTAATATGAAAAACAATTTGTACAATAAAGGGAAACAAAAGTAGCACATAATCAGAGATTTATTCAGTTTTAAAGATGATCATAACCATTATATTATGCCAAAAAAACATCAAATAACTGTCTAGAAAGGCCATATAAGAAACATGAAACTAGAAACTGACACAATAGGACTTAGGTAGAGGCGGGATTAGGGGAGAGGGATTTTAGTAAAACCTCCATTCTGGAAGCCTTAGCAGCTTGAGCATCCAAAGCCTGTTTAGTGAGGGTCTTCACTTTAGCATTCTTGAGATACTCCTAATAATCAAATTTGTGCATTAGACAATCCTTAATGAAATGCTCAGGACTTCCACATTTATGACGCACCTCAATATTGTTTCTCTTTTTACTGTTGCTTTCTTTTCTTTGAAACTGACCACTCTTCTTCATGGTTCTAACAATCCTATTTGGAAAATAGGCAACATCAGTGTCATCTTCACTTCAATCATGTTTTAAAGCCTTCAATGCTAGAGATTTTGTTTTTTTCTTCCTTCTTCTCTAGCTCTTGCTGCTTCTTGTCTCATGACTCTTTAGATTTCCAATAAGTTCATCCATAGTAAGAGTCTTCGAGTTTCTTTCCTCAATTATAACATCCACTTTTCTTTCCAAGGACTTACGAAGAACACCAAGAATCTTTTACACTAGCTTGTACAATAGAATTACTTATCCCTAAGCAGTGAAGCTCATTTGTGATAGAAGTGATTCTTGTATGGATTTCTTGTATTGTTTCTCCTTATTTCACGGTGAAGGTTTCATACTAAGTAGTCAGCATATAAACTTTGAAATCCTTCACATCTGTAGTTCCCACCTGTGATATTTTCAAGTAGTCCCAAATTTCTTTAGCATTTTCACATACAGAAAGCTTGTGTATTCATTAATCCCTATACCACAAACTGGTAATTTCTTGGAATTGTAATTCTTCTCAATTTTATTTTTGTCTTCGTCATTATACTCTCTTCTGCTTTTAACAACCATTCTAGTTATTTCTCCTTCTTTGATTTCACTAATTGGAATTTGAGGACTATCAAGTATTAGATCCATTAGTTCATAGTCGTCAGACATAATGAAGTCAAACACCCTGGTTTTACACGACCAATAAAACTGCCCATTAAATCTAGGTGGTCTAGTCGTAGATTGACCTTCTTCTAGATTAGTTGGAGAAACCATGGTAATAAAAACACTCTATATGTGAATCATTTAGAGTGAACCATCTCTAATACCAATTGTTGAAACCTTGGGATTTGCACCACACTGTGAGAGGCCAGGTCTCTTAGAGTCGGTCAAATGCAATCAAACAGTAATTAACCAGGAACACAAAACAATGCAAAAAACATAAAGAATGATAACTGTCACGCACCAAAATCCCATCGGGCCGGACTGGCACCCGAAGTCGAGAAGGCCCGGGAGAACCCGTTCAAATACCTGTACTTTCACTTACATATCACCAAAAATTTGGACAGCACTTCATTGCATATAGAAGGGTCTAATTACCTGTATCAGCACAACACGCACAAATATATATATATATATATAATACTTGGCCGTCGGGGCCACCACATATACAAATATAACATCACTATATAAACTTCCATGACTTTACCCTTCCTTATGTCTACAAAGCCTCTAGGATATACATGACATAACTAGGGTCGGGACAAACCCCCGCCCACACATGACTCCTGTACAATAACAAAACATAAGAAACCGACTCGGAAAGCTCCGAAGCATACTGGAACTCACCAACAATAGCTGTATGACCTGGCTCCTATCTATGTTGTGTATGAGCTGAAGCACCTGTGCCTGCAGCATGAAATGCAGGTCCCCCTCTCCCTCCCCGTGAGGGACGTCAGTACGAAATATGTACTGAGTATGTAAAGCTGTAAATAATCATATGTGATATGGGGGATCAAGAAAATCAAACACAAGTGAATAAATCATAATAGAAGTGAACCACACTTCATAAACACTTTTAGGATCATGAACATTATCATTAATCTGAATTGGGTTCTTGAATTCAAACACATTTGTGGAACGATATACATTCGTTCATTTCATTCTTTACAATTATCATTCGCCATTACCTCCTCCTCTCGAACCTCCAACCACCTAACAAGAATCAATACTGTACCGTACTGTGACCATTAGGCTGCCCCCAGTACATATCAACTGTAATCATATCAAGTATCAGGATCGGCCCATGCTAGGCTTAAGCCCCTGAGCTACCACCCATACGTATATCAAATAACACACATAAGAGATCTTTCCAATAACTTAGTTCAAAATCTTTTGAGATTATTACATTAGTGTTCATGCCAATATAGTACCTTTGGAACAATGATACATCAATAGGAACCAAGTTATAGACCTTCTATACAATAACGATGTAATAAAGACTTATTGGTACATCAACAATGTGTTTCAGAATCATCAATAGCACAACAATGAAATAGGAGACTTTTGGTATATCAATGAAATATTTTGACACTTTATAGAATGGAAACAACTTCGTTGGTAACGTAGAACAATACATGTTTTTGGACAACCTCGGAATCTTACTTGATGGAACATTGGTGTTTTCATGCCAAAGAACATCGTTAGAGTATGCTTTACATACCTCGTTGTAGATTTGGATACCAATTTAACACAACTTCCCACCTTTACAAATCACTTATCTACAATGAAATGTTTGGCATCTAGTATTAGCAACCCAACACCACAATTCTCTTCCATAATCCCATACAACCAATATTTGCAAAGCATTCCTAAAACCAACTTGAACAATAGGTTTATGTGTATATATATATATATAATCATCATTTCAATACCACATCATCACACCAAATCCCTTCACAATTCAACATAATCCAACCATGCACAAGGATAATCCAACATCATTTCCAATCATCTTTCAACAACAATCAAATAACATACTTCTTATGCTCACATGCATATATATACATATCCATATAAATAACACCAACATAATTTACATCCTTACCATAAAATGGCCCTTTTGATTTCGAAGTCCTGTTGGCACAAATAAGGGGTGCTTCTCGAAGCCCTCAAGACGGTGAACACAACTACGGAATCAATTTGGATTTTCTACGGTTGAATCACAAGATAATTGGAGTTGAAATTAGGCTAGGGTTTCTTATTCTTCAATAATTTGGATGATAAATGATGGATATGAGGCTAAGTAGATGTATATAATGACCAATTTTCGTCCATGAGGTGATGGAAAATGACCATATTGCCCTTAAAAATTTAAGTAAATCCGAATCTGTCCATGGTGGACTGTTTTGATAGGCTAAATTAAATCGACCATAACTCTTTGCTCCGATAATGGATTTGGGTGAAACCAATTGAATTAGAAATAAGACTCTTGGGTCTTCTCATCCATATATAGCAGCTCACACAGTTCATTTTGTACAAGGAGTTATGATCGTTTAAAGTCGACCCAAAAATCTGTTTGGCTGTAGTACTTTTGTGTGCAGAAAATTTCTGCACATTTACTGTTCATTGCGTCAACCGTTTTCAAGTTTCGAACATGCTCTCTTATATCCGATACTCATCTGTTTTCAAAAATCTTTATATCGTTGGAAAGCTAACTTGATAAACTTTGCATAGAAACTTCGACGAACAAATTCCGGTATAAATAAAGTCGATTCCTATACACATATAATCAAACTATACACTTGAAACCATCTCAAAATAATCAATACTTATACTTAAACTCATATATACCTAACTTATGATCAATACATATACTCCAACACATATAACCATGGCTAATGCACGTAATTAAGTACGGGGTGTTACATCCTTCCCTCCTTAAGGACATTCGTCCTCGAATGTGAATGTAGTTATTTAGCCGAAACAAGTTCGGATTCATAATTGATATTCACGTCATCATATAGATATTATGCATATGTAAAAACTTACTTGTTAGTGTCCCAGTTCCACTCCTTGCACTTCTTTTTCACCTTTGAACAAATAAGGGTATTTTGATTTCATTGCTTCCTCCGCTTCCCATGTAATCTCTTCCCTTTGTTGATTTCTCCAAAGTACTTTCACCGATGCTACTTCTTTATTTCTCATCTTCTTAACTTGACAATCTAATATAGCAATAGGCATCTCCTCATAGGTATGATCTTCTGTTACTTGCACATCTTCAGTAGAAGTAATAAGGGACGGATCTCCGATGCACTTTCGAAGCATCGATACATGAAATACTGGATGCACTGATGAGAGTTCCTGGGGTAGCTCTAATTCATAAGCAACTTGCCCACATCTTCGAATAATCTCATACGGGCCTGTATATCATGGACTCAACTTTCCTTTCTTGCCAAATCTCATCACCCCTTTCATTGGCGATACCTTCAAAAATACCCAATCGCCTAACGAAAACTCTAGTCCTCTTCTTCTACTATCCGCATATGACTTGTATCGACTTTGGGCTATTTTCAACCGTTGCTGAATCATCTTGGCTTTTTCTATGGCTTGATACACAAGATCCGGTCCGAACATAAGAGTTTCACCCGCTTCGAACCATCCTATTGGTGATCTACACTTTCTCCCATATAAAGCTTCATATGGTGCCATTTTGATACTTGAATGATAGCTATTATTGTAGGCAAACTCAATAAGAGGTAAATGATCATCCCAGTTGCCTTTAAAATCTATAACACATGCTCGTAGTATATCTTCAAGTGTTTGAATGGTGCGCTCTGCTTGTCCATCCGTCTGAGGGTGAAAAGTTGTACTCAGATTCACTTGTGTTTCCAAACTCCGTTGGAAAGACTTCCAAAAGTTTGCGGTAAATTGAGTTCCCCGATCCGATATAATAGAAGTTGGCACTCCATGTAATCGGACTATTTCTTTAACATACAACTTCGAATATTCTTCAACTGTGTAAGTGGTCTTAACGGGTAAGAAATGTGCGGATTTAGTAAGCCTATCCACAATCACCCATATAGAATCAAATTTCCGAGTTGTACGAGGCAAACCTGTAACAAAATCCATGTTGATCATGTCCTACTTCCAAATTGGAAGATCTATGCATTGCATATAGCCTCCGGGATTTTGATGATTCACTTTAACTCGTTGGCAATTTGGACATTCAGCTATAAATTCTGCGATGTTCCTTCTCATGTCATTCCACCAATATACATCCTTCAAATCTTGATACATTTTGGTTGACCCTGGATGAATAAAATACCTTGAGAAATGTGCCTTAGTCATAATTCTTTTTCTTAGCTCATCAACAATAGGCACACATAGCCGATTTTGGCATAAAAGTACTCCTTCTTGCAAAAGCTCAAATACCTTCGTCGCACCATTTTGAACATTCTCCTTGAGTTGCAATAAAACAGGATTTGCATCTTGCTTCTCTTTCACCTCAGCTACTAATGAGGATTCCGCGGCATTATGCACAATAAGCTCCTCGTTCGGAGTTTTGAGAAGACAAACTTCTAGACTAGCTAATTGATGAAGATCTTTAATCATCCCTTGCCTTTCTACAGGT
This sequence comes from Capsicum pubescens, assembly GCA_030864215.1. Taxonomy (NCBI): domain Eukaryota; kingdom Viridiplantae; phylum Streptophyta; class Magnoliopsida; order Solanales; family Solanaceae; genus Capsicum; species Capsicum pubescens. The sequence continues at coordinate 281,248,707 of CM061547.1, read as the reverse complement.
GCCATCATAGCCTTACGACTCAACGCATCAGCTACTATATTCGTTTTCCCTGGGTGATACAAAATATCAACATCATAATCTTTTAATAGTTCCATCCACCTTCACTTCCTCAGATTTAGATCCTTCTGACTGAAAATATATTGTTAGATCTTGTGATCAGTATATATATCAACATGAACCCCATATAAATAGTGGCGCCATATTTTTAAAGCAAAGATAACCGTTGCCAGCTCAAGATCATGTGTGGGGTAATTTTTCTCATGTGGACTCAATTGACTTGAGGCATATGCTATCACCTTACCATGCTGCATTAATACACATCCTAAACCAATTCTCGAAGCATCAAAATACACTGTATATCCTTTTGTACCTTCTAGAAGTACCAACACAGGTGTAGAAGTCAACTTATTCTTCAATTCTTGGAAACTCTCCTCACACGCATCATTCCATTGGAACTTGGATGCTTTATGCGTTATCTTAGTTAAGGGTGCTGAAATAGAATAAAAACCCTCAAAAAACTTTCTATAATAACCAGCCAACCCAAGAAAACTACGAATCTCCGTAGGCGTTATGGGCCTTGGCCAATTCTTCACAGCTTCTATCTTTTGAGTATCAACCTGTATGCCTTCATTTGATACAATATGGCCCAGAAATGCCACTGACTTTAGCCAAAATTCACATTTAGAAAATTTTGCAGACAACTTGCAATCACGAAGAGTTTGCAACGCCTGTCGCAAATGATTAGCATGATCCTCTTCTGATCTAGAATAAACTAGAATATCATCAATGAAAACTATCACGGATACATCTAGAAATGGCTTAAACACCCTATTCATTAAATCCATGAAAGCTGCAGGTGCATTAGTTAGCCCAAATGACATAACTAGAAACTCATAATGACCATACCTTGTTCAGAAAGCTGTCTTGGGTATATCTTTTTCTTTGACTCTCATTTGATGATAACCTGACCTCAAATCAATCTTAGAAAAACATTTGGCACCCTGTAACTGATCAAATAAATCATCAATTCTTGGAAGAGGATATTTATTTTTAAGAGTCACTTTATTCAGCTGCCTATAATCGATACACATTCTCAATGTGCCATCTTTCTTGTGCACAAACAACACTGGTGCTCCCCAAGGGGAAATACTAGGCCTAATGAACTCTTTTCTAGCAAATCTTTCAATTGCTCTTTCAATTCTCGTAATTCTGCTGGGGCCATTCTATACGGAGGAATTGAGATTGGCTTAGTGCCTGGTATCACATCAATACCAAATTCTACTTCTCGTTCAGGAGGTAAACCTGGAAGATCTTCAGTGAATACATTAAGAAATTCACTTACTACTGGTACAGTGTGAAGATCTGGTGATTCCGATTCCGTATCCTTTACTCTAACTAAATGACATATGTAGCCTTTGGAAATCATTTTTTTCGCTTTGAAATACGAAATAAATCTACCTCTTGGTGCGCCAATCTTACCTTGCCATTCAATAACTGCTTCATTAGGAAAATGTAAATACATCTTTTTCGTACAACAGTCAATTTTGGCATAACAAGACGCTAACCAATCCATACCCATTATAACATCAAAATCTACCATTTCTAGTTCCACAAGATTGGCCATCGTGTCTCGACCACACATAGTTACTACACAATCTTTATAAACTCTTCTAGCAATAATAGATTCCCCAACCGGGGTAGACACTTCCAACGACTTATCTAACAATTTGGGGGTTCTTTTGAACATTCCAGCAACCAAAGGAGTAACATATGATAATGTAGAACCAGGATCAATTAGAGGATATACATCAAATGAAAATATGGACAACGTACCCGTAACCACATCTGGGGAAGCCTCTAGATTCTGTCGATCCGCTAAAGCATAAGTACGATTCTGATTCCCGCTGGAATTGGCGACTCTTTTTTCATTTATAGCGTGACCCGCAGGTTGTGCGCCCCTACCAGAATAAGATACCGGTGACGATGATGCAACAACTGATCCCGAAGGTCGTGCTACGCCACCTGCGCCCCTTCGTGGGCATTCTCTCATCATATGCCCCGTCATACCGCACCAAAAACAAACATTTGTTCCCATTCGACATATGCTCATATGATGCTTTCCGCATCGATTACATAGCTCTCGAGAAGGTATCAATTGGCTCATGTTCCCTTGCCCATGATAACCCACTGATCGCGAACTATGACCCTCACTTCTTTGCCCAAATTGACTGCCTCTGAACCCCTGATGCTGTGGTGGAGCACTAGCTGCAGAATAAGAAAATAATGGCCTAGGTGGTCTAGCAGAAAATTGAGGTCTAAAACCTCCCTGTGGCGCCATAAACTGCCCTGTAGATCTGGCCCTCTTAGAAGATCCGCTTTCAAATTCCTGTGTTCTTATTCTTTGCCTCTGATCTTCCATTTTCTGTGCAAATGCTTGGATCCTAGCTATATCTATGTATTTATTCAGTGCAACAATAGTACAATACCTAACCAAATACGGATCCAATCCATCCACATACCGATGAACTCTTTCATCCATAGTAGCTATAACATTAGGAGCATATCTGGACAAAGAATTAAATCGAAGACTATACTCCCTCACACTTGTATTACCCTGTCGAAGATTTAAGAACTGATCCGCACGGGCCTGATGAGTCTCATATGGAAGATAATGATCAATAAATGCCTCTTTGAACTCTTTCCAAGTAGCTGGGGGTGCATCAATGCCCCTTGATCGTTTCCAGTCTTCATACCAATATATAGCCTTACCTTTGAATCTATACGCGGCTAACTCCACTGTCTCTCTACCCGATACATGCATCACCTCTAGGGCCCTTTGGATCTGATCAATAAAGTCCTGCGGATCTTCATTAAGATCGGATCCGGTAAATGTAGGCAGATCCATCTTAAGAAAATCTTGCGTCCGAAGACTAGCCGCCCTATCAGTACCGCTAGAACCCGCAGCAGGAATAACTTGCCCTTGGACTTGACCGGCAACAATCTGGGTCAACAGTTGTACTGCATCCCTCATATCCTGATCAGCAGCATTAACAAGTGGTTCTGTGAATATGGTTCGCCTCCCACTTATTTCATCTGGAGTGGAAGACATTTCAGATACCCGCTCAGCTTGAGCTTCACTCTGATTAACTTGTACAGGTGGTGACTTACTAGTCCCCTCTCCGGCAGCCACATCTACCCGCTCACCGGTATTCTTACTCCCGGTATCCGGCATTCTTACTGTAATAAGAGAAACAAATGGATTCAGTGGTCAACTATGACTTCATTTGCTATATAAGCTCTATGGCACGATCAATAATCTGAAGAAAAGAAATAATTTCCTAAATGTCCATAGCCTCCTGTTTATAGCTATGGTGCACAACACACCGAGAAACAAAACTCTACGTAGACACGGCTTTGTAGACTCACTAGGACGAACCTTTCTGATACCACTTTTGTCACGCCTCAAAATCCCATCGGGCCGGACTGGCACCCGAAGTCGAGAAGGCCCGGGAGAACCCGTTCAAATACCTGTACTTTCACTTACATATCACCAAAAATTTGGACAACACTTCATTGCATATAGAAGGGCCTAATTACCTGTATCATCACAACTCGCACAAATATATATATATATATAATACTAGGCCGTCGGGGCCACCACATATACAAATATAACATCACTATATAAACTTCCATGACTTTACCCTTCCTTATGTCTACAAAGCCTCTAGGATATACATGACATAACTAGGGTCGGGACAAACCCCCGCCCACACATGACTCCTGTACAATAACAAAACATAAGGAACCGACTCGGAAAGCTCCGAAGCATACTGGAACTCACCAACAATAGCTGTATGACCTGGCTCCTATCTATGCTGTGTACGAGCTGAAGCACCTGTGCCTACAACATGAAATGCAGGTCCCCCCCCCCCCCCCCGTGAGGGACGTCAATACGAAATATGTACTGAGTATGTAAAGCTGTAAATAATCATATGTGATATGGGGGATCAAGAAAATCAAACACAAGTGAATAAATCATAATAGAAGTGAACCACACTTCATAAACACTTTTAGGATCATGAACATTATCATTAATCTGAATTGGGTTCTTGAATTCAAACACATTTGTGGAACGGTATACATTCGTTCATTTCATTCTTTACAATTATCATTCGCCATTACCTCCTCCTCCCGAACCTCCAACCACCTAACAATAATCAATATTGTACCGCACTGTGACCATTAGGCTGCCCCCAGTACATATCAACTGTAATCATATCAAGTATCGGGATCGGCCCATGCTAGGCTTAAGCCCCTGAGCTACCACCCACACGTATATCAAATAACACACATAAGAGATCTTTCCAATAACTTAGTTCAAAATCTTTTGAGATTATTTCATTAGTGTTCATGCCAATATAGTACCTTTGGAACAATGATACATCAATAGGAACCAAGTTATAGACCTTCTATACAATAACGATGTAATAAAGACTCATTGGTACATCAACAATGAGTTTCAGAATCATCAATATCACAACAATGAAATAGGAGACTTTTGGTATATCAATGAAACATTTTGACACTTTATAGAATGGAAACAACTTCGTTGGTAACGTAGAACAATACATGTTTTTGGACAACCTCAGAATCTTACTTGATGGAACATTGGTGTTTTCATGCCAAAGAACATCGTTAGAGTATGCTTTACATACCTCGTTGTAGATTCGGATACCAATTTAACACAAATTCCCGCCTTTACAAATCACTTATCTACAATGAAATGTTTGGCATCTTGTATTAGCAACCCAACACCACAATTCTCTTCCATAATCCCATACAACCAATATTTGCAAAGCATTCCTAAAACCAACTTGAACAATAGGTTTATGTGTATATATATATATATATAATCATCATTTCAATACCACATCATCACACCAAATCCCTTCACAATTCAACATAATCCAACCATGCACAAGAATAATCCAACATCATTTTCAATCATCTTTCAACAACAATCAAATAACATACTTCTTATGCTCACATGCATATATATACATATCCATATAAATAACATTAACATAATTTACATCCTTACCATAAAATGGCCTTTTTGATTTCAAAGTCCTGTTGGCACAAATAAGGGGTGCTTCTCGAAGTCCTCAAGACGGTGAACACAACTACGGAATCAATTTGGATTTTCTACGGTTGAATCACAAGATAATTGGAGTTGAAATTAGGCTAGGGTTTCTTATTCTTCAATAATTTGAATGATAAATGATGGATATGAGGCTAAGTATATGTATATAATGACCAATTTTCGTCCATGAGGTGATGGAAAATGACCATATTGCCCTTAAAATTTAAGTAAATCTGAATCTGTCCATGGTGGACTGTTTTGATAGGCTAAAGTAAATCGACCATAACTCTTTGCTCTGATAATGGATTTGGGTGAAACCAATTTAATTAGAAAGAAGACTCTCGGAGATTCTCATCGATATATAGCAGCTCACACAGTTCATTTTGTACAAGGAGTTATGATCGTTTAAAGTCGACCCAAAAATCTGTTTGGCTGCAGTACTTTTGTGTGCAGAAAATTTCTGCACATTTACTGTTCATTGCGTCCACCGTTTTCAAATTTCGAACATGCTCTCTTATATCCGATACTCATCTATTTTCAGAAATCTTTATATCGTTGGAAAGCTAACTCGATAAAATTCGCATAGAATCTTCGACGAGCAAATTCCAATATAAATAAAGTCGATTCCTATACACATATAATCAAACTATACACTTGAAACCATCTCAAAATAATCAATACTCATACTTAAACTCATATATACCTAACTTATGATCAATACATATACTCCAACACATATAACCATGGCTAATGCACGTAATTAAGTATGGGGTGTTACAATAACTCTCACCTATACCATGCAATTTGGTAGAGGATGATCGTTGTTAATATCTCAACTTTTGTTGATGTCAAATCCACAAGGAGTGAAATTACAATTATAATCTTATAGGCATTAACACTTACTAAGAAGATGCCCGATGTGTAATTAAGTAAAAAACATGATTTAAGATTTGGGGGCGGGGGAATGTGTTTGTCAATAGGAATTTGAGTCCACAACTTCACAACAATTGTAATTTAACTTCAGTATGGGGAGAATTTTGAGATTATTTCTATCTAAGGGTGAATTATGTATTGGGTATCCCTATTTCTAGGCAAATACCCAAGATATAGTCAACTTCATAATCACTCTTATGTCTAAGATAATTAAAATTAGCAAACTACACCCATTAATTATCTACTATTGCCTTGATTCCCACATCCCTCTTTCAAGGATGATGTGGGATCCAAAAGTTCACCCAAACCCTTCTTTAAAGAATGATTTAGCTTTCAAAAGTTTGGGATTTTCACCCACAAACCCATTTGGGTATTTGAAGCTTTAACCCACAAATCCCAACCAATTTAATTAGTCAACAGTAGAACCCATCATTAACTAACTAGCATATACACAAATACATCACAAGCCACAACTAATTGTACCTTAGTTCAAAATAATCCCAAGACAATGAAAGTTTATCTACTCATGAAGAAAGGAGAGAAAATATACCATAAGGGTTGTTCAAAGTATCCATTCTTCAAAAATACTAAATTCAAAGTCTCCAAATCAAATTACAATCCTTGCCCAATTTAGGATTTCAACTTCAGATTTATAAATATTAAAAGATGATAGAATGCCTAAAATTGGAAAGGGTTTTAGGATTTTAAGGGATTTGGAGTCGGCTCTAAAAATTACAAAACTGCCCCAAGGCCTAATCCCGCGTTGCCGCGATCGCACCAGATTCACAACGATCGCAGGTAGCTCCACGCAATTGCGTGTGGCTGACCATCATGACTATGATCTCAGACCTCAATAGCGGCCATCAGATTGCGATCGTGGTAACTGAGACTCTTTCTGTACATGGTCCTTCAGCTGTGCACTTTTTTTCTCCTATTTGTTCCTTTTCATCTCAATTCCACATCCTTCTATCTCATCACCTGTATGCTTACAAAATGTGAAAATTAGTGCATTTAATCATAATGTTGCCTTATTTATATATTTAAATCATTGTAGTGTGCACGAATGTTAAGTGCAGATGAGCAACAAATTTACTACTCATCAACACCCCCAACTTAAATCTTTGCTTGTCCTCAAGCAACACTACTTATTACCATGAGACTATGCACATTTATGCCCAAATTAAATGACCCAATGATCATAATGACTTCAAGCTTAGTTATAACCACAATTAGCTTTTCAAACATGGGCAACATTATTCTCACAATACCCTTCAACATGAGATGCCATTTTTTTATGGGTGCAAAAGACATCAAAAAACAACTATGTAATAATCACTAATACTCTAAAAGTGAGTCATTTTTTACCTTAACTTTGCTATACTCCTCCAGCCTCATTAACATGTCTACATGCCTTCTCACAAGAAGGACAATCCCATACACCAAGTCATCAACTATGCAATAAGGGATTTTAGTACAAAACTCTCTCTCTAATAAGAACTCTCAATGCTAACAAGTACCATGCCATATGTTTGCCCTTATTTTCAATCCCTACTATAATAATTACACTTTGTTGGAGATCTCGAAGGGATTTTTGAGTTTGTAACGTAGTTTCGTGGAAGGGTAGGATAACATTTAGGAATAATATGGCTATACCATCTTTGAACATCAATATCACACTATACTATCCAACTTTTGATCATGGGCCACTCCTTTTGTTTTTACTCTTTACACATGTGCCTACATCTATTTTCTTGGTTCGCCTATTTTCTTTTCATTTTTTTTTCTTGCAAACTCCGTGCTTCTCTTTACCTTGTTGGATTCTTTATTTTTTCTTATTCATTTATTATCAATTGCTTAAGATCTTAGGCACTCACTTACAACTTCGTGGCCCAAAGTTACCTCTTCCAATCTTCACCACCCCCAACTTAGGATTTTAGCCTCAAACTACAATTTTCAAGTTCAATGGGGGTAGGGTTCAAAAGAGGAATAAAATTTAATGTCTCATAGCTCCCAATGTGACCAAAGAAGGGTCCAAAGGCTCAAAATGGGTGACTAGGGATAACATTTATGAAAGGTTAGACTTTTTAGGCTAGATTGGACTTCCAAGTTCACAAAGATGGCCTAGGATCATCTCACCAACCAAGTATAACCAAAATTAGCCTTTAGAGACTAATGAGGCAAGTTCTAGATGGTATAAGTATGCATGAGATTTGTAAAAATAAGATCACCACACATGACATGTAAATTTGCCAAGGCGGCTCAATTTCCACTCCTACTAGAGACAAAAAGGGATTATATACCATTATTTGCAAGCCAAAATTTTGGAGTCACAAAAAGATAAAAAGTGTTGATACAAGGTCACTCACGTCCGTGCAATTGAATTTCGAAAACTTTTTGGACGGGGGGGATATTTGCTTTGTATTTACACCACACATAATTTGCTAATTATGACTAACCTAAGCCTTCGTCTCACATTTTGGCATTTACACGGACGAACCATATGGCTACTCAGACTTAACCATAGGTATAAGTGCGGTCCCAAATCCCAAAAAGCCACAGATACTCAGATTTTGCTTGTATTTATGACCCCGATGCTACAGGTACTTAGACTTCCCTTGCATCTATAGCTCAAAACCCAATCACGATGCATTTATCTTAAGAATGTCGTCACTCACTGTATCATAGGAAAATGCTCGTCGAATATCATAACAAAACTAAGATAATATGCAAATGTGGGCACCATCGAATGGTCCAAATATTACAACCCAAATAAAAATAAAAATCACCCAAAGGAATATAAAAACATTCAAAAATGTCAATAATATAAGACTGGATCAAATGAATGCAGAGACACGCACCCCCAACTAAGTAGCTAGCAGTGTCCTCACTGCATAAACAATAAAGTATAAGCAGGGATAAGGATGCTCCCTAAAACCGCATCAAGAACTGATCTCGCCTGTAGACTCTACATCATCATTAGCATACCCAGGATCAGACCACTCTGTTGGAGCCTCATCGTCGTTCTCCACTTGGAGGAAGGAAGTCTATCACAGGAGTTTAGGACCTTCTACACACCATTCACCCCCTTCTACATCTTGCTGAAGAATTTATTTCATTTTTTTTCTTTTTTATCATCTTCTCATATGAGGTTCGGAGCTCTTGGTGAAACTTTTCCAAGAAAAAATAGGCTCTCTCAAGCCTAGCAATGGTAGCTCCTTGCTTCTCCTGGTCCTCTCGATACTTATCATAGTCAGAGCGAGACACATATGAGTGGCGGGTGGTAGAGGTCTCTCTCGGTCCTTGGGGCAATGCCGACACAAGTTTCCTAATAGCTCTCATCTCATTAGAAATATCATCAAAGAGGTTGGCGATGGATGACATTCAAGACTATGACTCCTGAAATATTGATTTACTTGAGCCAATCTTCCTCTTTTTGCTCTTACCCAGTGTGCCCTCAACTTTAATTTTGAGAGGGTATATGGAGGTTCCAGGGCACCCAAGTATTACCCGAGTACTCCTCAACTTCCACTCGCCTTCATAACTCTATAATAAAATAAGGGAAAGAGAGATGCGTACAACCTTGGTTATTGAAGAACTTCATCTCAGATATCACAATTTGACCGATATTTAAAGGGATGTCATCTAAAATGCAAACAACCATCATTACCGGCATGTCAGGTACTGCTGTCATATGGGTGCAAAGAAAGACCCGGCTACAAATCATGTTCAGCCAAATTTGGACCTCGACGGTTGAGTCATTCATGGATATGTTTCTTTTTGTCGCCACCTAAGGGACCTCTTTGCCCGAGCACAATCTCCTCTCCAACCAGCTGCCCGGCTCACACCCCTTGGCCTTAAAATCGACCATGTTTGCATTTGGGAGCCCATGTAGATCATTTATTTGCTTCGCCCCAAAGTCCACCACCTTCCCCCAAATCCTGATAGTCATGCTAGATGGGTTTGAGAAGGATACTACGCTAAGGTTATCGTAGAACTCCCGAAACCATTGCTTATTTGTGATACAAGGATCCGAGGTGAAGCACCACTACCCCATGGCCACAAGCTTGTCATGAAATGCCAGAAGCTTTAACAACACTTTTTCCAAGCATATTCCTCTCTCCTGGAGCAACTTTGTCCACTGAAGATCAGCAAAGTATTAAATTTGGCACTCGGGATCCATGAATCGAATTTGGTCATATTCTTCCATGATATGGTCCTGAAAAGTAAGAAAACAATGTAACCTCATCAATCATTGACATATACATGTACAAACTAAGCCATTTTGTTTACTATAGCTCATGGGATAGCTATTCGGTGGTGTTTGAATAAAAATTTGAAGTGCAGAATTTTTTGCTCAGGATGAAAATCAGCCTCAGTTACCGCGATTGCGGACCATACCAGACCACGATCGCGGTATCTGAGATCGGTTTCAAGAAAAAAATTCATTGTTCAAGATTTCAAATTTTAGGCCAAAGCATGTTCTACCATAAGAGTTTGCACTAAAAACATTGAGCATGGCTACTAGGTACGCGGTTATGCCCTTAAGAAGTAAATACAACTGGTTATGACTTGTTTGGGCCTTGGATCGAGCACGTGGTGTGCACACTTAATTACTTAATTTCACAGACAATTTTGGGTACTCAAAATTTCCCCACTTATGTGCACACCACATTCTAACAAATCACCAGACTAGTTTATTTAAGCTCAAATTCAACAAAGAAAAGCATAGAATTAGGCCTTCCCCACATGCTTTTTATGGCCTATTTTCATATTTAAAGCATTGATTCAAGACACTTACCGGAGGGATGATGAAAGATGAATGCAAGGGTGCTTTCGGAATGCTAAAAAATAAGCCCGAAATAGGTGCAATTTGAGAGAAAAGTAGAGTAGGGAGTGTGAGGGAAAAAGGGGATTCGGATGGTCATATAAGTTGTCTTGACCGCGATCGCAGTCAAGTGTCCGCGATCGCAGACACGTAGGTGACCGCGATTGCAACCAAAGAAAATTTAGTCTAAATCTAAGAAACTTACTATGCCAAAAAGAAAATTATTGTAGTAACGAAACATAATGTGAGAGATAGAGAAGATTGTATGCATGAGAAATAATAAAGTCCTCAGCTGTGTTTCAAGTCATTACTATTGCTTTTCTTACTTATTTGATTTTTAAGAAAAGAGAAAAAAAGACATAAACAAGCCATTAAAGTTGTTTTGAATTTTTAAAAAGACACCTAAAGCTTGCGAGGGTCCTATATCTCCACGAAACTAGTCTGAATCATAATAAATACACACTTTTACACCAGTTTTTTCTCAGCCTTGCAGAAGTCATCTCACTCTCTAATTAAATAATTTACAATTATTTTTTATCCTTTTAATATAGGGTCAGATAAAACTCTGATCCCTTACCATTAATCCATTTCATTCTCCTATTACTATTATGTTCTGGTGGCTTATGAAATCGAACTCTGTTCTCCACCCAGATGGGGATAAAATAATTGATACCATCTCTTCCAATTGCTACCTCATTTAGTCGAGGTGAATGACGGGTCTAATATTCTCAGATCCATTAATGTCGTCTTCGACGAACATTATTACAAAATCAGAAAAAGAAAATTAAATTTTGAATTTGATGGAAGATGAGATATGAAATCGAAAAGTAAGAAATTTGTTGTCATGAATGGGGTTTTTATTAAAGTGAATGGATGAAGTAGAGACCCCACTTTTTTTTTTTTTTTTTATATTGATGGAAGAGAACTCTGTAAATTTCTTTTTTCCTTTTTCATGTTTAGAGAAAATGAATTGGTTGGAGAAAATGAGTTGTTTGGAGAAGACAAGTTGCTAATTCCACATGACAATTTTATATTTTCTTGAAGATGAATTTTAACTCATTCACGCACCTTCTCATTCGTGACTGCACTTGCTCTGAAAATAGGTTAGAGTGGTATACTTATTGTGGTTGGAACTAGCTTCGTGGGTAATAGGACTTTCTCAATAATATAACAATCCAAAAGGACTTTGATCTTTATTATTGCCACATACCCTGCCATGATCATAGACACAATACAACAATAGGAGGGAAGAAAAGACTTAGTACAACAATTAATAAGAGAAACATGTTCACTCTAAATCTGCCTTCTTGAACATAACAGAAAATGGCAATTCATTGCCTGATGCAGCTAAACGTCTAATGTCAACATTACCTTGCTCCTCATAAGAAATGAACAAGTCAGCACACTTAATCTTGCAAGGAATACACAGTGTAGGACAGTAGACAAACCTGCAAAGACCAATTTCCGAAATGAGTTTAATTTATAATACTTACTAATTTTTTTGGATTTAACCAAATGGATAAAAGTAATACTACCACTGTTTCAATTTGTGACATGAAGTTGAAAAAAATAAGAACGTACTTCTGAATCTTGTTTTTTAAAACTAAAATATCTGGAATATACAAAAACGTTCTTTAATCTTGTAATTTTAAACATGTAAAGTACTGAGATGTTAGATTTAAAGATCTACCACAAAAGGAAAGAGACATTCTTAAATTAAGACCAAAAAAAAAAAAAAAAAGACGAAGAAATTGAAATGGAGTATTTAGCTTCAGTTGCATCCGCTTCTACATAGGGGTGGCAATGGTGCAGTGTGGTGCGGGTTTTTACTAAATTCGCGAATTTTAAACAGCCCTGCATCACGTTTAGACTCGCATAAACTCGCCCCACACTCATACTCACGCATACCCGCACCACACTGCCCTACATTTTTGTTTTTCTCTTTTTTGAAATTTTTTTAACCCCACTGAAATTAATAATATTTTCAGTACTAGGGAATAGTAACAACAATTTTTTATCATATCACTTTTCACTAAGAAATTATCATCACGTGTAGAAGTAATGATCAAATATCAAATTTTCATTAAGATGAATAAATAAATTAAAAAGGTTATAAAATAGTTTATTTGTAGTGCTATACATGTCGTTTTTAGTATCATAAAATTTTAAGTGAAGAATACATATAATTTTAGGTAGATTCATGAGAATAATACTAATTTTTAGTTTAAATCCGCACCAACCCGCCCCGCATTATTTAAAATAAAACTTACTTAAACCCGCCTCGCACCCACATAGTCTAAAAACTGCCTCGCCCCGCATAGCCTAAAACCCGTTCTGCCCCGCACCCGCACCGCTCCATTGCCATTCCTACATCTACATATACTAGTGGCGATCAGCACGGGCCCAACATGCTAAAATTAAATTTTTAAAAATTATTGTGAAAGCAGTGAAATAAATCACCATAATTAAGTATTGATATATTCATGTATAATATGAGTGTATTTAGGAATTTAATAGCAGTTTATATTCTCCCGGTAATTTTACTATCTAAAGTTTAAATCTTTCATTAAGTGTTGAGGAAATATATTTATACATGAAGTGACATAAAAAATTAAATAGTTTTAAATAATTTAAGTTTTTAATTATTCTTATTTATAATATTTTTTCTTCTATTCTAATTTAAATGACACTGATATAATTTTAAGAGTCGAACAAATAACGATTAAAGTAGCAATGAAGACATAAATGACTCATAATAACTGATTGTGATAATTACAATAAATTGCAATAATATTACAACTAATTACAACTGAAGATTACAAATGAATAAAGAAAAATATTATTTTCTTCTTCTATGGCTGAGGCACGGATATCTCGCTCTCTTTAAGGAGATTCAAGCTCACTGCGACAATTGTTTCTCCGGTCCAGCAGTAACACTCTTTGACTTGTCCCCTCCAGGATACAACAGCCTATACTCAATATAACTCAATACTCTAGACAAGAATTGAGTTCAAAGCTCCACAATGATAACACCTCCCTTTAACTATTAAACTCTCTTTTAATAACTAAAATTTGTAATACACTCGTGTCTTCTTCCTACATTCTTTATGCCATGCATAACCTCTCTTTATATAGAAGAGGAATGTATTGAGAATGAATAAGAGAGCAAAGTCCGTGTGGCAACATTAAATTTGCATTAAAAGTCCGTGTGGCAACATTAAATAAGAAAATATTAAAAAATGTCAATAGCAACTTCAATAACTAATTAGAAGTGATATAACAACGTTCCTATAAAAAATACGTGCGAAAATATCTTAAATGGACCTCATTTAAGATGTCAAATTAATTTAAAACATCAAGAGTTAATTATATCAATTTTACATTTTTTATCAAATATTAATAATTTTTTAATACTTAGATGACTTATAATAATTAATTAGGGTGATATAGTAAAATTACGGTTGAAACAACTGAAGCAGGCATGTCATAAATGTCCATTTTACTTTTTTATTAAATATTATTAATTTTTTAATACATAAATGAATTATAATAATTAATTAGGGGTGATATAATGAAATCGCGGAGCAAGCAGTGGTTGGCAAGCATGTCGACCACCGAAATGAAAAAGTTTATGTATTTCATACTTCATTTATTTGTACCTAATAAAAATTGAAAGTTTGATCATTCACATCTTAGTTCGTGACTATGTATTTAATTTTTTATTTGAATCCAATCATTTAGATCGCAATAAGTGTACCACTCCCATACTCTCTTTTGACACAAATATTACATCCAATTATTATTAATTTATCATTTTGTATCTATTTTATTTTTGTTATTAAATATAATTTATTATTTAATATTTAAGTGACTTATAATAACTAATTAGAAGTGATATTTTAAAATCACTATAAAACGTATTTGTAAAAAAAAAATAAGTGGATCTCATATAAGTCGTCAAGTTAATTTAAAACATCAAGAGTTAGCTTATCATTTTGTATCTATTTTACCTTTTTTTATGAAATATTATTAATTTTTTAATACTTAGATTATCTATAATAATTAATTAGGGGTGATATAATAAATCACGGTTGAAGCAGCTAAAGCAGACATGTCATAAATAGCTATTTAACTTTTATTAATTAAATATTATTAATTTTTAATACGTAAATGACTAATAATAATTAATTAGGGATGATAGAGTAAAATCACAGTTGAAGCAATCATGCCATCCACAAACTACCTCCTTCAGCAGCTTCATCCGACTCATAATAACTAATTATAAGTGATATAGTAAAATTACTATAAAAAGCAGTTAACTTATAATTTTGTATCTAATTTATCATTTTTTCTGAAATATTATCAATTTTCTAATGCTTAGATGATTTATAATAATTAAGTTGGTGTGATGTAATAAAATCACGACTGAAGTAGCTAAAGCAGACATGTTATAGATGTCTATTGTACTTTTTTTTTTAAAAATTCAATATTATTAATTTTTAATATATGAATGACTTATAATAATTATTTAGGGAGGATATAGAAAAATCATGGCCGAAGCAGACATGTTGTAAATATCTGTTTATTTTTTAAAATTTATATATTATTAATTTTCTAATACGTAAATGATTTTTAATAATTAATTAGGGATAATGTAATAAAATCACGATTGAAGCTGCTGAAGCAGATATGTTATAAATATCTCTTTACTTTATTTAATTAAATATTATTAGTTTTCTAATACATAAATGACTTATAATAATTAAATAAGAGTGGTATAGTAAAATCACGATTGAAACAACTGAAGCAAGCATGTCGTCCACAAGCTGTCTTCTTCAGTAGCTTCGTTCA
Source organism: Capsicum pubescens (assembly GCA_030864215.1). NCBI lineage: Eukaryota > Viridiplantae > Streptophyta > Magnoliopsida > Solanales > Solanaceae > Capsicum > Capsicum pubescens. Next base: position 281,232,952 of record CM061547.1, on the reverse strand, counting down.
CACTTATATATTAGTAATAGATAATAGATAATATATAAATGACTTATAATAATAAATTAGGGATGATATAGTAAAATCACGACTGAAGCAGACATGTCGTGAATATCTATTTTATTTTTTTAATTATATATTATTAATTTTCTAATACGTAAATAACTTATAATAATTAATTAGAGATGATATAGTAAAATCACAATTGAAGCAGCTGAAGCAGATATATCATAAATATCTCTTTTACTTTTTTTAATTAAATATTTTTAATTTTTTAATACATAAATGAATTATAATAATTAAATATGAGTGATATAGTAAAATCACGATTGAAGCAGCTGAAACAGGCATGTCGTCCACAAGCTGTCTGCTTCAGCAGCTTCATTCATACTTATATATTATTATAGACACTAGACGTTGAAGGGCCCGTATTAGCACAGACCCAATATATGTTTTTTTTATCTCAATTTATGTGACACAAATATAATTTAAATAATCAATCTTAAAATAAGTTACATTTTTAATTATTGTGTTTATAATACTTTTTTTTTATTTCAATTTAAGTAACACTGATAAAATTTTGAGAGTCAATCAAATATTTTATTTCTTTTATATTTTTTATGATACAGATTTAATAATAATTGATCTCAATTGATATTGAAGGGGTTACAGCTGTATATATAGAGAACTGAAGAATAACTAATTACAGAATAACCCAGATGTATTTAATAATTATATATGTAGTCTATTATCCCCCCGCAAGCTGATCAGCGGTAACGAGGGGCAGCTTGGAGCAGAGAGACTGAAAAGGCTGTAACGGAAGAGGCTTGGTGAGAATATCAGCAAGCTGGTCAGTAGATGGGACATAGTGCGTGGCCATCGCTCCTGCAAGTACCTCATCGCGAACAAAGTGGCAGTCAGACCCAACATGCTTCATACGATCATGAAGGACTGGATTTTTGGTAACACAAATAGTGGACTGATTGTCACAATAAATCTGTGGTTTCGTCGGGGGAATGCCAAGTGCATCCGTAAGGTATCGTAACCACATGGCTTCAGCAACACCCGCAGCCATGGCACGATATTCTGCTTCTGTGGAGGAACGGGACACTCGCGTTTGCTTCTTGGTGCACCAGGAAATCAGATTCGGTCCCATCATAACAATATATCCAGTAGTGGACTTTCGATCATCTTTGTCGTTAGCCCAATCCGAATCAGAAAAAACAGATATATCAAACGAGCCCTTTTGAAATAAAATTCCACAGTGAAGAGTACCTTGAAGATAGCGCAGAATGCGTTTCAAGGCCTGAAAGTGTTGTTCTGTGGGAGCATGCATTGATTGGGAGACTCGATTGACTGCATATTGGATGTCCGGACGAGTAACAGCAAGATAATGAAGTCCACCGACGAGGCTCCGATATAGTGTAGGATCGGCAAAGGGAGTATTCGGCCCTGGGGATTGGCGGACTGCCATGGGAGTGACCGCGGGTTTGCAGTCTGTCATTCCAGCCCGATTTAGAAGTTCAAGGGTATATTTTGTCTGATGCATCAATATGGTTCCCGATTTGCGGATGAGTTCGAGGCCAAGAAAGAACTCCAGAGGACCGAGGTCCTTAAGTTTGAAGTCACGATGCATAGCTTCAGTAATTTCAGTGATGAGTGATGACGAGCTGCCTGTAATAACAATATCATCCACATAGATAAGAATGATGACTGTCCCTCGAGAACAGTGAAGGGTGAAGAGGCTGTTGTCATGATGGTAGGTGCGAAAACCAAGACCCTGCAGAAAAGTAGAGAGACGTGTGTACCAGGCACGAGGGGCCTGTTTCAGGCCATACAGTGATTTGCGAAGCTTGCAAACATAGTGAGGACGGTTGGGATTAACATATCCCGGTGGCTGAACCATATAGATTTCTTCCTCAAGATGACCATGAAGAAAGGCATTGCTGACGTCTAGCTGATGAAGCGGCCAATCATAGTGAAGAGCAAGAGACAAGACCAGACGAATAGTCTGTTGCTTAACAACAGGGCTGAAGGTCTCCTTATAATCCACACCATACTCCTGATGATACCCTTTTGCAACCAGACGTGCTTTATAGCGAGAAAGAGATCCATCTGAATTTCGTTTGATGCGAAACACCCATTTGCACCCAATAGACTTTCGGTTACTAGGCAGAGGTACCAAATCCCATGTACGTTGTTCATTCAGAGCCTGAAATTCCTCATCCATAGCTTGGCACCAGAAACTATTTTTGGAGGCTTGGTTGTAGGTAGTAGGCTCAGTTGTGGGATGTGCATCAAAGGGTATTTGAGTGTGGTAGGCTTTGGGTTTGAAGGTACCGGCCTTGGCTCGGGTTGTCATAGGATGAGTGTTGAGTGGAGGGTGATTAGGAAGGGGTGGTGGAGTTGTATGATGTGTGGGCGGGGGTTGGGTGGGGCTGCCGTGGGAGCTGGGATGTACAGCGGTGGATGGGGTGGCTGTATGTGTGTTAGGAGTATGATGTAGGGAAGTGGTGGGTTGTGTGGCAGTCGGCTGGGTGTTCGGGTGAGAGGTTTGGGGTTTCGGGTGGGTAGTGGTGTAGTGGGGTACCGGGTTAGGTGCCGAGTGAGCCGGAGCATGAGCGTGAGAAAAGGACGGAAATAATGGCACAACGCCAAGTGGATTGGGGGAGTATGGAGTAGAGGAAAGACTTGTGTAAGGAAATTGTTCCTCCACAAAACGAACATGACGGGAAACATATGTTTTCTGAGATACAGGATCGAAACATTTGTAACCTTTGATAGTGGGATGATAGCCTAGAAAGACACAAGGGGTGGACCGAGGTTGAAGTTTATGTTGAGTGTGCGGACGCAACCAGGGATAAACTAGACACCCAAACGGGCGGAGATGGATATAGTCGGGTGGATGATTGTAGAGACGGGCATATGGAGTGGAGTTGGAGAGAGTGTGAGTGGGCATGCGATTTATGAGGTAGTTGGCAGTAGCAAGGGCATCAACCCAAAAGGAAACAGGTAAGGTGGAATCATGGAGGAGCGCAACAACTGTTTCTATTAGGTGACGGTGTTTGCGCTCAGCAACGCCATTTTGTTCAGGGGTATATGGACATGAAGTGTGATGAAGAGCCCCTAGATTTTGAAGAAAAACACCAAATGCATTGTTGACAAATTCTTTGCCATTGTCACTTCGAAAAATTTTGATTTTGGCATTAAATTGATTTTGAACCATTCGGTCAAAGTTTACAAAAATAGTATAAGCTTCGGATTTAAATTTCAGAGGATAAAGCCAAGTGAATTTACTGTAATCATCAACAAAACAGATATAATAACGAAAACCTTGAACAGAAGGAACTGAGGTTGGACCCCAAACATCAGAATGAATTAATTGAAATGGCGCAGTGGCCTTGTGTTCAGACAGTGAAAAAGGTAAACGACAAGATTTAGACACTGAACAGGACTCGCAATGTAATTTTTCTGAAAAATTAAAACCTAAGGAAGATAAAATGGATTTGGTGATGGCGGATGATGGGTGCCCAAGCCGGCGATGCCAGGTTGACGAGAGAATGGCTTGACTCACAACAGACGGAGACCTGGATGGAAGAGTGTATAGCCCATGCTCACAGCGGCCCGTGTACCGCACCCGGTTCGTGGTATTGTCCACTATCTGGAAATTGGTGTCATTAAAAATGAGGGTGCAGTTATTTTCTTTAGTAAAGCGATAAACAGATAAAAGATTGGATGTGAGGGAAGGGACGTGGTGAAGGGTTGAGAGATGAAATTTACCATTTGGGGTATAGACATACCCAGAGCCGGTGTTTGTGATGGGAAGGGATTGACCATTGCCTACTGTAATAGTTTCTGAGCCATGATACGGATGAGGAGCTTGAAGTTGTGAATAATCCGACGTCACATGGGTGTTAGCACCTGTGTCTAGATACCAATCGCCAGATTGAGCGTTTGTGGACGCATGCATCGCCCTTGATCCTCCGGACTGGCTATTTACATTCTGCGAGTCATCATAACGATACCAGCAATTAGCCGCAGAATGGCCCCGTTTAGCACAAATTTGGCACGTCGGAAGATCTCGTGTGGGCATCCGCTGGTTTCCTCGTCCCTGTCCGCGGCCTGACTGGAAGCCGTCCCTCGGTGGAGGCCCGCCTCTGCCTTGCTGCCCGGTGTTTCGACGGTCACCGCCGCCGCTGCCTCGCCCTTGGTTACGGCGATCGTCACCGCGACCCCTGGCCGAGCCTCCGCTGCCAGCCGAGTAAAGAGCCGTGACGCCAGGGGTGGAACTGGCTTCTCCGAGCAGTAATTTGTGTTCCATGTCTAGATTCAATTCTTCTGCATTAAGCCATCCAGACAGTTGATTCAGAGTGATTTCGACAGGCGAGAGGCGAATATGCTGTTTGAGAGAGGAATAGCCAGCCGGAAGACCACGTATCACGGCATTCACCACGTCTCGTTCAGGAATAATCTCGTTCACAGCATCTAGGTCAGACAGAATAGAGGCCACATCATCAAGGTATTGAGTCATCGTCTTCGTTCCCTTCCGAAGAGTATGCAATTTGTCACGCAACTGAAAAATATGAGCCGTGGACACAGAGTTGTACCTTGTGGCTAGTGCGTCCCAAAGTGAAGCCGATGTGAGAAAACCCCGGGCGTGTTTGTGCACAGAGGGGCTAATAACTGCGAGAAGACAGGCTCGGATCTGAGTGTCTACGATCATCCACGGAAGGTAGTCGGGATTTGGGAGCTTGACGCCGTCCTTCTCGGCTGTCTCGGGCTGCGGCTTCTCCGCACCGTCAATCCATCCGAGCAGCAAGTTGGCTGCGAGGGCGGTGCGGACGTTAAGTGCCCAGGCCGGGTAGTTGTTGTCAGATAATTTTTCGGGGATGAGATTGTGGAGATTCCTGAGCAGTAATTTTACTCCAGACGGTAATTTTGACAGAGGATCAATAACCTTGTCCATGGCGCCGACCTACGGCGGAGGAGGGAGGCCGTGCGGCGTGGTGTAGACGGTGGCGGCGGCGCACACACGTCGGAAAAGAGGAGAGATTAGGGTTTGGGCGGAAGAAGAAACCCTAGCTTTGATACCATGATACAGATTTAATAATAATTGATCTCAATTGATATTGAAGGGGTTACAGCTGTATATATAGAGAACTGAAGAATAACTAATTACAGAATAACCCAGATGTATTTAATAATTATATATGTAGTCTATTAAAGTTGTTAATTATCTGATTTATAATACTTTTAGCATAAGTTTTTAATAAGCTATTAATACTCTGTCCATCCCAGTAAAGATTACGTGTCTTCTCATTTTTAAATAATATATGTTATTTTATGTCTTCCTCTATCCCATTGTAATTTCTATGGCACTAATATAATTTCGATCGTCTATCAAATGTTTTATGGACATATCATTTTGTCTGTATTTTATCTTTTTTTATAAAACATTATTTATTTTTTAATGCTTAGATGGCCATAAAAATCAATTAGGAGTTATATGATAAAATCATGATTGAAACAACGAAGCAAACATGTCTTAAATGATTTATAACAACTACTTAAACGTGATATAACAAAATACTTGTGAAAAAATTTAAATGGATCTCATATACGACATCAAGTGTTAATTTATCATTTAATATTCAATTTATATTTATTAAATATTATTAATCTTTTAATGCTTGGATGACTTATATTAATTAACTAGGAGTGAAATAATAAAATTACAATTGAAGCAGCTGAGGAAGGTAACACAAAACATCAAGAGTTAATTTATTATTTTATTTCTATTTTACTTTTTTTATTAAATATTATTATTTTTTGAATACTTAAATGACTTATACTAATTAATTAAGGATGATATAATAAAATTACGATTGAAGTAGCTGAAGCAGTACAAACAGGCATGTCGAAGACGTGAGTGCTTATTGCCCTTTATTAGTAGTAGTATTTAAAATTTTGAGATTCAAATAAGTTTTAATTATAATTTTTTTTTAATAATTTTTAAATATTTTGAGTTGTATTGTTGTAAGTAGTGTATCTTTTACGAAATTCAAATTTTATTTTAAAGAACTTGAGAACTCGATCCAAATTTATAATTAAATTTAAACTGTGTTACTCTCGAAATTCAAAAGGTTGGGCACAAATTATTTACGAAGTAGTACTTTTTGAGTACTACTTTTTTGGGGGTGATTCTCTGTTATATTCAATTAAGAATCTACAATTAGGCTCCTTTGTAAGAGTAGATTTCTTAAGCCAACAACGAGTTGCTCAGATGGTAAACACTTTAGCGGGTTGCTCGAATGGTAAGCACTTTAGCGGGTTGCTCGAATGGTAAACACCTCTTTTGTAAGAGTAGATTTCTTAAGCCAACATCAAGTTGCTCGGACCATAAGCATTAGCGGATTGCTTTGATGGTGATACGAGTACGACCTCGTAGATGGACATATTTTGAACATGTCAAAGACAATCGAGAGAAGGCCCAAACTTAAGTGTTAATGAAGTCCAAAACCACCCTATGTATGCACTCCATGGGCAGCCCATTGGAGCATTTTAATTAAAAGGGCACTTTTGTCATTTATATTTTATTTTGTGTTGTAATATAAATAGACCAACTTAGGGTTTTTGAGATTTGGTTGATCATTTTCAAGACTTGAAACATTGTAACATTTTAGCCTCTCTCTTTAGAAGCTCCAACCGAAACTAGGACTAGACAAGTGAAGATTCACTTGTGTTTGCATATTGGCTTGAAATGTTGGTGTTTAGAGGAGGTAAAGGCCCTCTTGTGTCAACGTAGAGTTAGGTTTGTGTCGTGGGTAGTGTTAAGGGTCCAAGAGTGTAACAATTCTTGGGTTCTTAAGATTGTCCTTTCATTTAGTCTAACTATTTATCTTGTATCTTGATGTATCTGTTGGTTCCTTTTTTGTTGTTAATGTACCCGTGACTTTTTTGTTGTTGTAATCTTGTTGTTTATGTGTTGATATAGTGAAGCCGTGTGGGGCTCTTTCGATTCACTATAGTCATTGTAATCTTGTGTTCTCTATTTATCTTGTTGAATATTGTGGTTGTTGTCTTGAAAACATAAAAAAGCCGAGTGGGGCCTTTGATTCTCTAGTGTTATTGTCTTGTAGATCTCTTGATTTCCTTGTTTGTGTTTGATCTTGTATCATTTGGTATCAAAGTCATCTTTGGCTTTGTTCTTACAATACCAATCTTGGGTTTTCTTGCTAAGAAAATAAAAAAAAATGTTGAAATCTGAAAATTCTCAAAAAAAAAAGAGAAATCTGTCCATCTTGTTCTTGGTCGAGAAAATTGTGTTGTGTTGTTGTCTTGTCCGAGATTGGCGTTTGTGTGTCTAGATTTGGTAGTCATTTTGTTTGTTTAGAGTGTTTCAAGTGTTGGTTTCTTCCCCACCAACACTACAAGTGTCTAAATCTAAAGTTTGAGCTTAAAAGATGACATTGCTGTTGTGAACTTGCAAGATTGGCCGAATGGTGATGTTGTTGTAGACTTGGAGTGGAACATTGTTGTTGGTGGTGGTGTTCTTGAAGTTGTTGTTGTATGTTCATCTTGTTCTTCACCTAGTCTTACAATATAACCAACAAAAAGTGCAAATAGATTCAAAAGGGGTGAAGATAAAAGTTGTAAAGTTGTTTGTGAGAAGACTTGAATCATCACTTCCTAGACTTGACATCCACTTTTTCAACTACTATCCCTAAATCAAGGAGCCTTGTTTGGTGGAACTAGTACAAGTCAAGATCATCTTTTTCAGAATAACTTAAAAGACTCAAGACTTATACTCGCCCCCCCCCCAAAAAAAAAAACAATTGTCTTTCATTCTAAATTGTGTGAAGGTTGAAAATTTCAAATTTGTGACTAAGTTGTGTGGGCTCGAGACAAATTCCATGCTGCCACGTCACCACTTGCTACTGTTCACATCAATAATTAAGCTCAAATGTGGATTTTTCTAGTTTCTAATTGTTGATTCTTGGTTTCATTAGTTGATCCTAGAACTAATTAACAAACTAGTAAATTCCTACTAGATTGTCATTTAGTCCTTTGAATCCATTGTTCGTGTCTACGTTTCTTTTGTGTTTTTTTCATTTTTATAATTGTAGTGCTTATTGGTTCAAGTTCGAACATCACTTACTTGAGTCGTCCAAAAAAGAATCCATTCCGACTAAGGAGTAGACTTACTCTTCAACTCACCACAACTACAAGCCGACTTGCAAACATTTGTGACATCAAGTGTGAGGCCACAATGTGAGTGACAGAATAGTGAGGTTGTTTGAACTAACGTGTGTTAGTTTTGTGATGTATTGTTGTGTGTGACATAGTGGAATGATTTGGTGACTTGTTGGACCATAACTTGAAGGACTAATCCCGATACCCTCACAATGGAACCCGAGGCTTCAAATGATCAAACAATGGATAGTAATGCCATCAATCTCATTTTGGCTCGCCTTGAAACTATGTCTTGAGATGTGGCTAGGTTGAATGTGGGTCTTGAGAAATTAGATACGGATGTGGCATAAATTAGTGGGAGATTAGAGCGTGTGGAAAGTCAAAGGAGTCGACCATCCACCCCTCAAAACATTTCCCCGACCACTACTCCTGAGGCCTTGCATCAAATGTTCCATCCACCAAGACAACCATCTAATGTCACAAACCGAACTCTACTATACTCCCTCACCCGAGACCATGAGAGGCCAATCCAACCACTACTTCACCAAGTCCAACAATAAGGACTTGGAACCCAAATTCCACCCCTAACTCGAGTCATCCAAACCAAACTCCACCTGGCTAAAGACCTTATTATCCACCAAATCCAAACCCACCACTACAAGCTCCACTTAACCCGAATAGACCTATCCAACATGAGGGGTATGGACCTTTTGATGATAGTTACATAAGGGGGGAAGAGGTACGGGGTAGACATGTTGATCCAGGGGAGGTTCATGGTCGAGAAGGAAGAGTTGGTCATTGGAACCAACAAGGGAACCAAAACCGTAAAGTAGGACTAAATACCATAAAAATGGGGCTTCCAATTTTCAACGGTGAGAGTGATCCCAAAGATTTTCTTACATGGGAATCCGCATGTGAGAGAGTCTTCCAAGTCAATGATCTTACCGAGGAGAAGAAGAGTTGCTACGCGATTGCTCACTTTGAGGGTTATGGTACTACATGATGGGAGTATGTTAAGCGTTTTGGCAACGTTTTTGTAGAGGGGAAGCCCCATCCTTGGTTTAGGCTAAGGTACCTTATGATACAAAGGTACCTACCTGGAAGATATTATCAAGAGCTCCTTCCCAAGTTGTATAACTTAAGGCAAGAAAACAAAAGTGTTGTGGCATACTACGATGAGTTCCAACAACTCATCTTGAAACTTGATCATAGAGGGGAACAAGTGAGTCACGACATCATCCGATTCAAGGTGGGGTTGAATAGAGATATTGCTTCACATTTGACACTTCACAAGTTTGACACCCTTGATGCCATCTTCCAAGTCACATTGGAAATTGAAAGAGAGTTGCGGGAGAAATCAGGGTCCAAGTTCAAGTCCAATCATCCTCGGGTTGACACCATGACAAGAATGATTCTTCCAAAGTGGATCAACCCGAGGACAAGGATTCCCAAGCCTAAAACAAGACACCTCAAAGGTACCCTCCGAGAAATGAAGGTAAAACGTATTCCTTTCCTAATTCTAAGGGTTTTCAATGTTTTAAATGCCAAGGTTGGGGACACAAGGCTAGTGAGTGTCCAAATAGGAGGAATGTGATCTTAAGAGAGGGAAAATTATATTTTCTTAGGGAAGAGGTAGGACTTGAACCGAAGGAGATTGATGATCAATCTCAAGGTGGAGAGGGGATAGAATCCGAGAAATCAAAGGAAGGGGAGAAGGAGGATGCTTAGACGTATGAAGTTGAGATTGAAGTGCCATGTTTTGTAGTGAGAAATTCTATGATTAGTAAGGTTTTGGGTTATCCCAGTCAAAGGGAAAACCTTTTTTACACCAAATGCCTTATTAAGGGGGTTGTGTGTTCTATGCTTATTGATGAAGGTAGTTGTACCAATATTGCTAGTAGTACCTTGGTTGATGTTTCGAGGCTTCCCACTATTCATCATTCCAGCCCCAACAACCTTTGATGATTAAATGAGTGCGGGGAATTAAAGGTAAACTGACAAGTCGTGATACGGTTCAAGGTAGGCAACTACTTTGATGAGGTGTTGTGTGAAGTTATTCCTATGCAAGCATGCCACCTATTGTTGGGAAGACCATGGAAATATGACAAAGCTACCGTACATGATGGATGAGCCAATAGATATACTTTGGATCACCGTGGCCGAAGGTATACACTTTACTCTCTCTCACTGATACAAGTGGCCGCAGTTAGTCAACAAGTTAGAGAGTTCGAAAAAAAGAGGAAGAAGAAGAGAAAGGGAAGGACCGAGAGTGGGATTAAAGGAGAAAGATAAGGAATAATAAAGCAAAGATACAAGGGGTCCTAACTTTTGGGACTTACCCTCAGGAATTCTTTACTTCTCACTAACGTAGGTACTAGCATTTTGCCTAGTACCATTTTTGCTTGTGTGTAGGTACATGATCTTATGCTTCCCATGGGAGATGCCAATCAACTTTATAACAAAAATATGCTTGATGAACTCAAGGATTCCTTGTCTAAGCCTCCAAGCTTTGGGACAGAAAACGAAGAGGTGATTTTATGGGGGAGCCGTGAGGTTGATGAAGTTGTGAGTTTGAGGTCAAACTCTTTTCAAGGTGGAGAGGATGATACGAGTACGAACTCGTAGATGGACATATTTTGAGCATTTCAAAGACAACCGAGAGAAGGCCTAAACTTAAGTGTTATTGAAGTCCAAAACCATCCTATGTATGCACTCCATGGGCAGACCATTAGAGCATTTTAATTAAAAGAGCACTTTTATCATTTATGTCTTATTTTGTGTTGTAATATAAATAGACCAACTTAGAGTTTTTGAGACTTGGTTGATCATTGTCAAGACTTGAAATATTGTAACATTTTAGCCTCTCTCTTTAGAAGCCCCAACCGAAACTAGGGCTAGACAAGTGAAGATTTACTTGTGTTTGCATATTGGCTTGAAACATTGGTGTTTAGAGGAGGTAAAGGCTCTCTTGTGTCAACTTAGAGTTAGGTTTGTGTCATGGGTAGTGTTAAGGGTCCAAGAGTGTAACAATTCTTGGGTTCTTAAGATTGTCCCGTCATTTGGTCTAACTATTTATCTTGTATCTTGATATATCTGTTGGTTCCTTTTTTTGTTGTTAATGTACTCGTGACTTTCTTGTTATTGTTATCTTGATGTTTATGTGTTGATATAGTGAAGCCGTGTGGGGCTCTTTCGATTCACTATAGTCATTGTAATCTTGTGTTCTCTATTTGTCTTGTTGAATATTGTGGTTGTTGTCTTGAAAACATAGAAAAGCTGAGTGGGGCCTTTGATTCTCTAGTGTTATTATCTTGTAAATCTCTTGATTTCCTTGTTTGTGTTTGATCTTGTATAATATGGTAAACACCTCCTTTGTAAGAGTAGATTTCTTAAGCCAACAACGAGTTGCTCGGCCGGTAAACACTTAGCGAGTTGTTTGGATGGTAAGCACTTTCACTTTCAATCGAAAATTGTAAGTTCGAGGAAAAATATGAATTTTTATGACCAAAAAAGATATGAAGTCTGTCAGAAATCCATTAGACCATCCCGAGCATCATTATAGGAGTCTGAGAACGATCATCTATGACACATAGACCTGAAGGCCATGGGTGCTATTAATCACACTCTGTTTCTAATGGCCATGAGTCATCCACAGAACTTGATTTCCCGTCTCCTTAAGGACTCAAGGGTATAGTGGTACAAACTTATAGAACAAATCATGTTCAAGTAAGGTCATGTCCTTTTATTACTCTTCCATCAGTTAAATAGCATTCAATTTCTCCGTGTTTTGCCAATGTGGGACAAAAAGAGATTTTGCTTAGTTGGTATTCCTTAGTCTTTAGGCATGCTACTATGTTGAAATAAAAGCTAACTGTTGATGTTACAAGTTTCTATGGGATTTGTAAGCAATAAAATATTATTCGTACAAAATTTGGATAATATTAAAATTAAAATATATTAATCTCAAACAAATATTGGAGATTAATATAATTGGATTAATTATTTGAGTCCAAACATGCATGGATTTAATTAAAGTCCAATTGTTATTGGGCTAGTCCATTAATTTGGGCTAGAGATGACTAAGCCCACTTTAGCAAGCCCAAGATGTATAATGTTCTAGAGGCCCAATTTGGTGCCACATGTCAAATGATGTGGCATGCCAAGTCAAGTGAAAGAGCCAATGAGACCATGCCACGTGTCAAAATGATGCAGTAAATTAAAAGCCCATAAGAAATGCCATGTCACTTAAATTTGATTGGTCAAAGGAAGTTCATGTTTATCATGATTCTTTACTTCCTACAACTATAAATAGGGGCCTCATTATTCAAAAAAGGACTAACAAGTTTAACAAGAAGCAAGAGAGAGCTAGTGGATCAAAGCAGTAGATTTCCCTACAAATTCAAGAACAAGCTCAAGATTTCAAGATCAAGAGTTCAAGGTTCAAGAACAAGATCAAGATTTCAAGATCAAGAGTTCAAGGTTCAAGAACAAGCTCAAGGTTTCGAGATCAAGAGTTCAAGATTCAAGAACAAAGTTCAAGCTTCAAGATCTAGACTTCAAGATTCAAGAACAAGCTCAAAGGCCCTTGAATTCAAGTACAAGTCGAGATCAAGTTCATCAAGTCTTCAAATCAAGTTCAAGTTCAAAATCAAGATCGTATGATTCAAGAACAAGCTACCAAGCCCTTGGATTCAAGCAAAAGTCAAGATCAAGTTTGTCAAGTTCAAGTTAAAGTTCAACATCAAGCTCGAAGCCCTTGAATTGATAGTTGGAAATGCGAATCAGAGGAATCATAGAGATTGTAGCACTCACTTCTTGAAATCAATAAATCGATTGTTGCAGTAGTTTTTTCTTGTATCGATTATTATTTTTGGTCTCGAGAATTTTATTGTCCAACAGATTCTGGCACGCCCAGTGGGACGATCTCTATCTCTCATCTCAACTTTTCAAACTTTGAAGATTAAGAATGCTGAAATGGCTTCCAAGAAGATCAACTCTCAATCAACTGCTTCCAAGGCTGGTGATTCAAGGTTCTCTGCTGAAGTGGAAAGCATCCTTGGTGTTACTTTTAGAAGTTTAGGAGCTTTCACGAGGAGCAAGGAAGGCTTGCTAGGACAACAAACACATCTAGTGTCGTCCGCGCCAACTCCAATTTTTGAATCTTCAACCTCAAAAGGAACGAAGTCCAATACAAGTGCTTGGGAAAGAGGAAGCAGTGTCGTGGAATCGCTTAAGAAGACTCTTTCTCTACTTGAGTATTCTGGTTCCAAATTCTCTGGCGCAAAGAGCGATGGTCGTTCAACAAATGCGTCATCTCCACTTACACCGCATAAGTTAAGTACTTCGAAGATCAACCTACGCGATAATCCATGTTACTCTCCGACGTCTCCGGTGATCATGCAAGCAATGGTAACTGATGCCTCATCTATGGAGGAGCAGCTTGCGAATCTGACAAAGGCAATTGAAGGCCTGACCAACTATGTTCAGAATCAAGAGGCTAGGATTGATAAGATAGTAGATAGGGTAGAAGGCTTGATAGACGGAGAATCTAGACATGCATAGGGAAAATCTCCAGAAGTTCATGAGATAGAAAATCTTGTGAAACAGGCACCACCGACTAGAGAGGTGCAAGTTTCTGCTGAAGGAATGATCCCGATTGGGCAATTGAGGGAATTTATTGAAGGGACCCTCAAAGACAAGTATGATGTTGTCACCAAGTCTTCCCTTGCGTATGACAAGCCCTACACTACGAGAATAGATAGCCTCAAAATGCCTGTCGGCTATCAACCCCCCAAATTTCAACAATTTGAGGGCAAAGGTAATCCGAAACAACATATCACACACTTTGTTGAGACATGTAATAATGCTGAAACTTACGGTGACTATATTGTCAAATAGTTTGTTTGTTCCCTAAAGGAAAATTCCTTTGATTGGTATACGGACCTCGAGCCTAACTCCATCGATAGTTGGGAGCAATTGGAACACGAGTTACTAAATCGGTTTTATAGCACAAGGCGTACAATGAGCATGATAGAGCTCACAAATACTCGATAAAAAAAGAATGAGCCAATCATTGACTTTATCAATCGATGGAGAAATATGAGTCTAAACTGCAAAGATAGGCTCAGTGAAGCTTTTGCAATAGAGATGTGCGTCCAAGGAATGCACTGGGGTCTTCTCTACATCTTGCAAGGAATTAAATCAAAATCCTTTGAAAAGTTAGCTACTCGTGCTCACGATATGGATTTGAGCATGTATTCTGCTGGAAAGGAAGAAACGCCTATTCATGACCCTCAAAGGGGAAAGAAAAAACAGGAACCCAAAAGATGGGACAAGCTTGTTCCCAAAAATGAAAACAAGGAGTCCATGAATGTTGATGTGTCTTTTGTGAAGGTCACCACAAAGGTAAACAAGAAGCAAAGTGTGAATACGACTTTTGCAGTATATCCGAATAAAAAAACTTTAAAGGAGATGCAATAAAAGGAATATCCCTTCCTTGATTCTGATGTTACTGAGATTTTCGATGAACTCCTTGAGCATAAGCTCATTGAACTCCCAGAGATGAAGCGTCCCAACGAAGCTGGAAGGACCAATGACCCTAATTATTGCAAATATCATAGGCTCGTAAGTCATCCACTGGAAAAGTGTTTTGTCTTTAAAGATAAAGTCATGCAACTGGCAAAAGAGAAGAAGATCTTCTTCGACGATGATATGGCCAGTTCTCATCAAATCTCTATTACTTTTGGCTCGCTCGACCCAGCCCAAATATGTGTCGAAGAGCATAATGAAAAAATATTAGAGCCTGACGGGTCTTCAGTTGACGAAGGCAATGATGAAGGTTGGACTCTGGTGACGAGGCGCAGACGTAAGAGGATGAGCCGGCGAAAGAAGTCGTCCAAGAAGCCAACTAGAAGGATAATAGTAAAGAAACCAAGGAAACAGAAGTTGGTTGAATTCCCAAAGAAGACGAGGGTGACGGAGCTTCACCACCAAAAACCTCGGCGTCCGGTGACTTTAGAGGAATTCTTACCGAGTTGGTTTCAGACTGCCCAAGTCAACCTTGAGGCATCTTGTTTTAATACCGCCAAAGAGGGGGGAAAGGGTGAGAATCTACCTATGGAGGTTCCTTCACCTTCCGAAAAGCTTGATGAAACTCTTGGCGAAGAGGAACATGTGTATGATACAAAAATCATATTCACAAATAACGATCTTCTGCTTGGTGAGACCCTACATAACCATCTCTTATACATAGTGGGTCAAATTCTAGGAAAGAAGATCAATAGAATCTTGATAGATGAGGGATTTGGAGTCAACATCCTGCCTATCCACATGACGAAGGAACTTGGCATCGCTCCTAGCGAATTGGAAGAAAGTCTTATAATGATCCAAGGCTTCAACCAAGGGGGCCAGAGGGCCATGGTATGTATCAAATTAGGGATTCATATGGATAATTTTCAATCAAACCCATTGATGTATGTAATCGATGCCAAAACTTCATACAATATATTGCTTGGTAAGCCTTGGGTGCATGGGAACAAAATTATCTCATCCTCTTACTATCAATTCTTGAAGTACCTCGAAGGCAGAGTGGAAAGAAAGATAGTTGTCGATGACAAGACATTCACTGAAGCTGAGTCACATTTTGCCGATGCAAAATTCTACTTAAAGAAACATGTTGTGGATGAGAAAAGAGTTGATGATGTCACCAATACCAAGTGTGATGATCTTGCAGTCAAGAAGGCCGTGGTGACTATTGAAAAGGTCGCCACCAAGAAGCCTCTTTCCACTTTAAATGAAGAAAGCGTCGCTCCTATGAAAAAGAAGGTAACTCATGTTCTTCACTACGTGCCAAAGGTAAAGAAAGAGAAAGATCACCCATCTGATGCCCAAGATAATGTGCTAAATGGGATAATTTTACCTATTATGAAGATTGACGCGATAAATCCATCCTCAAGGCTAGCAGTGGCTCAAAATCTGCCACAAGATATAACACTCCCTACGAAGCGGACAAAGGAGGGTTTCAACCCAAATACAAATAAGTTATTTGTAAAGGCTGGATATAATCCTAATGAGCCATCAAGGTTAGGTAAACTTCCATAGGAAGGTACGACAAGGCAGGCACATGAAGGCCTAGGATATACACAACCACCTCCAATTCGCATCTCCATAAGAAGGGTAGTTAGTAATTACATCACTGCAGAAGAGGAGTCTACCGTATCCAACAAAAGGCCTTCTGTCTTTGACCGACTTGGAGAATCAACCACAAGAACTTCTGTATTTGAGAGGTTGGGTCCTTTAAATAAGAAGAGAAGTAACAAGCGTTAGAGAAGTCATCAAACTATGACAGTGCACTCCTCGCCTAAGATTCAAAAGGATTTCTGAAGTTTGATTCCTTCTAGAATGAAGCGACAGACGAAACTGGTAGTTTCATACAACAAGGTGTTAAAAGCAAAGGCCCATACTATGGTTTATACCAAGGAACGTGAGGAAGATAAAGAAAGTGTTGGCTCCTTATATTATGTTACGACTCAGAATGAGAATGAGGCCTTATCTCAAATGAAGTTTGATGAAGAGATGGAAGATACTTTCTGGTGTCACCACATATCCATCAATGACGATGATCCTCAAGAGGAGGAAGATACTGGAGATGCTCCATCTCAACTTGAAGAAGGAGTGAAGTCCACAATAGATCCCTTGAAAGAAGTTAACCTTGGAACCGATGAAGACCCAAGACCAACTTACTTGAGTGCTTTTCTAGAGATGGAGGAAGAAATCGCATATATGAATATACTCAAAGAATATATGGATGTCTTCGCTTGGAGTTATAAGGAAATTCCTGGCTTAGATCCAAAAGTAGCGGTTCATCAGTTGGCGGTCAAGAATGGTGCTCGTCCTGTTAAGCAAGCTCAAAGGCGCTTTAGGCCAGAGTTGGTTCCACTGATTGAAAATGAAGTTAACAAACTCATTGAAGCTAGATTTATTCGTGAAGTTAAATATCCCATGTGGATTTCAAGTATTGTTCCAATACGGAAGAAGAATGGCCAAATTCGAGTTTGTGTCAACTTTCTAGATCTCAACAATGTATGTCCTAAGGATGATTTCCCAATACCCATACCAGAGTTGATTATTGATGCCACCACTGGTTATGAGGTAACGTCCTTCATGGATGGTTCATACGGGTACAACCAAATCCGCATGGCGCCAAAAGATGAAGAGCTCACTGTATTTCGTACGCCCAAAGGTATTTATTGCTACAAGGTGATTTCTTTTGGTTTGAAGAACGTTGGCGCCACTTATCAAAGGGCTATGCAAAATATCCTTGACGGCTTACTCCACAAGAATGTTGAATGCTACGTAGATGATCTAGTGGTGAAGTCAAGAAAGAGAGATGACCATTTAAAAGATCTAAGAATGGTGTTTGAGTTACTTCGAAGATATCAACTTAGGATGAATCTATTGAAATGTGCCTTCGAAGTTACTTCCGAAAAGTTTCTTGGCTTCACTGTGCGACACCGAAGAATTAAAATTGATCAAGACAAGGTCGATGCAATTTTAAAGATGTTCGAGCCTTGACACATTCATGAGTTAAAAAACCTTCAAGGAAGGATAGCATATTTAAGGAGGTTCATCTCAAACTTGGACGAAAAATGTCACCCATTTAGCCGTCTCATGAAGAAGGACACTCCCTTCAAATGGGACCAAGCTTGTAGCAATGCCTTTAAGAGTATCAAATCATACTTAATGAAGTCACCAGTTCTTGCGGCACCCATACCTGGGAAACCACTGATACTCTATATCGCGACACAAGAAAGGTTAGTCGGAGCACTATTGGCTCAAGAAAATAGTGAATGGAAAGAAAACTCTCTGTACTATTTGAGCAGAATGATGACACCAAATGAGCTGAAATATTCTCCGATCAAAAAGTTATGTCTGGCATTGGCTTTCTCTATCCAAAAGATGAAACACTACTTTCAAGCTCACGTTGTTCATCTTGTGTCTAAGGCAAATTCCATCAAGTTTGTGATGTTGAAACCAGTCCTCAGTGACCGACTTGTAAGGTGGTACCTCCAATTTCAGCAGTTTGAGATCGTGTACTTCCACCAAAAGGCTGTAAAAGGACAATCATTGGCTGACTTCTTGGCAGATTACCTAATACCTGATGACTGGGAACTGAGCGATGAACTTCCTGATGAAGATGCAATGGCTGTTGAAGTTAGATCCCCATGGAAGATGTACTTTGATGGTGCTGCACATCAAGATGGAGCTGGTGCTGGCGTAGTGTTTGTCACTCCACAAGAAGAGGTCATCCCCTACTCTTTTACCTTGATGAATCGTTGCTCCAATAATGTTTTCGAGTATCAAGCGCTCATACTCAAGCTAGAGATGGATGTCGACATGAAGCAACTGCAATTATAAGTTTTTAGTGACTCCTAATTGGTGATATAACAGTTGTTGGGAAGTTATGAAGTCAGAAAGCCTAAGTTAAGACCATATCATGATTATGCACGGAAGTTGATGGGATGCCTTGGAGAAGTAACCCTCCAGCATGTGCCAAGGAAAGAAAATAAGTAAGCTGATGCCCTAGCTGCTTTGGCCTCAACTCTAACTCTTCCAAATCAGACACGAGTTACTATTCGCCAAGAATGGGTAGTACCGCCATCAAATGAGGATGAGGACATAAAAGGCAAGGTTGAATACCTCATCGCCTTTTTTGAAGTTATGAAGGAAGATTGGCAACAACTTATCATCGACTACCTGTGTTATGGGATACTTCTAAAAGATCCAAGGAGAAAGACTGACATTCGTCGTCATGCACCTCGCTTCCTTTACTACAAAGACACACTGTACCAAAGATCATTTGAAGGAGTACTCTTACGGTGTTTGGCAGAGGAAGAAGCAATCCAAGCCTTGCAAGAAGAACACTCGGGAGTTTGCGAATCGCATCAGTCTGGACCAAAGCTCCATTTTCACATTAAAAGAATGGGATATTATTGGCCAACGATTTTGCAATTCGAATTCCCTTATTAGATTCAATACTTTCATACTTCGTATTCTTTCATCTCCGGTATATTCTTCCTTCAGATAATCCCAAATTTCTTTTGGTGATTTAAGGTCATAATTCTCATGAAAATTATTGGAGACGGACTAACAAATAAAGTTGCTTTTGCCTTTTATTTTTTGATTTTCTTTTCCTTTTGGCTTTTGATTTGGGTTACCGTGGAATTATCGGGCAGCGGAAGAACCTCATAATCCTCGTCCACGGCCTCCCAGAGATCTAAGGCCTCAAGATAAGCCTCTATTCTTACAGCCCAAAGATGGTAATTCTCACCATCAAAGACAGGAGGAGCTATTTGGGAAAAATTGTTTTCAGAATTCATCTCTCACAGATCCCTCAAGAAACTGCTCTTGATACCAATTGTTGGTTTTTAGCTTTGGAATTATAGAAATAACAGAGAGAATTGGAGAGAAATAAAATACGGCAATAGTATTGTCAAAGGAAATTATTTTATTAATAACCCAAAACATGTATTTATAGCTAAATTTCTAACTACACTCTAATTTAAATTGAGATAACTAAGTCTTATTCAAATAATACGGGACCACTAATTCCTAAGTCACATAGACTCTAATAATTAAAAACTACTAAAGATATCTATTTCTACTTTATTTCTGAAACATATTTTCAACACTATCGGCAACTACACTAGATCATACGGAGAGGGTGCCATGGGAAGTTTTCATCTTCAGAAATGAAGCTAGGAGCAAAGCTATTGGTTGCCTTATGGTAACAGACTATTAATTTGGGGGTTGGACTTTGATGCTGGCTGCATGTTGTGCCTCTTTCTTAGAGTCAAGAAAAGATTTCTTTGTTGAATGCGTGTTTGCTAGAGCTTTTTGGAATAGACTATTACAATGGCTGAAGAAACAAGGATACAATCCAGAAAGTTGGCACCAACATCTAAATTTGAGTATAGCACAAGCAAAAGGAAAAACTCAGGCAACTCAGGTATTCAAGATGGTCTACACTCAAGGGGTTCATGCGATCTGATTGGAAAGGAATCTAAGGGTGTTTAAAGGCGTTAGTAGATCGTTGGACGGTATTGCTAAGGATGTGGCATATGCTTGAAATGTTGGAGCTTCCCATGGTATCAAACAGCTCCTGCGAACTTGCCCCGTGTAGTTTGATGTTGAGTTGAATAGTTTGAGCCTTCTATTCCATTCTAGCCTATTGATCTAAATATTTGGTAGCCCTCCCTAGGAAGTATACTTGGATTATTTGTCCATGTAAAAGATAGTTCCCTTTCCCAAGTGTTTATTTCCGTCTGAAAACGTCTAGTCGAGTATAACTAGGCTGTCGTTTTGTATAGTTTCACTCACAGTGATTAATAAAAATCGTTAGTTACCCAAAAAAAGATAAGGGCTGCTCAGATTGATCTTTGCAAGACTAAGATCCGCATAAACAGGTTGTGGTATGGCAGGTTTGCTTATGGTCCTTCAGTTTGTAATATCAATGGAGCATACAGTCCTGTATACATTTTCATGTAAACGTCTAGACTCTAATAATATTCTGAACAAAATTGACCTGAAAAAGTCTGAAGAAGCTAAAAGCTGATGCGATCTGTGAGCAGGAGATGATGTAGATGATGCTATATAAGAATGTAACAGCTGTAATTATAATCAGTTGCATAGAAGGAGCAAAATATTCCTACATCGTGAGCTAGCCGTATAGGATTCTCAGCGGATAGAGTAGCTTTTGTCGTTCCAAACAGACAACTAAAGAGAGTAATTCCAGTTTGAGTAATTCTCCCACATTCTAATCTAAGAGAACAGTGGAGCAAAATCAGTGGTATTAATAATGGGCTGAGCTAACAAGAAAAAGTACTTACCTGGACGGGGTCAATGGGTGATCAACAAGATCCATGGCCTAGGCTTGTGACCTCCATTGCACGTTGGAGGGGTGCCTGCCTAAGGTCGGCCCAAGTGGTCGAGCCTACGTCATAATTTGTGGTAGAGGGGGCCTGCGTTCGCGCGGCCCCTGCCCAATTCAACGTTCAAACTTTTCTTGTTAATTGTGGTTGTATTCCACTGCAGAATTTGCTAATAGAGTGTTTGTCGTGTACAATCTAAGCCTGGTGTACCTTTGGATTACTAAACAGCTCTCTTATGCAGGTGATAAAAATGGTATACAATCTTATTGGTCCCAACTTTACCATATGCCCTCCAAGGTGATAAAAACTATATTTGGTTTGATGCTAATGTTAATATAAAGAGGGCTTTTGTATCATGGGATAGGTTGTGCTCTTCCACGTGTGTAGGTGGACTAAACCATATTAACCTTTAAGTGTGGAATAAATCTGCTCTATCTATAGAAGTTACGGGGATTTGGTACACAAACCATGGATTTAATGGGTGCACAATTACAAACGGGAAAACACAAGGGCTGCTTTGGTTGAGCTATACAAGCTTTTACTCCAACCGAAGATTGTGAGTTCGAGTCGTGCAAAAAGTTTGGAAGTTCCTACGGAGTGGTTAAAAAAAGAGTACATTTCTTAGAAGCGGGAGAATGATGAGTGTTCATAAACCAAAAAAGATTTGAAGTCTGTCAGACAACCATTAGACCATCCCAAGAACCAATGATAGGAGCTGAGAACGATCATCTACGGCGCCATGACCCAAAGGCCACGGGAGCTGGAACCAATGATAGGAGCTGAGAACGACCATCTACAATGATAGGAGCTGAGAACGACCATCTACGACGCCATGACCCAAAGGCCACGGGAGCTGGCACCAATGATAGGAGCTGAGAACGATCATCTACGGCGCCATGACCCAAAGGCCACAGGAGTATCATCTACGGCGCCATGACCCAAAGGCCACGGGAGCTGGCACCAATGATAGGAGCTGAGAACGGCGCCATGACCCAAAGGCCACAGGAGCAAAGGCCACAGGAGCATCATCTACGGCGCCATGACCCAAAGGCCACAGGAGCATCATCTACGGCTCCATGACCCAAAGGCCACGGGAGCTGGCACCAATGATAGGAGCTGAGAACGACGCCATGACCCAAAGGCCATGGGAGTGGTTAAAAAAAGAGTACATTTCTTAGAAGCGGGAGAGTGATGAGTGTTCATAAACCAAAAAAGATTTGAAGTCTGTCAGACAACCATTAGACCATCCCAAGAACCAATGATAGGAGCTGAGAACGATCATCTACGGCGCCATGACCCAAAGGCCACGGGAGCTGGAACCAATGATAGGAGCTGAGAACGACCATCTACAATGATAGGAGCTGAGAACGACCATCTACGGCGCCATGACCCAAAGGCCACGGGAGCTGGCACCAATGATAGGAGCTGAGAACGATCATCTACGGCGCCATGACCCAAAGGCCACAGGAGTATCATCTACGGCGCCATGACCCAAAGGCCACGGGAGCTGGCACCAATGATAGGAGCTGAGAACGGCGCCATGACCCAAAGGCCACAGGAGCAAAGGCCACAGGAGCATCATCTACGGCGCCATGACCCAAAGGCCACGGGAGCTGGCACCAATGATAGGAGCTGAGAACGACGCCATGACCCAAAGGCCATGGGAGTGGTTAAAAAAAGAGTACATTTCTTAGAAGCGGGAGAGTGATGAGTGTTCATAAACCAAAAAAGATTTGAAGTCTGTCAGACAACCATTAGACCATCCCAAGCACCAATGATAGGAGCTAAGAACGATCATCTGCCATGGGAGCTTTAATCACACTCTGGTCTAATGGACACAAGTCATCCACCAGACTTAGTTTCCTGTTTCCATAGAACTCAAGGATACGGTGGTTAGGGGTGTACAGACCAAATCGTCAAGTCAAACCGAACCGACGAACCAAACCAAACCGAGAAAAAAAAACGACTTATGGTTTGGTGTGATTGGTTTGGCGTTAGAAAAAAAAATCCGACCATTCTTGGTTTGATTTGATGTTGACAACAAAAAAGTCAAACCGAATCCAAATCAAACCGCCATATATATATAATATTATAACTTTTTTATACATAAAATATTAATTATAATCTACTTTTTCAACTAGTTTTAGTAATTTTCAATAATTTGAAAGTAGACGAAGATATATATTTAGATTTGGACTTTAAGTTGTAATATTTGTCTATTAATTGCTAATTAAATGATCCAAAACTCAATATAAACTTAATAAACGACATGACCAAACCAATCCACACATATACACCCGAAGAGTGGTAGGGGCCTATAGAACAGATCCTGTTCGAATAAGGTTGTGCCCTTTCATCGGTTAAATAGTATTCAGTGTCTCAGTGTTTTGGCGATGTGGGACAAAAAGAGATTTTGCTTAGTTCGCATTCCTTTAGTCATTAGGCGTGCTACTATGTTGAAATGAAAGCTAACTGTTGATGTTAGTAGTTTCTATGGGATTATTGATGATTTGAGAAATTCCAGGATGGGAAAGATAGGGGAGTGTGGAGGTCGAGAATTAGAATACAAAGTTTGGTAGTTGAGTATATTAGTACTAGTCATGTATTTTTTTATTCCTAAATTTCTATTTCTATTGGTTGACTCATTAGCATCAATCATTGTAAGGTCTGCGTACATTTTCCCCAGACCCCATTTGTGGGATTACACGGGATTTATTATTGTTGGGAAAGAGAAGAAATTTGTTGTTATATGGGTTGTCTGAATTGCAAATGAAATGCTGGAAAAATTCTTTATTTGTTTGTTTGTGTGAAGTTGGAAGTGTTAACTTTTAAAGTTGTTCATTATGTTCAATTAACATGCAATATTTTTATTTTGATGTTCTTTCAGCTAAATGATGAGATGAAGAAAATGGATGAGCAGCTAAAAAAAATAAGTAAGACAGAATTAAGCTCTTCTTGAAAACAAGGTACTTGTCTTAATACTGTTACCACCCATGATAGTATTTTTCAGTTTTTTCTAGTACATATGATATTTTGTTTAACTTGTTCATAAGAGTAAGGGAACTTACAGAGGAAGCCAAATTATCTAATGTGCTTCTGATTCTATTGTTTATACTGCACTAGTTTCTGCTGTTTCCTTGGTAAATGCTTGAGTGTGATATCAAGCTGAGCAAAGCTGTTAAGGGATTACAACAGGAAGGAAGGAAAAGGAAACTTAGAGATTGTTTGAGGAACCTTTGTCGTTAATTATCTCTACTTGGTGACCATTGCTGCCAAACACTGTCGATTTTGATGTAATAAGAATAGGAAGATTCTGAAGGAAGTCATGTCGCTGGCGGCGTTACTATGTTTCTCAAGCATGACACTTGAATTTCGAAGATCAATTTATATGTAGTGGTCTTGTGATGCAAAATACTATTGCTTACTTCATAGTTATTCTAGTATTAAAAGAGAGAATATCAAATATAGGCTCCATTGATTTTCCTTTTTCTATTTCCACACAGAAAGCCAAAAAGAGAACGTCTAAGGTCGGCCCAAGTGGTCGAGCCTACGTCGTAATTTGTGATAGCGGGGGCCTGCGTTCGCGTAGCCCCTACCCAATCCTAGTCTCAAAAATTTTCTTGTTAACTGCTACATTTAACAGCAGAAGCTGCTAGTTGAGAATGTGCTGTATAATTTAAGTTTGGCATAGGCCATTTCTCTTAAATTTGATGCCTGTTTGAAAGGTTGGTTATAGTTTGCATAGCTGCTATGCTGTAGATGCCTTACTTCTATATTAGAGGCTGAACAAACTGTTAAAATGGCATTGGCAATAAACGATAAGGGCAGCTTTGGACTACTAAACAGCTCTCTTATGCTATCGAATTTGTCCCAACTTTTCCAAATACCCTCCAAGGTGATTAAAATTATTGAATGTTGCATCATGGAATAGGTTGTGCTCTCCCAGGTGTGTGGGTGGACTAAACGTCGTTAACCTCAAGTTGTGGAGTAAAGCTGCTTTATCTAAAAGTTACTGGGATTTGGCACACAAGCAAGACAAACTATGGATTAAATGGGTGCACACTTGTTACATACAAAAAAGAAGTCTCTTGCGCAAACACCAATCCTTACTCAAGCAAGTTGGATGGTACAGAAGATCACTCGGTACTAGGGGCACAAGGTCAAATTTAGCAGCTTATGGTGCTAGAAGCAGTATTATCAGATCGGTCTATCGGCAACTACTTGATCATACGGAGAAAGTGACATGGGAAGTTTCATCTTCAGAGCAAAGCTATTTCGACATTATGGCTGCACTATCAAGACAGGTAGCCTTCTGGTTACAGACTATAAAATTGGGGGATGGACTTTGATGCCGGCTGCGTGTTCTGTCCCTCTTTCTTAGAGTCAAGAAAAGATTTCTTTGTTGAATGCGTGTTTGCTAGAGCTCTTTGGAATAGACTATTACAATGGCTCAAGAAACAAGGATACAATCCAGAAAGTTGGGACCTGTCACGACCCGAACCGAGGCACTGGCCGCGACGGGCATCCCGAACCATGAAGGCGGGAGCCTTCTTAACTTGCAATCATATGCATAATTCATCTATTATAAACAAATGCGGGAATAAACTGGAAACATGGTCATCTTATTATTGCAACCTAACAACACGGACCGTAAGTTCATAGACCCAAATCCATCTAAAATAAGTCTGCGAAGTCTCTACTAAACTGAAAACAATAATCTTACTGAAACCGGGACAAGACCCCTAGTCGGACCATGAACTAGAAACAAATGAAATCAATACATTGAAAAGGCCTTCCGTAATAAGGGAGGCTCACCAACTCCAAACGTCTACAATCTACTGGTTAGCGGGACCACGGGACTGGGCCTCAGAATCTAAAATATAGGGGGGTCAATACGCAATGTACTGGTATGTGAAACAATCCAAAATAACATATTTCTATACAACATAGGTGAGAGCTTTTCATAAAACATTTAACATAAGGCAAGTGAAAACGTATGGGCATAATTTAGAATTTTCAAAATACTTTCTTGTAATCATGACTCAACTCTTTGTTTCTCTTCTGAGATAGATGGAACACCCTACATTTCTAGTACCCATGGGTTATATGGGTCCACTATTAACTCGTCGGCCAAGCCCCCAAATTCAAGTTTGTCGCAAGGATTGGGGTCCTAAACACTATTCTAGTATACCAGTGCCTCGAGGGCAAGTATACATTGGCCATTGCCAATCATATCACCCAAATGGGCAAAACTTGATTTCCAGCAATGAGCCCTTACACTCAAATGTCTTCTTCCGGTAACCATCTAACTCTCTTAGGCCCAATTTTAGTTCTTTAAACATCATGCTTCATACTCAAAATCATTTGAGACTTAACGTATTAAGGGCATATCATCACAGAGTATCGTCATACCCAGACTTGCAAGTAGTTCATATCATATCAATTTCACAACCCTTCTCATTCAAAACATGTAAATGAACACCAAAAGATTTATAACATCACAAGAGAGTCCTCATTTTAAAATCACATGAAATCTTATGCAAATACACTCTCTTCTCGAGACTTAAACATGCGGTAGCCATGTCAGTCAGTTAATCACATGCAACTCCTCTTTTTAATGCAGAGAGTATAGTTATGGCAAGAAAATTCCCTCTCATCAATTCACAACCAACGTCAACCCAAGTTTGGTAATAAACAATGACATCGAAATTCAAAACATGCAATTGAATACCCCATATCGTATAAATCAAGTAAAATCCACATTGAGAGAGAGGTCGCATAAATCATTCTTTCAATTAAACTTTTCAAAAGAAAACCGAAAGCACATGTATGCGTAATTATAATTCAATTCTATAAAAAGGAATTCAAGACCAACATATACTTTCATCAAAACAAATCCATGATACATGCTATTCAAAACAATAGCAAAAACCTTTTTCGTAAACATAATTATATATCTTTAAACTTGGTAAAACAATAACACCCATACCTGCCCATGGAGTTTAAGGATAGTCCCACATACCTTAATTAACTTAACTTGGGAAAGAAACCCTAATTTTTGATGCTTTCTTAAAGAATCTTGATCTTGGAAAGCTTAAATTCTAGATTACTTGAGGAAGAAAGTTAAACTGTGCTCTTAGAGGAAAGAAAGGGTTTGCTTGAGAGGGAAATTAGAGAAGATGGGCAATTTTACGACCTAACGGATGATAAAAGTCGTAAATTTACGAATTGGGTTGAGGGGAAAAGACATAATCACCCCTCAGACATTTAAATTCATAACTCAAGTGCGGTTTGGGTGATCACCGCGACGCAGTAAATGTTCCATCGCCATAAGCACCGCGACGCGACGCTATCGCGGTAAGGTGCTGGAATCGTGATCCAAACATGACCCAATCCTTATTCGAAAAATTTAAAACTTCTCCGAGACATGCCCCTTACACCCCTGAACATGAATTAACTTAAAAACCAACATTTCGGGGTCGGGAAGACCAATTTAAAAATCCTTGAACTTAAGATGCGTAAAATATGACTAAGTCCCCAACCCTTAGAAAATTTTTCAGGCCTTAAACTCTCCATGCATGCAACTAAGAGCTGAATCAAGACAAGGATAATACAGGGTGTTACAGGACCAACATCTAAATTGGAGTATAGCACAAGCAAAAGGAAAGACTCAGGCATTCAAGATGGTCTATACTTAAGGGGTTCATATTGTAGAGAGTAGCAGAAGAAAGGTGTAGTTGGAGAGACTTTCTGCTAGCTCAAGATCGTTAACTAGATTCAACTAAGAAGAAGAAGCTAGAAAGGTGAAGAACGATATTGAAAGGAAACTTGGGTATAGAAGAAGACTACTTGAATTGATTTGATTTTTGATTTTGTTTTTGGATGGTTACAAATGTACAAGACCCCTCCCTATTTATACCCATCCATGGATGGTTCTATACTTTTCCCTATTTATACCCATCCATGGATGATTCTATACTTTTCTAGATCCTTCTACAAGAACAATCTAGACAACTATCTTCTAGCTATCTAAGAATAATCTAGATATTTCTCTAATATAACTATCCTAAATACTATGCTAGTATATTCTAGAAACTTTACAAGAAAACTATGATATTCATTCACTAGTCTATTCTAGGAATTTAACTAGAAAACTATGATATTTATTCTTCCAAAAATCCACTTTAGATATTTTTCACACTCCCCCTTAAAGTGATTTTTTGGAAGCTATCCCAAACTCGTTGCAGACGAACTCAAACGAAGCTTTGAACCATGCCTTGGTGAAACTCTTAGTAGTTTTTCCCCAACACCTCTTTCTTCTTCCAATGATGAAGATTTTCGTTCATCGATTTGTCCTGCAAAAATATGTGTATATGTACCAACAAAAGTTTTATCTCTGTAACATACCGGTGTCACAATATTTCCTTTTGGCCTTTGCGAATCAGGTGAGTCATCTCCTTGTCGAGTTTCATGTTGTTAAGTTTTCGAGCTTCCCCTTTCTCCGAACTCCTCAACAACTATATTCTTTGGAGAATCATTTCTCATCGGAAAATCTGAAACTCGTGGGTTCAATGTTTTAGAACCCTCTCTTTCAGATACAACTCCAAGTACAAAGAAATTTCATCAGTATCAACCTCTTCATCATCCATTTCTCCATCTGAGTCTACACGGTCAACTTCTTTATTTTCTTGATCTTTAGTTTCCTCATCAACTTTCAATATTTTCTTTGAGCTGGTGATTGATATTGATACCATAGATGATTGATCAAAGACTTCAACTACATCTTC
This sequence comes from Capsicum pubescens, assembly GCA_030864215.1. Taxonomy (NCBI): domain Eukaryota; kingdom Viridiplantae; phylum Streptophyta; class Magnoliopsida; order Solanales; family Solanaceae; genus Capsicum; species Capsicum pubescens. Next base: position 281,204,052 of record CM061547.1, on the reverse strand, counting down.
CTTAATGCTTACTCCGATAAAGTCATCACTAGCATATAGAGTTTCAGACACTGTCTGCTCAGAGTCTACTTCAAAATCCTTCATGTTCAGACTTTTATTTTCATTTTCAAGACCTGCTTCTTTGATTTCCTCGATATTAGATTTCATGTCTCTGAATGCCTTCAATATCATCTTGCTTTTTATCGGTGTCTTCTTTCTCCACATGATGGATTGTATTATATCCAATTCAATCCCTTTCCAAATTTATGAATGCCAAGGCATTTACAGCTCGACTCTCGACTTCTAAGCATCTTTCCCAGCCTTCTTCTTTTTCAACAACTTTTTTAGTATGAGGTATGTTGCTCTTTGTGGCTCGACAGTATCTTTTTATGTGTCCTACTTTTCCACACCGATAACATCTGAGAGGCTTCTTATTATAATTGTTAAAAGACTCTTCCTTCTTTCCAGGCGAGCTTGAACCACCTGAAAATAGAGAGTGAGGCATATCTCTTGCTTTTCCTTTAACGTTCCTCTTGTCAGCTACAAGAGCATTTCTTTGGCGAATTCACCAACCAATTGTTTAGCTAGTAACTCCTGTGATGACAACAAGTTCTCAAATTCCTCTAAGGATGGTTGTTGAGCCCATCCCTGAATTGATGTGACAAAGAGAATATATTCTGGTTTCAAACCACGAATTATAGTTCTTCTCATTTGTGCTTCAGAGATATCCTCATCCATATTCAATAAAGAAATCTCAGAACGTAAGTTCTTAATCTTTAAAAAGTACTCTGCAATAGAAAGATTACCTTGAATGGAGTTCGCCAATTCATTCTCCAATATTTGTAGCAGAGCTTCATTCTTCTTGTTGAACAACTGATCGAGGGTCCTCCAAATATCATGAGCTGATTTATACCTTATAATATGGTCAAATAAATTGGAGGAGATGGACCTCTTCAGAATGAACTCCGCCTTCACATTAATTTGCTTCTACTTCTTGTATGCACTAATATTCTCTGGTCCGTTGTTCGGAGGATTTGTGTTACTCATGTTAACAACATCCCACAAATCCTTGCCCACAAGGTATGATTCCATACAAGTCTTCCATACCTTGTAATTGAACTGATTCAACAACTCCATTCCCAGTCCATTAACGCGACCACTAACCCGATCTTGAAAATTAACACAAGTCAATCTACGACTTTGGCTCTAATACCATGTAGAGAATAGTAGAAGAAAGGTGTAGTTGGAGAGACCTTCTGCTAGCCTAAGATCGTTAACTAAGATCAAAAGATTCAACTAAGAAGAGGAAGTTAGAAAGGTGAAGAAATATATTGAAAGGAACCTTGGGTATAGAAGAAGACTACTTGAATTGATTTGATTTTTGGTTTTGTTTTTGGATGGTTACAAATGTACAAGACCCCTCCCTATTTATACCTATCCATGGATGACTCTAGATACTTTTCTAGATCCTTCTACAAGAACAATCTAGACAACTATCTTCTAGCTATCTAAGAATAATCTAGATATTTCTCTAATAGAACTATCCTAAATATTATGCTAGTATATTCTAGAAACTCTGCAAGAAAACTATGATATTCATTCACTAGACTATTCTAGGAATTTAACTAGAAAACTATGATATTTATTCTTCCAAAAAATCCACTTTAGATATTTTTCACAAATGCGATCTGATTGGAAAGGAACCGAAGAGTGTTTAAAGATGTTAGTAGATTACTGGACAGTATTGCTAAGGACGTGCCATATGCTTGCAATGTTGGAGCTTCCCATGGTATCAAACAACTCCTGCAAACTTGCCCCTTTTAGTTTGATGTTGAGATGAATAGTTTGTAGTCTTCTATTCCATTCTAGCCTATTGATCTAAATATTTGGTACCCCTCCCTAAGAAGTATACTTCGATTATCTGTCCATGTAACATAGTTCCCTTGTCTTAGTGTTTATTTCCGTCTGAAAACGTCGTTGAGTATAACTAGGCTGTCGTTTTGTATAGTTTCACTCTTGGTGATTAATAAAATCGTTAGCTACTACTATTACAATGGAGCATACAGTCCTGTTTACATTTTCATGTAAACATCTAGACTCTAGTAAAGGGATAGGATAATATTCTGAACAAGATTGACCTGAAGAAGCTAAAAATGAACACGACTTGTGAGCAGGAGATGCTGCAGCCGATGCTATATAAGAATGTAATGGCTGTAATTATAATCAGTTGCGTAGAAGGAGAAAAGATTCATACATTGTGAGCTAGCCGTGTAGGATTCTCTGCGGATAGAGTAGTTTTTGTCATTGCAAATGACTGGAAAGATGCCAATGCCCGTACAACAATGGCTCCGTTAATTTTTCTTTTTTCTATTTCCAAACAGAAAACTAAAGAGAGTAATTCCATTCTGAGTGATTCTCCCACATTCTAATCTAAGAGAACAGTAGAGCAAAAGCAGTAGTATTAACAATGGCCTGGGCTGACAGGAAAAACTACTTACCTGGACGGGGTCAATGGGCGATCAATAAGACCCATGGCCTAGGCTTGTGACCTCCATTGCACATTGGAGGGGTGCCTGCTTAAGGTCGGCCCAAGTGGTCTAGCCTACGTCATAATTTGTGGTAGAGGGGGCCTGCGTTCGCGCGGCCCCTGCCCAATTCAAAGATCAAAATTTTCTTGTTAATTGTGGTTGCATTCCACTGCAGAAGCTGCTAGTTGAGAGTTTGTGGTGTATAACCCAAGTCTGGCATAGTCCGTTTCTCTGAAATTTGATGCCTGTTCAAAACGTTGGTTATAGTTTGCAAAGGTGCTATGCCTTCTAAAGAAATTTATTTACTAGATGACAATACATACCACTGTTAAAATGGCTTTGGCAATAATCGAGATAAGGGCACCTTTTGACTACTGAACAGCTCTCTTATGCAGGCTGAGATTCAGTTAGTTTAGACTGTATTGTTTGTTATACAAGCTTATTGGTCCCAACTTTACCAAATGCCCTCCAAGGTGATAAAAACTATTGAAGTCCATCGTAGGAGCTACATTTGGTTTGGTGCTAATGTTATTAAAAAGAGGGCTTTTGTATCATGGATAGGTTGTGCTCTCCTACGTGTGTAGGTGGATTAAACCGCATTAACTTACAAACAAGAAACCACAAAGGCTGCTTTGGTTGAGTTATACAAGACTAAGATCGGTTGAAACATGCAGGGGTATGGCAGGTTTGCTTATGGTCCTTCAGTTTGTAGCATCAGTGGCGCATTTAGTCCGGTTAGCTACAACTGTATACATTTTCATGTTAACGTCTACACTCTTATTGAAGGGAAAAAATTAGATTCTGAATAAAATCAACTGATGTAATTATTATCAGTTGCATATAAGGAGAAAAGATTCCTACATCCTGAGCTAGCTCGTATAGAATTATCTGCTGATAGAGTAGCTGTTGTCGTTTCAATTGATTGAAAAGATGCCAATGCCCATAAAACAATGGCTCAGTTAATTTTCTTTTTCCTATATCCAAACAGAAAACTAGAGAGAGCAATGCCATTTTGAGTATTTCTCCCACACTGGCATTTGAGAGAAAAGTGGAGCAAAAGCAGTAGTATTTGTAATGTGCTTGGCTAGCAGGATAACGTACTTACCTGGATGGGGTCAATGGGTGATCAATAAAACCCATTGCTTAGGCTTGTGATACAAGTATGATCATGATCATGACATGTTTGAGTGAAAGAGAGTCCAATTGAAACTAGGGCATAACATAAGGGTGATTCTTTTGTGTGTTGCATTTTGCTTGATAGGTTGGTGTTTGGGTGGTGGAAGCCTCTCTTGTGTTAGGTGTTTGTTGTGTGAAGTTTTAAAGGTCTAAGAGTGGAATATGTTTTTTGGTTGTTAAGACTACATCAACACTTGTCTAACTACCTATCTTGTATCGTTTTAGTTTCGGCTTCTTGTGTTGTTAATGTAACCCATTTGTTCTTGTTGCTATTGTAATATTGTGGAGCTTCATCTTGTGTTACTAAACTTGTTGTTGGCTCGCTGTTTTGGTGTATTAACACCTTGTATCTCTTCTTTCTTGTTCTAGATAGTGAATCCGAGAGAGGTCCCTATTTGGTCCATGATTTGTGGTGATTTGTGGACTGTTTTGGGGTGTGATTTCATGTTCCCTTGTTTGTTCCATATCATTTAATATCAAATGATACAAGATAACCAAGGAACACACAGAATTGGCTCAAAACAGTCCAAAACACTCCAAAAACAGTCCACTAATTCAAAGAATCGAGGATCCTTTTGAAGACTACTCTCGGATTCAAGAATGAAATACAAGAAAAACAATATAACTAGGTGTTTGACACCTTTTGCAGCCAATAACAAACTAAGTTAACAACACAAGATGAAACAACAATGAGAAGAACAACAACAACAAAAATGGCTTCACAATACAAGATACAGAACAGATACAAGATTACAAAAGAAAAAGGATAGATAGATAGACCACATGAAGGTATAATGTTAAGAACCCAAGAATGATAACTCTTGGACCCTTAACACTACATACAACAATAAACATATATCTTACAAAGACACAAGATTGGAATCCACCTCCCAAGCATCCATGTTTCCAAGTAAATGCAAACACAAGTGATTCTACACTTATCTAACTACCTATCTTTTATCTTGTTTTAGTTTCGGCTTCTTGTGTTGTTAATGTAACCCGTTTGTTTTTGTTGCTATTGTAATATTATGGAGCTTCATCTTGTGTTACTAAACTTGTTGTTGGCTGGCTGTTTTGGTGTATTAACACCTTGTATCCTGTTCTTTCTTGTTCTAGATAGTGAATCCGAGAGAGGTTCCCATTTGGTCCACGATTTGTTGTGATTTGTGGACTGTTTTGGGGTGTGATTTCGTGTTCCCTTGTTTGTTCCATATCATTTGGTATTAAAGAAAGATTTGATTTTGTTCCAACAAAATCAATCTTGGGATTGTTATCTTGAAAAAAAAAGTTATTGTTCACGTTTTTAGGTTCTTTCAAAAAAACTTGATTTTTGTGTGTTTCTAGTGTTAGATCTTGTTCCCTAACACTATTAGAGTATAGAAATTGAAAATCTCAACAAAAAAAGAAATGTCAAAATCAAAAATCCCCCAAAAATATACTAAACCCGTTTTTGACCCTAGGTCAAATTTTGAGTTTTTGATTTTGCGTTTTTCTTGTGTTTTTAGTGTTAGATTTGTGTTCTCTAATACTATAGGAGTATAGGGTTCGAATTTGAGCTAAATTGGAGGTTATTTGAGCCATCCACCAATGTTGAGCTTGAGTTTGAAGAAACTTGAAGGTGGGATCTCATTGTGGGAGGTTGTTTTGAAATAACGTGTGTTTTGTGTTGTAGGTTTTGCATTGTATTGTTGTGTGTGACGTTGCGGACTGATTTGGTATCTTGATTGGACCGTAACTTGAAGGGTTATTTTTTATACCACCACAACGAAACCCGAGGCTTCAAATGCTCAAACAATGGATAATAATGCCATCAATCTCATTTTGGCTCGCCTTAAAACTATGTCCCAAGATGTGGCTAGGTTGAATGTGGGTCTTGAGAAATTAGATACGGATGTGACATCAATGAGTGGGAGATTAGAACGTGTGGAAAGCCAAAGGAGTCGACCTTCTACCCCTCAAAACATTTCCCTAACTAATACTCCCGAGACCTTGCACCAAATGCAATATACACCAATTGCCATAATCAAACCAATCTTTACTCCCGAAGCCGAGAACAAGATAGACCAAGCCATCCTCCACTCTATCAAGTCCAACAAGAAGGGCTTGGAACCCAAATACCATCACCAAACCCGAACCCTCCCATCCAAACTCCACTTGACCAAAGATCTCAGCATCCAAATCCAATCCCGCCACTACAAGCTCCACTTAACGCAAATAAACCCATCCATGTTGAGGGCTATGGTAGGGGAGGACAACATGATGGTTATGGGCCGTATGATGATGTTTACTTGAGGGAAGAAAGAATGTGGCGTAGACATGGGGAGTTAGGCCGAGAGGTGAGATATGGCCACCCAAACCGAGATGTAGGTCTCACTTCCATCAAAGTGAGCCTTCCCATTTTCAAAGGTGAGAGTGATCCCGAAGCCTACCTTGCATGAGAGTCATCTTGTGACAAGATCTTCCAACTTAATGATCTCACCGAAGAAAAAAAAATCGTTATGCTATAGCTCACTTCGAAGGGTATGCTAATACATGGTGAGAGTACGTTAAACGGTTTGGGAATGAGATGATTGGTGGACAACCTCCTCCTTGTTTCGATTGAAGAACCTTATGAGACAAATGTACTTGCCCGAGACTTATAGGCATGAGCTCCTTGCTAAATTGTACAATTTGAGGCAAGGGAACAAGAGTGTCATGGCTTACTATGATGAATTTCAACAATTGATGTTGAAACTTGACCACCGAGGAGAGCAAGTAAGTCATGACATTGTGCGCTTCAAGGTTGGGTTAAACAAGGACATCTCCACTCGCATGATGCTTCACAAATTCGACACCATAGATGGCATCTTCCTTGAGGCTTTAGAGGTTGAGAGGGAGCTCAAAGATAACTCATTCATGGCTACCCAACCCGAGGCCACCAAGGTTGTCCAAAAACATCCTCCAAGGTATGAAGGTAAATTGAATTCTACTTCCAATCCCAAGGGATTTCAATGCTTCAAATGCCAAGGGTGGGGGCACAAGGCTAGTGAGTGCCCAAACCGAAGGAACGTGATCCTAAGGGAGGGAAAATTATACTATCTTGGGGAAGAAGTAGTAATTGAATCGGTTAAGGTTGATGGCAAGCCTTAAGATGGAGAGCAAAAAAGAGGTTAAAATGCAAGGCGAGGAAGATGTAGAAGATGTGTGGCCATGTGAAGGAGATTGTGAAGTGCCTTTGTAAAAGAAGTGAGGTTATGAATTTGTGGGCAAATTCCTCTCAAGATAGAGAGGATGATACAAGTATAATCGTTTGAGTATTTTTGAAAACTAGTCACTAAAGGCCCTTTTGTCATTTTGTCTATTATTGTAATGTAGTATAAATAGAACATTGTAGGGTTTATTTATTTAGTTGATCATTATTATTGAAGAATACTTCTCTTAGAGTGAGAGAGAGTCCAATTGAAACTAGGGCATAACATAAGGGTGAATTCTCTTGTGTGTTGCATTTTGCTTGATACGTTGGTGCTTGGGTGGTGGACGCCTCTCTTGTGTCAATTGTAAGAGTTAGGTGTTTGTTGTGTGAAGTTTTAAAGGTCCAAGAGTGGAATATGCTCTTGGGTTGTTAAGACTACATCAACACTTGTCTAACTATCTATCTTGTATCTTATTTTAGTTTTGACTTCTTGTGTTGTTAATGTAACCCGTTTGTTCTTGTTGCTATTGTAATATTATGGAGCTTCATCTTGTGTTGCTAACTTGTTGTTGGCTGGCTTTTTTGGTGTATTAACACCTTGTATCCTCTTCTTTCTTGTTCTAGATAGTGAATCCGGGAGAGGTCCCCATTTGGTCCACGATGTGTTGTGATTTGTGGACTGTTTTGGGGTGTGATTTTGTGTTCCCTTGTTTGTTCCGTATCAGCTTGTGACCTCCATTGCACTTCGGAGGGGTGCCTGCCTAAGGTCGGCCTAAGTGGTCGAGCTTATGTTATAATTTGTGGTAGAGGGGGCCTGCGTTCGCGCGGCTCCTATCCAATTGAACGTCAAATTTTTTGTCAATGAAGTAATTGATTGGATACAAGAAGCCTTGGCTACACAATTTATAGTGGAAGTGACTTGTTGAAAGTTTGTCTTGTTGAATTAAAAAAGATTGTTAATTGTTGACCAGATTTTTATGTTTTAACACATCAATGCCAATTTCGAAATTAGTCACACATTGCAAAAAAATAAAAAAATAATCGCTATATAAGAGGCAGAACAACTGATAAAAAGGCATTGGAAATAAATGACAATGATTGCTTAGGTTGAGATCTGTTGAAACAAGATTGAGGTATGATTGGACTCTTCAACAATATTGCCGGGGGCTATTCAAAAATGTTGACAGGTTTGTGTCATCTGATACGTGTGAGGCAACATTTTTGGGGAGTCCGAGCAACATTAGATAACAGGTTTGCGTATGGTCCTTCGGTTTATTATGTCAACGGAGCATACAGTCTTGTTAACTGCTACTGTATACATTTATGCAATCGTCTAGACTAATTGTTGGGAGAGAATGAGATTCTGAACAAGTCAACCTAGGAAAAGGACAATAAAACAAGACCTGTGTGACTTGATGAAGCTGGTGCTGCAGCCGATGCTATATAAAAATACCAGAGGAAATTGCAAAAAAATGAATGTAAATGGCCGTAATTATTACCGGTTGCATAGGAGGTGAAAAGATTGCTACATTGTGAATTAGCTCATACAGAAATAATTTGGATGCAACAGCTGTTATAATTGCAAATGACTGGAAAGCTGCCAATGACGATGACACTGTCAATTTTCTGCTGAATGCCTCTCAATATTGAGAGTCTTATCATTAAATAGAAAATATTCAATGATTACATCCCTAAAGATCCGTCTTCCTATCCCTAAAGATCAGTTTTTCTATCCCTCTAAATTCGCTATTCTATCCCACCAAATCTGCTCTACTAAAGCCACTATTATTCTCTTTAACTACAAAATCAAATCTATGTAATTACACTAATATACAACAATATATGGTTACATTAATATATACAATATTTACATCATGCTAACATCCCCCCTCAAATTGATGCTGGTAGATCAAGAAGCATCAATTTGCCGACTAGAAACTGATGTCGTCGTCGTGCCAATGATTTTGTAAATACATCAGCTATTTGAAGATCACTGGACACGTGCGGAAGAGTAATGAAACCTTTATCTACAGCTTCTCGTATATAATGACAGTCTACTTCGATGTATTTGATCTGCTCATTATAAATCAGATTAGTAGCAATTTGAATAGCACTTGTATTGTCAGCATGGAGAGGAGTAGGATTAGATTGAGGAAATCTAATCTCAGCAAGTAATCCACGAAGCCACACAATCTCAGAGCAAGCAGTAGACATTGCTCGATATTCAGCCTCTGTTGAAGATTTTGACACGCGGTCTTGCTTCTTACTCTTTCAAGATATCAAAGAGTCTCCAAGAAACATGCACCAACCAGTAACCGAACGACGAGTGTCAGAATATCCCAACCAATCAGAATCACTAAAAGCATTAAGACGAATAGGCGAACCACTAGGAAAGAATAATCCACGATTAGATGTTCCTCTCGGTGATATCGAATGATGCGACGGACAACCACCAAATGAAGATGATGAGGAGCTTACATGAACTGACTAACTTGTTGAACTGCAAAAGAGATATCAGGCCTGGTAATAGTAAGGTAATTTAAGCTCTCAACTAATTGCCGAAATATAGCTGGATCAGAAAGAAGATCACCTTCCTCCTGGCGATACTTTATAGTAAATTCTAATAGAGTATCTACAGAGGAGGAATCCTGAAGACCTGCCAAAGAAATCAAATCTTGGGTATATTTGTGTTGATTTAGAAACACACCAGATGAATCACGATGAACTTCCAAACCCAAGAAAAATGTAAGAGTACCAAGATCTTTCATATGAAGAGAATTCTTAAGTTGTTGTAGGCTAGTGATTAGTGAAGAATCAGTTCCTGTAATAATAATGTCATCTACATATACCAAAAGAAGAACACAACCTATGGATGTTTTCCGAAGAAACAAAGATGACATATTTGCTCTGCTCAAAAGAGAATTATAGCAAAGTAGACCGAAATTTGTCAAACCAAGCTTTGGGAGCTTGTTTTAATCCATACAAAAACCACTTCAACTTGCATACATCTGATGTAGGCAATGAGAACAAACCTGGTGGAGGTTTCATATAAATATCCTCTTTGAGATCAACATGAAGAAAAGCATTTTTGACATCCATTTGATGAAGAGTCAAGTTTTGTGAAGCAGCAATAGCAACAGTAGTTCGCACCGTCGTCATTTTTGCTACCGGTGCAAAAGTCTCTGCATAGTTCACACCATACTCCTGCTTGTTACCAAGAACAACGAACCGAGCTTTGTACAGATTAAGAGTTCTATCAGAATGAAGTTTAATTGAATAAACCCATTTACATCCAATTTGATGGACATTTGAAGGACATGAAATAATATCCCATGTGTCATTTTATTTGAGAGCCAAAAGTTCTTCCTCCATTGCCTTCTGCCAACATTCATGCTTGGAAGCTTGTGAGTAACAAGTTGGAATAGAAATAGTAGATAAAGTAGATGAAAATCCATACCAATTAGGAGTACGAGATACTATCGTAGATCGTCGAGTGGGCTCAAGGGGAGAAGGCCTTGAAGAATTCTCAGATTCTAGTTGTGGTGCAGTTTCAGGTGGCGGATCAATATCAGGAGGGGGTAAAGTTGGCCGCCGACATTCGTACACAAATCCGGGTTTGAACCTCTTAGAAGAAGATGATAAATCCTCAAAAGTAAGAAGAAGAAAAGAAGCAGGAGATAACTCAACATAAGTAGGAAAAAAATACTGATTCTCAAAGAAAACAACATTTCTAGAAACATGAAATTTATTAGAACATGGATCATAACAGAGAAAACCTTTCTGTGAAGTACTATAACCCATAAAAACACATTTAGTAGACTGAACAGAAAGTGTATTACGCTGAAAAAGAGGAAGATGCACAAAATAAATACAACCAAATGTATGAAAATTATCATAGCTTGAATTTTTGTGATGAAGACGAAAATATGAAGACTCAAGATTTAACACTTTAGATGGTAGTCTGTTAATTAAATTAACAGCAGTAGATAAAGCTTCAACCCAATATTTAGATGGGACAGAGGAGTTAATCAATAGAGTACGAGTGACATCTAAAAGATGATGATTTTTACGCTCGGCGACCCTATTTTGTTGTGGTGTGTATGGACAAGAGCATTGTGAGACAATTCCTTTGTCAAGCAAAAAATTTTTGATTTCATTTGGCATATATTCTCCATCAAAATCATATCTTAATAATTTGATACAAGTATAAAATTGAGTCTCAATGTAAGCCAAAAATATCTTGAACATAGAAAATACCTCAAATTTGGTACGAAGAAAATACACCCACGAAAATCGTCTATAATCATCTATGAATGTCACAAAGTACTTGAACTGAGCATGAGAAACAATTGGTGAAATACCCCAAACATTACTATGAATGATATCAAAACACTTTGTAGCACGACTACCAAAATTAGGAAAAGGAAGAATTTTACTCTTGCCTAATTTACAAGTAAAACAATCAAAGGAAGCAGTGGAAAATTAATTTTTATTCCCAATAAACTCAAATTTGATAAATGAGATAGTACAATAGAATTTGGATGTCCTAAGCGCTTATGCCATACCTCAGCCTTACTAGGTGTAGAAGTACAAGCAAATGATAGAACACGAGGAATGAAAAAGTGTATAGTAAATAGTCGTCCAACTTTAGGTCCCTTCGCAATTATCGTCCCCGACACCTGATCCTGCACAAGACAATCATTACGAGAAAAATTCACATCACAATTGTTATCTACCAATTGCCCAACTGAAATAGGACTAGTGGAGAGCTTTGGTGACACAAAAATATTGTTGAAAGTTTTAGTAATATCCCCAACCTTGGTAATGGGTAAATTACTACCATTGGCAACTTGAATTTGTGATGGACCATGATACTTACAAATATATTTTAGCATACTAGATGAGTTGGTCATATGATTAGAAGCTCCAGAATCAACAAGCCAAAAATTAGATGCAAGATCATTACCTTGTAGACCTAAAGTTGAAAAAGCTGACATGATCATTTGTCTTACCATTTCAGGAGTAAGAACTTGTCCCGAAGATGAGTTCTCAGTAGTGAAACCATTTGTCCCAACTTGAAAAGCATTAACCTTACGGTTTTGAGGGCGTGTGAGACACTCTATGATAATGTGTCATTGTTGTTTGCAATAATTACAAAACTTCCTGCCACAATTGCTAGAAATATGACCATATCCTTTGCAACTGTAGCATTGAATTCTAGTCATACCCCTACCATTTTCTTTACCTTGGGCAGCAAATGCAGCAACAATATCATCAACTTGCTTGAAAGCATTTTGTGTGACAAAACGCTGCTCTTCACGGAGTAATTCCTTAAAACAAACATCCAAGGAGGGAGACGGGTCACGACTCATCAAATGGGAGCAAACACTCTCAAACTCAGGGCGTAACTTCATCAAAAATTGATCTCGCTTGCTTTGCTCATGAACTTGTTGAATTACAAAGAGAGATTCGGAAGGTATTTTGGCATAAACAATATCTGTAAATTCATCCCATAAGTTTTGTAATTCAGAAAAATAATCCTGAACAAAAAGACATCCTTGAGAGTAATTAGCAATTTCATACTCTAAGTGAAAGCGTCGGGCACTATTATCTTGGTTGTAAACCTTTTGTAAATAATCCCACATGGCTTTACCTATCTTGTAAGGCCTGAGATTAAGAACAATAAGAGGGTCAATTGACCCTACAAGCCATGTCATCACCCGAGCATCTTTAATCTTTCATTCACCTAACTTTGTAGGATCAGTAGGAGCAGGATCGGTTCCATCTATATGGTCCCATAGTTCTTTTCCAATGACAAATAACTGAAACTGAAACTCCCATGATGAAAAATTCTTTCCAGTGAAACGAACACTGAATGATTCAAACTGATATGAAGTCATATTCATGAAATCTAGAAACACTGACTCAAAAAGAATAATCAAAATGACCAAGATCAAAGTCCAAGGTGTTAATTACCGAGGAACAATCAACAAAAAACCGAAATTTTCCAAAAAGACTGAAAGGAACCACGAATGAACTCTATGAGATAAGACAACTAAGAGAAGACTCTGATACCATGTCAATTTTCTGCTGAATTCCTCTCAATATTGAGAGTCTTGTCATTAAATAGAAAATATTCAATGATTACATCCCTAAAGATCCGTCTTCCTATCCCTAAAGATCAACTTTTCTATCCCTCTAAATCCGCTATTCTATCCCACCAAATCTGCTCTACTAAAGCCACTATTATTCTCTTTAACTACAAAATCAAATCTATGTAATTACACTAATATACAACAATATATGGTTACATTAATATATACAATATTTACATCATGCTAATAGACACGAGTTTCTGCAGTTTCCTTGGTGAATATTTGGAGTGAATGTCAAGCTGAACACAAGTATTAAGGATTACACAAGGAAGGAAAAGGAAGATAAAGATGATATAGTTGTCTCCCATTAGATGATAACTTAGATTATTTATGCCTCTTTAAATGAACCTTACTATTATCATCAACAGGTGCCATTTTGCTGCTGCTTTGTTCAGCAAGTTGTATATTTTACTTATTACTTGGAGAACTTAGTTCTTGTATTGTTGGAAGTACTTCAAATTTTATTTTAAGAACTTGAGAACTCGATTCAAATTTATGATTAAATTTAAACTGTGTTAGACTTGAAATTCGAAAGGTTAGGCACAAATTATGACCAAGTGGGAGTACTTTTTGAGTACTACTTTTTGGTGGGTGATTGTCACATTCAATTAAGAATCTACAATTAGGCTCCTTTGTAAGAGTAGATTTCTCAGGCCAACATCGAGTTGCTCGGATGATAAGCATCTCTTACTTACAACCGAAAATGGTGAGTTTGAGTCATGCAAAAAGGTTGGAAGCTCTTAGAGAGGGGTTAAAAAAGAGAGTAGATTTCTTAGTAATTATCACAGCACTAAGCTCAGTAGCCACAGAAGGCAGGAGGATGATGAACTTTCATAACCAAAACATGATTAGATCAATAAGAGTAAGTTGCTCAGATGGTAAACACCTTTTTACTTTCAACAGAAGATTGTGAGTTCGAGTCATGCATAAAGGTTGGAAGCTAGCTGAGTATGATGAATTTTCAAAACCAAAAAGATTTGAAGTCTGTCAGACAGCCCCACTAGACCATCCCAAGCACCATGGTAGGAGCTGAGAACGATCAGCTACGGCACCATGACCCAAAGGCCATGGATGTTGTTAATCACGCTCTAGGCCACAAGTCATCCACCAGACTTAGTTTCCTATCTCCTTAGGACTCAAGGATATAGTGGTACGAGCCTATAGAACAGATCCTGTTACAGTAAAGTCATGACCTTTCATTACACTTCCATCACTTAAATAGCACTCAATGTCTCAGTGTTTTCCGATGTGGGAAAAAATGAGATTTTGCTTAGTTGGTATTCCTTTAGTCCTTATGTGTGCTACTATGTTGAAATGAAAGCTAACTGTTGATGTTATAAGTTTCTATCGGATCATTGAAGATTTGAGAAATTCCCAGGATGGGAAAAATAGAACTCTTGATAGGGGAGTGCAGAGGTTGAGAATTAGAATAGAAAGTTAGTAGGTAGTCAAGGTAGTTGAGTATATTAGTACTAGTCCTGTATTTCCTCGGTCGACTCATTAGCCTCGATCATTGTATTTTCTTCTTGCTGTTTCCTGTGTGTTGCAACTGTCGGCCGAGGGTCTATTGATAGCAACCTTTCTACCTTCTCAAGGTAGAAGTAAGGTCTGTGTACACCCTCCCCAAACCCAGTTGTGGGATTACATTGGATTTATTGTTGTTGAGAAAGTGAAGAAATTTGGTGTTAAATGGATTGTCTGAATTGCGAATGAAATGCTGGAAAAATTCTCTATGTGTTTGTTTGTGTGACTTTGGAAGCGTCAACCTTAAAAGTTCATTATGTTCAATTAACTTGCAATTTTTTCTTTTGATGTTCTTCAGCTAAATGATGAGATGAAGAAAATGGATGAGCAGCTAAAAAAAAAATAAGACAGACAGAATTAAGCTCTTCTTGAAAACAAGGTACTTGTCTTACTACTGTTACCACCCATGATAGTAACTTTCATTTTTTTTCTAGTACATATGATACTATTTTGTTTAACTTGTTCATAAGAGTAAGGGAACTTACAGAGGAGCCAAATTATTTAATTTGCTTCTGGTTCCATTGCGTATATTGCATGAGTTTCTACTGTTTCCTTGGTAAATACTTAAGAGTGATATCTGTTGTTTTTTTTTAAAAACAGGATGGGCAGCGAAAAAGGGGTTAAAATGACTCTCTTTGGATTGAAATGGCTTTCAAGCTTTCAATAACATTCAATAATTTTATTAAGCATTAAGTGGCTTTACATAGCCAACAAAACATAAAAAGCTGCATAATTTAAAATTTAAAACAACCTAAATTATCTCAACAACTAAACAAACTAACAAATATTTAAAATTCAAACTCATCTTAATATAAATAACTTATTTTGCTAAAAACTAGTGCAGTAACTTAAAGAAATTTCCAACAATATCAAGCTGAGCAAAGCTGTTAAGGGATTACAATAAGAAGGAAGGAAAAGGAAAATATCCGTTCTTTTCATTGAGGCTTCTAACCTTTGTCGTTAGTTATCTCTACTTGGTGACTGTTGCTGCCAAACACTGTCGATTTTGATGTAATAAGAATAGGAAGATTCTGAAGGAAGTCACGTTGCTGGCTGCATTACTATGTTTCTCGAGCATGACACTTGAATTTTTCTATTTCCAAACAGAAAGCCAAAAAGAGAACTCCATTTTGAGTATTCTCCCACATCTGTGTCTAAGAGAAAAGTGGAGCAAAAGCTAGGATTAACAATGGGCTGATCTAACTGGAGATCATACTTACCTGGACGGGGTCAATGGGTGATCAATAAGACCCATGACCTAGGCTTGTGACCTCCATTGCACTTTGGAGGGGTGCCTGCCTAAGGTTGGCCCAAGTGGTTGAGCCTACGTCATAATTTGTGGTAGAAGGGGCCTGCGTTCGCGCGGCCCCTACCCAATCCCAGTCTCAAAGTTTTCTTGTTGGCTTGGCTACACTTTACTGCAGAAGATGCTAGTTGCGATTTTGTGTTGTATAATTTAAGTTCAGCATAGGCCATTCTCTGAAATTCGATGCCTGTTTGAAAGGATGGTTATTGTTTGCATAGCTGCTATGCTGTAGATGCCTTACTTCTATAATTGAGGCTGAACAAACTATTAAAATGGCATTGGCGATAAGTGATAAGGGCAGCTTTGGACTACTAAATAGACTGTATTGGCAGGAATCAATTAGTTTATAGACTGTATTGTGTGGTTTACAATCTTATTGGACCCTACTTATCCAAATATCCTCCAAGGTGATTAAAATTATTGAAGCCCATTGTAGGAGATACTTTTGGTCTGGTGCTAATGATATTACAAAAAGGGCTCTTGCATCATGGAATAAGTTGTGCTCTCCCAAGTGTATAGGTGGACTAAACGTCGTTAGCCTCAAGTTTTGGAGTAAAGCTGCTCTATATAAAAGTTACTGGGATTTGGCACACAAGCAAGACAAACTATGGATTAAATGGGTGCACACTTGTTACATAAAAACAAGCCTCGGGGGAAAACGCCAATCCCTGCTCAAGCTAGTTGGATGGTACAGAACATTTGGTACTAGGGGCACAAGGTCAAATTCAGTATCTTATAAGTGCTAGAAGCAGTATTATCGGACTGGTCTATCGGCAACTACTTGATCATATGGAGAGGGTGCCATGGGAAGTTTTTATCTTCAGAAATGAAGCTAGGAGCAAAGCTATTTCTACATTATGGCTACACTATCAAGACAGGTTGCCTTCTGGCTACGGACTATAAAATTGGGGGATGGACTTTGATGCTGGCTGCGTGTTCTGTCCCTCTTTCTTAGAGTCAAGACAGGTTGAATGCGTGTTTGCTAGAGATTTTTGGAATAGACTATTACAATGGCCGAAGAAACAAGGATACAATCCAGAAAGTTAGGACCAACATCCAAATTGGATTATAGCACAAGCAAAAGGAAAAACTCAGGCAGCTCAGGTATTCAAGATGGTCTATACTCAAGGGGTTCATGCGATATGATTGGAAAGGAACCTAAGGGTGTTTAAAGGTGTTAGTAGATCGCTGGACTGTATTGTTAAGGATGTGGCATTTGCTTGCAATGTTAGAGTTTCTCACTGTATCAAACAGCTAATGCAAACTTGCCCCTTTTAGTTTGATGTTTAGTTGAATAGTTTGCAGTATTCTATTCATTCTAGCCTATTGATCTAAATATTTGGTAGCCCTCTCTAGGAGGTATACTTAGATTTTTTGTCCATGTAATAGATAGTTCCCTTGTCTTAGTGTTTATCCCCGTCTGAAAACGTATAGCTCAGTATAACTAGGCTGTCGTTTTGTATAGTTTCACTCTTGGTGATTAATAAAATCGTTAGTTACCCAAAAAAAGATGAGGGTTGCTGTGCTTGAACTGTGCAAGACTAAGATCTGTTGAAACAGGTAGGGGTATGGCAGGTTTGCTTATGGTCCTTCAGTTTGTGATATCAATGGAGCATACAGTCCTGTATACATATTCATGTAAACGTTTAGACTCTAGTAAAGAGATAGGATAATATTCTGCACAAAATTGACCTGAAAAAAGCTGAAGAAGCTAAAAACTAACACGATCGGAGAGCAGGAGATGCTGCAGCCGATGCTATATAAGAATGTAGTGGCTGTAATTATAATCAGTTGCATCGGAGGAGAACAGATTCCTACATCGTGAGCTAGCCGTATAGGATTCTCTGCAGATAGAGTAGCTTTTGTCGTTGCAATGACTGGAAAGATGCCAATGCCCGTACAACAATGGCTCCGTTAATTTTTATTTTTTCTATTTCCAAACATAAAACTAAAGAGAGTAATTCCATTTTGAGTGATTCTCCCACATTCTAATGTAAGAGGACAGTGGAGCAAAAGCAGTAGTACAAGAGATGTGCTGAGCTAACAGGAAAAAGTACTTACCTGGACGGGGTCAATGGGTGATCAATAAGACCCATGGCCTAGTCTTGTGACCTCCATTGCACTTTGGTGGGGTGCCTGCCTAAGGTCGTCCCAAGTGGTCGAGCCTACATCATAATTTGTGGTAGAGGGGGTCTGTGTTTGCGCGGCCTCTGCCCAATTCCAAGTTCAAAATTTTCTTGTTAATTGTGGTTGCATTCCACTGCAGAAGCTGCTAGTTGAGAGTTTGTGGTGTATAACCCAAGTCTGGCATAGTCTGTTTCTCTGAAACTTCATGCCTGTTTGAAACGTTGGTTATAGTTTGCTAAGTTGCTATGCTTGAGATACCTTCTAATGAAATTCATTTTCTAGAGGTCAGGTCATTTCAACTGTTAAAATGGCTTTCGCGATAACCGATAAGGGCACCCTTGGACTACTAAACAGCTCTCTTATGCAGGTGGGATTCAGTTAGTTTTAGACTATTGTTTGGTATACAATCTTATTGGTCCCAATTTACCAAATACCCTCCAAGGTGATAAAAACTATTGAAGCCCATTGTAGGAGCTATATTTGGTTTGGTGCCAATGTTATTATAGAGAGGGCTTTTGTATCATGGGATAGGTTATGCTCACCCGCGTGTGTAGGTGGACTAAACCACATTGACTTTTAAGTTGTGGAATAAATCTGCTCTATCTAAACGTTGTGGGGCTTTGGCACGCAAACAAGACAAACCATGGATTTAATGGGTGCACACTTACAAATAAGAAAACACAAGGGCTGCTTGGGTTGAGCTATACAAGACTAAGATCTGTTGAAACATGTAGGGGTATGGTAGGTTTGGTTATGGTCCTTCAGTTTGTAGCATCAGTGGTGCATACAGTCCTGTTAGCTACAACTGTATACATTTTCTTAGTGATTATCACAGATCTAAGCTCAGTAGCCATGGAAGCAGGAGTATGATGAATCTTCATAACCAAAAAAGATTTGAAGTCTGTCAAACAACCATTAGACCGATAAGAATGAGTTGCTCGGATGGTAAACACCTTTTACTTCCAACCAAAGATTGTGAGTTTGAGTCATGCAAAAAGGTTGGAAGCTCCTACGGAGTGTTTAAAAAAGAAACAGTAGATTTCTTAGTGATTATCATTTATCACAGCTCTAAGCTCAGTAGCCATAGAAGGCAAGAGTATGATGAATTTTCATAATCATAACCCAAAAACGAGCCTATAGAACAGATCCTGATCAAGTAAGGTCGAGCCCATTCATTACACTTCCATCACTTAAATAGCATTCGGTGCCTCAGTGTTTTAGCGATGTGGGACAAAAAGAGATTTTGCTTAGTTCGCATTCCTTTAGTCCTTACGCGTGCTACTATGTTGAAATGAAAGATAACTGTTGATGTTAGAAGTTTCTATGGGATTATTGATGATTTGAGAAATTCCAGGATGGGAAAGATAAGGGAGTGTGGAGGTCGAGAATTAGAATAGAAAGTTAGTAGGTAATCAATGTAGTCGAGTATATTAGTACTAGTCATGCATTTTATTCCTAAATTTCTATTTCTATTGGTTGACTCATTAGCATCAATCATTGTAAGGTCTGAGTCCACATTCCCTAAACCCCATTTGTGGGATGACGCTGGATTTAATGTTGTTGGGAAAGAGAAGAAATTTGTTGTTAAATGGGTTGTCTGAATTGCAAATGGAATGCTGGAAAAATTCTTTATGTATTTGTTTGTGTGAAGTTGGAAGTGTTAACTTTTAAAGTTGTTCATTATGTTCAATTAACATGCAATTTTTTCTTTTGATGTTCTTTCAGCTAAATGATGAGATGAAGAAAATGGATGAGCAGCTAAAAAAAAAAATAAGACAGACAGAATTAAGCTCTTCTTATAAACAAGGTACTCGTCTTACTACTGTTACCACCCAAGATATTTTGTTTAACTCGTTCTTAAGAGTTAAGGGAACTTACAGAGGAAGCCAAATTATCTAATGTGCTTTCTGGTTCTATTACGTATACTGCACGAGTTTCTGCTGTTTACTTGGTAAATGCTTAAGAGTGATATCAAGCTGAGCAATTGAGGATGATGGTACAAATGAAAACTCCTTGTATCATGGATTTGCATCAGAAGGAGCATGTTCTAAGATTTTGATTACTGGAGTATCGAACTTATCAATCAAAGATGTTTCTCCAGATAGTACAACTGTCGGGAAGTTAAGAGAAAGGAGGAGCTTGAAAATTGAACAAGGAGACATTTCACAAAAACCACAAAGAAATATTACCAAGCTAACCCGTTACAAGGATGAAAATTCTGTCAATAAGTATTCATGTTTCTTTGCAGGCTCAATTACTGACGGGAAGCCTTTATCACATCAAGAAGGAAGAGGAACTGAGAAAATATTATTGAGATCTTCACCAAAGCATGCTCAAAAGATTCGATTAAGCTCTTCCGCAACAAGTTTAGGGTAGCTTCCAAAAAATCACTTTAATGGGGAGTGTGAAAAATATTAAAGTTAATTTTTCTGGATAGCATAGATTTTCTAGTAAATTTCTAGACTATCTAGTGCAATTTCTAGAATAATCATGTTGAAGAAATATCTAGATATTTTAGGTAATTCTATGTAGAATAATCTAGAAAAGGATAGTATAGTTATTTGATATGTGTATTTATGGAAGATCTAGATATTAGATGGTGCTAGATATTTGAGGGAGATTTTTGTGGAATAACATAGAACACTCTAGATTTGTAGTATCTAGAATCATCCCTACACAAGTATAAATAGGGGATGACATTAGGCATTTATAACCAACCATAAACAATTCAATTCAATAAGTCTTCTTCCACAATAAAGCTTCCATTTCATAGCTTTCTCTTCTTAGTTGAATCTTTCGATCTTGGTCTAGCAGAAGGTTTCCCCAGTTACATCTTTCTTCTGCTATTCTCTACAATTCTCGCACATCGGTGTTTGAGAAAAGTGGAGCAAAAGCAGTAGTATTAACAATGGGCTGAGCTAACTGGAGAACATACTTACCTGGACGAGGTCAATAGGCGGCCTAGGCTTATGACCTCCATTGCATTTCAGAGGGGTGCCTGCCCAAGGTCGTTTCACGACCCGAGCCGGGGCCTTAGCCGTGAGGAGCATTCCGAACCGTGAAGGCCCGAGCGCCCTCCTCTATCTGGCAATCATACACACGTTCATATAATATGAAGGAAAATGCGGAAATATAAAACAATGCGAAATCATAGTCAGTATCATAATTCAATTGAACAATCTATAATGGAAACCATAAACCTCTAAACAACTTCTAACATCAGTCTGCGAAATCTCTAACAACTGAAAATGACATTTGTCTGAAATCTGAGATAAGGCCACCAGTCGGGCCATGAATCAAAATGGAACAACAATAACAAGCTCTAATACAGGCCTTTCGAAGTAAGGGAGGCTCACCAGCTGCAAACTTCTGCCACACACGAATCTACTGTTGTATGGGACTGCGGGACTCTGCCTCGGGTCCTGAGAGGGAGGGGGTCAATACAGATGTACTAGTACGCAAAGCAATCCAAAATAATGAATTTATACATATATAACATAGGTGAGAGCAAGTCATAAAACATTATGCGTGAAATAGTTTAAAATACATCGGCCATTTCAAAAGATCTCAAAATAATCTTGTCAATGCAATTTCATTCTTTGTATTACTTCTGAGTTAGGTGGTACACCCTATATATCTGAACGTTTCCCACGGACAATATGGGATCTGTCATTAACTCGAGGCCAAGCCTCCAACCCAAGTTTGCCGCAAGGGTTGAAGTGTTTGAATCTGATACGCCCCAGGGCACTAGGCCAGCGTATAATAATATACCTGTATCGGCAAACATGGTTTCGGGAAATAAATCATATGACTCGTGCCTTTTTCGGGTAACCACCTAACTCTCTTAGTGGCCCAGTTTTAACCCATTCTAAACATGGGTCTTTCTAAATTCAAAATCTGAAATCTAAAATGAAATCTGTATTTTGTTTTGAGTTTTATCATGACTTTATCTGATTTGGTATCGTCATACCAAAACTTGCAAGTCATAATTTTGAGCCATAAAATATCATGTTACAGCCTTTTCATTCAAAACATAAAGTTTGGACCACCATATCATTCAAACAGTTCAAGAGAATCCACATTTCAATCATATGTAAAAATTATGCAAGACTCTCTCTTTTAGTTATTTCAACAAACATGTGGTGGTCAAGTATTTTGTAATAACCCATGCAATCTCTTTGAATCACCACTTTTCATTTATATTAGCAAGAATCACCCTCTCTTTTCAATTCAAAACCATAATCAAGTCATAAGCAATAATCAAGACATTTGTATCATGCTTCTCAAAAATGTATTTTGAAGCAATCCATTTCGTATGAAAACAATGGACAATCATAGAAAGAGAGGGATTCTATATTTTCATGCTCTCAATTAAATCTTCAAACTCAATTTCATACATACATATATACAAGTACAAATCAATTTGGAGAAAAGGCCTCAAGACCAAACAATAATATCACTAGATAATTCATAATGCAAGATTGTAAACATAATTCCAAAACCCATTGCAAATTCATGATTTCTCAATATTCAAAGCATCATTAAAAACGTTTTCACCATACCCATGTAGTTTAAGAAAACCCCACGTACCTTAGATTTTGTAGTTAGAAGAATGGAATCCGAACCTTAACCAGTTTCTTGGAAATCTTGAATCTTGAATTATTGATCTTGAATGTTGGAGCTTAGGATTTTGGTTGAGAGGAATTTTGATGAATATAAGCATAAAATGCTTGTAAGAGATTAAATCTTGTCTTTGGAAGGATTGGGGTTGAGGGAAAAGACTAAAATAGCCCTAAGGAAATAAAAAAAGTCGTAATAGTCTCTCGGACTGATATGTTGAAGTAAATTGGGCATAGCTTTTTACTCTGATGCTGGATTTGGACGAAATCAGTTGCGTTGGAAAGAAAACTCAAAGATCTTTCATTTGATATACATAAGGACACCCAGTTCGTTATATAACAAAAGTTATGGTCGACGAAAGTTGACCCAAGTTGAAATGTCCCCTAAAACTTATTCGATAGAATTGTTTTCAACTCGTCTTAGAGTTAGGGGATTCTTGTGACCTCAATTCATATTCAAAGGTATTCACAACCTATAGGATTGATCATCACACATTTATTAATAAAGAATCAATGAGTTCGGGTCTATACCCGTAGGAACGATGGTTTAAACTCTAACCCGAAAGTACGGGGTGTTACAGGTCGGCTCAAGTGGTCTAGCCTACGTCATAATTTGTGGTAGCAGGGGCCTGTGTTTACGCGGCCCATACCCAATCCTAGTCTCAAAATTTTCTTGATAACTGTTACATTTAACAGCAGAAGCTGCTAGTTGAGAAGCACTGTATAATTTAAGTTTGGCATAGGCCATTTCCCTGAAATTTGATGCCAGTTTAAAAGGTGGGTAGTTTGCATAGCTGCTATGCTGTAGATGCCTTACTTCTATACTAGAGTCTGAACAAACTGTTAAAATGGCATTGGCAATAAGCGATAAGGGCAGCTTGGGACTACTAAACAGCTCTCCTATTCAGCCAATGCTATATAAAAATACCAGAGGAAATTGCAACAAAATGAATGTAAATGGCTGTACTTATTATCGGTTGCATTGGAGGTGAAAAGATTGCCACATCGTGAATTAGCTCATACAGAAATAATTGTGGATGGAGCAGCTGTTGTAAATGCAAATGACTGGAAAGAAGCCAGCGACGATGACACGAGTTTCTGCAGTTTCCTTGGTAAATATTTGGAGTGAACATCAAGCAGAACACAAGTATTAAGGATTACACAAGGAAGGAAAAGGAAGATAAAGATGATATATTTGTCTCCCATTATCTGATAACTTAGATTGTTTATGCCTCTTTAAATGAACCTTACCATTATCATCAACAGTTGCCATTTTGCTGCTGCTTGTTCAGCAAGTTGTATGTGTTACTGATTACTTGGAGAACTAGTTGCTGTGCTTTTGGTTTCTGCCAAAACCATCCAGTTAGTTGAGCAGAGTTGTAGTTTTTGTCCAAACAGAAAGCTAAAGAGAGTAATGCCATTTTGAGTAATACTCCCACATTTTCATCTAAGAGAAAGGTGGAGCAAAAGCAGTGGCATTAATAATGAGCTGAGCTAACTGGATAACATACTTTCTTGGACGGGGTCAATGGGTGATCGACCCATGGCCTAGGCTTGTGACCTCCATTTCACTTTGGAGGGGTGCCTGCCTAAGGTTGGCCGAAGTGGTTGAGCCTACGTCATAATTTGTGGCAGCCATTGGTGTTAAGTTAAGAAATTGGTTTGGAAAAAGAAACTCTAGCTACACAAGTTTTGGCTTAAAGCCATTAGTGTTTAGCAGTTGAGGTGTGGCTTAGATCTAAAGAAAGTGCTTTTCTAGAATGGCATTTACAATAAATGACAAGGGCTGCCACACAGGTATATCTGTATGGTCCTTCAGTTTGTAATATCAAATGTTGTCAATGGAGATGAAGTCTGTTTAGCTACTAACACCATTTTCATGTAAGCGTCTTGACTCGTAAATGGCTAAAGAAAATCAACCAGAGAAATGGCTGAAAACCAACACGGCGGGGGTAACTTGAGGAAGCTGGTGCTGCAGCCAATGCACACCAGAGGAAATTGGAAAAAATGAATGTAAATGGATATAATTATTATCAGCTGCATAGGAGAAGAAAAGATTGGTACATCGTGAGCTGGTCGTACAGAAATATGAAATATCTCTGCGGATAGAGTAGCTGTCGTCGTTGCAAATGACAGGAAAGGGGCCAATGACACATAAAACAATGGCTCATTGAAAGAAAGATTTTACCAGGCATGTACACTACTGTGGAGATCAGAATTATCTGAAGACATGCTATTGTGCATGAGGACCATGAAGTCATTCAATATAGTATCTGTATCATGTGGTTTATGAAACTTAATGTTTATGCCTTCTCTAAATTAACCTTACAATTATTATCAACAGGCCATTTTGCACTGCTTCATTCAGGGAGTTGTATATGTTACTGATTACTTGGAGAACTTAGTTGCTGTGTTTTTGGATTTTGCCAAAACCATTCAGTAAGTTCAAGCAGAGAGGTGGTTTTTATCCAAACACAAAACTAAAGAGATTAATGCCATTTTGAATAATTCTCCCACACCGGCGTCTAAGAGAAAAGTGGAGCAAAAGCAGTAGTATTAATAATGTGCTGAGCTAACTGGAAAATATACTTACTTGGACGGGGTCAATGGGCTATAATTAAGACCCATGGCCTAGGCTTGTGACCTTCATTGCATTTTGGAGGGGTGCTTGCCTAAGGTTGGCTCAAGTGGTTGAGCCTATGTCATAATTTGTGGTAAGAGGGGGCCTGCATTCGCGTGGCCTCTGCCCAATTCAAAATCCATAATTTTATAGCCCAATGAGTTGTAAATTTGTACTTTGCCGATCTGGTTGAGTTGGGGGAAGCTGTAGGCATTATTGCAGGTTAATTAATTGGAGAACCGGTTACTTGATTAAGAACTTTTCATACTGGATGAGTATTCATGGGGGTTGGTTCATCCGACACATACACGTCATGGGCATCCTGCCCCCCAAACAGCTCTATTATGCAGGCAGGATTCAGTTAGTTTAAACTGTATTGTATGTATGCTATACAATCTTAGGTGATAAAAAATTATTGAAGTCCATTGTAGCAGCTACATTTGATCTTGGTGTTAATGTTCGCGCAGCCCCTACCCAATTCAAAGTCCAAATTTTTTTTTTTTTTACTTGTTGAGAGAAATCAAACTCTGTCTGCGCATTCACAGAAGTAACTACTAGTTGAGAATTTGTGCTGCTAAAATTTAATTCCGGTTTGTTAGATTTAGCTGCTACGTTCTATATGGCTTAGATCACTTTACTAGAGGCAGAACAACTGTTAAAATGGCAACAAATGACAAGGGCTACTTTGTTTGAGCTATACAAGACTAACAGATGCAGTATGGTCCCGTTCAGTTTGTAATATCAACTATTACCAGTGGAGCATAAATTAAACAGATATTACACATAAATTAAATGTTTCCACGTAAGCGTCTAGACTCTTATTGTAGGGAGAGTGTAGAGACACGTGATTTTTTACCCTCCCCGAGTTTTAATTTATTTATTGGCATTAAATATTTTCTTTTTGTTCAATATTTATTTTAATTTTTATTTCACTTTTAATAAGTTTAGTTGAAAATAAATAAAAAGTAATAAGTAAAGTTGAGATATTTTTGTTTTTAAATAATATGAAAATTCAAAAAAATAAAATAAAATAATAACATATTTTCCTTTTAGTTTTAATAAATAGACTTGTAGTTTTATTATTATCTTACTTATATTTGTTTAAATTATTTATAAACTTTTATTGTATTTTCTAAAATATAAAATTAATTAATTAATTAATATTTCTTTATTATTACTATTATTATTTATGTATTAAAATAAAAAGGAAATTCAAAACTTGAATCTTAATCCAACTACCCAAACTTGAATCATAACTCATAACTACTTCACATGAGAGTGGAGATACGGCGGTGCTGAGACAGCATATCGGGAAAATAAGGTTCTTTTATCTTTGGAGCAATGTATGATTTGCTTCAGGAAGAGCCAAAGGTGTTGTAGTTGAAGCTCGTTATGAGAAGGATCAGAACCTCAAGGACAAAGAAGAAGCTATTGGGGTTTGTGCTCTATTTCCACTGATATTATGACTAAATGATATTCCACAAAACAAACACCCGCGGAGCATACCTCGTTCTTTTTCTAT
This sequence comes from Capsicum pubescens, assembly GCA_030864215.1. Lineage (NCBI taxonomy): Eukaryota > Viridiplantae > Streptophyta > Magnoliopsida > Solanales > Solanaceae > Capsicum > Capsicum pubescens. The sequence goes on along the minus strand of CM061547.1, from coordinate 281,177,324 downwards.
TTCCAAACAGAAAGCTAAAGAGAGTAATGCCATTTTGAGTAATTCTCCCACATTTTCATCTTAGAGAAAACTGGAGCAAAAGCAGTCGCATTAATAATGAGCTGAGCTAACTGGAAAACTTACTTACCTGTCCGGGGTCAATGGGCGATCAACAAGACCTATGGCCTAGGTTGGTAACCTCCATTGCACTTTGGAAGGGGTGCCCGCCTAAGGTCGGCCCAAGTGGTCGAGCCTACATCATAATTTGTGGCAGCGGGGGCCTGCGTTCGCGCAGCCCCTACCCAAATCTAAGTCCAAATTGTTGGAAACTTTGCTAATGTTATTTTAAATTTGGGCGAAAGTCAGTCTGAAAATTAATCCCTGTTTGAAAGATTGGTTACAGCTTGCAGAGCTGCTAGCACTTGACAACTCTAAAGAAATTGTTTTAATGTATGCAGAATAACTGTTAAAATGATAGTATTGCTTTTATTGAGCTATGCAAGACTTTTTTGTTGAAACAGGTAGATATACGACAGGTTTGCTTAAGGTCCTTCAGTTTGTAATATCAACTAAGATCTTTGCATTTTCATGTTAACGTCTAGGCAAAGGGAGAGAATAAGATTGTTAACATGAGAAATGGCTGAGGAAGTTGAAAACTAACACGACCTGTGAGCTTTAGGAAGCTGGTGATGTTGCAGCCGATGCTGAATAAGAATACTAGAGGAAATTGCAAAAGAATTAATGTAAATAACTAGTTATGATCAGTTGCATAGGAATAGAAAAGATTCGTTCATCATGAGCTAAGCTCGTACAGAAATATCTGCAGATGGAGTAGCTGTTGTCGTTACAAATGACTGGGAAAATGTCAATGACGATTTAAGATTTTACAAGGCATGTACACTCTACTGTTACTGTATTGCTTTTCTTATAATACGAATTGTCATAGCTAATGTTATTACTCATTGCACTGTTCAATTTTTCTTTATGGACCAGTTTTGTTCATGTACCAAGATTTTTCACAAGGCACTATTATATGAATTGATGAATGTAGCAGTTAGGATATCTTCATTCAGGAACTAATATCCTTAGTTTATTTATAGTCTAATAATTGCAGAGCATGTTAAGGCAGAAGCGCACGAGCTAAAGGTGAGAAACAATATGACTCTGAAATTATAATGATGTCTTGATTGACTCTGGAGGTGTATGATCTATTTCCACTGATGTTGTGACCGGATGACATTCCAAAAAAACACACACCCGGGAGCATACCTGTAACAACCTCAATTTCACACCACAACTCTAATATATATATTATACTTCCAAATCCGAATACAAATAAGAATTCGAGCGACAAAGTAACAATGGACAAATACTGATGGAAATTCTCCGAGTAACAGAGGAAGAAGGTAACTAGAAGGACATGAGATAATAGATCATTGAAAGGGAGATGAGAGAATATAGACTAAGCCGAAGCTTCAACATAATTTGCATGAACATTCTATCTAATCCTAGATCCTATTTAACCAATTGACAATCGGGCTTGGATCCCAAATAAAACACTCCAACATCTCAATAGGTCTAATAATCTCAGCTGGATCAGCCCAATTCACCACTTCTAACCCATAGCCCCATACAAAGTTGACTTGGTTCACAACAATACCTCTTTGGTTTCTATCTCTCACTTTTAAACTTAATTTGTGCAAAATATAAGACATTGGCAAAGAAGTGTGAAATGTTGAAATAGGCAATGGATCTTGAGTCCAAAAAGAATGGAGACATTGCAGCAAGGGAAAAGGAGGTTGTTGCAGTTCTGTAAATGGCAAGGCGCAATGTGATGGTCATACACTTTCACCGAGGTGAAGCTCTTGAATAACCTTGTACAATCAAAATAATGTACATATATATATATATATATATATGACCATATTGTAGATTGTGTGTATCATCATAGGGAAAGTAAGAGCCTCAATGCCTAAACGTCTGGAAATAAAGACATGCCATGAAGCAGATTGTGCTTATAGACTAGCTTAGGACTGATGCCCTTCAGTCTATGTTGCTCGCACTCTCTAAAAATGTTGTTGCAACCATGTCGGATCCTCCAAAATGCATTACTTTTGGAGGATCTAACACACACGTGCCATCATTGTTGAAGAGTCTGGGCAATATATAGCCTGTAGGTCGTCAAGTTTTGATTTTGCAGGCTTGTAGATATTGGATTCCTTCAGTTTGTAACATCAAATATTATCAATGGGATAAAGTCCTGTTAGCTACTACTGTTTACATTTTCACATAAGCGTCTAGACTCTTATTGAAGGGAAAAAAAATAAGATTCTTTTTGAGCCAAGGGTCTACCGAGAACAACCTATCTAGTGTTAGGGGGGTAGGGTCTGTGTAAACTCTACGCTCCCCATATTCCACCTGAGGGATATTACTGGGTATGTTTCTGTACTATTTATTACTCGTTGTACTACTCAAGTTTTGTATGGAACAACTTCTGGTCATGTAAAAATCAGATTTATCACAATCATTAGTCAAACAAAGACAGATAACAAAAATGGAGTAAAAGTAAAGAATGACCATTCTTACTCCCTCCGCTATCTTTACTTGTCCATGTTACTAAAACTAGATGTCCAACAACAATATTCGTTGGATGGAGGGAGTAATTCTTTAGCTTGACACACTTCTTCTAAATCATCGGCCCTGGTAATTTATAAAAGGGAAGAAACTATGTTTCTCTCAACAACAATTGTAAATAAAATCTATTATGTGGACATACACATGAATTGATGAATGTAGCAGTTAGGATATCGGCATTCAGGAACTAACGTCCCTCTTTTATCTTCTTATAATTTCAGATACGCTCTATTTCCACTGATGTTGTGACCAGATGATCATCCACAAAACACACACCCGCGAAACATACCTCTTTTGTTTTGCATTTGTCACTTCTAAACTTAAAATTTGTGCAAAATATAAGACGGCAAAGAAGCTTGAAACGTTGAAATGGGCAAAACAAAAAGGAGGTTGTTGCAATCCCTTAAATGGCAAGCAGCATGATCAAAGAGCAAAGGTGTAACGTATTGGCCATACGCTTTCAACAAGGTGAAGCTCTTGAATAACCTTGTACAATTAAATGATCTACATACGACCATATTGCAGTCTGCATCATTATGTGTCAATATGAGTTGTGTACAATGTACATTAAGTGAGCCTCAAAGCTTAAACGTCTGGAAATAAAGACATGTCATGAAGCAGATTGCGCTTATAGACTAGCTTAGGACTGATGTCCTTCAATCTATGTTGCTCAGACTTTCTAAAAATGTTGTTGCAACCGTGTCAGATCCTCCAAAAATGCAATACTTCTGGAGGACCCGAAATGCACGTGCCATCATTGTTGAAGAGTCCGGGCAACATATAACCTTTAGGTAAGGAGACAGATACTATTTTCTTAGTTCTTGTCTATTCAAAGAGAATCAAATATACATTACACTGATTTTTTTTTTCCATCTCCAAACAGAAAGCTATGGAGAGTGATTGAGTGATTTTCCCACATTGACAACTAATAGAGAAGCGGAGCGAAAGCTGTAGTATTTGTAATGGGCTGAGCTAACTGGCTAACATACTTACCTGGACGGGGTCAATGGGCTATCAATAAGACCCATGGCCTAGGCTTGTGACCTCCATTGCACTTTGGAGGGGTGCCTGCCTAAGGTCAGCCCAAGTGGTTGAGCCTACGTCATAATTTGTGGTAGAGGGGGCCTGCGTTCGCGCGGCCCCTACCCAATTAAATGTTCAAATTTTTATATAGCCCAGAGAGTTGCAAGTGTGTAATTGGCCCAATTGAATGAAATATGGCCTTTTTCCTTCGCATAGTTTTAATTAGAGGAGTTAGTCAATAATTACATTTGAGTAGTATAAGCAATAAATAAATCTTAAATAATCATTTATCTCAAGCTATTTACTAATCATGTTTCGAAGTTAAAATTGGATGAATTGGTATAATACACTTACATATGAGGAGATAAAGTTATGTATGGTAAGGTGAAAGTCACTGCAAAAACAATTCACCATTGGCTTTACCCCCAAAAAGAGAGTTTTCAATTTATCACAATTTTATTGCTTTTAAAATAAAAATAAAAAATCACCCGACGTTCGGTACTTTGCACGGAAGTCCATTGATTCAATTTACATATTGCAGAACTCATTGCTAGAGACAACACCTCTAACAAATTTTTTTCATTTCAAAGCTCGAATATGAGACGTAATTAACACTTTACTTGGGTGGTTATTACATATTATATCGCTTTGTATTCTATTGTATCATATAGTACTTTATTGTTTTTTCGGAAAAGGTTCAAAAATACCCTTGAATTATCTGAAATAGCTCAAAAATGCTCCTCGTTAGATTTTTGGCTCAAAAATATTCCTCCGTTAAATATTTGGCTCAAAAATACCCCTCCCTCTAACGGAATTCAGAAAAGGATCAAAAATACCCCTAAACTATCTGAAATGACTCAAAAATACCCTCTGTTAAATATTTGACTCAAAAATACCCCTCCCCTTAACGAAATTCCACCTAGATAAAAAAAAAAAAAAAACGTAACTATGCCACATTACCATCCACATGTAAAAAGTTAGTATTTTTTAATTATATGACATTCTTTCTTCTTTATTTTTATTTTTATTTTTTTGCAAAGCAGTGAAACAGAAAAAACAAAAAACCAATCTTTTGCTAATTACTTCATTAGTGTTTTAAAAGTTCTAGATTTCACCTTTTCATTAGTGTTTTAAAAGTTCTAAATTTCATCTTGTTATTGTCGTTTGGGACGAGGGACAACTTGATCTTGATCTGTTGTTGACTCGGAGGAGGAGCTAAAATTTTAACTTTTAAGCTAGCAAATGTTGATGTACTAATAATTGAGTTGAATTTACTACATACAAATTCTTTTTCAAAATAAATGAATTCTTTTTAACACTTGTTTAATCATTCGAAATGAATTCATTTTTCTAAATTCAATTTTGATGAATAATCTTATTATTTTTAGAACAAGTTCGAAAATAAGTAAAATGATACTTAATATTGATAAATTATTATTTAATTATGTCATTCATTATTTTTTTGAAGATGTGTGCCACATTCAAAGATTCATTAATTTTAGATTAGAGGAGGTATTTATTAAATCATTTTAACATAAGCATTGTGAGTAAAAGTTAGCAAAGCCAAAAACATCTTTTGAGTAACTAATTTGAAGTTTAGTTTGAAATTTGTTACTTTTACGAGTAAATCTTAATTTTAACTTTTATACTGGTCTAATAATTAATGAGTTTATCAGTTTAATAAGACTCTTTTGTTGGGTTTTACACTTTTAAACCTATTAACAGGAAAAAATTTGTTTTTTAGATGATCAAAGGAATTTGATAATAGCGATGTTACATTTAATAATTTTTTTTTAAAAAAATATTATGTAACCACCGTTTGTCTACTTTGATTAAAAATGAAAAAGCCGTGTAAATTTTATCCGTTTCACTGACGTTTTTAAATAAAAATAAAAATAAAGAAGAAAGGAATGTCATATAATTAAAAAATACTAACATTTTACATGTGGATGGTAATGTGGCATATTCACGTAGTTTTTTTTATCAAGGTGACATGCTTGGTGGAATTTCGTTAAGGGGAGGGGTATTTTTGAGCCAAATATTTAACAAAGGAGTATTTTTGAGCCATTTTAGATAGTTCAGGGGTATTTTTGATCCTTTTCCGAATTTCGTTAGAGGGAGGGGTATTTTTGAGCCAAATATTTAACGGAGGGGTATTTTTGAGCCAAAAAACTAACAAGGGACATTTTTGAGCTATTTCAAATAGTTCAAGGGTATTTTTGAGCCTTTTCCGTTGTTTTTATGAATATAACATTTGGATAAATGTATTATTTTTCGTCGTCACATATCAACAATTTGAAAGGTAAACCTACGAGAAGAGAAGGTACAATATACAAGTTGAGCTACTAATATAAAAGGTAGGGTAAAAGATAAAATAAGATTGTTAAATAATACTAAATAAAATTGAGAGGAGGTAAAAAAAAAAAGAATAAGGGAACAACACGTTCAAAACTTTTCATTGTTAATTTAATGATGAATTTAATAATATGATACAGTAAAATTTAAGCATTAGTCTTTCAAAAATATTTCAAACAAAGAATTTTAATTTCTAAATTGAAATATTTTCTTTGTAACTGGTAAAGTTACCGACATGTGTTCAAGAGTTCATAAGGTCAACCCTTGGAAATAATCTCTAGCAAAAATGCAGTGTTGGACTGTGTACAATAGACACTTATGATCGGATCTTTTTTCAAATCTTGCACATAGTAAAAATTTTAGTACACGAGTTGTTTTTTAAAAATAAATAAAAAATCGACCAATTAGTAATGTGATACAATACGATAACAGTCACCCAGACAAGCTTTAAAGGGTCATTTGATATGTGAGATAAGGTAAGATATAACATGATTAAGTTTAAATTTAGATTTATATTTTGTTTGATTGATTCCTGCAATAAATTTATACTGTCTATCAAATAAAATATAAATCTAATCTCAAATTTAATTCTCGAATATTTTATCTATCGTACAACTCATCAAAATTAAGAAAAAACTCAAAAAATTTCGAAAAAAGGTCTTTTTTGATTGGATGAGAATAAATGAAAAAAATATTTAATCATCCCATATTAAATCTGGAATTTTGATTCTTCCAAGAATTTATACTACTTTATAATGTATATAAAATAAAATCGTGAATTATACCCAGCAAATTACTTCTTTTAAATTTCCATCCAACTTAAAATAAGTTGAGAAATTATAATTTCAAATAACTTCATCCAAACTAAATGAAACCAACCAAAAAAGGAAAAAAGAAAAAGAAAAAGAAAACAACATGTGTTTTATAATTTATTGATTGATTTTTACTCACCTTGTCGCAATTTATGTATCAATTTTTTCATTTTCAAAATTCAAACAGTTTGAGTTTGATTGTAAATTTGAACATGAAATCTTCAAATTTTATGAAATAAAATTTACTATTCTCATTCCATTTTAGTTGATCATTTTGCTAAAAATAAATCTCACATAGTATTAGTTAATCACTTACTAATTCGGAATAGAATTAATCATTTTTCTTTATATCCTACAATTAATACCATACATTAAATGTGAACACTTACCATTCCAATATCCATTCATATAACGTGAATAAATATCATTAATACGTATAAAGAGCAAAGTAGTAAAATTCATCATTTGATTTATAATTTTTAATTATCGTATAAAATAAAATATGCCCAATTAATAAATTGAAGGAAGTATATATACTGAAATTACTACTAATATAAATCACAATTATTAACAATTTAAAAAATATATGAAAAAACTACAATAAAACTAATCTTATTTGAATCTCGAGATCCAAACACATAAATTGTAATGGGACTTTAAATCAAAAGGGACAAACAAATTTCTCAATTAGGTGAGATCCTTCAAGTTTTAAAAACTAGATAAAGGGGCAATTTTTTTATTTTTTTTAACATTCTCGCTTCAACAACTAAAGAGAGGTTGTTGAGACAACTAACGCAATTGTCGAATAATTGTCCTAGTTGTTTAATAGATTTTATTTCTTTTTAACTTAATAATATTGTGGGACCACTTGTCCCCTTTTTTAATTAAAAATTTGAGAGGGTATGAGCTCATTTTAGGGGTGTGCAAAAACCGTACTAATCGATAAATCAAACCAATAAAAATACTATTGATTTATTGTTATTGAGTTATTAGATTAATGATTTTTTAATGGTTTTATAAAATAAATTTTTTGGATTATTGGTTCGGTTTAATTTTTTCTTATTGGGTTATTGGGTAAATCTATAGCCCAATAATATATATATATATATATATTCCTTATTATATATTTCTCTTAATTTCTACAAATTAATAAATCTATTATTTCAATTATACAAACTCTTAATTTCTCCTAACAATATTTAGTTTAAACTTAAAGATGCATTTAAATTAAATCACATCATGTAGGATTTTTGGTTGCAATTAAGATTCATTTTTTTCGTATTAGTTACTGTTATTTCTATTTTACGAATATTTTCTTATTAATTAAACTGAAAATCGAACCGTTAAGGACTAAAAATTGATAAAAAATATTTTATTAATTTAATTATTAATTTAGCATATTTAAAAATTAAAAACCAATAAATTAAATTGATAATATATAAAATCGAACCGAACCGATGCACGGTCCTAGCTCATTTTTCTCAATTGTTATCGGGTGGAACAGTAGAAGTAAAAGGAGGGCTTCCAATAAATCGTGTTAATTTTAGACTTGCAAAAAATCGATCATTGATCTTTCGTTGTTTTTCCTATTTCTGAATTGAGAAATAGGTAAGACTTATAGCAGATCTTTCGTAGATAAATAAACCCGAGAAACTCAAAGTTGTGAATAGCAATAGCAAAGGGCAAAAATGAACGTCGGGCCATCTGGTTTCAGTACGTCTAAATTACATATCAATTTGATGTAATTTGTATGGCGATTTGTTTTTTTTTAAAAAAAAATTGTATTTTTTTTGATACAGATAATGCACCAGTGACAAGAGCATTGGTAATTGCGTGTACGCTTTTTACCATTATATTTGGTGTAAGAGGTCGTGGGAATCAGCTGGGATGGTCTTATCAGGTACTTATTTTGGGGAGAATTTTTTTATTTGTTGTAGATTTGTGTAGTTAGGGATTGTTTGGATTGGGAAATTTGTGAATTTTTGAAAAAAAAAAAGTAATTTTTGTTTTCGAAGTGGAAAATTGGAGTTGTGTTTGGCTATGAGTAGAAGTTGGAGTTGTTTGACTTTTTGAGAGTAATTTGGAGTTAAAACTCGGTGTTCGACTTTATTTGACCATGAAAATAGTGAGTATTTGTGAAAAAATAGTTTTTAGTTTTTGAGATGAAGAATGATATTTGAAAATTGGAGTTGCGTTTGGCGATGATTAGAAATTGGAGTTGTTTATGAATTTTTGTGAGTAATTCAGAGTGGAAACTCCAGAATTCAACTTCATTTGGCCATGAAACTTGCGAGTATTTGAGAAAAAAATAGTTTTTGTTTTTGAGACTAGAAAATGATATTTGAAAATTGGAGTTGTGTTTGGCGATGATTAGAAATTGGACTTGTTTATGAATTTTTGTGAGTAATTCGGAATGGAATCGCTAGAATTCAACTTCATTTGGCCATGAAAATCGTGAGTATTTGAAAAAAGAATTGTTTTTGTTTTCAAAGTGAAAATATGTTATTTGAAAATTGGAGTTGTGTTTGACCATGAATATAAATTGGAGTTGTTTCTGAATTTTTGTGACTGATTTGGAGCTATGTTGCTCGGGCTCTTCTGAAGTGTCGATGGGTGCTTGTAGGATTCTCCAAAACTAGTGTACTTTTGGCGAATCTTACACGGGTGCGGCATCGGAAATAAGAGTTCATACAACTTATATTTGGAGTGAAAAAGTTAAATAAACTTTTTGGTGTTTTTCAAATTCCTCGCCAAATGTGTTTGTTAATAATTTCCATGGTCGACTGCCCCTTAGATACTGAAGGAACAGTTTTCACTTTCCATGGTTGACCGCCCCTTAGATACTGATGGAACGGTTTTCACCTTTTGATTTTTATGATGTTGCTCTTTTGCCTTACCGTGCTCCTATAGTTATGAATTAAGTCTCTTTTCTTGTGTATGTTTTCTTGAATGGGCTAATTATTGAGTTGAATTAAATTTGAGGGTTTCTAGAGTTGTGAAACTGTGAAAAGAAGAATAAAAAGATTGGACCTTTAGTGCATAGTGACCCATTATCTTTTGTTTTCCTTTTCTAAATGTAGATTTGAATCGTAGAAACTCTCACATATGAGATAGAAACGAACACAACTATAGCTTATGTCGGACATGTTACCTTATTAATTCATATCTACCATTAGTCTTGGAGAGATTTCATATATTCGTGTTTGAAATGAGAATGCCTCTTTTGATTTATTCTTCTGTGCATGAAAGATGTTCGCTTAGCTTGACGCTTGTCCAATTATAAGCGTACTGGCAGCTAAGGTTGGTTGTCAAGGTGTACACATACTTTCTTTTTCGTGAGGTGGGGAGGGAAGGGAAGTAGAGAACTTTGTGTTTGTTACTCATTTTGTATGTCTTAAGAGTATAAAAATTACAGTCTGTTTCCTTATCAACTCATGTGTGCCTATGTAATAGCAACATTCGTGGATTATTTCCATTTTCCTTATCAATTTTTCCATATTTATGAATGTTTGCATTTTGAGGCTATGATTAAATAGGTGTTCTTCTATATCTATCGAACTGAGATGGGTTTGTCACTCCATGAAGTTACTTAACAGCCTTCTTCCTTGGATAAAATTAAGCAGTCTGCTTATGAGCTTGGAACCACATAAACTCCTTAGCCCAAACTCCACATCAAACAATGACTAAGCACAATAAGCTGATACAACTAGCTAATTTGAATCCATGTGTACTGTGTCACTTCTATCAAGTTTTAGTACAGGTTTGTCTGTGGATCTAACAAGCTCACATTCAATTTGTCATAGGCTTTTGGTGTAAATTGAGGGATCCTTGTGAAGTGGTCATACCAATGTCATATTGATAACACAGAGGTTAGCACTCCATGAATATGAAAATATAAAAAATAATACGCGGAAGCTAAAAGCAGAACTTGAAGACAAAAAGATAAAGATAGAAGAAATTCAAGAATCTCAAAGATAGGCTAAGAACCCTATCTGATCTTAGTATTTACATTAGCGGACTAAAACTAATTATGATACTAATCGAGTCAACAAGAATCTAGATGACATAGTATCTAGACCCCTATTAGATGAAATTAGAGACAATAATAACTATAAAACTAATTACCTTCTTTAATTTACCTTAAATTAGAATAATCTTACCTCTTAAAAGAAAATTTTCTTGTAAGGTTGTAAGATAAATCCAAAGTAGACAATACACAAAGGTGTAAAGAAAAGAACTCTCAATAATATTGATAATAATTTTGTTGTTATCTAAAAAGAACAAAATTCAACCCTATGTATAGGGAAAATTTTGAACACCCTATCCCATGAGATCCGAATACTACTCCTATGGAAATAATTAAATAGTAAAGCCTAATTAGAAAAGTTTAAACTAGAAAATATAAGATTTTCTTATACCTAAATATGTGTTTTCATCTCACTAAATCCATTCTGAGTTTTTGAAATTTATAACATATTGGGCTCTTTTTTCTCCTAATATACAATTTGGTATTTAGAGGATTTTTTATCTTTTACTGTCTTCTGAGGTATGACCTCACGGTTTCAGTAGTATTCCCTGTAATAATATAGTAGAACTGCCAATTGATATATCCTTTTGCTTGTTCCAGGATATCTTCCAGAAGCTTCAAATCTGGAAGCTGATCATATCTGTTTTTACTTTTTCATCTACCCCTGAGCTAATATTCGGATTATATCTGCTGTACTACTTCCGTGTCTTCGAGAGGCAAATCGGTTCGAACAAATATTCTGTAAGTGCTTATTAGGGTAGTACTTTTCTAGGATAAGTTACTGGCACTTCAATTTGCTTAATAAACTAATGGACAAATAATAAAAGCAGCAGGTGTTAAATCAACTAATAGTCAAATAATAAAAGTCACAGTAGACACTCTTTTCCACCTGTTTTTTTTTCTTTTTCCACAGTGTACTTTACTTTTCTGTCTCTTGTTCTGCAGGTTTTCCTGCTGTTCTCTTTTGTAGTCTCTTTATTGCTTGAGGTTCTTGCTCTGCAACTTATTAAAGGTATGGTCATTTCTAATCATCAGATATGGTATTTCTTTTGGAATTTTCTAAGCCTTCCTATAGGTGATTGTGCTTAGAAATAAATATTTAGAAAGAGTTGAGAGTTTCTTACTGGGTTCTTCACCTTGGCGCTTATCTAATTAACTTTCGCACATTATGAATAGCAAAATATTTCTATGGACATCGAAACTGAAAAAAAGGAATGGTACAATGAGATATCAATGTTTTGTATAGCCTCTACAGGAAACACTCATTAACAAGGAAAAGTGTGTCTTAGCGCCTTGATGACAACACTAAGGAGCACATTAAGTGAGACTAAGTGCTCAACATGTTTTGAGCCTCGCATCTCTTAAGCGCACCTTCGACAGCAGTGTGCATTAGCTAGTATCTAGTACTTCGTCTAGGGAAATATCAGAACCTTGTATGCTAGTTGATGTTCTGAGTCAAATCTAGACGTATTTGATGCAGTTTTGTAGGTCATTCAGTTGGCTTGTTATTGTATCATCAGAACCTGCTCTGAATTTAGAGAGCTGACTAAAAAGTTGGTTTTTGAGAAGTATGATGTGCATAATCGAGAGCAACATGAAGGAGTAGGAATTGGCAATAACAGCTGGAAACTGGAAATCTTAAGTTTTTAGGTGCCAAATCTTCATTCATCATTTAATTTATAAGGCATCTTTCACCTCAAGTTTTCAGGAAAGAGGTGCTTGAGATGATGCTATACCAAAATAATCAACTTAGTTTGATTCTGCTCTTTTTTGGTGAAGACTGTCTTTGGTTTACATTGTTCCAATTTTGCTCGCAGTGTCGTAGTTTCCATTATTATAGGTAACTTCAATGCAATTTGCGTGGCAAAATATTATTGCATGAGGCCTTCTTATTGCTACTCTTTAATTTGAAAAATGGGTTCTTAGCTATTGATATATTTTAATTTTTCATTTTCAGATCCTTCCTTGAGTATCCTGTCTGGGCCCTACGGACTAATTTTTTCTTCATTTGTGCCCTTTTATCTCGACATTCCGGTTTCTACCCGGTTCCGCATATTCAGTCTCCATTTCTCTGACAAGAGTTTTATTTATTTAGCTGGTCTACAGGTATAGTGTACCTTTATCATGGCTTGTAATTAAATCCCTAGATTGAGTTTCATCTCATCAATGTTTACTTGATAATTTATCTTGCAGCTTCTTTTCTCATCCTGGAGAAGATCTATTGTACCTGGGCTCTGTGGAATAATTGCAGGTTGCTTGTATCGTTTGAACGTCTTCCGCATTAGGAGAGTGAAGGTTTTCCCTGTTCTTGTCCTTCAAAATTCTCTCTGTGTCTCATAGTTAGCATTCTCTTAACATAGTTACTATGATTTAATGGGTATTATGTATTTATGTGATACTTATCACTTCTCTGTTATTATATGCCTGGAGAAGTTGACTTAGTCTTGCATGCACACATATAGAATATTGCTGCTATCATTGCTTTTTTGTACTTGAATTTCATGTAGTTGGGACATGCACCTTCTACCTGAGTTGATGGGAATAACCCTTGTTCTGACTTCTGAATGACCACAAGAAATAGCTAGGCACCATTTCTCACCAAGTGGTCAGATTTATAGGCTGAATGCTATTGCTGGAAGGCAAAGCTAATGCTTCCGATTGTTTTTTTTTTTAAAATCTTGACAGCTTCTTTCATTCTTTCCTGTTGAAGGTAATAATGCAATGTAGAAACAAGTAGATAAGCTTCTTAGAAGTAGATAACTCTGACTACAGCTGTCAGAATTGCCAATTTGACTATGGTTTTGAAATGACATTCGCCAAATATTTTCTTGCTTGAGATGCCAATATTGGACCTTTTATCAAACACAATTATCCATGACGTTTTATGAAGAATCTAATTTGCATCAGTTCTCTTTCTTTTAGTTCCCAGAGTTTATTGCATCCTTCTTTGCTCGACTTTCTTGGCCATCGATTGGTAACACTCCACCGCCTTCAGCTCCAGCAAGAAACGCTCCAGGAAATGTACCAGTCTTTGCAGGTCGCCAAATGGAGGCAAGTATTGTTTTTGATGCCTTGATTTAGTTAGTTAATAATATAGTTGTTAACTCTTTTGATGCTTTAAGAGACAGCTGTGTGTGTCTCAGTGTCGGGCTAGTTGAAGGAAATACCTGATTTCAGTTGACACATAATTAGCAAACGCTATTCAAAAGACAAAGGCGGCAGGAAGTAAATTGAGCTTACACTTATCTTTAACTGGTGTAGCACCCTATAATCCTTATTTTGGGTTTTAGGCCTAGGATATACATCTAGATCTCCGTTAACTAGATTCTCATGTCTTATGTTGACTAAGGTAAGGAATAGCCCTTTGCAACATCGTAGAAGAACTTGTGAGATTCTGATGTTGTAGTAGTAGAATGGAGGAATGTGGTATGGAGATCCTGTCTGATGTATGATTGCAACTCCCCATGGGTATGGTTAGTAAATTTTTAGTTTTATTACAGGTATGGAAATACTAGTTTTACAAGTTGGACCTCCATCTCCTCAGTTCTAGGATTCTATTTTTACTTTTCTATGTATAGGCCTTTTCACATTCTAACGGAACTTGGCTTTTGATAGAGGTATTGTTAATCTTTTCAGTTTCACTTTCTAGATGGTGATAAATTAGCTCTTCTGCTGAAACATTTATCGCACATTAGGAAACAAACGTGCCAGTTATGTATCAATTTCTTTCTGGTTATGTTTGTGTTCTGTATCTTTTTGGAGTACCATGTCAGCATCTATCACTATCAGCAACTAACAAATATTGAAAAGAGAAATATAAACAAATCTCAATAGTGTTCTCCTGGTACAGCCGTACAAAGAGGCAAACTGTGATAATTTTCGTGTGGAAACTCCAATTAAGTGATAGTTCCCCTGTTTGATGATTTCGTGAACCACCTCATCTATCCCATGTTTCTTTTCAGTCATAACTTACATACAACACAGGAAAAGCCAATTCAGAATGAGTTTCTTATTGCATAGTATTTATCCAATATCCAATCCATGAAATGATATTGAAAGAGGAAAAGGCAAATAGACACACTGGTAAAGAAAATAAGGATCAGGGAGACGAGTACTGCAATGGGAACGACACAAGTTGAGTTTGTCCCAAAATTCTATTTTCCATGGTAACTTCTAGATGAGTATGGTTCATAGAATCTCCTAAGTTTCTTGATCTCTTATTCATTCCATATATGTGAATGAAATGATTAAGAGGGGGAAAAGAGGGACAAAGAAAAGAAGAATAAATAATCCACGTATGTAAGTGAAGTGATGAAGAGGGGGAAAAGGAGACGATAAAAGAAGATTAAATAATGAAGTTACGGAATTGTGTTATCTACTGCAAAGTTATGTTTCCTGACGTTCAAGTGAGAGTTTGGTAATTATTAAACATTGCTTGTCCTTTCCATGTCCACTGGAAAACGCTGAGCCTTATTTCAGTCACAATGTCCAGATGGCTAATGCAAGTGATTGAACTAAATGAACTGCTATTTGCACTCTGGAATCTTGTTTTTTATGTTAAGAGTTTTATCCGTTATGTTTTGCTTTCACATTTTTCACTTATCTCGTTAAACTTCATATTTACCTGGGACCAATGGAATTGAGAAGTCATTTTGTTCAAAATATGAATGAATTGATGGGCCATATTAATCACATTTAGTTGATTCTTGGTGTGTCCCTATAGAAAACCCAACTTCGGTCACATCTTAAGCTTCTGTGGTCCTATTTGACAGATTATGAGCACTCTAACATGAGTCCACTGCTTTTCCGTCATATTTCAGGCGAATTACCCAGCTCCAGTTTTATCCGCCCCGGAGCCACCCGAAGATGCTATTGCTATGCTGGTGTCGATGGGCTTTGATAGGAGCTCGGCAAGGCAGGCACTCATCCATTCACGAAATGATGTTAATATAGCCACAAACGTCCTCCTTGAGTCACAATCGCACTGAGATGGAAACTTACACCAGTTCCTGGAGGTGTTCACAATTTGGAATTTTCAGGGAATAGTTGGATTTACTTTCTCTCCCATCTTTAAAGGTGCTCTTCAGTTTTTGTTTCTCCGTTCCTTTAAGCATTTTATGCACTTGTCTCATTCGAAAGCCACCCTAATTGATTGTATTCCCTGGATAGCATATACGGGGTTGTTCAAATGCGTCATTTTAGAGATAGGTTATGTATAGTTGCAATGATGGGTTCTTACTGGTATTCTGGTGATTGTAAATCTGACCAGATTACTCACTCCGATAGGTTGAACATAGTTTCTTGCTCCTTCGAAATCCTGAATTCGCGTCTTTTTTCCTTCTTTTTGGAGCCTGAATGTTGGTTATTTATTCGACGTCTTGGTGATGGGGCTTGTGTTTAGTTAAATTAATGGCAAACGCTCAACTGTTCGGCTTCAATTAAAGGATTTTAATTTTTACTGGGAATTCAATTCTTGCACTTCGCCCTTCTTTTTAGTTATTCGTTTATTTTTTTTGAAATTGAGTATAAATATTCGAGTTAGTTATAAATGATGAACTAATGAACTAGAGCATATTGACTCGCTTTCACCCTTCCCGTTCATAGACCAAGGGAAAAAAGTGTTAGTGTTGTCTCACGCATGTATCTTTAACAATTCATATCATATTCAAAAATAAGTAAAAAACACATTGATTATATCAAATTTGGAGAACCCAATAATTTTAGTTCATCATGGGCAAAGACACTATTGCCGAGATAATAATTTGTATACGAAATGCAGATATGGATCGAAGTGAATCGAAAGTTGGATGTATATTGGATCTCACCCGAATCCCCCCATCTATCCTCCTGAGGAGTTTGGTTTCAAATCCCGGCTTGAAAAGGAGGAGTATGCCACGCTAATGTGCCTTGGATGATCCACATCTCAGGGTCGTGCACCGATGAGCACATTGAACTATCCATGTGGCTGAGAGCCCTCACAGCTTAGGCACAATTATCAGGGACGCGCTCAACCACTGAGCTAATAGCCTGTTGTGCGAGCCTCCCACTGGGGCTCGCTATGCCAAAAGTGAGAGAAACCCCCTCCCCGCTATGCCAAAAGTGAGAGAAACCCCCTCCTCTTCTTTCCTTTTTGCCCTGTAAATATAGATATCACAAGTAGGGACTACGATACTATAGCTAATACAACAACAAATACAAACAAGCTTAACCCCTCGAAATGCAAGATCACACTCCTATTCGATTAATTTTCTACTCTAATACGTGTTCTCCACACCTTCTTAAAGAGACCAAATGCTTTATTTCTGTTGTGAGATTCAACATTAAAGGTGTACTGAATTTTTCCCTATAACCAAAGGGAGGCATAATGGAAGTCAACTATATGTGCATTAAATTTATAAACATAATGAACTTCCTTTCCCTGTTAGATATTTTCCACAAGGAGACAACTGATGTGACATGAATCGCAATAATGTCAAACTTATCCTTTATGATTGAATCTACATAACACCATCACCTAACTAATTAAAGGTACGATTTAGTGATTAATAAAGTGGATTTAAAATCACGAGGTCTTAGATTTACCCTAAAGTAATTTCTTCCGATCTGTCTAAGCCTTTGATGCATAGAGTTGCTTGGTACTTGTATTGGTAGGAGGTAGCAGGTACCCTTGAGACAGTGGCGGAACCAGGATTTTCATTGAGGGGTTCAAAAGTATATATATGAACTAGTCGAAGAGGGTTCAACATCTACTATATATGCATTAAAAATATTTTTAATCATGTAAAAATAATATAAAAACAATATAATTTTCGGTTGAAGATGAATGTGGCTCCGCCACTGCCTTGTAGAATTAGTCGAGTTGAGCGCAAGTGATATAACCCCGCACGAAATTCCCATATCCTTATCTTCCCTGTCCAGCCATATGACATTCACTTTTTCTTGCTGATACTCATGTAGGGCTTCAATATAGAGATTTGAAAATGACCAACTCAATTATGAGGCCATGCATCTCTTGCTTTTCCTTCTGTAGTTTAGCTTTTACGTGTAGGGTACAATCACTAATTCTTGATTATCAGGTGTGTTTTTTTTTGGTTTTCCACCCGGTGTCTGGTACCCGCATTGGAGCCCTGACTAATCCAGATAGCGCACTGTAGGACCCATTCTGGGGGTGGCGCTTCTAACAGAATTTTTTCCATACCCATGGCTCGAACCCGAGACCTCTGATTAAGGGTAGAATAGTCCCACTACTACACCACAACCTTGGTGATTATCATGTGTTTTACTTATTCTACATGGTGGTACCTTAGAAATAGCTGGTGGAATTTAAGAAATACATGGCTTCTTGGAATGTTGCCTGGGCTTATTTGAAATGTTCATCGTGTGCATGAATATGCAAGTGTTATTGTACAAACTGAGGGCATTTTCGAGTTCCATTTCCTGTTCTTGCCAACTTGAACATGTTAGCTACTATCCAATTCGGTAGCCGGTTTATTTTGCAGGTTTATCAGTTCAATTTGGTTCTTTCCTTGACAACACACCCCTCGACCTTGTTACCCAAACACTCATCTTGAGCAATCTTTTCCAGTTTAAAGATATGACATCTTTGACTCTTCTTGTTAAAGAGTCCTCTAAAACCAAAAAAGATTTCATCTAAGGGCAATGCTTCCTACAAAAAGTTTTTTTCATTTTTAAGGGCTCGACTAGAGTCTAGAAGTCTCTAATTAATGCTCGAGGGATTTGATCTGTTCTGCCATACTGCTGATGAGACAGCTAATAATATGACATGAATGAGCACCTTATCTAACTTATCATATATGTCTGGTAAGCTAAGTGGTGCGAACTCTTCATTTTCGATGCCACACCTGTGTCAGATTCTCCAAAAATACTCTATTTTTGGAGAGTCCGACGCACTCATTTTCATTTTTGAAGAGTCCGAGCAACATAGCTGGTAAGTACCACTCCCTGTCAGATTCATGTCCTTATCTTAGCTTGCTGATATTGACATGACACTTAGCAAATCATGTGGTGTCCCAACATAGTGATCTTGAAAACGCGTAACTCAAATATGAGGCCATGCTTTCCTTTTCCTGGTCCAATTTGACAATCTTATTTACATTACTCTCTTTATAAAATGTAAAGCTGAAAAAGAAATAGTCCTTAACAAGAAATGGATGTCCTCGAATTTACTCTCTCTCTTTTGATTATCATCATGTGTTTTACTTGTTCTACATGGTGGTACCTTAGTAATAGATGGTGGAAATTAAGTTCAGTGCCAACAAATTGGCCTCTTGTTGGAATGTTGCCTGGGCTTGTTCGAAATGCTCATCGTGTCCATGAATATGCAACTGATGTTCTTGTAGAAACTAAGGGAACTTTTGAGTTTCATGGTCCTGTTCTTTCCAACTTCAACATGTTAGCTACTAGTGATCCTGCAAATATCCACCACATCCTTAGTAGAAATTTCTCAAACTATCCAAAGGGTGTTGAGTTTCGTAAAATTTTCGATATATTAGGAAATGGAATCTTTAATGTTGATTCAAAGCTATGGGAGATTCATAGGAAAACCACAATGTTCTTAATGAATCACGCCAAGTTCCAAACTTTATTGGAGAGGAACATATGGGACGCTATCGAAGACGGACTCCGACCGGTTCTTGATGCTTTTGCTGAACAGGACACCCTGTTTGATTTGCAAGATATTTTCCAGAGATTCACTTTTGATGCTATCAGCAAATTGTTACTTGATCAAGATCCCAAAAGTTTGTCTATTGGTTTACCTCATGTGCCATGCGAAAAGGCCTTTAGCGATTTTGCAGGTGCAGTTATGTACAGACATTTCTTGCCAGAAGGCTGTTGGAAATTGCAAAAATGGCTTAGAATTGGTAAAGAAAAGAAGCTCATTCAAGCATGGGAAGCTTTTGATCAGTACCTCTATCCTTGCATTTCGCGGAAGCAAGAAGAGTTGATGCATAAAAGTACAATCAAAGACGAGGAATCCACATTTTTAAACGCCTACATCAAAATGTACAATCAATGGGAAAATGGAGATTTGGGTACTCTGCAAACATTTCTAAGGGACACTTTCTTGAATTTGATGTTTGCTGGGAGAGACACCACAAGTGCCACTCTCACTTGGTTTTTCTGGATCTTATCTAGAAACCCCTTAGTAGAGAAAAGGATTAGGGGAGAGATTCAACAACAATTGCATCTAAAAGATGATGAAAATCTCAAGTTTCTCAAAATAGAAGAAACAAGAAAACTAGTCTATCTACATGGTGCTCTGTGTGAAACCTTGAGGCTCTTTCCACCAGTTGCTATTGAGCATAAAATACCACTTGAATTTGACATTCTTCCGAGCGGTCATCGTGTTAACCCAAACATGAGAATTATCCTATCGTTCTATACAATGGGAAGAATGGAAAGTATATGGGGGAAAGATTGCTTAGAATTCAAGCCAGAGAGATGGATCTCCGAGCGAGGAGGGATCAAACACGAGCCATCATTCAAATTCCCAGCCTTTAACGCCGGTCCTAGGACTTGTATAGGGAAGGAAATGGCGTTCATTCAAATGAAAATAGCGGCCGCTGCCATCATATACAACTATCATATCCAAGTAAAAGATCAAGTAATTTTTCCAAGTGCTTCTGTTATCGCTCAAATGAAACATGGTCTGAAAGTTAGGCTCATCAAAAGGGTTCCTGTTGTGTCCAATTGAAAATCCGAACCAAGATGGATAATTCGTCTCCTTGCTCGTATCTGTTTTTTTCTCCATCGTTTCTTTTCTTTGCAAAAGCATTTGCTAGGAATAAATTTTTCTCTTCTTTCGATGTCATTCTCCCATCGACACAGAAATATATTATTTTGAGGGAAA
Source organism: Capsicum pubescens (assembly GCA_030864215.1). Taxonomy (NCBI): domain Eukaryota; kingdom Viridiplantae; phylum Streptophyta; class Magnoliopsida; order Solanales; family Solanaceae; genus Capsicum; species Capsicum pubescens. The sequence goes on along the minus strand of CM061547.1, from coordinate 281,156,623 downwards.
ATGTTCAAATATGTCTGTGAACTATTAAAAATGACGCATTTATGTCATCCGTTAAAAGTTAGGCTCATTCATGCCATCACCGGTATAAAATCGATTCATTCATGCCATTAATTTTTAACTGTGGTTTTTAAAAAACAACTTTGTCACGTAGCCTCTTATTAGAGATTCACGTCATTTTAAAAAATAAATAAATTTATTTTATTTTATTTTTTTAAAAAAGTTTAATCTTTTTTTTTTTTTGCACAATTACGACAAAGTGATATCATTCAGGACAATTCTAGTTCTTATTTGATTATTTTGGTTGTAACTAGTCTTGCTTATAAACATTTGACGCAATGGACATAACAAACAAAAAACAGAACATCTGCAACTTTGGAATTTTCTTCATGTTGTTGGTAAAAATGACACATACGAAAGAGAAAGATTAAACATGGTGTTATTATAATTTGAGACTGAAATAATTGTTGATACATGTTATTCAAGTTATGGCTCTTAACTATTTAACCATATCCTAAAAATATTATAGAATAAAATAAAAAGAGATGACGTTTTATGACCCCCAAAGATCATTTTTTAAAATAAAATTAGAAAGACGTTTTACGTATGTATCGTTCTGAATTAAAGGCAGGCAACAAGTCTTTAGTCTTCATTTTCTTGATTATTAACTGCTCTTTTTGGTTTAAATAAATATAATTATATAGAGGCTTTTTGGTAAAACGTCTTTTACGAAAGAGAAAGAAACATAACATAATATTATTTATAATTTTCCCCCAAAATAACTAATAATACGTGTCGTTTAAGTTATGGTTCTCCAGCTCTTGACAATTAAACCATATCATGAAAATATTATAAAATAACAAACAGATAATGACGCTTGCTAATCCAGAACTTATTTTGATTTTGATGTTTAATTACCACTCTTTTTGGTAAAAAGAAAAGCTTATTATATAGAGCTTTTTGGTAAGATGACTTTCTACGAAAAAGAAAGTTTGGTATTTTATTGAGCCTCAAATAATTGCATAATTTACATTAAAAATTGTTTTGTATTATTTAGATCCAACTCCTATGGAACAAAAGAACAAAATTACAAAAAGGGACAACCAAAGATTGATTGAACCACAAAAATTAAAAAAAAAAAAAATTAAAATAAAATGATGTGGACCTCTAATAAGAGGCCATGTGGCAAAATTGTTTTTTAAAAATCACAGTTAAAAAGTAATGGTATGGATGAACCGATTTTATAACGGCGATGACATAAATGAGCCTAACTTTTAACGGATGACATAAATGAACCATTTCTGATAGTTCAGTGGCATATTTGAGCCTTTTCCCTTATTTTTATTGTTAGGATCGAGAATCCCAGATAGTACGGAATTAAACAAAGTAATCAATTAAAGACAATAACAAAGACGATAATTAAGATAAGTTGAGAAAATAAAGTAGGCACAAATTTAACGTGGTTCGGTCAACTTGACCTACATCCACAACCAAAAGGAGGAGCAACTTTGCGAAACACCAACGAAACAAAAGATAGTACAAAGACACAAAAGAGAGTACAAAATTGAAGTAATTAAATACTCTTCTATCCCAAATACCCAAGAGAATAACCTCACAAATATCACTCCAAAGAAGAGGTTCACTCAAAGTATTTTTCAACGCAACTCTCTCACAAATACTCTCTACAAAAAAGAAAACAAACACAACTAAATCTTATCAAATGTTGGTGTTCTTCTCAAAATGGTGTGTTCATCAAAGTAAAAGAACTCTCCCCTATTTTTAGAGATGAAAATGGGCTTGTTGATGTCATCCATGATGTTAATGGAAGATGTAAATTTCAACATTTGCATGCGAATGAGAGAAATTTACAACATAATCTTTCGGTAGCAACTTTGTTTGACAAATTCAAAAATAATCTTCCAAAAAAGTCAGTGGTAGCAACATTGTTTGACTAATCCAGAAATAATCTTTAAATAATCTTTGGTAGCAACTTTCTTTGACAAAACAAGTGTGAATCAAAGAATAAACAAAGGCCACATTACAAATCTCCACCTTGGCCTGAGTTTGGTTAATATAGTAAATTTGTTTCACCTTCTTCACAAAGCCTCAAACGGCTTTCAAAATTCCATGATGTCAGGATCAAATGAGTCTCCATCTGAAATTGAAACAGTAGCAACACCTGTAATAGTAGATCCCGACAGTGCGTACAACGTCCTAGACTTTCGTGCCTTAATAACCACAAGACCACATCGAGAGACTTCAAGAACTCCACCTTCACTTGTGTATTTGAACCCAAGAGATTTTAGAGTGCCCAAAGAGATGAGATTTTTCTTCAACTCAGGAACACATCTAACATTTCTGAGAGTTCTTACAATACCATTGTGCATTTTTATTCGGACGATACCTTTTCCAATAATTTTGCAAGCAACATTATTGCCTACCAAGACAACTCCACCTTTAATAGGATCATATGTAGAAAACAAGTCTTTGTTAGGACACATATGAAATGAATAAGCTGAATCTAAAATTCACTCATTGTTAGAACAAAAATATTTTCGGTTACTAAATATATTGCTCCTTCAATCTCATCAACAACAACACTTGCTTCTGCGTCAGACTCCTCGTGCTCATTTTTCTTTAATTTTCCCTTGTTTTGCAACTTAGGACAATCAAACCTGATGTGACCTTTTTATGACAAGGGAAAAGACATCGTTTCCACCTCAAACTATACTCGAAAAGTCGAAGTCACACTTAAACTATACTAGTGACCTATTACACACCAAACTATAAAAAAGTGAAACTATTTACACCCTGTCAGGATACCACCACTTGCATGTGGTGTAGTGTTTTACACGCGCTGCGACGTCAGCACCACACCAGTAAAAAGTATCACTTTTTTATAGTTAAGGTGTGTAATAGGTCACTTATATAGTTTAGGTGTGGATTCGACTTTTCGACTATAGTTTGGGGTGGAAACGATGCCTTTTCCCTTAATGTTTTTAGTCGTTTACTTTTGTTATTTAATAGGCTGGACGCGCCTAAAATAACTGTAACGCACGCGCCTTAGAATGGGAGTCGCGGGGAGGTAATAATATCACTTTTATATAGTTAAGGTGTGTAATAGGTCACTTATATAATTTAGGTGTGGCTTAGCCTTTTCTTGTATAGTATGGGATGGAAATGATGCCTTTTCCCTTATGACAATAATAACACACGAAATTGCTAAATTTGGACTTTGCATTAGATCTACTCCTTACAAATAAATCGAATGCCTAATTTCCACTACCTTTTCCGATAATGTCTCTATCTATCTGATCTTTAGATTTCAGCATAGATTTGATTTTTCTATAAGAGATAGTTTATTTACCATAAAGTATAGTATCTCTAAAATGCTTAAAGGAATGGGGTAGGGAACATATTAGCAAAACAACTTGATCTTCTTCCTCAATCTTGACATCTATATTACTTAAATCCATAAGAATGGAATCAAAGGCATCACGATGTGAGAGTATGGAAGTATTTTCATCCATACGAAATGTATAAAGCTTTTGCTTCAAGTAGAGTCTATTCTCTACCATCCTTTTCATATACATGCTTTTCAACTTTTTCCACGTGCCTTTGACAGTGGTTTCTAAAGCTACTTCACGTAATACATCATCAGAGAGATTTAGTATAATACTAGATCTCGTCTTTTTATCAAGGCTATCAAACTCCTTGTCCATCATTTAATCTGAAATTTTCTCCTTTCCTTGCAGTGTGATATCTGAACCATCCTAAACTAGGATAGCTTCCATTTTCAACTGTAACATACCAAAGTTTGCACTTCAGTTAAATTTCTCAACATATATCTTTGTAATCGTCATGGTGACTACTAAGACAAAGTCGGGATTAACCTGGCGCTCTGATACCAATTTGTTAGGATCGAGAATCCCGGATAGTGCGGAATTAAATAAAGTAATCAATTAAAGATAATAACAAAGACGATAATTACGATAAGTTGAGAAAATAAAGGAGGCACAAATTTAACGTAGTTCGATCAACTTGACCTACGTCCACATCCAAAAGGAGGAGCAACTTTGCTAAACACCAACGAAACAAAAAAGAGTACAAAGACACAAAAGAGAGTACAAAATTAGAGTAATCAAATACTCTTATATCCCAAATACTAATACAAGATCGACAAAAGAGACACAAAACAAACACCAAAATAATCCACAAATTGGAAGAACCGAGGACCTCTTTGGTGACCACTCTCGGATTCACTACAACAACAACGAAAACACAATAACAACAAGATATTAAGGTGTTAAACAC